>JAWWEW010000001.1:87952189-88011807 GCA_035583185.1 Anabacerthia variegaticeps | reverse complement strand
GGAAGGGGCTGATGGCTGCTCAGGGATGGGCTGGGCATCAGTCAGTGGATGCTGGGCAATTGTAGAGTGCATCACTTATTTCTCTCTCTCTCTCTCTGTCATTTTCAGTACTATTATTATTATCATGATCATTAGAAGTATTGCTATTATATTTGTATTATTATAGTTGTAATAGTACAGTGTTATTGTGCCTCTCCTTTTCAGTATTACCATCATCATAATTTTCTTTTTTTTCAGTTATTAAACTGTTCTTATCTCAACCCACGAGTTCTTCCTTTTTTCCGATTCTCCTCCACATCCCACTGGGGGCGGAGTGGGGGAGTGAGCAATTGGCTGCATGACACTCAACTGCCAGCTCGGGTTAAACCACAGCACCCATTTATTCCATTTCCTGTGACACCACATTTCTAACTTATATATGAGTTTTATTGCTAAACATTAAAAATAATTCAAGTTGATGACTAAACTCCCTTTAATTGCGCAGGGGAGAGAGAGGTTCTGAAAGAGCACAGGCAGGCAGGCAGTCAGCCTGCTAACATTCAGTAATCTCAAACAGTAATCTCAAGAAGTGAAAGTACAGAGTGCACTTCAGGATTTGCAAGGATTTTATCTTCACCCCCCCTCCTGTAAATCCAGGTGAACTGAAGAACTCACAAAACTCCATTGAAACTCCACTGGAAATTAGCAGAGAATTGCATGGGCAACTTCACTTTTCATTTTGCAACTCTTCATTTAATTTCTTTTCTGCCATTTCTTAAGAACATTTAGTACTTCATCTGACCTGACTTCATCCAAAGATTAGGGTTCTCCTTCTGAAAGCATCATTCAGCAAAAAGAAGTCCTTGCTGCTCTGATTTGCCCCTGGATTCCCTAGAGTCTGCACATATGGGTTTTCCTCACAGAAGACCCCACTGAAGAAGAGGGTGAAGGACTGCTTAAATGCTATGTTCAGCTTTTTTTCCCTTTTGTAGTTGACCTTTGAACATGCTTTTCTATCCTTCTGGCTATGCTTTCAGTCTCTCTCTCCCCCAGACTTTGCTCAGGGTGCAGATTCAAAGTTTCCTGTTGGACAGCATGTACTTGAAGTTCTCTGATTATTCATCATTGGAGCTCTTCCATCCACTTTCACAATCCTGGTTCTGCAGTGTATGAACCACACAGGGAAATACATTCACAGTCCATATGGTGGGGAGTGTTTGGTGCTTAGGAGTCCATAACAGCTCTCTTCCACTCTGCCTCTAGTTCCAGCATGGTACACTTGCAAGATCATCGTAACAAAACCTCTACACATTCTGTCATTATGCCATGCTCTCAAATCCATATCTGTGGAATGTCCCTGAGGTCACAATGTGTCTGAGCCCTGCCAGCTCTTCACTCCAAGCCTGGGAGCCCTACTGAGGCTCGACCTTGTCCCTTTTTGTAATTCTTGTATTTTACTCATTTTTGACAGAGCTTGAGCACAGGAAGTCTGCTATGTGCCATTCTACCATTTTGTATCTTATGTTTTATCTCCTCTTCAAAAGAGAGAGCTGGGACTCAGCAGAGCTCTGCAGTACAGTGTAGTAAACACTATAGTCATGCTTTCAATTATATGGTCATATTGAAAGTATGTAGAAACTGTCACACAAGCAACAAGGCATAGAATGTGTGGAGCTCAAACTGCCCAGAAATAAGCACAAAAGCTATGCAGGTAACAAGGTGGAGACAATGCCTGTACGGAAAGGTCAGTCATCAGCCTTAGGAGTGTTTGATGTCTACAGGCCACTGTACAGATTTTCTTTGACAAACAGATGGAGTAAATATCCCTTCTGTACTATATCTTCCTGCCAGGTTTCAGCTCTATAAAAACAGAAGATAGTGAGTCAGGTAAACACTGCTGTCTGAAGCCATTGGTCCCTGCAGTCTATACCCTCTCCACTGCTTTGAGGAAATGTCTATAGCTTTTAGGATGCCAAATCCTCCTGGGTTAAGCAATACTTTTGTTCTGCGGTTTTTTTTGTGTTTCAGCCAATTCCTGGTGACTCTAGTAACAGTTTCAGTGCTACAGGCATTCTAGTTCTCTGCTTTTTGTTAAACAAAATGCTACTGGATGACCACCTGTGTTTTCATTCCTGTTGTTCCACAACACAGCATTGTATGGTGGTTTAACTTTCCAGCCTGGCAAAAGATGTTTTCCTGTTTTAATGCAATTTTTTGTGAGCCCACTAGGTCAAAATAGTGATCAGTAGTAATGATCAGTTTAAAGCTTGCTTTTCTGAAACTATTCAAATGTAACAACAGTCAAAGTTCAGCTAATTGTTAAGAACAATATAGCAGATATACAGTGTATGATTATTAAATCTGAAATACACAGACATATTAATCTATAATCCACAGCCACAATTAAGAATAAATTTCATAAACTATCAAATAAAACTCACTGAAAGAGGATTTGGAGCTGTGAGTAAAACCAGTTTCCTACACAAAGTGCTCTGTGGTCAGGAAATGACTTTATTTGAAAAACAAGAAGTGCATCAAAGATATCTGAGTCCACCATCAATATCTCCTCCAGATAGAGACAACCCACCGGATGCTGAATTTTGGTTAACCAAGTAGGTCAAAAGCAACACTAGTGAGAGATTGTACAGGACGTTTTTGAATTTTCAAGAGATAAAGTGACCTGAAGTCCCCTCAAACTGGAAAGGGAAATGGAATTGGTAACCCCGCAAAGTTGCTCAGACACTTTCATCACTCTGTGCTGTGTATTCCCATGGGATGGGATGCACTTCTTTCTGAAAATAGCTTTTGTAATATATCATTTTATAAGGCAATGATATTACAGCGATGGGACCACAGAAGCCACAGGGGAAAAAAAGTTTTGTTGAAACACAAATTGTTTTCTGTAATGTGGCAACTGAGAGGACATTATGGCCCTTAGCACTTAATGTTTTCTCAGCAATGTGGGCTGACTCTCGTGGGGAAAACCACAATTTGTGAAAATTGTTTTAAACCTACCTTCTTATCATATTTGTCTTCCCCTTGCCTCCCATGATCATTTTGCATTGGTTGTATGAAGACATCCACAGCTTACCTTCCACCTAGTCCTGAGGTCTCAGTACCTTAGAACTAGCCTCAGCTACAGCCCCCAGCCATGTTTTCAACCCAAATCAGGGAGTCACTTCAGTACATGGTAAGGACCCCTCATCCCTTGTTTTCTCTGCAAATTAAACCTCATTTTGAGGGCTAAAGTGATATTCTTCCTTTAGTCAGATTTTCAGTATAAACACTTAGAAATTCAGAACTAAAGGCACATCATATGCCTCCTTTGAGACTAGACAGAGGCTGAAAAGGATAGTTAGTTCACATAGTTGGACAAATTGTGGTTATTATACTATATGAAGTAGTTCACACTTTCACCCATAAAGTGAATAACTTGATGGAGACCAAGCACCAGGATCTAAAGTTTTAATTGCTTATGAGATTGAACTCATTTTGGCAGTATCATGGGCTTGTTCTGTGCATTTTAATAACAGAGCTGCAAGGTTATGCTATAATGACAATTTAAATATAGTAATGAGTTTATCAATAAAGGAAAACAGAGAATAAATCTGAGCTGATGGAAGGTCAGCTATGTAAGAGCTACACAGACCTGCAGCTCTGGGCTATCTGGTGCACAATTTAGGATTTAAAATGGTGCAGTTTATGTTAAATCTTTCCCATAACATGGTCTCTGTAACACCCGTGGGTCAGCCTGTCCAACACCTCTGAAAGACCATCGGCTCCTGAATCCTTTACTCACTAGCGTGCTTTTTCTAATTTTAGAAAGACAAGTTGAGTCATGTTGTTTGGTTTTCACTGTGCGGATGCACAAAAGCCCTGTTAACAGCTGCCATGTGTTTGTTTGGAGTGATGATCTTAGCAAAGGACCTGGTCAGCAGCTGTCATTACTTGGAAGTGACAGTTTTATCCCAGTAGATATCATGGGTATATCTGGTATCATTCTCACTGTTCATATATTTATCAGTTGTACATACCTCAGTATGGCAGACTATCTTCAGTTTCCTTTCCCCATTCACAGGTAACAAAATTCATTTAATGCAATTAGCTGTATATTCCTGTTATAATGCCTTCATTCATGAGAAATCACTGAGGAATATAAATTCAATTGTATATCTATATTTATACCTTACAGATCTCATTCTGTGATGTGGAAGAGAACTCTACTGTCTTCCACCAGCTCTGATTTAGCTCTTAACCAAGAGTAAGAGGACATCCTGTCAGCATAAAAGCACTCACAAAAATGTCAAATGTTTGACTAACATTATGCAATACAAAGATTGTTTTGTCACAAACAGAACAGGATCTATATCTTCACTTCATTGCTTCTTTCTTGTGTGACAGGTCTAACTTCTAGCTAGTAATACTGATCTGTGGCTGGTCCTTTCAAATAAGTTAATGACTGAATTCATGACAAAAGCCCTTTCATTAAAACGCCCAGTGCACAAACTTGTGCAATCCAGATATTGAAGCACACAGGCAACATGATGTCTCACTTTCGTGGCTGCCAAAAATTATTGCTGTGTTTGTGAAGGAGCCAAAACAGAAGAGAAATTGCTGTCCAGATAATAATCCATTCATTATGCTTCATCATTTACTACTTGTATCTTTTAGGATGTCCAAATAGGAAATTAAATAAGCAGTGTCTCTAGGGGGCCCCGGAAGACGACAGAACATAATAATTTGTTGTGTTATGATGAACAGGAAGCTGCACATTGTGTTGCCTTAACCTTATTCTCCTACTTTTCCACTGAATAATTGAGCTAGAGCCTGTTTTAGGCACAGACTTATGGAATTAATATTTAATGCAGATTTGAAACCTTTTCATATCCACTCTCTACTGCACTGCCTTTCCACTTTCCGTTATGTTGATATGTACAAATAAGGCATTATTTGATCTCATGCTGATTCTATCAGCATGATTCTATCCATCTGTTTCTATTAAAACTTATTTTTTTCCAGAAGCCACTGTTAAAAGTGAAATCATTGACCTGCATTTGTTTTGCGTAGTAACTTCTACATTCACAAAATAGAAAATTTAAAAATTGTCACTTGCCAGCACCAATGCAGCAGAAGAACAGACATATAAGGCCAAATTTAGGGGCCATAAAACTCCTCGTCTCTGACTATGGACAGCTCTAGGGACTTGTAAAAATAGTAGTTGAACAAGGCTCGTAAGAGTTTGTCTGTATTTGTTGAACTCTCCTGTTTTCCAGTAATAACATTTCAGGCATCCTGTCAGTAAAAGGTCATGCCCGTATTCAGTAGTTAGTAATTCACTTTCCCTTCATAGCTCCATCTAGTCCCTTTTTAAACTTCTTATCTTTCTTGCCTCCACATCCCATGGAAATGACTTGCACATTAATCATTGAAGGCTAGCCACACGCTGTGATTAAAAAGGAACACTGCTGCTTTCTCTTAATCTGCCACTCAGTAATAACTAGGCATCCTTTGCTCCGATTATGTTAGAAAGCATGAACTCCTTTTTTCTTGTTCATTTTCTCCGTTACCATTCATGACTCAGAGGATCCTGTCTGAACTTCCAAGCTGAAGAGCCTTCTAGCAAAGTCACTCCACATCACTGATCATCTGTGACACACTCCTCTGTGCTGTAGTTTTCTGTTGATGAGAGGACGAGAACTATGCACTCTTTCCAAGGCACTGGTGTACTTGCTTTGATGCAACCTCATCCTTAGTCTTTGTATGTAACACTGCATTGAATTTGGACCCTTTTAGTGCATTCTCCATTCCTTTCCTAACAATGCCAGAAAGCCCATCTGACAGACTGTTGCTCATCACAGACCTACTGCTTTCAGAGGACTGGCCACAGTCATATCAATGTGCCTTTCCTGAACACAGACAGCTAATGATGAACCAGCTGTTGGTACAGCTAATACTGTCTTTTCCAAGTACAGTTAATACTGTTTTTTCACAGACATAAAAAAGGCTATTCTTCTACACTAAATTTAAATCTTTTATTTTAACAGAGAGTTCTGTGAGAAGATTTAATAAGACACTTCCATAGCCCCTACAGTATGTTTTAATGTATTTGACGACCTTAAATAATTCTGAAGCACACACAAAGTCTGTAACCCTGACTTTTTGGGAGCAACAAACTTGAATCCCAGCACAGATGTCAATAGGATCCCTCTGAGACCTCTCCTGGTAGGTCAGCAGCATCAGTGACCTCAATCTGCTTAAGTCAGGCAGTATGTAATACCATCCTTTTTTATTTAACATCACTCAAATAAAATTGCAAACAAGAAGTACTGCTATCAACAAGGAGTGGAATAAGATGCTACTCTCCTCTTTTCCTTGTAGGAATCCGGTGCTATCATTCATGAAGAAGAAGAAAAGTGGTTCCAGGCTAGAAGTGATAGAACGTTGCAGCTTTTCTCATGTTCGGATGGAGATCAGTCCTGTTACTGCACAGATGAGAGAGTCTTGCTAGACAGAAGAAAAAATGAAATCATATGCAATATAGGAAGCATGACATGAAACAGATGCCCATGGTGTTTCTGCAGTTCAGTGATCGACATGATAATCAATCCATTCTCGTGTGAACTACATTCATCCTGCAGCTGACTCATAGAAGTGCCAGGTTTGATGTTGCAAAAAGCACACATTTCTCACACTGTGATATTCTGAAGCTCTTCATGGTCTGTGCCAGTGATGGTCAAGATATTGCAACCTATGACTGAAGAGGCCAATGAGCTGTGAAAATATTGCTCTTTCTTATTGCCTTATCAGTACAGACTGAGAGGAAATCCAAAAATATCTGTGGGAAGCCACAAAATATCTTCTTGAATAACATCTTCTTGAATAGTATCTTGAACTTGGATATGAACAGGAAAAGCTACTACCAGAGAATTATCTGAATTAGGTCTAAATGCCTGTGGAATCTCACTCTAAAATCCAAAGAATTTATGAGGAAACAAAAAAATCTTTTTGGTGAAGATATGAAAGCACTGGATATTTCTTTTCTTAGAACATTCAGTAGAAGATCAAATCTTTCTGAGTTTTCTTTCAGAAACCTAAACAACTTCCTAGTTATTGAATAAAAGCCAAAATTGCAGGGATTAGAGAGATTAAATCTCATGCTTCACTTGCTTTGGGGCAAAGAATTCAGCCCAGCCCTCCTATGTCCTAGGCAAGGGTTCTTCCTGGAAATCAATATGGCCAAAACTAATTTTTAAGTTTTAATAAATGGATATTTTCTAGTGATTAAAATTTTCAGCAGGGAAACTGTCCTCAGTGGAGGAAGACTTTGCCTCTTTTTTAAGAAGTTGTCTAAGTGATTTCCTTTCTCTCTTTTATTTTTAAAGCACTTGCAGTCAGAACAGCTTTAATTTGAGCCCAACTGTACCAGCTTACTCATTGCACTACACACATAGATAAAAATTATCCTAACTGCTTAAGCTCTGACACCAGCTTCTTCTGCCCTTGTAGAGCCTGTTAAACCCAAAAACTTCCCTCTGTTTTTATCATTTCTTATATTTGACAGTGATGTACAAAAGAGAAAAAAAGGTAAGGATTGCTTATCTACACCTTTCAATAGGAATTATTGTGACCTTAAGTGAGCCACAGCAAAACCAAAGCTCTGGTTGACAGTACATGTTATGGCAGGTTAAGCCTAGTGGGAGCAACAAACACCTGTCCTTAAAGAAGAAAACTTTTAATCTTTTACTTAGCTACCATCTTCATGTAGTAGGAACTTAACAGTTAAATACTTCAAGGGTTGGTCAGGAAAGGCGGGAAGTTGCCAAATCCACATTTGTGGGAGCGTAAGTCAAGTGAGGGCTTGCTTTTCTACAGTCTTATTGCCACATACTCATAATCTGCCAGCAGGCCAATTCTCATTGTGCATATGTGTGCAGGTTAGGAGCTTCGAAGTTAGTGGAAGCTTTGCCCTAAATTTGAGTGGGATAGGATTGTACCCCACTGTATGCCTCAAGTATTATTCATCCTTAAAAACCATGTGTTCCATTCAGTTTCATTGCAGCATCTATTCACGTGTCATACCAGTGACTGGGAGCAAGATGTGCTCTCTGGTAGCTATTTGCATATGCTAATTATTGAGACAAACCTTTAGACCCCTACTATGCAAGAACTTCATCAGCACACTGTTCTCCAGCATGAGTCCTATTTGTTCTGAGCCTTTTGTGTAAGAGTTTTAGGCAAATGGCTTTACTGGGAAAAGTGTCTGCAAGACTCCTTTGCAATTCTCAGAAACAGTCATTTAAGGGAAGAGCTACCGCTTGGCATAACCAAATGCTCTTTGGGAGAATTCCACCCCCTCAACACTCCCTACCCCTCAAGGGTTTTTTACTTTTTTACTTCATTTTTGAAAGGCAGGCTCATTGCACAGCTCCTCTTCACACAGGAAAGTGTATCCCAGTGAAGCATTCATGTCTTTCATGCAGCTTCTTTTACTTACAGACCTGATCCACTTCTGACTAAAGTCATTGAAAAGGTTTGTTTACTTAAAGGGTAATGGCATTGGAAAACTGGAGAATAACTGGAGTTTTAAATAAGTATGAAGAGACACAGAAATATGCATATATGCATAAAGGCAAATCAGTGCCTCTTTTGCTCCATATTCTGGGAAGTACAGAAGACAGCCCTGATTCTGCTTGACATATTAATATAGCAGAAATGACGAGTAACTGAAAGGCTCTTTGAGTGCAGTTACTGGTGTATTTAGGTTTTGTGCAAGCTGAAACCCACAAAAACAACCCACAATTGCCCTTGGGAATCTCAAGCTCAGCTGGAAACATGTGCACAGTTTCTGCTGAGAATGTTTCTGCTGAGAATATTTTTACTGGTTTTCAGGAAGCCATTGTCCTCAGTCCTTATTCACTGAGTGTTTTTACTGACTTGACTCTTACAAAGCTCTTTCACTTCAGGGTTCAAGTTATCCACTGAGTTCATATACCCACTGAGTCCTTAATCTGAAGACAAGTGGCATTGAAGCTAGGATAGTACTGAGAAAAAATAAAAACAGTGTTAGGGGCCAATCAAACATCCATAGGTATCCATACTCTTATCATGCTGATGACAACCTGTCTTCCCTTCTTCCAGGCATTGCCTCTTTCCAGAATTACAGCTTTGGGCATAAGTTTCTAAACTTTTAGAATCATAGGCTATCTCAAGTTTGAAGGGACCTACAAGGATCACTGAGTCCAACTCCTTTCTCCTTGCAGGACTACCTAAAACTAAATCATACAGCCAAGAGCATATTGACACTAAATCCTGTTTTGCATTTGGACAAGGCTTGTTTTGTTCTTCCTGACCACATCTAGCACAGTTTGTCCTCGCATGTATTTAATTAGGTGCTACTACCAAAGCCGTCAGGTTGGTACATCCCTGTCTCAACACATTCAAAAATAACACTGCTTCTGACACGAAACAGCCCAAGAGCCTTCTGAGCTGTTCTGGGATGTGGAATGTGTTTGAATGACAGGCACATTTTGGTCAGCAGCAAACAGCAGACTAGATATGAACTGAAAGGGCAGCTGTGTGTGATTAGGAATACAGGCAAGCTGTACAAAATGAAGAAAGAGCATCTCAGAGTGTTTCAGGTTTGATCCAATTAATCTCAGCCCAAAATCCCACTGAACACTTGGTTTTCAGCTGAATTATTACTGAAAAACCTCTCTGCATGATATCTTATGTCACAGTTCTATTTTTTTTTAGAGAAAACTTGATGAAAACTCTGGGCTCTTCCCCAGCACGCTCCACTGCTGTCTGCATTGCTGAGTCAAAAATTGCTCTGTGCTCTCAGACCTTGTTGTTCACATGGCTGCTGGTAAGGACAGCATCACACCACACTCAGTTGCTGATCACAGCAAATTTCACCCAGCCTTTCACTAATCCTTACAGGAATTTCAGCTCCATGTAATCCAACCTGGCTGGATGCCAAGCCGTGTACTTGCTACTGGTACATTTATGGTATGTTTAGCAAGGTATGTGTAGGTAAAGTATATGCAGATGGGAGGAGGTTTTGCTCTTCCTGGAGAGTCCATCTGTTGTTTTACCATTACAGAGGTTTTTCAGAACAGCTTCTTGTAGCCTCTCATTCCAATGGACCTGTTGTAGACACAGCATTTCTCCCCACATGCAGGCAGGAGCTCATAGTTTGTACCATCTGCAGCTTTAGAACCACAGGGCAGCCTCTCTCATTTGACCCTCCTGGAAGGGTGGAGGCAAGGGGAGGAAAGATTCTTCTTCTTAATCAGATTGTATTTGGCTTTATCCCTAGAATATAACTTGGGTTACTTCCAGCTGATTTTCAATTTTTGCATGTAAAAGTTCCATAAATCAACTAAATACAGTAAATTAAAAAGAAAAGAAAAGCAATAATTTTATTAAAGGAGTTTCCTTTACAATCACCTTTATTATGAACAGTTCCTGCAATGATCTGATTAGCTTTGATTTTTCTTACGGTGAATAACCATTGGAAAGCTGCACATTGGCTGTAACCTTGTAGTTCTGAACTAAAAATTTCAAATCTACTTTTTTGAAACTGTTTTTATTTCCTTTTTAGTTTCTTCCAAGGTATTATCAGGGTTTTACAGCACCTATTACTGAAA
This sequence comes from Anabacerthia variegaticeps, assembly GCA_035583185.1. Classification (NCBI taxonomy): domain Eukaryota; kingdom Metazoa; phylum Chordata; class Aves; order Passeriformes; family Furnariidae; genus Anabacerthia; species Anabacerthia variegaticeps. Next base: position 88,001,179 of record JAWWEW010000001.1, on the reverse strand, counting down.
ATGCAAATATACTTTTTGAGGCTTGTTACAAAATCACCCAGAGGGCAATCAGAACCAAAATTCAACAGAAAAGCCTCAAGCAACTTTTGCAGACTGCATGATCAATACAAGTGTCAATTTGAATAACCTGACTTGTTTGTTACCTAGCTGCTGACATCCAAAGTCCCGCAGCCAAAATAACCATTGTGCAAATCACCAAGAAATCAAACAGTGAAGTAAAGGAACTGCATTGTTTTCCTGGTTAAAACAAATAATATAGGGGGGAAGCTTAGAAAGAAAGAAAATGTTTAACAAATGTTCTTAGGTTTCCTTTGGAAATGCAAAAATCACAAAGTTAATTATATAAATATATTGTGTGTTGATCTGTGAACCTGAGCTAAAGTTGAACTGTATGTTTACATAAAATATGTATGTGTGTCCACAGACCTAAAAAGGCCCCATGCGGAAGAGCTGCTAAGGTGAATTTTACATCCTGCTATTTGTAAATGTCACTAAAGGCTTCCAAAGAAAACCTCTCAGATTTTATGCCATACTGAGCTGAAACATTCAACAATGAAACTCAACCTCAGAGAACCAAAAGCAGACCTGGTATTTCTGTCAAGAGGTTAAACCACAGGTCTGCCCCTAAACAGAATTAACGGGAAGATTTGGGCTGCTGGAAGGGACTCAACTCTCCCTTGCAGGTCAAGTCTGATTTTTGCTCACTTAAGTTTTTCTTATTGAGGAATGTTTACATCATGCACCAGGAAAAGTTCCAATAGATTAATGGGGTAAAAAAGAAACAAAATTTTCTCCACTTTGGTGCACACACCTCCTTCAGCTGTAGAGTTTTCCTAATGTAAAATTAGGTTTCCCTAGTGCAGTACATGAATATTTATTTCCCCATGCAAAACTGAAGAGGTTACTCCTTGTCCTAATCCAGTGAACATGGAAAACAACTGTTTGCTATTTTCTTGCCATTTTGGAAATCTGTTATCACGTTATGAATATTCCCTTAATCTTCTCTTATTTAAACAAGCCCAGTTGTTGAAATTTGTTCCAGATAAATCATATTTTTGAAAAATCTTCTTCTTGGATATCTGTTCTGGATTCTCTCCAATCTATGTGCAACTTTCTCAAAATGTGATTTTGAAACTCAATAAAGTTCTAATGCTAGATAAGGTCTTCCCAGTAAGGATAGAGTAGAATAAGTACCTCTCATGCCTTATGAACAAGATTCCTGTTACTACATGCCAATTCAAATTGTCTTTGTTGCAACTGCTATATATTATTGACCAACTCAATTTCTGGCTGGTGGTGTTTTCCATATGCCTTGCAGAGCTGATGATATTGCCTAATCAGTTTCCCAAATGCCACTAATTCTTTTTTCCTAGTATTTGCTTTCTTGGATTTATCATCATGTACCATCACCCCAGAATACCACCAGACCCACTTTGACCTTTGCTGTTTGTCTTCACAGTGCTTCCACCCTTTCCTACTGAAATCTGAAGTATAAATTCATGAAACTATTCCTTAGTCCAGCACCAACATTGTTAACTAAATGATTCAAATAGTCAAATAATTTCCAGGAATTAAATTTACGACATTGCCTTGAAATGAAATGTCCCTCATTTCACAGAAATCCATTATTGACTACTCCATGAGTAGTTTTTCAACTAGCTGAGCATCAGCCTTTACATTCCCATCATTTCCATCACATTTCCCAAGCTTAGTTATGGCACTCCTCAAAACCCTTCCTAAATCTGAGATATACTACCACTCCCTCTCTAACACTAAGTGAGTTATCCTGGGAAAGAAGAAGCAGAAGTGATAGAGCACGTTTTGTTCTTGGCAAATGCATCTTGTTTTTAATCAGCTCTTTATCTCTTACATGTGTTCTTGTTCCTTAGTTATTCTTTGAAATGTCTTCCAAAGACATCCTCCTACCTGTCTGCCTTACATCCATTTGGGCCTTCCTTCCTTTATTTAGAACACTATTGTTTTGTATTCTCCTGTAACTCACATTACCCTCTGACCTTTGTCTGAATTGAATTTCAAACAGATTTAATTACTGTCACTTACCTATTAATTTCCTCTGCCTATGCAATGAAAAGTTGCCACTGACACATTCCCAGAACTTGCTGAATCATCTGTGTCCTCCTCTGTTTCTTTCCCAATAGATAATTAAATAGTTCAGATCTCCAGTACTGATAAATCTTTAACTCTTGACTGTGATACTGATTATATTCAATTGCCTATTTTTAACTAAAAACATCAATGTAGTCTTGTCTTCCACTTTTTATGGACTTCAGAAGAATCATATGCAATCAGACTGTGAAGCCAAAAACTTCTCATGTTCCTTTTTCTATCCTCTCCTGTGCCTTTATAAATCAGCACCCTAGTATAATAAAGGATATAAGAAACTGCGGAATAAAGTGGAAAATAATACAAGATAAAGATAAATGGATAAATTGTATCTTATATAAATTCATATATTTGTAGTAGTTTTATGGAATGTAGATATATATAGCAATAAATTCAGAGGGAATATATTTTAAGTAATGAAACATCAAATCTTTGTTTTAAAGAAGATATTAGCTAGCACATTTTTTTTTAATATTTATTTTGTAAGATTTTTCTTATGTGTAATATTTATCTTTCTGACACAACCTGTAAGCAGGAAGTTCACTAAAACAGAGTATATTTCCCAAATTTCTTCCATTTACTCTAATTGTGTTATTATGTATCAGGAATAACATAAGAAAATCAGTACCACAAATTGCAGGAGATTGGAAAAATCTTTAATCCAAAAGAATGCAATTAGCCTTGTATCTGTTTAGAAGGAAATCTGTGGCTTTGCTATGGGATGAAAAGGAGTATGGAAGACCTGCCCGTTCCTGCCAAAATTAACAAAACCATCAGTCTCAGTGCAAAGAAAGGCGTTAAGGTAAGTGAGGGCCAACAAGGTTGTATAAGGTGCTATCTAAAGAGTTTCAAATACAAAAGGAATTGCACAGGTGAGAACTAGGATCAGTTGCCATGGCTACAAATAAATAAATACATACTCTGAATTCATAAAACATAAAAAGCTAACAGACAGAACTAGGCCCAATTAGTTTATTACTTCACATGGAGTACTGGAGACGGAGACCTGAGAGGGGTCTTCTCCATCCTTCCTTAATTCTCCACTTTCCAGGGAGTAAGAGCCGTAATGCACTCCAGGAAACCGCCAAAACAAGCCAGGGCAAGGGAGAGAGACAGGGCTGGGGAGCTCCATTGGGACGTGCCTGCCTCCTACATTAGTCACCCATGAGAAGCAGCAAACCATGCCAGTCACTGGAGCAGACACATGTACCCTGTTCTCTGCCTAAAACAGGCAGGGCCAGCCTGGCACTCTGTGGCACTCTCCCGAGGTGGAGTTTCAACTTCCTTGCTCTAAAAAGCAGCTTAGATCTGGTCTTTCCCAGAGCTATGGCTGTGACAAAATCCAGCTTTTCAGGCTGCCCCTTGGTGCCAGATGTCTCTCTGCAGAAGTCTGAATATTGGCACAGCTCTAACAGCACATTGCTCTGTAAAAATATGTTTCTGTGCATGTATCAACATCCAGCTGAAGGCACTTAGGAAATTTTCAGGCCATATAGAATTAGACCTGGTGAGTTAGAAAATACTAGAAATTAGGAGATGGAGTAGTTGTTGTCCTGGATCTACAGACCAAGGTGCTGGATATGCAGAACTCAGGCACACTCTAAGTTCAGGGATACAATGTTCATATTTAAGTAAAAATGTTTTGCTTCAGTCTGTAGGTCTGGCTGGCCTACTGGAAGTCAGAATGGAGAATGGCAGATGATATGTGTCTTGAGAGGTACATAAGAGAAAATATTTCAAAGTCAAACACCACCTCTCCTCTTCTTATGCACAGTGACATGATGTATACACAGTGTAGAAGGATGCAAGCTGAGATGCAAAGTGCTTAATAGTTTCTGAGAAAAATCAGACTGAAAATGCCATGGCCTCCATCATTAGCTTATACCTTTCCAGAAAAATTGTAGGTTTGTTCTCAGACAAGGAAGGAAAAGTACCTCTTTATGGGAACCAAGGAGCTATTTTCCAGTTCAGGCAGTCATCATCTGGCAGATGTTTGTGGAAAAGCTTTCCTTCACAACTGGAGCCAGGAAAGAAGTACAGAGATACTGAGTGAGAACATATGACACAATTTCATATTTTATTTCCTCATAGCCAAATTGCAAGAGGCAGCTGGCCCAAAAACAGGAAGGAGAGACGCAAAAAAATGTCAGGGTGGAGACTGAGACTGGATGCAGTCAGAAGTGGACCAGGGCAAGGACTATTAAACAGTGGCGGAAGGGTCAGAATCAGTGGAAGAGGTCGTCATGCAAGAGGAAAAGAGTAGAAATAACACCATAATCCCTAATTTTGAATGGCAGTATTTTTCCATGTCCACCCACAATAAGTATGTTATACGCTGCAGTACTATTTCTCTGACATCCTCCATCGCTTTGACTCCAGCCAGGCCTGGCTTAAGTAACATTCAACTTAACCACTGTGATTTTTAATAAACAAAAAGTTATTTTAGGAAACCATATACAAAATATGTATGTTTTAAGAACATAAATAAGATTGCAAAATCAAGTCTGAAATTGTGAAATTTAAGAATTAAGGATTAAGACACATTAAGACAAATTCTTTAAATACATGATGCTTTATATTCTTTTTTCACTGTGGAGACCACGTGATGGCCCAAACCATGGAAATTAATCAGGTCTGTACCATACAGGAGATTTTTTCATAGGAGGCTTCCTTTCTTATTCACTGTAAAAGCTGGAAGCTAGTAAGGGAGGAAGCAGGGATTAAAGAGCAGACTCTCTTTTTTAAGGATGTGAACGTTGCTTTTGAGAATAAAATTTCATCCTTAGATCTGCCACAAAGGTCCTTCGAAATGACAAACAAGTCACTTTATCTACCCGTGGGTGATTACTAATGCTGTGGCAAGCCTTTGACAGCAGCTGGATCATTATATTATATCTTGCAAATTAAACAGCAAAGAAACTGAATTGACTGGTCAGAGAAGGTTGTCTGCATGTATTGCTGAGTGAACTGGTTGTTAATGTCCCTGATAAACACGAAGACATTGCAGATAAGCAATGTTTTGAATACTGTAAGAAAGCTTTCCTGAGGGATTTTTCTTTCTTCTTCTGCAGTAATATTAATTAAAGTCATTCTGTTGACAAAAAAAATTTAGTAAGTTTCATCTAGGTGAAAATTATGAGAACTCTTGGCCACCTGTCTTTCTTTCCTTCCATTCTGCACTTGTGTGTATTCATTATGAGATATAGGAGCATAAATCCCATAAAGCAAACATAGCTTTGAAAAAACAGAATTTTAGATCCTGCTTTTAAATTCTGGAGAGCCACAAGTTTCCAGCAGTGAGCTCAGGAAACCCAAGCATTTGTGATGTTGTGAAATGCAATTTCAGGCCTGTGAGAGGGAAATAAATAATCTAAGTTCACTAGATAATTGTTTTATACATATAGAGAGTGTATTAAACTATTTAATAGTAAGTTACGGAAGTCTAAAATACTTTAGAGGGATGCACGTCTCTCAGACTAATGGCATGCCAAACTAAAATATCCGAGCTCCTGTGTTGGATTTACTCTGTCTCCTATGTCCATGAATAAGAATGTAAGAAAAGTCAACAACTTTTCAATGAAGAGGTCAATAATGAGCAAACAAATCACATGCACTAAAAATTAACTGTGCTGACTTTAAAATTGCCCCTTTTTTCAACCAAACCATGTGCACATTAACTAATTGTCCTAAAAGGACAAGCTCATATCAAGCGAAAAAAGTTGCAGCTATGTTAGTCACTTCTTAACAACCTCCTGTGTTTTATTAGGAGCCTGGTTTTTATTTTCACAACCCAAATTTAGCTGTCTTACATGAACTAATAGTCATCACTCTTACAGTGTTTTAATGACATGAGAAATACATAGGTTTTAAAATACAATGTTATCAACATCTGCATTTTAAAAACACCAGTACAAATGCCTCAGCTCACATTGCTTTATTGCTATACACAAATACTTCATGGTCTCTGGTCTAATGCATTAAAGCTCTACTCACCTGGAAAGGTTGAACGACAGCACCCGTTACTTTTTGACTTTTTTTTTTGTTAGCGTCAAAAAAAAAATAATTACAAGCCCAATTTCAAGTTAGATATATAGCAAAGGGTAAAAGGCTCCCACCCCACGAGCCAATATGAACCAGCTCCACTCTGAGGAAAACATCCCTGTGTTGGGAACTAAGGTCAAGGTAACTGCACCCAAACACCCAGACAGGAAGAACAGCCAGGTCTGGGGCACTCAGTTGGCTGGATATCACCTGGGACTTTGCTGACCAAAGGAAATAGCCCGAAATGAAGAGATTGCTGTGCCACAGAGGTAGACATGTGCCACTGGTATAACAGAGATGGGGTCTGGAAAGCAGACAGAGTGACCTGAGGACGAGAGGAAGCAGAAAGACTACTGCTCATAAGTGATCTACACTGAGACTTGTCTCTTTCCTCTCCCTCCCATTCCACCACCCTGAGCAGGCTCATCGTACAGTTGGTCCTCTTATATCCACTTTGCTGGAATATATGCTACAAACATAAATGAAAGGAAATAGAAAAAAAAAAATGTTGAAACTAGACCTAGAAAAACCTAGAGTATTCTTTGAAAATTTGGTTTTGCTTGTGCAAACAAGTTATGGCATGCTCAGACCTCCTCAAAGCATTGCATCATAATAATTTGTTTTAAAGAATAACAAGATTTAAGCTCCATGATCCACTATTAAAAATCATCATAAAAGTAGGATTTAATTCATCTTCTTAATCAAAAGGAACAGAATGAAAGTAAATGCTAGATATGGCAAGTACTAAGTCTAAATTGCAAAGTAGGATGACTGACACATACAGTCTCAGACTGCCTTGAACAATCAGTGTGTCCCATACTGTGTAGACAGTGAAAAACTTGAGTTACTGACTTAAGGAGGGGTGAGGGAATTTCGATTGTGTAAATTCTGATTTCATAAAGTTAAAAAAAGCCCACATACAGAAACAGACCTACTTCTGAAATGTAATCCCGTAAGCTATAAATTATTTCTGACAAGCCTCCAGCAGCCATATTTCAGCAGCTGGTTTCTATATCCTAAAGGATAGAATGTTCCAGAGCTGGGACTTGGATGCCACTGCCAGTTACCATTACTGTGCTCTTTGCTGCTTGCCTCCAGTGACCTGACATTCATGGCAGAGGCATCACTTCTGCTGCTTGCTTGCACTCTGAGAGATCCTGCTGGCCTAGGCCAGGAAGCTCCTGGGATCCTTTCTGGGGTGGCATTGCTCCATCATGGTTCCCAGTGCACGGCCAAAAGCGAATGCCACAGACACAGCCATTAAATAGTAAAACACAAAAGCAGAAAGCACCATTCAGGAGAATGAGTGGAAAAGGACATGGCAGCTTTTAAGGACCTCCTTCTCCTCCTCTTTGCAAAACACAGACACTTGGGTCATATGAAGAGCTAAATTATCTCTTACAACACAGTTTTTAGAGATTATTCACTCTCTGCACCATGAAAGTCAGCTCTCGTTAAGGACTGTTTTCCAGGGGCAACTGACATCTCCTGGCAGAGTTTAAAACAGACCAGAACTTTGGACATGTCTACAAAGACATATCCAGCAATTGTGTTCAGTGTTTAATTATTTTGATCTTCTAGACCTTATAAGCTTGTAAGGTCTGTCACTATGGGCACTGGAGATTTAACTGAGGAAATAATATAACAAACTAATTAAACTTTTAGATGGCATTTTTTATCCAGCCCTTTTTCAATGGAAGTAAAGAACACAAAGCCAGAGGACATGATTCAGCTGTACAGGAAGACCCCCTGCTGTCGCACACATCAAATCCTTTTCACAGCTGAACCCACTCCGGGTTTGAAAGAATTTCTCTTCCTACGCATTTCTCCTGCTGAGATGCTCTTTCAGACCTCACTGCTGCAGTGATCTCATGACCAACTGAATTTTGGTTAGGCATTTCTTATTCCTAACTCCTTCATTAGTGGAAAGAATTACATGCCCTTGCTTTTTCACTCACTCTTTGGATAAACTGGTGGGCAGTTATCATGGCCTGTCGTTGCCTTTCCAGGCACAGAATAAACTCATGTTGCCTATTCTCACAAGTTTTTCATTCCCCAGGTGTCCTTGCAGCACTTCTCAGCTTTACCCATGTGAAGCCACAGACATGTTTATGGTCACCCATGCAATCCATATTTCCTAAATGGTGCCACATCAACATGGTAAAAATAATAATAAAAAAGCTTATATTTTGTTTCCTAGCAAGGAGCAATTAGTCATCGAGTTCTGCCACTCTTAGGTGGAGATGTGAATCTCAGCTCTTTCACTACTGTGCCGGCTTAGATTCAGCTAATAATCTACCCATCAGCTTATGACCAAAGGCAGGGCACCTGTTTATTCCCTGAGCTTATAGTTCTCTACTCACAAGAATGGGGCCCGTAAGAAAGCTAGAGAGTGACTTTTTACAAGGGCATGTAGTGACAGGACAAGGGGGATGTAACATTAAATTTTAAACCGCTTTAATTACTTTGTTCAGTGTTGACTCCAACTTGAAAGCCACAAGTTACTGGTGAGGTTTTTTTTCAAGTAAACAAACAGTATCAACTATTTCCAGTCATAGCCTGACCTCCCTAGTCCTTATGACGAAGCACATTTGGGAGCCAAAACAAACAGGATGATTCATCTATCCCACAGCTTACCAGATGGATAAATGAATTCTTGATAACCAAGGAAGAGCAGGACCTCTCCTGCTTTAAATAGTACCATTCAAGACCCACAAGACAGAAACACTGGCAGTGCCTCATTATCCACAAAGTAATCAAGAAATCTATGTACAAGTAAGTGAAGTTCTTGCACTACTCATTAGATGACAAATCATAAAAACAGTGAGACAGAGAGGACTTTCACTGTTTGTCAGGAATGTGAGACTGACTATTTCAACATGTTACAAAGGAGTTTCCTGTTTACACCTGAATTCATTGTCAAGTTCTGAGACAATTAAGACTGGTGCAAAAAACTAAAATTGGTAGGAGGAACACACAATTATAAAAGCCAATCTGCAAGTTGCAGTTAAAGATTCAGTAATAGATGAATTTCCCAAGTTCTAACAAGTGAGCTTGGATCTATGTGAGTTTTTAGAAGTATCCTCTTTATTAGGTGTCTGGCTGAGGAATTTCAGGAAGAGAATAATACGTTTTGGAAAACTGACTGGTGTTAATATTTCGTCTGCTTTCCTCAGCTGTTTACATTGTGTATACTAGCTAACATACAGACTGATAGAAACTATAATTTCCAGTGCAATAAGCACACTAAAGCAGACTAATAATTTATTTTTATGTATATATGTATATGTTTCAGTGGTTTTCTTACCAATGGCCTGTGTTTGTCCCCTGCAGCATACTAGTTTTATGGTATTTCACATCTATATAACATTTTTTTCCAATCTTCTGCTGTGGCCCAGCAGCGCCTGCAAGGAGCAGGCGGATGCTTCGGGAACTGAGCTGGCTGTGTACTTCGGAGGGGGTGGCAGCCCCCACTGCCCCGTGCATGCCCGAGAGCCCCTTCCTATCTGCAGTCACACAGCAGACTTCCTCCTGGTCCCAGCAGGGCTCTGTGTACTTCAGCCACACACATAGGGAAGCTCTTTCTTTTCCTCCGGTAATAGCTGTGGCAGTTCATGACCACAAATGTTTTTCCAAGGCACCACTCAGATGTTTTCAGCCTGCCTCTTTGTTGGATTCCACTGTATGTACCTTTATGCCTGCCTCCCAACCTCTTGCAGAATTTTTACTTACCAGGTGCCTGTGTCATTGCTCTGGACATTGAGCTGCAAGCATTAAAGTAATTTCTCAAGAAAGTCCAGCAGCTTTGACTACTGAAGGGGTGTCTCTGGGCTTAAGTCTGTTTCTTTTTATAGCCTCTCTGATCACCTGAAATCCAGAGGTCCACAAGCAATTGTTCCTGTAAAGCAGGGTGGATTCTTCTCACTTTATTGTAAGCTGGTGGAAAAATACAGGCACCTCTGAGGTGCAATTCATCCCATTTATTTTAGGCACCAGAGAGAACTTTCTCCAGAGAGTGGAGAGGAAACATCAATGACTAGCTTGGACCAGCTGTATTCCTTTTGGTCCCATGAAGACTGGATGAGAGGTACCCCACCCAAAGCTATTTTTACCACTACAGGGTTATGAGTGGACAGGGAGCTCTTTGCTCCAAAACGTAAGACCTATTTTTTACTTTTTTTTGCTCTGCTGGGCCTCTTGCTTTGCAGACTTGAGTGAGAATAATCATAAACACTGTCATCAGCTGTTCTCATACTTAAAGCACTATTCCTGACAATGCTATTTCACCTAGTCTTTGTCCTCCTGCATGCACACCTTCCCTCCCCAGCTACTAGAATAAAAAATGTAACTTTCTCGTCTTGATTGTCCAAGATCAGCTCTGTGCATGGGTCCAATCCTTGTTTCCAATTGTTCCTACATTTATTTAAGGGTTTTGTTTAGGAACAAGCAGATCTCATTATTTGGTGCTCTTCAAATTATGTTGAGGGGGTTTTTTTAGATGCTACACTGGTCAAACATCAGTTTTACTACCTATTTAGATGGATAGCTGACATAAATATCACATATGCTGAATAAAGCAAGAAAATAATTGTTAACTGAACCTGTTTCCTGAAAAGAACTACTTCTGCACGAGCAGCCTCTGTCCTGGATGCTAACTCATGACAAAACCATGATACATCAGTCTCTTCTTCTCTGTGGATGTGCCTTTGAAGTTGTTGCAGATAGATGAGCTCTCTGGAAAATGCTATAAACCCATAGTTCACAGTTTCAGGAATGAAATGGCCTTGTCCACCTTATATAACTTTTTCCAAAGAGAAACACTGTAGTGCAGAGCCCTGGATCCTTGATGTGAAGTGATATTCCCTCCTACTGTATTTATTTTCAGGTCTGATTATAAACCAGTAAAACTCAGCCCTCAGTTTCAACTTGCCTTAAGATTCAGGACATTTTCTTCTCAAAATACATTGAGACTCTGACTCTGATGACTCTGAACTTCCAGGATGGACCTACCTGAAGTGCAGTGACAACTGGGGTTCTCTAATTTTGAGGGGAAAAAAGGAGACAAAAAATCCTGCCTTTGAGAAGCTGAGCAAGACAGATCTCCCCACCTGGGAAGCGCATGCTAAATTAACATTCCTACAGTGACAGTGTCCCCACAGAAGCCAGTAGGGGAACAGAATACTCAGACAGCTGGTAGGCAGAGAAAGATCACCCAGCGCCACCTGCCTAGAGTGAGCCTGAACACTTGTGGTACTGCAGAGCAGGGACGGTCATGAATGTGGTGGCAGTCGGGAACAGAGCCTGGTCCATCAGCATTCAGTCCTCCTTTGGTGTGACTGGGCACGGTCGCAAGGTGAGAGAAGAAGAAGCTGAAGAATGGAGCCCAACCTGCAACCCCACAGAGCAGAGGTGACTGTACCTCTGAGGGACAAGTCCCTCTGCAGCAGAGCTCTGGAAAAATCACTACTCCCCGGGAAAGAGCTGCCATCCTCAAAGAGTCATCTCATATCTCACATCTTCCTTCACACACAACTATCACACCAGCATTTTCATTTGGTTTTTATTTGTTTTCCATTTTTCACATAATATTTCACATAATATTTTCAAAAATAATGTTGCCCTTGTGTATAATGATACAATCAACATAAAATATTTACATTATGTAAATCATTTGTTCAAGTCTACCCGTAAAATATCTACACTATATAGTTCACTTGAACAAGTCTGCTTATGAGGACAGCCTTCAGAATATTACTATATCAATAGTTCAGAAGCAAATATCATTTCATAAAAAATAGGGTTTTGTTTCTTTACATTTCTTTTGTATTCAAGGTGCCACTGCATATGTAACACCCATTCTCTATAGTCTTAATTTTTATCTCACATTCACATTTCTTTCTCTTTCTCTAGTTTGGAGGAGGAACTGAGGTATTTGACTTTCTTATGGCATTGATATTTCATAAACTGGAGTTCTGCTTCTTTCCCACTCCTAAGTGAAATCCAACCTGCACCTACAGCCAGATGTGTTATCAGACTACTCTTGAAGGATATAGATGGAAAGGAAGAACAAATCACATTATTGACAAACCTAATTTGTTCTCTAGTTACAGACTAGTGATTGCTTGAAACTAATGAGTATTCCTGATGTTCCTGAAATATTTTTCATGTTCCTTACACCATCGGTCAGTTCATGTATAGCTTCAAAGAACAGATATCCAAGTGGATTGACTGTTTTCCACACTTGCAGACAGCTTTTTCCCATCTGCCCATAAAATACATGTAGTCTTTATCATCGCTAACATTCTATCCTTGGAAACAGTGAGTTCTGTGGTCTTCTTTGGTTGCTCTTGACTCAGACTGTGTTAGAACTCTAATCTCCATGCCTATATTTTCACAGTAAACATTTAGAATATTTAAAGGGAGGCTTTGGCTTAAATCTTTTGGCTTAAGTTACATGTGAAGGTTCCTGGTAATAGATAATGAAGGTTTATTAACTCAAGCCACATCCTACTCTTTGAAGTTTGTCCAGATATTTATTGGAGTAAACTCAGAGCCAGCTACAAGACATGGTAGAAAGGAATTAGATTATGATCTTTTCCAGTTGGACATGAGCTGTTCATTTCCCTACTTTGTTACAATTTGTTTCTTTGGAGCCAACATTTTTTCATTGTTTTTTTTTTTCCTACAGAGTTTGAAAAGCCTCTGGAATGACTTACATGAACAAAAAGCTTTGTCTTCCATGTCTCTGAGAGGTGTCAGTTATGGATCTGTAACAAGGTAGTCCTTAAGGCAGGTTCTCTTCCCTCCCATACAAATGAAGATAATACACATTATATATCATGGGACTATTTCTCACCTCTCATAAAAGGTATCTGTTTGAAGAGGAAGTAACCAAGTCATTTTACTCATTCTGACTCTCAAAGTATGATGTGGTCACTGATAATTTATTACTCCCTTCTGATTTATGTCAAGACTAAAATTCAGTTAGATTAACCTAACAGGCAGTGTTTTGCATCATAAGTCATCAGTCTGCATACTGCAATTTAAAGGACACAATTTGAAGCTGCAACCAGACTGGTCACGGAAAGGGCTGGAGGCACAAAAGGGTGAAACTGTACATTATTACTGGCAACCTGCCCAACCATTTCCAAGAATAAAAGGTTTTATTAGTCAAATGACTCTCAAAACTCTAAAACATCCCTCCAAATTTTTTCCTTGGCAAAGTTAACAACATGTTATGGCTGCCTGTGAATCTCTGGCTATGACATTAGTAGATAAAACAGAACTGAATACTCCAGTGTACAGTTGTCTGTTATGCAGATGCAGTTAAGTTTGGGGGAGGGATATTCTGAGACAGTGCATTTAAGCAAATAGCAATCCAAAATGGTGACAAAAAAATTAGCTTTTCTGTGGAGAAGTTCACAGATACAGAGTTGCCAAGACAACTGCATTTTGTTCTGGAAAGGAGAAAACAAAAGGCTCTTTTTAGACTGAAATAAAATAAATTTAGTTTGGTTGCATAGAAAAACTGCTTTTTCATTCTAGTGTCTAATAGTCCTTTTGTAACAAGGTTTCTTAGCTTTTTTCTCTTTTTTTCCCCTCAGATTTTAGTGTTTTCTTTTCCCTTTTTTTATTAAGAAAATTAAAAAAAAAGACCACAAAAGACCCTAAAACCAGTAAGTTTAGTGGAATAACAGAGGGTGAGAGCATCTCCCTTTCCCTGCCTTTCCCATATCTAGAGCACAGTCCTGCTATTCTGTGTTACAAATTTCTACAGATTTCACTCTAGTTGCAAAATAACAAAATCAGGTTTCCTGCATCTAGACAGCATAAAATTCAAACTTATATTCTTAGCTTCATCAGATCACAGAAGACTTGGAGAAGAGGGAAAGAGCTGATATATACGTCTTCTGGCAATGCAGTATATTAGGTCTGAAATGTATCTCATGTGAAAGACAGCAATGGTGATTTTTTGTTCTCTTGGCAGTTGGAGAACTGAGCAGATTTTAAACCTTTGCTATTGTATATCCTTTATCGTCTCTTCGCTTCCAGCACTTGTGCATGTATACACCTCCCACGATCACAATGGCCAATGCAACAGGAATCATTGCAATGTACCAGGACAAGCCAACAGCTGGAAAAGTAAAGAAATTAAACATTAAAAAAGATCCAACAAAGTCCCATGTACATAGTTCTCTAAGTTCAAGGAGGAAGAGGTGAAATCACAGTAAAAAGGATGTCTGCAAGTTAACCTTCCATCAGGACTTATTCACCTGTGAAAGGAAGAGGTCTGTTGATTGAACGCTCTGAGAAATGTGTTATGAAGATGGGAGGAAGGATTGGAAAACAACAGATAGTGAGAATTTAAAGTTCAATCCTTTGCAAACATCCAACTCTTCCCAACCCCTGATCAGAGCAGTGGTACAATTTCTATCTTGATTTGTTAAAGCAGAGACACTCCAAGCAGGAAGTAAAAGCACTACATGGAGTGGGAGTACATAACAGCTAGTCTACCTGCAAGCTGTGTGAATAATTTTCTCCTACAGGGTAGCTTATTAATTAGTAATGATCAAGCCAAGATGCTGAACATCTTCTCAAATACAGCCAGTTTCCAATACCAGTGACTGGCCAAACCATATTGCATTATTCTAACTTATATTCGTATGTGCATTGCCTCCTCTGCAGTAATACCTGTGTAGCTCATGGAAGACAGGGGCAGCATATCATCCAGCAAAGTGAGTACAAATCTCTCATCATAGGATGTCAGAGTAAGCTATAAATCATAATGATGATTTAAATTTGCCTTTCTAAGAGAGTTTGACCAAGCTTTGGTGATTCATCAACCCCATGCAAAGAAACAATTAGCATTGCTTCCCATTCTTTTTATGGCTGGTTCATAGCCAATGGTCTATCATACTGCAACATTAATTGCACTGAGCTTAAGTCTTTTCCTATCACTAGGAGCCAAAATAAGAACACTCATCATAAGTTACACTTCTTGTTATTTTGACAGTAGTCTATGCATGAGGAAAAGGAACACTCAAATTTTGTTATTGTCTTTGTCCCCCTACTTGTGGAGGAACTGGAGGAGATCTGGCCCTGCTGCACCCAAAAAGAATTTGCCTATAGTCTCACTGAAATCATCATTTCACGAAGTGTATCTAAATTGGAGTCTTATAAAATAAACAGATATACCAGCACAGATGGATTATTATCCTTGCATAAAATGCCTGTAAATGACCCATAAGAAGTGTATTTTGTGAACAGGCTGTATCAGAGACTACATGTGAAAGAGGCAACCATATTTTCCCCAGGCAATAATTCATCCCAACACTGTCTCTGATGGTATAAAAGGCTTGGATGATATGTCAGTACTAGAATAATAATAATAACAATTTTCCAAAATAAGCAGTCAAAATAGCTACCTTCCTGCTTGACCCTTGTTGGCAGTACTTGGTATCCATATGTGTTCTGGGCCAGACAGGTAAAGTCTGTGTAAAAGTCCATTTCTTCAACAGAATCAAAAATCAATGGTACTTCAATGAAGTTTTCCCCATTTTCTACAATGTCTCTGGAAGAATAAGAAAAATGTATGGTTCAATACCTTTATAAGCTATCTTCTCTATTTGATATGTTCATTCTAAGAGCACACTGCAAGAAAATGCATTGGATATTGGCTAATTTCTGAACTAACCCCTCAGCATTCAAGGACATATGTTGTCTCCCAGCCCAGTTGTACTAACTATTTGAGTCTCAGTGAGAAGTACCCATCCTGCATTTTTTGGGGTCTACAGGGAATAAAGATCTGAATTTGTCTTGCAAAAGTAAATAAAAGGGAGGGAAGAAAGGCAAGTAGAATTCTGTATATCTTTGAGCTTGCTGTATGTCATTGTGGAAGGATCTAATTACTTCTGACCACCTATTGATTTCTGAAATTATTATTACTACCAGCTGGAAGGGGACATATGGAGAACATAACCCTGCAAATGTTCTGTCAGAAAACTTGTCTATCACATGCCCCAAGCCAAGAGCTCAATACAAGAAACTAAGAACTTTCCAACTTATTTCAACATTATTGTTTTGTGTGTCCAACTATTTGAAAATGGTTTTCTAGCTGCAGTCAAACATTGGTCCTTGGTATCTTTTAGTCATTGCTGGAGCAGTTGTGCAGCTGCTCTTTAATGATCTGATCATGAGCCTCCATTGCAACATGGCAATAGAATTCCCTGGGCACTCCTCCCAGGACTGTACCACAGGAAGGCAGCAACATGGTGGAAGCCTTTTTGCCAGAGATTTCTGCAGGAAATTTGTTTTCCTGGTGGCATTTGAGCTGTTTTGCTATGCTCTCATAATGGGGGCTTCCAGCAGAACTGGAATATCTCACATGCTGTGGGTTCTACATGAGCCTTAGCTGCCATGATCACTGTCCTTGTGCAACTCCATAATAATATGTAACAGCAATAATGATGGAGATAGTCATAATAAGAGTAATTTTTAAAATCCAAGTAAGAAAGTACATGTGTGCTCTGTTTTAAAGTCTGCAGAGACTGACCACAGGTTTAATGCATTTTCACTTATCCATACAAACAAGATTATAAATTAATGCTCTCAATCATGCTGCGGGGAATGGGAAAACACATAAAGGCTTGGGCGTACAGCTGAGTGACCATGTAAGTTCTGGCTGCAGCACGACCAGATCTGGCACTGGTGGCCACAAATGGCCAAAACCAGCTCACATCCATAACTGTTAAACACTCTTGTCCCTCAAAATACAGACACTACATCCCCAAACTCTGTTGGGAATGGCCCATGCTAAACCCTAGTTTATAGCCAGAAGCTCCTTGGGAAAGTGTTAGCCAGTGCATGACCAGTTTAGCAATTAAAAATTGAGGCAATGACATCCCAGAGCCAAGGAAACTTTCAAGCTCTGTCCATCAGTACAGGCAGAGCTGCTGTGCCCCAGGTGAGGGTGATGATCTTTGTAGACACTCTCAGGTTTATGAAACAAGAGACAAAACAGTCTGACTTGGTCCTCAATAAAGAGATTTCAGTTGGAAGTCTTATCTCCCATGTGCAAAACACTAGAGTTGTGCCTAATTGTAGCAAGTTACTCAGGTAATATGTCACAGGTACAGAAAGCAGATCTCTTGCCTCTTTTCCTAAGGGGAAAAGCCTTGAGGCATTCAACTATGAGGCAGTTGAAAGAAGGCTCCTCAAAACTGAGACGCACAATGGATCAGGACAAGAGGATGTGGAACATCCTGTTTCTCCCTCCCACCAGCATCCCCTTCATTGCTACCATGGCATCAGTTCTAGCACTCACTGGGCATCTCTGTGGGTCAGTTTAACTCACTAATGTGGAAAAGAACAAGTCTAAGGGGAAAAACAATTATATTAAAAAAAAAAAAAAACAACTACCAAAAAAGCCATCAAAGCACTGGGTAACACAGAACCTCCTGTTGCCACTTTTCTGGCATGGGGCAAGGAGAGAGATAAGCTCTGGAAAGGATAAAGTCTCATTGGTTTCAACTGCATCAGCTCTTACATCAGCTCAGTTGCTCATGAAAATGTGTTTCTGGTTTAAGTCTCAAAGTTGGCTCATTTGCAAAATACCATGAATCAAAAAATAGACATAAAGAATTTACTTCCCCCTGACTGCGTTGTGTTTGGGATGATTTTTTTCCTGCCTGTCCATTTTTTTTTTCTCAGTTCTCACCCTCATTTCAGATCTGTTTGTATCCCATTTCATTAGTTGCCATTCAGCTGCACCGAGATCCCCTGCAGCACTGCAGGCTAGAACAAACAGCACAAGGAAGCACTTTCAGCCACACTTACTGTCGTTCTCCCTCTGTAACTCTGCTTTGTTTATAAACCACGTCAACACTGGTGTCATTTGCCAGCCATTCCACATCGGTTTGGACATGGCTACTCAGCCCAACAAACACTTTGCATGGAAGAGTCATCTTGGAGCCTGTCAAAAAAACACCAAGATTGAAAAACGATTTGGATACATGTGAAGAACTACTCTTTCTTTTCATAAAAGCCAACAACTCCAGTGGGAGATCAAATTCCCACACATGTCAAGCACCACTACATTCAAAATTGGAGTTAATGCCCAGATTTTGATCCCCTACTCGTTGGCAGCAAGCCCCTTCAGTTTGGCCGTCCTTCCAGCGCTAACTAAATCATTTGCCTATTGAAACAGTTGGCAACTCTTGCACTAAACATATTCCTCTGGAGGCAAAGCTGTGTCCCTGTGGCCTTGCTCTTTCTGACGTACTGCAGCCCAAAGGGCACCATGTGATTTACCCCTATGGAGAAACTGCAGTAACCAAAATGTAGTTCCACTTGGAGATACTGTGGGTAAGAGCATTCATCTGAATGTGGGACCTCCAGGGATAAAGTGATTATGCAAAAATTCTGAAATTTTGCTATAGTTATTGTAACTCAGAGTTAAGGATGAAGAGACTCCCGCAGACTGGTGTGGATCTATATTATATGGAAAACTCAAGGCTCAATAATTCAAACAATGTCATTATTATACCTGTGCAGATGGTGATAAAAGGAATATAAAACACTACATGGAGGTAGGGAGCAGGGAAGCGCCTTGGTAGCCCTGCAGTAATGGAAAAAAAAATAGTAATATCCTAGGACACAGCTCTGTGTGTAGTATCCAAGTTAAAACAAGTTTGGTGTAAAATATACCTGACATATTCTGGAAAGGGGAAATGCAACAGAAATTTATTGTCATAATAAAATCTTCAAAGAAAAACTGAAATCCTATCAAGGTACTTGCTAGCTAACAACTGTCTAGGCCAAACACTAAAAAGCAATGAAAAAAGGTCTTCTTTCCAAAGAGCTAGACGGCTCATTCAAAGCTAACAGATAACCAGACCAATTTGAGGAAATATGAAAGAGTTTTTAGTGAAGGGGGAACTCTGGACAACTGAGCTAATGGTGCAAACATACTTCCATTGCTTTGTAAGTGGCTCAAATCTACAGCAGTTCTGCAGTTTCTCCTACCTGGAAGACAGCGCCAACCCTCAGGTAAGATAATCAAGATCAAAGAAACTACAACAATTTACACCAACAAATTACACCATAAGAGGGCCTGCTTTAATTTTTCTCTGATTAGATGTTTCCAAAAATAATATTGGACCTTACCGAGAGCAGCTGATGTTGTCTTTTGCGTTGGATATACAATTATTGGG
This sequence comes from Anabacerthia variegaticeps, assembly GCA_035583185.1. NCBI lineage: Eukaryota > Metazoa > Chordata > Aves > Passeriformes > Furnariidae > Anabacerthia > Anabacerthia variegaticeps. The sequence continues at coordinate 87,981,803 of JAWWEW010000001.1, read as the reverse complement.
GTAATTCTCTTCTCTTTTTCTGAAGTTAGAAAGAGAGCAGAGTCAGCATTAGTGCAAGAGAAAAGGCAGGCAGGGGCCCAGAACTAGAAATGTGCTGCTTCCCTCAATATCTGTCATCTACCAGGAAAGCATTTGATTATTAAACCCACTGGCAAAACGGGATGTTCCCATCTCTAGGGCGGAGGCCCGCGGTTGTGGAGGCGTGATGTGGTTCACATCCCGTTCCCAGGGTTGCAGTTCATATGCCATTCCCAGGGATGCTGTTCCCATCCCGTTTCCAGGGATGCAGTTCATATCCCATTCCCAGGGATGCGGTTCCCATCCCGTTCCCAGGGATGCTGTTCCCATCCCGTTTCCAGGGATGCGCTTCCCATCCCGTTCCCAGAGATGCGCTTCCCATCCCGTTCCCAGGGATGCGCTCCCCATCCCGTTCCCAGGGATGCGGTTCCCATCCCGTTCCCAGGGTTGCTGTTCCTATCCCGTTCCCAGGGATGCGGTTCCTATCCCGTTCCCAGGGATGCAGCCGAGGCACCCGCGGCACTCCCTCCCCCTGCCGGCCTCTCTGCGCAGCAGCGCCCGGCCCGGCCGCGGCCCCTCCGCCGCTCTCACCCTCTGCCAAACAGCGTCTTGTCCCTGCCCCGAGCGACTGCGAGGTGGTTTAGCTCCTAATCCCCCCGGAGCCGTTTGCAGTGACACCCCGCTGCCCCCAGGACAAATTATTTGGTTTAAGTACGGGTACTTGCAGAAGCGACCCCCGTCCTGCCAGGGGCGCCGCGGGAGCCACATCAGTGCCAGGGCAAGCACTCACAGTGTCCCCCTTCCCTTGACACACCTGAGAGATCGAGCGTGAGCTCCCCTCACGAGTTTCATTAGTAAAGAAGAGTTTTCTTAAGCGCTGTAATGTTTTAAGGTGTCAATCATTGAATCATAGAATTACAGAATGGTTTGGGTTGGGAGGGCCTTAAAGATGGTCTAATTCCAACCTCCCTGTCATGGCAGGGACACTTCACCAAATCAGGTTGCTCAGAGCTCCATCCAGCCTGGCCTTGAACACTTCCAGCGATGGCGATGGAGCACCCTAAACTTCCCTAGGCAACTTGTTCCAGTGCCTCACCACCCTCACAGCAAAGAACTTTCTCCTAATATCTTATCTCAACCTGTACTCTTTCCGTTTGAAGCCAACTGCCTTGTCCTCTCACTACATGCTCTTATCAAAAGTCCCTCTCCATCTTTCTGGTAAGCCCCCTTAGGTACTGTAGGGTCACAATTAGGTGATCCCAAAAGGTTCTCTTTTCCAGACTGAACAAGCCCAACTCTCTCAGACTTTCCTTGTATGAGAGGTGTTTGATGCCTCTAATCATCCAATATTATATTTACCAACAGTTTCCAGATGAATTGTCCTGGTGATTTCATACGTCACACCTTCAAATGGAAATGACATTTTACAAGTGTAATAGCCAGCGTCTGTTGGTAGCACAGATGTCATGATCAGAGAAGCTGAACCTTTCAGAATGACGAATTTTTCATTGTCATCTTCCAAAGGCAGAGTATCCTGGAGAAAGGACAGCAATTTGTGTTACTACTCAGATAGCTATGGTTACACCCTGTGTAACTCCTACACAAAATTACTTATCTCTGTCTCTGTTATTAAACGTCACTGGGAAGTCTGAGCAGTTCCACTTTCCCACCAAAGGGTAAGTTCTTTTAATGCACATCCATCTTTAAAATACTCTGTGGCATTACATGAAGCGTGAAGAATGGTTATTTTAATCCATCTACAACGTGTGTGCACAGTTCTTCAATGAAGTGCACACTTTAAGGTGGAAAAGATGTAATAGGCTCTTTTCTGAGCCCTCTTAAGAGCAATCAGTCAAGATAGTCTTCTAAGACAAAACCATATTAGTACTCATGAAGGGTCTCACAATGGTACCATTTTCCATACATTACCTCATAAGACTAATATTCTAAGGTGTTCTTTGAAGGCAAATACTAGCAATCTTGAAGGTTTTCACCTAACTGTTTCTTACCCCACATATCTCATAAACTGTGATAAATTCCTGCTCTGTATCCCTAAGGCTCCCTCCATAAAAAGATTGGAGCCCTACTAGGAGCAATGATGTTCCTGCTCCATGAAGGCAGGGTAGCTCTTTCTGACAGTTGTAATGAGAACCATATTGAATGAGACAGTCTTTTACTTCAATAATGTGCCTTATATCCCACTTCTGAAGGGAATAATGAGCAGCAACATTTTTCTGGCATGGTACTGCTCACAACTTAGGTGCTGCTATAGGAAGGCAGCCTGTGTATTACACCCTATGGTAAGACAACAGCTGCACAAGGCAGAGCATGTGAACATAACTGTAGCATAAATAAAAACTGAATCAAGGTATGAATGTACAAGAAGAATCCCCTACTCTTCAGCGTGAAACTGTACAGCTAAGGATGATCGAGTGAAGGATAATTGACCTTAGCGACAAAATCAGGCTTGCCTACTTGAAAAACCAGAAACTGCCAAATCAGGCAAGAGAACACTCTAAGCAAGCATTGTGTAATTAATCTAATATTCCAAAATGCTGTATTTCAGTTGATTAATGAAAGCTACCCCTTCTGAACATGGAGGAAGCATCCCTGGAAGGTCTGCGTTTATGGAATTCACTAGAAGGGCCATAAAAATCAGCACAGCACTGAAGAGAAGGGCCTGATCCCAGGTGGCAAACCCTGGAGTTGGGTAAGTAATCTAGCCTTAAAAATAGTTGCACTGCATATGCAAGTATACAATGTGTTGAACCATTCACCTGTGCTGAATCCACCCCAGAGAATCTTTCTTAAAATATATACATTCACCCCAAAATTCCCACTATATTACACTGTGTGCATGACTTTACCAACATGATGTTCAGCAGAAACATAAAGTGGAGATTTATGTGCCAAGCAGGGATTAGGCTATGCACAAAGAGGAGGTGAAGGCTCTACCTTGTACCACTTGAGCTCCAGGCTTGTCCTATTTGGTGTAAAATCCCACAGGTCAGGACAGACAATCTTTCCAGAGGTAAAAGTGAAGAGGACCTGGGGATAGGCAATCTCCCGAGCAGCTGTTCTTTCCACGACTGTGAGGTGGATGGAGACCTCTGCGCAGTAGGAGGAGTTCCTGCAGACAGAGCAGGGAGAGGTGAGCATCCACCAGTGACACAGGGAACTTGAGTGACATTCGAGGTTTCCTCCTGGCTCCATTTCTCTCCTGAACGGTTTCTAGGAGGCCAGGACTGAGATGAGACCAGGAGGGATGCTGCAAAATCACTGGTACTGTTCTTTTGGCACAAGCTAAACATGTTGCTGACACACGTCTGCCTCAGACCTTTGGTCTTTCATTTTTTTGTACACCAAGTTTCCTTTGCACCCTTAGACTACAGCATGATTCTAATTTTGCAAGGAGGATGAATGTGTTCACCCGAACAGTACCGGGTGTGTCATGAACCCTCCACCATTTCCTTGGAAGAGTTCCTGACTATGAAAACCCTAATGATGAAATAAAAACCTTAAAGTATGTATTGAAATATATCTACAGTCACTATTGATCCATCGGCATTTCTGTGAGTACATATCATTTTGTGTAGAAAAGAAGGCATTCTGGCTTTGAAAGGTTTGCAATATTTAACTCTTCTTTCAGTGACAAACACTTCCAGCCCCAAGAAGGACCAAACTGGGGAAGACAGGTGCTTAAATTATGTCCTCTACAACCGCTGAAAACCTGCCTTGGTGTGCCTCTACCCTAGGCAGTGCCTGATCTTCGAACAGGTCAGTAAAGCCAGGGCGTTTGGGCTGCCACCTCCAGGAGAGCAGCTGTGTGCTGCAAACAGATGGACTGACACTACTGCCAGGGCACCGTGGCCATCTGTCACTTAAAAGACCAGATGCCCAAATCCAAAACACTTGCTCCACAGAAGCAGAGATCTGTGATAGTTTGCATCTACCCTCATTTTATAGTGTTGGGAAAAAAATCTGGTGGCTTCCCCATGGGATTATTTGGAAAGGAAATACAATTTACTTGCACTCTATTAAACCTGTAATAATGTTAGCAATGAAGATATGTGCTCAGTTCTTGCATCTCTTTTTCAAATATATTTCACAACACTTTATTATAGCTGTTAGTAACACTGCCATAGTGTTATGTATTGACAAACTGAGGCAGAATAGTCCAAAGAGGGAATTAAAAAACACCCTTGAAGGTCTCGAGCAACTACTCGGCTCTAGAAAATATTTGCCACCTTTTATTGTTTTGGCCTCACTATCAGTGTCCTCTCTTCTGCTGCTCCACCACTGAAATCACTGCTGTGACATGCAGAAAGGCCAACCTAATACATTGAACATGATTTCCCAACTTAAGTTCTGCCTGTCCACCTCTTCTACAGCTGACACACATCATTCAAAAGGCCTGTTTTGCCAGAAAGGAAACTGTGCTTTACACAAGCAACTCCATGTATAGACATGTTCTGCTCCTTAAACCCCAGAGAAAAGTGCTAGGGGTATACTGGGAGACTGGCTGGTTGGAGAAGCTGGAAAGGGACAGGGACCTGGAACACCTTCTTGGAGCTCAGGCTCTAAGGGTGATGGGAGTTTTTGCCTTCTTCAGTCCACAACAATCCAGACTCTGGTACCTCTTTTGGAGTGGTACAATGGGCTGTCAGACTCTAAGCACTCAAAGAAAAGGATGGCTGATAGGGCTGAAAAAAGCCATGCCTGAAATCTCAGCCCACTGCAATATCTCAAGTCTGGTATCAGTCTAGTATGTACACATCAGATCTTGTGAAAGATCATTCAGCAATAGTAAGGCAATCAAATTCTGCCTTAAAATGTGAAGCAGAAGAAAAATGAAGACCAGAGATAAGGAAGAGGGAAGAAGGAAGCCACTGCAGAGCCACAGTGCCTTAGCATATGCTTCATAAGGCAACCTGAAGTGCAACAAGGCTAGTTGCATTCTGCAAAATCTCCTGTCTGCAGCATGTCCTGCTTGTTGTAGCATTGACTGGCACATAGATAAGCCAGAACAAACTCTCTATCCACTGTTTTGGCATGAGATTGTAGCCAAAGCAGCAATTCCATTTCACAATTTATCCAGATTATATATAACTATAGGAGACACACAATGCATTTAAGATTCTGACTTTCCACATCCTTGTTTCTAATAATGTCAGTGAGGAAATTATCTTATCCAGAAAGTCTCTGAATATAACTGGAGTTTAAAATAAAGCTAATGCATTTTAGACACAGTAATCTTGTTAGTGCACTGGATTTTCTTTTAAATACCTACCTCTTGGTGCAGATATACACTCCTGAGTCTTCTACCATCGCTGGTAAAAACCAGAGTGCATTTCCTTTTGCCCAGATCCTTGGATCTTCATCTCTTCCTGATATCATGGTTCTTGAACCATTTTTATACCATGTGATATTAGAGGCCAAGGTAGAGAAATCCAGATGTTTGTATCTGGGGAAAGGGCACTTCAGAACCACAGGTTCTCCATGCAGTTCATAGTACTGTTTGAAAAACACGGTGTGATCTGGGCAGTTTTCTATATAAATCAGAGATATTTTTATATTACTGTCAGACAGGGACATCAAAAAGGAGCATGAGGGAGACAGAAGGAAAAAAAAACTACATGCCCTTACCTGTGCTTTTGATTTGCTGGAGTCTGAAAGCAGAGGCACCTGCCGTGCACATCACCAGGACAAAGAAGAGCCCACACATTTTTTTCCACAGGAAATTGGAAGGAGAAGGTCAAGGAAAAGTGTTTTGAAATCTACAAGGAAGTTTATTACAAGACAGATGATATAATAAAAATATTCAATGTTATCTTAAGAGTTACCTGCTCTTTCCCTTACTCCAGACGTGGGGAGCTTTGGCTTACCCATAGTGAGCAGAAAAGTGTCTTCCTTCCTAGTTTATGCGGGCTGACTCGTGGAACCAGAGCATCTGGCTTGGCAAAAACATGTCACTTCTGTCCCTCCCTTTCACTCCAGGAGATGAAAACAGCATACCACAAGATGCTGCTGTCCCCCCAGCTTTTCAGCGCAACAGCCAGGGGCAGAAAAATCTAGCTCTGCTTATTTTGCAATAAGATGTGACTAAGGCATGGTTCAGCTGCTTCAAGTGAGCTGTCGTATAGTAGCTTGGGTGAACAAAGGAGCAAAGTTTCGGCAGAAGAGACTTTAGTTCTCTGAAATCATGACCAAGGTTGTATGGCCTTCACTAAATCCTGTATTACTGTATCTTCCCCAGCATGGCTACCAAAGTTAGCCAGCTAGTATGAATCAGGCTGCAGGCAAAGTTCCTGCTATAACCACAGCTAAGCTTTCAAAGTCTCCAACAAATATTTCTCTTGGGACAAAAATCATTGACCCCCACCAAATGCACACCCATCCTGCTGTCACTGCACAAGTTTTCAGCATGGGCAGTATTACATCTGTTCTTAAAAAAAAAAAAAAAAAAAAAGATAAGGAAAACCCTGAACAACTTGTCCTGAAAATCAGATATGGTGACACTAAGGGAAAACAAAACTATCCACTGCCAGTCATTTATCAAGTGTCATCTGTATGGGCCTGGCATGGTCCCAGCAGCTTCTGTGTACATCACTGAATGCTTCTGCTCAGCCAGGAGGCTTCAGCTGCTGTTACTCAGTTGATTGACAACGCGTTACCTCAGTGTGCTGCAGGCAAAAATATATAAAACATGCTGTATAGAGGCACTAGTTTATGCTCTGTGTAAGGAATTTATGAGCAATACAGTACGTTTATGCACGTGAAACATATTATTTCCATTTTATATACAGAATTGGGAATTGCATTCACTTAGCATTAGCCTAACACTATGATGAATATTAAATGACTGGACAACTACTTCAAATCATTTCCAAAAGCAAAAAAAATGTTACTACTAACATAACACAGTCATATTCACAGGTATTCACCTTTGGGCATCTTCTGTTTATCCTATCATTCTCATATTTATATCATGGTTTTAATCCTGATTTCTTCCTGTTCTGGTAGATATACACTATATCTGGCATCTGATAGTTTGACTACAGTAAACGATTTCCAGCTTATTGCCATCTCTGCAACACCGCAAAGCCAACCTCTTGCTCAATAATACTGTTTCATAACCATAGCTCTTCTGCCCTATTGCTAGATCTGTGAGGGTTTCCAGGGCATTGGTATGGAGCTGTAGCCCCTCTCAGCTACACCTGGACTAGGTGCTAGTGCTAGCTCCATGGTTCACACGGATACCATGCAACAGGTCTCTTCTGATCCTTAGCCTGACAAAAACACTTGGTTATTTTGTTCATAGCTTTTCAGTCCCTTTGGTTTAGTTACTAGCCATCTCCATAAACCCTACACATCTGGAGGGCTTAGGGGAGGTTTTCATTCCCAAATTTCCATCAGATTCACTTACCAGTGTTTCTTCAGTCTTTCAGCCATTAGCTTCTCACAAAAAGAAGCTCTCATGAAAATTGCTAGTGAGGACCTTATATAAGATTTAGCTCAACACACAGCGGAAATTTGTCTCTCATTGCTCAATCAGATTTGTGTCAGAAGAAACGACGTTTTAGACACAACTTTCTTTCCTTCCGTAGAGTGAGGATGAGAGCAACAAAGGCACAGAGAGAAAATATGTGTTTGGATTTCCCAAAAAAGGGGAAATAACTGCTAAATAAACGTATGAGTAATTTTCCTTTTTTTCTGACGAATCGTAGCTTGCATACAGTCATGTCTTCACATGATTATTTCACACTCTACCTTAAACAAAAAATTCTCATGCGTAACCAAAGGTGTCCTGCAGCACAGTCAGCAGCTAAAAAACTGCACAGTAACCAAATAATCACAATTTTCACATTATGTGGTTTAGCAAGCTCTTCATCAACAACATAAGTCTTCTGTGATTTCCCAGATCACTTGTGAAACACAGATGTGTTGATTCCCTTTTTCTTCCATAACATCCATTTTAGTGTGACAGCCTACATTAAGATTCTCTTACAATGGGGTATAAAGAATTGACAGATGGAAGTAGATCATGAGCAGAAGGAGTAAGAAATGGATTATGAATTGTGGCAATGTTGACCTTCACATATCTGGAAGAGATCAATCTAATGAGGGACTTCGGTCTGGAACTGAACAACAAGACATTTTTTTCTGTGCCTTGTCCTGACTCGTGATGTCTCCATCAGGCAACCCTGCATCTCTCACAGCCTCTTGATGCTTCATGGAGCAGCTGTCATGCACTGCCTCACTGCAAGTCCAGGAAGGCAAGACATGGTGTCCAGCTGACCTGGCAGAGCTGGAGTCAAAACACAGGTCTAGCAGACCTCAGTAAAAGGTCCTCACTTGCCCTGGCTTTGTAGACCTCAGCTAAGCAGCCCTGGTCTGGAGCACTGGGCTACCTAGCCCAAGGCTCAGGCCTTGTGGTGCTCTCACTAACCAAATAATGACGGAGTAATAAAAACAACATAGGTGTTTATTACAGTAAGCAAGTAAGACCCATCTTTTATTTAATCCTAGCATAATCCATTAACTCTGAATAATGTCAGTCTCAGTTACATTGGAGACCTCAGAATATTGTTTAAGAGATGAAAAAGTATAAGGTTTTGAGGTCATGCTGCCCTCTGCTTTGGAGAGAAGAAATATATCAATGAAGATGTCTGTTAATATACTGCAATTTTTGGGGATGTGTCATATGCTTGTATTGCATATACTTCTTTGTGCAGGCAATATTGACCATATTATAACAATTTCAGTAAATAAAGAAATATTAAATTAAAAAAAAATGAAGCTCCATATTTCAATCTGTAGTAGTCTTTATAGTTTCTATATCCTGATCAATGCAGTCATTGCAAGGTTCTCTACAGCTATTAGACCCACATGTAGCTGCCCAGTTTTCCTTAATAGTAATGTTATACATAAATAGGAAAGGCTGATAATGCAACTAAAGTTACTTACTGCCCTGTAGCGCTCCATCTTCTTGTAGAAAAGAAAGAACTCAACTCCCTTGAGGCTCAATTCCAACATTTGGACAATGAAATTCCTGGTTTTGCCTTCTGGAATCTCTGCACTTGGTTCTGAGAATCTGACATAATGAATTATAAAAATATTATAAAATTGTATCAGTCTGTCCTTTTCCAGTTCACTGTATGCAACCAGAAAGAAGGGCTGCCAGATTGGGTGGCCTATATTATATTGTTTAAATTCAATCTATTACTGTATGAGTGACTTGTGCAGTAGATATGGGAGTCTCTGGTCACCAGAATGAGGCAAGTCCCCAGCAAATGACCCAGATGTTTACGAGACATAAAAAGAACGAAACTGGAGGAAATAAGGCTTGATATCTTTGGAAAGATTGTACCTACCCACTGCTGCAAACACATTCATTGCATGCACTGAGTAAAGACATGTGCCATCGAGCTGTTTGATGAGCTGCAGAACCAGCATTTCTTCTTTTCCACAGATTTGTGCCCCATGCTCTCACAGACACGTCTCCACTGCAGTCACCTCATGGCCTTTACCCACCATGCTCCAGGGCTTTCCTTCCCCTCATGTCATGTCCTCTGCTCCCACCTCACCCACGACCAGTTTGTCTAGGCCAGGTGCAGCAGCACATCCTTGGTCTCACTCACAACTACACTGATGCCAACTGGTCAACTTGTCATTGCCCATCACCGTGTGTAAGAACTGGGTTCTGCCTGCTTTTCCCTCTGGGAGGCAATGCTCTGTGTCCCCCATTTGTACACATCAGCAAGGACCAACTTTCCTCATACTGCTACAACTCCAGGCACTTTGAAAACACAGTTCTTTGGAGAATACAGCTGAAACATTCAAAGTGAGTTTATAATGCAGCAATATATGCTGACCTGCCTTAGAAAACTAAACTAAATCCAAATAGCAGTGCAGTTCCCAGACAGCATCATGTCCTTGGATACATCTAACAAGGGTCAACACTGTTAAACAGCTTTCTCTGGAAGAGTTACGTCCTGGCTGTGTTTTTATCCAGGAAATGTCCCGATCACATGCACAAGTACAAGAACCTCAAGTTAGAATAATTGATGTGGAGGTGCGAAAATCTAGTTTAGAATAACTCAGGAAGAAATGAAAGATAGAACAAGTATTTTTTAATTTTCTGTTTTTAGGAGCTGTCTGCTAAGAAGGCCATGTCGTTTTTGCGGTCAGTTATCACTGAGTATTTATAAACAGAAATATGCAAGTCTAGCAGCTATATATATAGAGAGAGACTCTTTTAGGGAAGCTGGTGTCATTCTGTGGTTTCGTTGTGCTGATGATTCATTTATACAGCTCAAAATGCTGGAGAATAGCTGTGAAATTCCTAACTTGAAGATCAGACTCCCATATGTCTCACTCATTGCTCATCTCACTGGATAACTATTTTCCACATCAGGGCTACATGCAGCTGCCTTGCCACATTTGGGTGGATTTTGCCGTCCTCAGACATCCCGGTAAAATAAACAAAATCTCAAGAAATATTTAGTGTTCAGGAAGTTCCTTGCAATAGAGACCTTCAAAAGGCCTCCACAAGCATGGTGTATCTGTTCAGTATCTCTGTCTGTGGAAGAGAAAATGGAAATTCAGGCATGACATAATGGGGATAAGACCATTACTATAAGGGACAGTTAACGTGCCAGCTTCTTCTAGCAACATTCAGGTTCTTCTGCCTGTCCAGGAGGAACTCACCCAACTGGCTCTGTGGCTGAAGGAAGATGTTTAGTATCCAAAAACTGCAATCCCATGGGCTTTGCTATTTATTCTGTTATCCAGTTTGGCTAAGTAAACTTCATGCAATTAAAAACTGAAGAAAATTTCTCTGGTTCACATAAGAATAAGGTGACGAGGGATTAAGAAATATTGGATGTTGAAAGATGACTGGCAAGCAGATGCAAAGTAAACCACAGCTATTGCAGCAACACATATTCTTGGGCTTATTGATATGAGCAAACCTGGTTTTAATAATTTGCGATACTCTTGTGTGCTATTCCCAGATGGGGTCTTGAGGAGCACAGAAATGGAGATGGAAGAAAAGAAGCTCTGAGAATCATCAAATAGCCGGGACAGAAAGAGAAAGACTAAACAGAGGAATTAGCACAATGCATGACAAATTTCAAGAACACGGGAATTTGCATGCTTAGCCAGAGGAGTAAGTGCTGTCATACACAAGTTGTATATAAATAAGTGGAAGAAACAGAAGGAGATGCTCCAAGAGATACAATTTGTCATGAGGGAGTGCTAGTTTGGCCAGAGCAGCAATGGCTTGGTTACAGATTACCTCACCACTGCTTGTTCCTGGGATTTCCAGAGACCCTTTCACCACAATAGAAGCCAGGCAGACAGCAAAAAATAATTACACTCTCAAGAGCTGGAAGGGGCATGGAGGAGGAGAATCTCAGTGTAGAAATCAACAGGCTGAAAGAGACAAAGTAATGGCTAGAGAGGCCCAGAGACTCTGTGCGCAGACACGCAGCCATAGCCCAGTGAAATAAAGAAATTATATCTGAAAAAAAGTGGGATTTTCTGGGTGTTATTTAAGGGAGAAAACCATCCCAGGGCACAGACTCCTTGATATTTGTTGCTATGTGGAAAGCCAGTGATGGAGGACTGTTGCAAAACTGAGTTTTTTGAAAGCAGTAGAAGTAAAGTGGTATATCTGTCCCTATAAGCTGAACTGGAGAGAGTAATTTAAATTGCTAGTGACAATCTGAACATCAGCACATCTTAGTGCCAATCTGAAATGACAATAAAAGTGAAAAAGTATCTCTTACTGCCCTTCCTCATCTCATAGATAAAACAGTGTATAGATATTCTGAATTTTGTTCAGGGTTATGGTTCAGGTTAGTGTTAGGGATCAGAGAGCAAAACAGCCTAGAGATTCAGGGACACTGGGTATGGAAAAGGGATGCCAAGGGGACCATGGCAGGGTGCAAACATCATCGCTGCCCCTACATCTTTTTCATCTAATCCGTTCATGGTGATGGGGATCTCAACCTCAGTGACAAGGGGCCATGAGGGCTAGTGTCAGGGTTAGGGTTCAGAGAGTCACAAAGGCTGCAGCTCCAGGGATGCTGGGGCTGGAAAAAGCATGGCAAGGGGATCATAGCAGGGACCCAACGTTGCTGACACCACACATTTTAAATCTGGGTCCCCTGTGGTGAGGGGGACCTCTGCCACGACTCCAAGCTGCCTTTAGGGTTAGGATTAGAGTTCAGAGAGTAAATGAGCCTACATCTCCAGGAAAACCAGGGCTGGAAAAGGCATACCAAGGGGATCATGACAGGAACCCAACACTTCTGCCAGTACCTGTTTTTTATCTGCAAAACCTGTGGTGATGGGGACCTCAGTCACATGGACCAGCTGCTGTTGTCTTTGGGGTAGGGTTCAGAAAGCAAAAGAGCCTAAAACTCCATGGACACTGAGGCTGGCAAAGGCATGCCAAGGGTATCAGTTCAGGGCCTCAACATTGCTGGTTCCACACCTCTCAAATGAAGGTCACCAGTGGTGATGGGGACATCAGCCACAGTACAAAGATGCCATCAGCATGAGGGTTAGGGTTCAGAGAGCCACAGAGCCTACAGCTCCAGGGACACTGGGACTGGAAAAGGTATGCCAAGGGAATCATGGCAAAGCCCCAACATTGCTGCTTCCATACTTATCAAGTGATGGTCACCCAGGTGATGAGGACCTCTGCTTCAGGAAGGGGATCAGTGATGGGCCCCAACATTGCTGCCCCTGTATCTTTCTGATCTGGGCCACCCGTAGAATCAACAAGTCAAACCATTAACCAGCATTGCCATGTTCATTACTAAACCACATCCCCAAGTCACATATCCACACACCTTTTGAATACTTCCAGGGATGCTGATTTCACCACTTCTCTGGGCAGAATATTTCAAAGCCTATCCATCCTTTCAGTGAAGAAATTTTTCCTAATATCTAATCTAAACCTCTCCTGGTGCAACTTGAGGCCATTTCCTCTTGTCTTGTGACTTGTTACATGGAAGAAGAGGCCAATTCCCAACTTGCTACAATCTCACTGAGGTTCCTTCTGCTTCCCCGAGCTAGCAGCCATCCCCATTTCTTGGATGGAATAAACCTACAGCACACATCACCTAACACACCTTAGTGCAGGGCTTCAGGCAAAGCTGTGGCACCAACACGGTCACTCACCGTGTCAGGGCTGAGAGGTGGGGCTGACTGGGAGGCAGCAATGCCAAGGAGAACAGAAAGCAGACATTTCCCACAGCTTTGGCATCTTCTCAGACCGCAGAAGAGAGTCAGTAGGGACACTAGGGGCATGCTAGAAAAAAAAGCAAAGGTTGCTTTTTTTTTCTCTTCCAGTTACAAAATCATAATGTTTGTTTGCAATCATTATCAGTCTTTTTATATATGAAGGAACATAATGTGCTCTGTGGTCTTGCATGTGAAAAGTGTTGAGGGATTTAAAAATGCAGCAGTGATTACAAAAAGCCCATGGTAACAGCAGACAGGGGAGGAACTATGCCCAGTTGAGGAGTATGAAGTCATATAGAGTTACATGAGCCAAAAAACTAGGGAAAATAGATTTCTAAACCAGTTATGGTGTTTGGTTTAATCAGACAACCCAGCAAACAGGAATTCCAAAGGCAAAGAAAAAAACAGATGACAAAGATTTTTGTTCATAATTGACTTTTTGTTAGCTGAACTTAAATTTAGTAGGTAAGAATAACATCATACTATGAAAAACAGTGAGAAATATATGGTCTTTGATTAAGGAAAAATTGAGCTGGTACAGATCATACATCACTGTAGGTGTACTGGGAGGGTAATATTAACCATTACCTTTTTATTACATGTTCCTGAATTAAATATTCGTCTCACCAAGAAAATGAAGTCATTTATGTAATGCAGGTAGTAAATCTTGTTTATCTTAGTTTTACTGTCCTTCTGACACACAAGTGTATTTCACACACTTGTTTTAAGAAGCAGGCATAAGAAATACACTTAGTGGATACAATTACCCAAGGTATTTCTTTCCTGCTCCCCTACATTAATGTGTAATTCATTATCACAGGATTTGTAGGGAGCTGGGATGGGGGACACTTCAAAACACATGAAAGTGCACATGCTATAGAAATACAGACAACAAGGTTTCAGTTGTACTTGGCATTCTCCCTTGGTGCTTGTCCTGTACGTAGTGTCACAAGTACCGGCAATTCTGACTGGCACCAAGAGTTACTTGAGAAAAAATATGACAAGATAAACTTGTTCTGGATCAGTGATATAATGGAAGAGGGGGTTACAAATAAATGAATAACAAATAAATAGGTGCAACAGATACTGCTTCTAAATGAAGAGGTGGGGGAAGAGTCAGTGTATTTGAAAACATGAATTAGGAGAAATCAAGTCAGTTCAGAAGAAGTAGAACCAATCCAAACAACACCATTTTCCTAGAAACGAAATGCAAGAGCAACCAAGTGATGCTGCGGGATCACACTTGCAATAAAGAGCAGGAAGGCTTAGTCTCTCTTTTTATGTTTTGTTTATATGTTCAGTAAGTGCACACACACTGTGAAGCACTGAAGAAAGTTCAGATTTTGTACCATTTATTTAAATTAGTGACCACATTTGTTTTAATAAAAACAGTTACCATCAGCTGAGCTCATAGTGTTCTGTTAAACTCTTAACAGCTGACCACTTAACAGGAGTACAAACACACATAGGGCAGCAAAACTGATCTTGGGAGGATTTCAGCCTTCAAAGGCACAGAGTTAAGCCCTTCTCTAGCACATAATGTTCTGTACCAGCTTAAAAGGGAACTCATCATTTCAGCAACTTCAGTTTGTTGAAGACTTTGGGAGGATTTCACATATGATAGAAAGCCAAGACAGTGTTCAACGTTATTGGGTTAAATCTTCGCTATCAACTGTATTTTAAAAAGAAAAAGAAGATGCTTCAACATCGATATGGCTTTGATATGCAATTTTTTCTTAATCACAAGCTGGAAGATTTTTCATTCAGACTTAGTTAATTGGAAGGCTTTACCATTTGCAGGAAAATTTGGGCAACTTCAATGAAAGTTTGCAAGAAAGTGGTGAGGTTTTACTTCAAAACATTCCTGAATTGAGAGCTTTCTTCCCAACAAAACTGACATCCCTGCTGGTCCTCAAGGCTGTGGCTTTCAGGATCTGTTTACCACAGGGGCATTTGTTTCATTGGGGACCAGTAGAGCCCTGCACTTACTTTAAGGTCAGCTCGTAAGTGCTGAGCCATTCCCCTTGTCTTCGTGGAAAGCTGAAAGATCTCAGGACTTTTATAAGTTACTATTCCAATTAATGTACAAGTTTTGTGAATAGACTTCCCAAGGAGAGTGGTTTTGGCAAGATATATGAATAACAGATGTGGCTCTTGACTTGATACTGTAGTTACAGGAACAAAATCAAAAAAAAGAGGTAACTAAATTTAACCATTTCATATTGTAATGGTATGGCTCCAGCGTTTGGAACCTTAAACCATTGTTGGATCCCTTGAGGTTGCTACTGGCCAGCTCTGCACAGCAAGGACATGGCACTCAGTGGTTCAGAGCTGCTGCCTGTTTCACGAGGTGTTTATGATACTGGCCTGAGATGAGAGGCTTTAATTACATGTCCCATGCAGAAGTCACAGGATCTTCTGCTGGACTTCAAAAAACCCAAGTGAAATATGGGAGATAAGAGACAATATGTAAGAAGGCACATATTCCTTGACAACTCTCCCTCTCTCAAAACATAGATTGAGACAAAGAGAAAGAAAGAAAAATCTTATTAGAGATACATCTGTATCCATACATGGAGAAATATAAAGGCTGCCACCTGTTGAGAGGAAAGGCTTTTATTCCAGTTGTTCCAAAGTCCCCAAAAGAAGGGTGAAAATGAAAGCCCTGCAGAGTTTCTGTTCCTGTTCTGCAGTCTGGTTTTCCATTGCCCCATGCAAAGTAGAACAGCTACAGGGTCCTGGCTGTGCTTGCTGGGGACACCAGAGTAATCTGGCTGTAACTATTTAGTGTAAACTGGTAAATGTTCATGGTAACTCAAAACTATTTTACAGTAAAACTCCAACAAGAAAAATTTGCTTATTATTAATACAGCTAATAGCATTTTAGTGATGTTTACATGTGTAATAAGAACCCAAGGGCTACACAAAAAAGTATTTACTTTATATAGCACTACAACATTAACAACTTCAGCAGCAGCAGTGCTGTGTCATTTTAGATCAGAATCTGTTAATGAGTTTGCTTATGAGACCATGTTTATTAAGGGCTGACAGCATCCGGCAGAGCCCCTGCAGCTACTCATTCACAGAACTGTCAGAACTAGGATGGCACCCTCCAGACCTCGCTTAGACCACTTGTCTTTTTGTCTTAGGATAAATTTATTCTTTCACTTTCCCAAATCCCTACTGTAACAGAAGAGAATTATTTTTCTAGTATATCCTCCAATCATCAATTATTCTTATTCCTGAAGGCTTGGGAGAACAGAGAAAAGGTCTGAAACTTTCTGGCACTGCAGTCTGCCAAAGAGAGATTCTTAGTGTTTTTTAACAATGTAAGCAGCCACTAGTTTTAAGTCTCTACTTAATTGACTGTTTCAATATCTTTTAATGTTGTAATGAAGAAAAGGACCTGGCAGAACTCATCCTTAAAGGCTGCACTTTCCGAGAAGATGAAGAAACACCACCTCATTCCCTGAATTCTCTTAATGTGCTAAGTTTGATGTTTATGTGTTCATCAGAAGCTGGTGCACAGGAGGAATAATGAACTGAAGAGGATCTGCTTTTAACAGGGTTTATGCCTCACTTAGGATCTGCCATGAAAAAATTCATGTAGCTCTGGTTTCAGGTGTTTCATGTTCAATAAACAAAATGCAGGGTTTGCAAACCCTGTAGTATTTCATGTACATTATCAAGCCCCTCTCAAGAACAGACCTTTCTAGACAGGACCAAGTTCACCTGCAGCAAAGTGGATGCAAATTCATCATATTTTCTTTATTCTCTTCCTTTATTCTCTTCCTGCTGGTTGAATCCAGCACCGTGCAGTCCCAGAAGTCCAGCTGTGTCTAGTCACAATGAATGTCCAGTTTGCCACTTAGTTTTGGACAAAGGCACTTGAAGGTCGCACATTCCCCTGTCATGCATCATCATCATCTATGAAATGGGTTAGCAAAAAATAGAGAACAGATTTGCAAAGAGCAAAGTCTACATGCAGGAGTTCTCATGCTGACAGGCCATTGCAGCAAGCTCTTTCCACAGCCCAAGGCAAGAGACTTTTGATGTAATGGAGGCCTTTCCCTGCCATCCCACCCCTCTGATCCCCAGCACTGCACCCCTGGGCCTACTTTTGGTTGACCCATCTCCAGAGGTAGGACTAGCTGATTACTTGTATCTTTCTCATTACCTTCAGATTCAGCTGCTCACTGTTTCCCTGTCTATGTGCCTGACTGCAAAGACCACAAAGTACATCAAGGCTTTCGCCATGCAAGGAGACAGAATTTTAAAAAGACGCCCATTTACAGGAACAGTGAAATAGCAGGACTGATACCAGTGGGCCCAGGACACCCTGTGCTTTCTAAGGCACTGTGCAGAACACCCACAAGTTTCCTGAAAACTTGTGGGAGCAACACTCGACAGCTGACCAGAACACATAGCACTTATCGGCAATCTGTGCTCATGTGGGAGATAGTGAAATGAAACCTATGGACACATTGCAGAACAAAACGTACTGTACGTGCACTACTCACGCAACCATATATTGCTCCAGCACAAGTGTGGAGTTGAAAGTGTAGACATACCTTTGAGGGCAACCTCATGTTGGAAAACAATTCAGCCCTTGCACCACCAATTCAGCCCATGCTGAACCTCATGCTTTGCACTCTGGGCCATGAAGTTGTAGACTTCACATTTTCTAGGTGAGAGAGGCGGCCATAAGGTACCCAGAGCTCACTGTATAAAGAGCATCCCATTACTACTCAAGTAATAGGAAAATACACTTGTGAAACACGACCCTGTGACTGCGTTTACTTAGGCAACATCTCCATACAAGTATTCATTGATCTGTTGTCCCTGGGGGCCATCCCAGATTGCATGTCGCCTGCCCTGTTCCGGAAGAATTGCCACACATCAAGAGGCTTCAACTTGCTTCCTCTTTACAAATTTAATTTTGATATGTTTGCCGCTCACTTGACAACAAAAAGGTCACCCTGGATGAATTGATTCAGTTTATAACTAGAGCAAGTCAGCAGTGCCGTGAAATGAGGTGAGAGGAAAGCACCTGAAAACATTTAGAATTTGCTTGTGGAAATACATCCTAGAAGAAACCAAGCTAAATGGCTATTACAATCACACATGTCTTAAAGTTTAATGTGGGCTGCTGATGTTTATTTTCAAATGTTTCTGCCATCTCTAGGGTATAGGAATTTGGGAATCCTGGCTCAAATTTCTAATTATGACATTCTGCAGGACACTCATTGTAATTAACATTACCTGCCTATTTTTCTCCTAGCAAATACAACAAATAATTTGTTTCATGTTGTGGGATGCTTCCAAGCTACATTTCCTCAAATTTGTTGAACGTGGGAAGTATTTCCCTTCAATGGCCTCAGTCATCACTGCCCTCCACATAAAAACACTGAGAGCCACAACACAGCAGTTTATGTGAATGGCAGGCACTTCAATATTGCCCTAAATATGACACAGAGCTGTTGTTAGCTAGGCTGGGTGGTGACCTGCTCAACATAATAAGGTATCAAGACAGAATGTTGTGTTTTCTAACAAAAAGCATACACCAAGTTTCTTATATAACATTTCTTTCCAGCAGCTGGAGTTGGAGGAATATACTGTCCTGCTGATTCCTGCTGGAAAAGTTATGAATATCAAATCAGTAGCTGTGCATCCGTCCAAGCCTAACCACGCTATGAACTCCAGTGGAGCAGGGAAGGCAGATGCAGCAGTGGACACACAGTGCAAGTTTTTGCATCAGGCATTCACTTACCTCTCCTTTCAGCCCCAGCTGCTCGTTCTTCTGTCTCATTGGTGGGTTTTTTGTTTGTTGTTTCTTTGTTTTGTTGGGGGTTTTTCATTTATTTTTAATAGACTCTTCTCTCCACTTTGTCAAGTTTGAATATATGATACAAAATTAATGTTTTCTAGTGGGTGGTCTTATACTTTTTTGGTCTGCTGCCAGTTTTGTTTTTGTGAAAAATTGAATCAGCATTTCAACAAAAAGAAGCCATGTATAATTTTATTTTTTTTTTTTGTCTGGCTTCAAAAATAACAGTTCCCTTCCCCATCTGTGACATGTAGCAAATATTCAGCATGTATCCAGAGGTTTTTCAGCAGCACTAGAGACCAAAACAATTTGAAATAGTTCCCTATTTGAATACTAAAGAAAAACATACTTTATACAGAATATGGCTCTACTTATTAAAAAAAAAGAAAATTAACATAATCTAGGTTTCGTGTTTTTACAGATCTTTTTTCTTCTACAGGGTTAGCAGTGTTCAGTTAGAGTACATTTTGCTTCCTCAGTTCATACAGCATATCTAAGTATCTACCAAAAAAGACAGCTGGTACCCATCTGTCTTTGCCCAATGACACACTGCTAACATTTCCTCCTTTTTTAGCTGCTTATTCCCTCCTCTTCTTTCACATATCACACACTGTTCACTTCAAGGATGCCGTAGTGTCTTTAAATATGCCTCAGATGCATCAGTTCTTAAAAATAATTTCCAACAGTGGTGAAACTTATAAGTAAGTTTCAGTCCATCAGTTTAAGTCCCAACACACCAGCACAGACCTAAGGTGTAAAACAAGCCCATTCATGTGTGCCTGTTTACTCACACAACCTTATGCAAAAAGGTTAAATAGACATGACCCAAACTGAGACATTTAGCCTAAACAGCCTCAGACCTGGGCACTGAAAAAATCTGAGTCTGACCCTGTTTCAGCTCTTCCTATTTCAGCACTGCACCAACCAAAGGTGATGGTGGGAGAACTCAGTTAACTGTGGCCAAACTGGTTTGCTCAAGTACAGCTCTTGAAGAATTCAGATGTACTTTCTCAATGGTCTAGGTCTCTAGGTGGGGTTTAGTTAGGCAGCATTTTGATTTACTTGCAATATCTTTTAAACATCATAAGCAAACTTACTATAATTTCTCTTGTAATAAAAAGGCTATATAAAACTACAATAAATAAAGCAATATAAAAAGTGCAATGTATCTCTGAAAAGCTACTGACATTTACACTTGCACTATTTTAAGATTAACTTGTGAAATTATATAGTCACAGTTCTACAGTACTCGAGAAATAACAGGCATGCTAGTTCCTAGACCTGCAGAGCAGAGACTTAGCAGAGAGAAAAAGACAAGATAATTGTACTTCAAAGGGACCCCTTTGCTAAATGATATCAAAATGGGCTACAAACCATCTGTTTCAAATCTTTAAGAAATCCAACTATGGATGTATTCTGCTAAAAGCAGAAAGAGTTTGTCATTGTTTGGGTGCCACGGTAGGCTGTGAGCAGCACATCAAGTCAATATGTCAAGAGCTTACCCGCTCTCCTGAGCAAAATTAAACACTATGTTTTTCCAAGCTGGATGGATGTAGTACTCAAACCATACTCAGCTGAAGTAGACTGAAGCTTTTAAGGGTAGTGAAGTGAGACATTTAAATCTCTTTACAGATGAAGACATCTTACATGTGTTCCTAACACATCTATATGATAGCACTTAGACAAAACCTTTGGAGGTTTTGGTGTTTGCGGGTTTTTTTGGATGGGACAGAAAGAATAATCTAAAGGAGAAATTAAGAGGATGCCTCCAGTCTTAACCAATGCTTAGAGGCTCTTCCCTTCTAATGTCTAGCTTCTGTTGTTCCACCAATCTCAGACAAGTATGAAGGGGAAAATAACAAGGTGTCACAAGGGAGTTTTCATGGTTGCCAGCTCGCTCTCTTGAAACTTCCTGCCGCAATGCATCTTAAAAACATATAGTAAGAAGATGACTGCATTACACCAATGTACTAAGACTGTACATTAAAAACATGGCATATTTCTACTGGAAAAGGATTGTTCCCTTCTATCCATTACCAGGAATCTACCTGAGCTAATCATCAAAGCAGCAGTACAGCACTGACCTTGATGGTCCTTCCAAGAAAAGTCTCCCTGTTTTAGAAAAACCACAATAGAAATCTCAAGTGCTAGAATTAATCAAACTGCTTTTTAATTATGGATGAATGAAATTTTGGGTTTCCTGGAGGCCTTTTTAGAGTAGGTCTAAATATTAAAATCTTATGAATCTGAGAATGGATACAGTCATCATTGAAAGCTTCCCAGAGGAGATTCACAGCCTCTTACTGAGAAATAGCAATGAAACTTTCTTCACCTGAGATGTGAACCTCTTTAGACTATGACCTGAAGCAGGCTATCTTAATGTGCTCATTCAAAAAAGGGAAGTTAAAAAAAAAATTAAAAAAAGGAAATATCTGCCACATACAGAGTGGTATTTGATCTTGCAAGTGATGTTGCAAGAAGAATTCGTCCATTTACATGAACAGCATCAGTATTACCTGGCAAAGACCCACTTAAGTTTTTTATCTCTGATCCATGACAACTTTCAAAAAATATTTACTGCCAGAGCCTCTGCAAAATTCAGATTTCTGAGCATCTCCCAAACTAATCCCATTGTACAAAACTCCCACGAGAAGCTATCCTGTGTGCCAGTAAGCACTCAGCACCCGTGCTGAGAGATATGAGCTCAGCCCAGACCTTACAGGAAGGAAACTGGATGCACTTTTCTGATGGTCACATCTTCACACGAATGGTGTTTCCTGGGGTGAGATTAGAACTTGCAAGATGGGCTTGCTTAATAGCACCATTTTTCAAATCCAAAAGGAACTTCTAGGCCTCTGCATTTGGTATGTGAGAAATGTCACCACAGACAACACTTTCCAGAGTAAGTAGGGAAGACAGCTATTACAAAATTCATTAGTCAAGCCTTATAGTTACGACAGTCAACTTGAAAACAAGTCATGTATGTGAAATTATAGCATTTGCTGATACACGTTTTACAAATAGATGGCAAATTTAGAAAAAATACTTGGATTTTGCCTGTTCAAAACCTCTTAATATATAGAATCGTTTAGGCAGAAAAAGACCTTTCAGATCATTGAGTCCAATCATAAACCTAACACTGCCAAGTCCACCACTAAAACATCTGTACTTTTGATGCTGAGCAAATGCCCCTGCTACAGTTTTCCAGGAGGTGTCCTCCTGTTTGTGCAGTGCTTATTTCTTCTGGGATTTGCAATGTGCCAGCCAAAACAATGCATGTAAACATTCAGCCTCCAGCTGGTATGTCTTTGATCTGGATTTGAAAGGGTGACCACAATTTAAAGCTCATCAATCCACATAAAATCAAACATATCAATATTTGCATTATCTGGTCCCTCTGGTCTCTGTTCCTTGCAGGCTGGTATTCAACCTACAGAGTATCAAAACTTCCACAGATAAGACAGAAATGTATTCTGCAGCTTCATGCCATCATGCAAATGCACTTTGGTTGCATATTAGCCCAAAGCTGTTTAATTAAAAGCTAGAGTATCAGCCCATTTTGGGACAGCTTGCTAGGACACATGCACAGTGCAGTGCAAAAATACAATCCCAGTACCACACAGTCACATCTTTGCTAGAAGTAGCAATAGCTGCATCCATTAAAAGAATTTCCAGTCTGTTGCCTCAATTCATTATGTTGCAAAATAAACATTGTTTTTTGGCAGAAACAGAAGTACAAGAGCTAGCTAAGGAAGAAAGCCAGAGAGCAGGAAAAAAATGAGCTGAGAAAAGCAGAAGGGAATGGGAACAATACAACTTCTTCAAATAACACTGGATTTACAGCTGCTCCAAAAATACATGCCTATCAGACTTCTGAGAAGGTTGTGAGTCCTGCAGGTCCCAAGGGCATGGTTTGCAGCGGGAAGAAAGCTGCATCTCCTGCAGCAGATTCAGCCAGGTGTGGGAAGGTCCTAAATAACAAGTCTTTCCCAGCAGTGGGATCTACTGATGAGAGTTTGCCCCAGCTGGTGACATACAGTTTGGCAAGCCCCAAGGTGCAGCACCAGGTGGGAAGCCTCACCAGCCTCCCCAGACTGTGTGTCCTCCAGCTGTGGTTCACAGCTGTGGGCAGTATTCAACCCCAGCTCTGCCGGCATGGGCATGCAGTCCCTGCCATACTCCTTCTCCTAGGGGTGTCAAGAGAGCTCTTTTATATTTGGCCTCATCATGCAAACATCTCACAGATACTAGGAAATCACATCTTCCTCCTCCCAGTGCTGTTATCGTAAAGGAATGAGAAGACCTAAGTGCCATTTTAGCAACAGAAATGAGAACACCATGCTCTTCATGACTAGAAACAAAACTGAACCTAAAAGGGTTGCTACTGTTTACAGAAATGGGGCAAAAAGGGAACAACTTCACTTTGCTTATTTTTATTGCCTCTTGCTTTTCTTCCTACTCTCCATGGTGGAGCTGACAGGGGAACAGACATGGCATGGTTCACTAGGGCCAGCCCTCAGGGTCACTGGAGGGTCTCTCACCCAGCCTAGGTCACCCGCTGTGGCAGTCCCACACAAGGAGACCCCTCAAACACAAGGGTCCAAGAGCACTTTACCAGCTTCCACAAAAAGGGCCAACAAAGGTCCAGGTGGGCTTACTGGGCTAGCCAGCCCCTCCTCCCCCAGCAGTGGCTACAAAGGGTCTGGTAAAGGAGGTTTGTCAGCCTTGCAGGAACAGAATTGAGCAGATCCAGGCACAAGGATGTCTGTGAGGGATGTCTACTCCCTTGCCTTAGTGTGTACAGGACCTCACAGATATGTTTGGAAGTAGCTGCACTGTGATCCCTGGCTGTACTATGGTCATGGGGTGCATAAAATAGGGAGAGCAGAAATTGAGAGATTTCAGTTCCAATTTTTTGACTGGGAAAAACCCATAAGGGCACTCTTTTACTGTTAGTTGCTTTCTAGATCATCCATTCTGAATGGTCTTTTGAAAACAGATAACCTGCAGCAGTGAATCTCAGCTGCAAGCTGATCCCAGGGCATCAATCTATTAAGAGTGATTTTAGTTAAGAACCCAAGGTGTGAGATATTCCCTGCAATGGCGTGAACAACAGTGCTGAATAATGCTCTGTTTCATTCTTAGACACATGTCCATGTGCCACAAGGAGCACAAGGGGTTCTGCTCCTTTTGCCTATATGCTGTAGCAATGAGGGGTTGTGCCCAACTCCCATGCCATCAGTGATGCAATTCATCACTCTTTAAAAGTCCCCAAATGGAGTATGCGGGAAAATCTATTTTGTCTTCACAAAATAAATATCAAGTTATGCACCTTTAGGCAGAAGACACATGCTTAAAGGCAGTGAATAAATCCTCTTGCAAAGCATGAGAAATAGGTACCGGAAATCAGGGCCCCACAGTACACATTGGTGTTACACCACAGCACTATCACTCATTTTCCTCATTTTCAGCCTAAACCTCCCTTTGTTCTACTTGGCACATTTTTCCTTAGAAAACAACCAGCTATAATTAACAGTTATCTGCCACAAGCTCTCTTGTCCCCCAGTGAGATGAAGACACAGCCTGCTGAATTCCAAGGACATGCTCACAGCTGGTGTTTAGCACATCTGAGGAAGGGTTTGTGTGCTTCGCAGTGTCTGAGATGTTTATGCTTACCCACTTCTGCCCCAACTCTCAGTTGTTCTAAAAAGATCCATCACTCTGAGGCACCTACCCGAATCAGGGGCAACAGGCACTTGTTTGCCCACAAGTCTGCACCTGAGTTCTGTGGGTGCCTTGGCCTGAAATCAACAAGGGCTTCTCACTTGGGGCAGGCGACGAAGCACAGGGCAGCTCAAGGAGTGAAAACTTTGTCCAGCTTCAGTGTTCGTTGCTTCAGTGCTTCATATACAAAAACACATAGGGGTCTTATGCCTTTTCCATCTCAGTCTTTTCCTCTTTAATCAGAAAATTAATTTGCTGTTTAACTGATACATCTCATGGGAAGAAATGCTAGTCTTGTGAAATAGAGGTACTCTGATCAAGGAAAGAGAGAGGAAATCTGTGGCTAAGGTCAGTTTGACCACGACAGAATATTTTGTTTAACTGGTACACTCTGAAATACTTAGTCAATACCATAAAATTTATAAAACATTTTCTCTCACCTGGCACATAGGTTATATATACATATACATACACACACACACACACACACAACCCCTCAAAAATGTAAATGCAGTCTGATACAACATATTTCCTTTAGAGGCAAACTTCATGAGCAAAACAATGAGAGAAGCTGTCCATTCAAAATGCACCACATATAGAGATGATGAATATGGAAACATGAAAATACCTTTAGAATTCAAATTACAGCTAACATAATGATATCCTGGTGGTTATTACAGCAAGCAAAATATTAGAGTTACTAGAAATTAAGAAATTAGTTTTGACCAAATACTGCAAGGTCTTCCTTTGATTTTTTTCTGAAACAAAATGCTCTTTAAATTCTCTTCCATTAAAAAAAATAAAATCTAACCTTTTGTTACTTTTTTCAGCTTAGGATAATAGAAAAATAAAGCTTCTGATGATACTCCTCCCTCAACAGGAATGCAAAGAATTTCATTAGTATTTTTGGACCACACTAAATTGATACACTTTATGAAAAAACAAGTACTTCAGATGATATCAAGATATACATAAGGCTCCAAACTAATTAATGAGGATAAAGACAGTTTTGGAACACTCTCATGAGGACCATCTGTTATACAGTGAATACAGCACTTCAAGAAAAGTCTATAAGTGTAGTTAAATGCTGAGCAGTAGAAAGATGTGTCTGGATTAAATTAGGAACATTAAACCCTGATATTTTATAAATTTTCAGCATTTTTTAAAAATCCTTTGTTAAAAGGTTTGTATTACAGAATCTACTGGTTAAGCAACACAAGGTAGTACACAAACACACACAATGGATGATAAGCCCTGCACTGAGAAGTTTAGTGTCATGACAAACATGCTATAGCCCCTGATGGGATTTAGGTAGCTAAACACAAACATGCAGTTCCCATTCAGATACCCCACCTCCCTGGGAACCCCAACATTTCTTCTGCAGCAGCTGGAAACCAGGTTTTAGGGACCCAGAGTAATCACACCACAAATCCCTCTACCTTGGGTCATTCATAGTGAGTGCTAGGAGCAAGCCTAGAATTCATTTCCTTGCACTTTAGTGCACATTACTATGCAATAGAGGCAAAGTTATCCTCTATCTTCATTTTGTGTTGTCACTTCCAACATCTGAGTTGGTACATTGGTACCAGTAAGGAGTTTCTCCCCAGCTGCAAAGTCTTCAGTGCCTTCAGATGGAGAGAAGGTGGCCCACTGCCTTCCTAGCTCATCGTTTGGAATGCCACTGCCATCTTGAGTCTCTGATTTCATGAAAACTACTGATCCTTAACACACCTCACCTGTTCGTGGAGCAGATGCTCACCTGGCGTGTTTTACAAGGGCCCTTTTAAGGCAAGGTCGCACTAATGAGCATTTGTCTCAATTTGGTAAAGCAGAGCTTTTAACAGCTGATTTCCATGTTCAGCCATCTCAGCACTGTGGACTGAACCGAAAACATTAGCCACTCTAAGCCATGCCATCTTTTCTCTGAATTGGAGCCCTGGATTACCAATTTACCAAATCCCTTCATCTTAAACATGTGAAGAACTCTGTTGGAACCTGATAACTGGCTTCTGTGATTGGCAGTGGGCAAGAGTTTATGCACCTCACCAAACATGACCTTAAATGATGCCATTGAACAGCTGTGTGATGTGAAACTATTCACTTTATAAAAATCCCTGGTGTTTTCCCTAGTGTAAAACAGATCTGTTCCACTGGCACATTTTGAAAAGCACTAGAAAAATGTTTTTATCTGAATGGCAGATAACAGAGGAATTCATGCTTAACTTGCTTTATTCTATTTTAGAAAAATTAGTTTTAAAAAACCTATCATAGCAGCACAGTGATGGTAATTGCAGTTTAATTACCCATAACTGATTCTTTATGCCCTGAAATAATTTATTCTCCTATTATACTTGTCTCTGATCTCCATTAGAGTCATTACAACAGTGAGTCTATAATTACATACTCTGCATTTTAACATTCTATGCCAGCTTGTGCTCTCTTCTTATCTTTCAGCTAATTTCATTACCGAAACATCGAGAAAATTTCCATGTGAATTTTCCAGAAGTTCTTGTGATTTTATTGACGTAGGTCTAGCACTTAATGAAGCTCAAGAGAGACATTTCTTAGGAAAGAGCTTCTGAATGTGCCCACCAGTCTGGCTTTGCCAGCTGCTCTGCTCTGTGTGGGCTGCACCATGGTAGGATCCTTCGGTAGGAAGTCTGCCTTCAGGTTTGGGATTACATTTAGGCAATAGGTGGAGGTTAGAACATAACTAAGTGCCTGGGAAAAGAGAGGTTAGATTGTGTCCATCATGTTTGAAGACAAAATAAATGCTTAAGCCTGCAGTAGAGTTGAAAAACCTCTCGACAAGGCTCTTCTAGGAGGATCAGGTCCACTTTCTGCCTGGTGGCACCACCAGTAGGAGACACAGGGTTGCCAAAAGCCAGGACTTCTCCTTGTTGCAAGAACACATGCTCTATGCCAACTACATGCACGTGTAGGCAATTTGGTAAAATCATTGCAGTAAAAGAGAAGAGGAAAATGTGCATTCCCTCTACACTTCTGCTCTCCCACAGATCTTGCCTTGCTAATGGCTTCCTGTCTGAATTGCCAAAGTTTAGTCAGCATCAGCATCTGGCCCAGAAATGTGACCCTGTGGGTCACGCTCTATTGCTTTCAAACATCAGGGAGTCACCCAAACCCAAAGGGGCCAAGACGGTTCAATGGTTGAGTTGAAGGATCTTAAAGTAAAACCTATTTTCTTACTCTGACTCACTAAAAGTTCCCAAACACACCATTTACTCTCCTCTGTCTTTCAGCTTTGCCTGTTTGTAACACTGGAGTCTTCCTAACTATATTGACAGGACTCTACCAAAAATTGTCTGTAACCTCCCTGTGACAAGAGTTGACACAAACAGTATTTTACAATCCCTTCATTACAACAGTTGTTTGAGAGTCCAAAAAGCATTTTTTCCATGGCTAACATGGCCTGGGCAAAATTGCTTGGGAGATGCAAAAAATGAAATAAAATGGAAGTGTGGTAATGCCTTTTAATATACAAATTATGCTGAATGACAAACATGAGGTTGCACAATAAAAATTTCACACAAGAGGGCCAGTAAAATCTGGGCTGTATACAGTAGTTGGAACAAATTTTAACTTTCCTGTGCCGTATATTTACCCCATAGGAACACAGAAGCCTGAGAAAGAAACATTAAAATGAATTTCCTGATAGAGTTTAACAAAGGAAAAAACCCTGTCATTTCCTCAGCTGGAAAGGGCATACTTTGATTGAGTCAGGGATTTATTTTCTCAAACAATGAAACACATTCCTCCCTCCTTCTCCCCCTAGTTTGTTATTGTTTAGATCAAGAGTGGGATAACCAGAGAGGTAAAAAGAGTAAGATGATCAGTATTTCTAGAGCAGAGTTTACACTCTTTAGGAGAATATGCTGCATGGAGCCACACAATCACAGAGTGAAAATGAAGTGACCTGATGTTCTCCTTTAATTCCCCCAACCAGTAACCACCACAGCAGTCCAAGTGGCTATAACAGCTATGCTGATTTTGGCCTGATCCTGCATTTTCACACCTCCCCAAGCAGCACTAACACTTCAGTGTGTTAAAAAAGACTCTCAAAAAAACAGGTTAAGTCAAAAGAAGACAGTTGTTACCAGCCTCCCTGCCCTCAATGGGTTGGAAATAGTCCAACAGCTGTGTGCTGGAGCTCAGCAGTGAATTTGCACATACTGGGAGAGAGCTACATCCAACATTTTTACAGCTGCTGGGCACACACACAGCTTTGAACTTTCATCCCTTACATGTACCAATAAAGTCAGGCAGGCAAGGGACAACCCTCATATGCAGCCCAAATTCTGGTCATAAAGCATGTTCCTCATGTGGACTTCTCACAATTAAGTTCCCAACACTGCTTCCCTGCTGGACTGTTTGGGATTGCCAGTCAAAGTAAGAGCCAGCAGCAAATAAACCAGGCTGGTCATGACAAGTGCTTACTGAATACTGCTTAAGCAGTATGGCACAACTCAGTGCAAGTATTTCTTCAGTGATCCTGGAAGAAGACAGAAAACAGCTTTGGGCTGAGACACCAGAGCTCACAAGACCATAAGGAGGAAATGAAATGCATTCACATTACGATTAGTGTATTTGTTTCCATGGACTATTTTGACACAGCAGGTTCCCGTGTTGAATGCACAGTGCTGAGTCACCTCTCTGCCATCAGCTCTTTTCTTGCATTTGAAGTTTCTCCAACTTCTGTCTCTATTACAGTCCTCATGCCAGACAACAATATAGATACAAGCAGAAGAATTAACAAGCTCTCTGCACAAA
>JAWWEW010000001.1:87849608-87952089 GCA_035583185.1 Anabacerthia variegaticeps | reverse complement strand
ATAAGCAGAAGAATTAATAAGCTCTCTGCACAAAGGGTAGCAGCCCACAAAACTAGACTTTTCCACTTTCATATACAATCCTAATGCTCTAGCACCTGACTTTCGGCAGAGCAACATGCTGAAAAGGCCTGGCTCTTGTATTTTTTCAAATCTGGATTTTTGTTACTTCAATCTCCTTTTCTTTACTAATAGTTAACTTGTGTATTTAAAAGCTTTGTAAAAAAATTGTTTCAAGTGATTCTTTTGAAGTTTGATCATTTTTTTCCTCTGGTTTGACTACTACAGTTGTTAATTTTTGAGATGCGCATGTTCCTTTGCTGCACTGATTGTTCTTTTCTGCCCCATCAACATCCCTCCTTCCCTTACGAAATACAAATTTGGGTTTCTTTCACCACTACTACCTGCCCAAGTCCCACAGAGGAATGAGATCTGCTGCTTGATTTCCAATACTCTTAATTTTTTACTTCTTCCTTCCTTTTAAGTGACCATCGTTGTGCCTTTATTCACAAGAGCATGAAGGTTTTCCCAGTTCTCCATTGTCTCTGCCAGTGCCTGCTGCAAAGGTCACACCTGGGATTGCTGCTTTCAGTTACTTACTGCACACTGGAACGAGCATCACCTCACATCTGTCTTCATGGCTAGATGCAGTGCTCATTCAATGACACCTAAGCATGGTTAACTCAGGGAAGTCTTCAACAGGTCAAGAATGACTGAAGAAAACCAGCAGTTCTGAAGCAGGTGCTGGAGCAGAGCCAGCAGGAGTGTGGCCAGCAGTTGGCTGGTCCTGATAGTTTTTTAAGCTCAGTCAGTATCTATCCTTGAAGAAGTGGAAAAGCTGTAAGGCTTGAGGATTTCAGATACCTTTGTCCATAGGAAGCAAGTGAAACCCTGAAACATTTTTCAACTTACACCACACCCCATGCCTTCTACAGACAAGAGTGCAAAGAAAGGCAGGGGCCTGGGACTGTAGACTTCCTCCTCCTCCTTCTCCTCACACAGAGACCAGCCGAGTCGGAAGGAAATGTCTACTGCTTATCTCTGCTTCAGAGAACAGACACAGCCTGTGGTGGAAAAACAGAGGCAAAGCCCAGCAGAAACCCTGGGGGTGAAAACAGTGACTGCATCAAACCTGCTCAGCATGTACGACTTATGACTCGGAAAGCCTGGCTTTTTTGAAGCCATGCTTTTATGCCATGCAAGAATCTGGCTCAGGACTCCTGCACATTGCACTCTTGACAATAAGCAGTGCCAGCTTACAAAAAACACATGCCTGAAGGTGGTGTGGCAGGATGCACGTTCACAATGCACCCAAGCTCGCCTTGTGCAACTTCTTTCTGAAACACCAGGCTCTCGTTCCCATTTCTAAGATTGTCACTTTCTCTTTAAAAAGGAAACTGTAATTCTCAAAAGAGCAACTGCACCAGGAGATAGGGCTTTAAGGGGGGGGAAAAAAAAAAAAAGAACAACAATTAAAAAAGCCGTCAAAAGCCCACATTTATTGTCAAAGTCTCTAAAATTAAGAGATTTGACAACAAGGCTTTTGGTCTTATGGTAACATGCAACTATGCAACATGCAGCTTGATTTCTGCAGCCAGTAGATATTCAAAATACTTTCCACATACAATAGGTGTCAATTTGACTTTATTTAAGGAAAAATGGGGGAAAAAACAGTAATTTCCATAATACACAGAAGACAAGTTAGATAGCACTGCAAAAAAAAGGCTGAGTGTTTTACTTGTCACCAGTCTGCTTTGCAGCTCTACGATTAGTAATTTTAATGCAGTTTGTCATTTTGTATTATTGTTTAGCATCTTTATAATCAGCAGAGTTTGGGGTTATAAATCACAAAAAGTGTACTACTACTACTATGAAAAACTAAAAAACCCACAAAAATCACTTTCAAATAAACCATAAATATGTGATGCACATTAGTGTAACAAAACCATTTTTGTAAACATTTTCTCCAACATAACATGTGCATAAGATAAAAAATGAAAACACTGCAGTCATACAAGTTAGGGTTACTTTGACTTAAAGATACAGAAAATTATTACTTATTAAAGCTTAAAACTAAACCTAGGAGCTTTTCTTTTCTTCTTTGCTTACAAAAGCACTGTTTGAAGAGTTCGATGTTGGTATACGTAGTGGTTTTGTAATACTGTTTTTACCTTGCCATGTCGGCACTTCTGTGGAGGCAGAAGCTGCCAGGTGGGCAGACCCACTGAAGGAAGGAGACTTCCACCCTCCCCCAGAGCCTCAAAACTTCAACAGCACGTATCCATGACCTGGGCATCCCTACAGCACTGGAGCATCTTCCTCTAGGTGAACAGCATCAGCTTTCAAAGACTAGATTAATTTTGACCACATAGCACTGGAAGATTTAAATCACGCAGACTGACATTCGATCGAATCAGCTTCGGCAAACTACACTACAGGGCAGCTCTGTGATTACACCCATGTCTACCATCACGTTGCATTTCTGAGTCCCCTTTAGTTCATTATAGTACAAAAGGTTGATCATTCTTCTGGCTGACCACACCGGGCCTGAAAAGAACACATCCTTCACCTTCAACGCTATCCAAAAGTCATACAATTAAAAAAAAAAAAAAAGTAGTTCTAGGTATTCCTCCGCCAGCAAATGTAAGGCTTTCTTGAGTTTTGATTCTTTTGTGGAGGTGGGGGGGAGTGGGGTTGCTGTGTGCACACACATGCGCTGGAGGTACGCATGTACCACTTGCTTTTCAACCATCTACGATGTTCGAAGGAGAGTCTTCAGCAGCAGTGCTGATTGGGGTTGAAGGATTTACAGCAGTCAGATTTAACACGAAAAGAAGGGTCTGTTGAGTCTGAGCTTTGCACACTGGGCGCTCTTGGCTCTTAAATGATTGTGTGACCAGTCGCTCGAGCCACCGGCTTGACTGAATTGAAGAATACGTGTTTAAAAAGCCCTACCTGTCATGCCATGAAGGAAAGTTAACCGCAGCAGAAGACAAAGCCCATGAAACACTGAGAGCCTGTTCACTGAATGAACAGCTTAAGGCAGCTGTCAACAAAGTACCCCATCAAAGGAATTAAGGAAAAAAAAAAGAGAACAAAAAAGAAAATGGCTGAATCGTGACACTGTGCATTATTACATCAACGGATTATTATACACTCAAGATTTCTCAAGTAATGAACATGTAGCCATTAAACAAAGTATTACTCTCAAGACATTTATTACAAATGTCAGAACTTATTCATAAAATAAAACTGACTTAAAAAAAAAAAAAGAAAGAAAAAAGCCAGAGCTGGGATCTTACATCTAAACACAGGTATACGCTGTTTTTATGAATAAGCAGTATTAACTACATTCTTAAAAGAGTTTTAGTGCATTGCATTCTTAAAAAAGAAAAACATCACCGCCCCAAAATGTTTCCTACAACATTTAACAATTTATAGAACTAGCCTAGTTACTTTTACCTGCCTGTTACTAAGCCCACATGTTAGAAGAGTGAAACCTCTGGTTTTAGGCTAAATTCAGATTTCTATTTAAGGATGAAACTGGTTTAAAAAATGCTTGCTTCACCAAATTTTGTAAGCAAATTACATTAATCAGTGTCTCACTGCCATACCGCTACCACTATTGCCCCACCGGACTACTCTCTCCTCCTGCTGAAACTTGCTATGCAATAACAGTCAGAAACCTTTCCATCTGGTAGTTTTGGTATTAAGATTAAATTAGACATTAATGGTTTTCTTCTAAAAACGTATAAACTAAACCACCTCTTTTATTTTATGCATTAAAAACAATGAGGTAGGCACAAAAAATAAACATATGTAGTTTGGATTTTATTTCTCTCTTTTTTTTCTTTTTTTTTTTCTTTTTTTTTTTAGTTCTGCGATTGCAGACTGCGGTAAAACTGTTGTTGCACTTCTAGGTTTAAACAAAAATTAAACCTTTAACTGAGGCAGTGCTAATACTGTGACATAACCAAGTTCTGGCCTAACACAGAATCATTATAGAAAATGAATTTTTTTGTCCTTTTTTTTTTTTTTTTTATCGTCTGCACATGTTTCAGGCAACACCTGGTACACAGAAAATGACTAAAGTTATTGGCCAGGCCAAAATAAAACTGCAGAAACAAAAAACCCTAAGAATTCCACCCCAAGTCCCTTCCCACCCTCCCTGTCCCCAAGAAGAAGTTATCCTTGTCACTGTGTCTTTCACATTTTATAAATATTAACTTCTTAAAACCTGCACCTTCCTCTTTGTCCACATATTGTCACATTACAAAAAAAGAAATGTCAATTAAATAAATTGTTAACATTACTAGACTAGATCTGCCCTCTGTTTCAGCCAGTCTGACTCTCTACACCACTTCTCACCTTCTCTTGCCTGCCTCCTGTCCACTCAACAAACAGCATGTCCATGGTAAGCCTGGTTTGTTTTTCTTCCTTTTTCCCCCCTTCTCTGCTTTAACACTAACAATCAGAGTCCTTCAAAGCCTAGGAATCCTGGAGCTGAAGGGAAAAGACCTGTAGCATTCTAGCGTGATCCCGAATCTCAAAGACATTGTAGCACCTGATGGCAATATCTTTACAGCACCAGCTGCGTCGCAGCCTCAGTTGAAAAACATAAAGAAACCTAACACCAGTGATGCCTGCATACACATTTACACAGAGTGCTGCACTAGTGCAGGTCTGTACTCCAGTTGAAAATAATTCCAAGTTATGAAGATCTCAGACTCTGGATGTCAGCAATTCCTCGCCAAATCCCACCGCTTCTACCAGCTTAGAAGAGAAGTCCTGCCAAGGGTCATGAAATAGACTTGACTACTTCCACCTGACCGTACGGAGGCAAAGAAAACCTGCAAAGAAAAGAGATTGGCAAATTCAACAGGAAGGACAACAGTGACTCTAATTTGCCTTCAACTGTTCCCAATATTTGCAGTGTAATTTCATTGTTGTGCTGTGTCTGGTGGGGATGGAGCTGACACTCTTCACAGCAGCCTGTATGCTGCTGGGCATTGCACCTGTGGTTAAACAGTCTTGTTGTTAACACACCAGTGTTTTGGCTACTGCTGAATGACACCTGCACAGCATCGAGGCTTCCTCTCCAGTCAACTCACCCCTAAAAGGCCCGTGGGCTGGGAGGGCAAAATGCTGGGACAGTTGGTCCAAACTGACCAAAGGGATGTCCCATAACACAGAGCATCATGCACAGCAATAAAAGTCCAGGGAAAGGGAGAGGATGGAGGGGACATAGTGGTGATTACATTTGTCTTTCCAAACAAGCATTAAGTGTAGAAAGCATCTGGACATCCACCTGCCAGTGGGAGGTTGTATAGTAACTCCTTATTTCGTCTGGCTTGCAAGAGCAGCCTTTGCCGTTTTAATTAAACTGACTATATTTCAATCTATGAGTCTTTTTGCTTTCATACTATTTTTTTTCCATGCCATGGGAGAGGAGAGAGACCTCAAGGTGCAGTGGGTGTTTGGCTGCCGGTCAGGGTCAACCCAACGTAAGTATCCAATCGAAGTACATGTTTATCATCTTGGCAATAAACTTGGTGGAGGGGAACATACCTTGTCATTGCGTTCACATAAGAATTTGAGTCTTTGTGCCCTTTTGTGCATGAACACACCATCCAAGTGTCCAGTTTCCACCGATCGTATTTCAATAGCTTTTTCTCCCCAGCCCATGATCTGGTTAGATCGGATGTATGCTTTGGAAAGAAAACAGCACGTCAGGACGGGTAAAAAGCAACACAGAGGAACAGAAAAAGCAAGCAATATAATGTCACACTCTAGTAAAATTACCTGCATGTCTGTATTATAGCTACACACATGTTCAGAGTGCTATTTCTGTCCTCAGAACATTCATAACACCTAAAAATACTTTCTCTTTAAAATTTCTGTTCTGTGTTTTCTATGTTAGTTATATAACTCTTCCCTGAGCATTTGTGACACAAAGGGAACTTTATAACCTTTAATTAAATGGAGGGAACACTGAGTTTTTACATAGGCTTCTTCTTGCAAGTTTGGCAAAGAGACAGGTTAATTAGGTGTTGACTTGAAGAAAGCTGAAGCCAAGGTTTAAACAGACTAAGCCCATCCAGTCCAGTAGATCCCCAGCACCAGCACTCTGTCTTACAGTGGTATTTTCCTTCCTTGAAGGTTATGTGTCAGCAAAAAAAACAGAGAATGAAATGGAAAGGGAAAATTAGATTAAAAAAAAAAAAATGTAGCCTCCCTTAATAGGGGTAACGCTTCAAAAACTGATCTCCTTGAGAAAGCACACTGGTCTGAAAAGCATTATGTACATCTCAAAAGAGGTTCACATTAAGCTCTCAAAGTATCATTGTTTGGCATACTGTTTTCCTTTGTGTACAAATAAAGCAACAAATCAAACATTTTTCTGTATGAGTGTCATACGGGAACACAGATTAGTAATTAGCATGAGGGAAAAAAATCTGCTCCTGATTGCAGTAAGAAAATTAAATAAAAAGGAAAGTCACCAGTATTATGCAAAGGTGTATTCAAAAAGCAATTCGATGATTAGTCTTAGGAATATTGTCAAAAATAACATAAGGGAACTTAATGAAGACTAAACTATTGCCTCTGATTCATATGCACAGTTAATAGAAAAATAAATAACTTCTTAGCCAGCAAAATTAAAAATATTTAATTTTGCAGTACTTCTCTTTTGTATAATTTTTCATATTAATTTTCAGTGAAACGAAATCAAATTATCTACTACAGTATAATGCACATCAATAACATTGAATATACCAAAATGATGAAAGGTTGTTTATTTTTTAAATATGCCACTAGTGCTAACTGGGCCAAATAATTTCTAAAAATTCTCAGATAAGATGTTCAGATGGTGCTGGCTGCCTCAGTGTCATTTACTTCACAAGCATTCCAGTCTCCAAAGGCTCTGGAATTTGCCAGCTGATAAATTCTGCTTGCTTTTAGATCTAGTCAAGAGTTAATCACAACAGTGAACAAGCTGTGTATGAAACTTCTTTAAATTTCCTCTTCCATTATTGTTCCTATTGTTCAAACAGCTATCAACAGTCATCTCCCAATATGTGCATCCATTCCATGTAAAATGCAATGTGCTTGCCCAATAAAAGGAAGGTGTGACCACAGTCCATGCTATGCTCTGCACTGAAATATGGCAACACAAGCAGTAAAAGGTGATACTGATTTGTACCTGTGTTCATAAAAAATCTGCACCTATTTGAGTACACTCATTGCTCCCCCTCTCTAAATGACCGTATTTGAACTGGAGACATGAGGGAGAATTCCGCTAGGACAGATTAGCAATCTGCAGGTGAATTACAAACACATCCAATGAGATGCACATTTTGTTATCTGCATGGAACTACCCATAATAGATTACTAATCTGCCATTTTACGTGTCTTTACAGTGAAAGGTTTCCACAACTGTGAAGAAAATTCTGAAGCAGCCTACAGAGGTTATGGCGAGTTTTTCAATCATGAACTCCACAACTTCATAAAAACTTCAGCACAAAACCGATCCATATGATTACTCTTCACTTTGTGCATCTACTTTCAAGCAATAATACAGCAATGACTTCAGATGCAGAAGCAGCACACTTGATGCTCCTGGTCACGTGCACACACTCACAGTCCCTACCTGCATGTTGTATTTGGCTCACCAGAGGCACTTACCAACTGAAGTTGGCATTTCTCCCCACTGCAGAACCACATCCTTGGTTATCCTTCCATATGTGTTGACATAAACTCCTTCATCCTCATAGCAGACCAATAGCTCCATTCCGTCCGTGTTTGGGAGAATGATGATTGCGTGAGGTTGGATACTACTCTGGATCTGCAGAGACAGAAGTGAAAGGGAAGCTTTTGTTTTAATGCTGCAGAGCCTGTGCTAGAAAAAACAGCTGGGTGATTTTTGGTTTTGGCTCACACATCAGGGATTCACAGAATGGCTTGGGTTGGAAGGGATTTTAAAGATCAACTAATTCCAAATTCACTCACTTTAGGACTGCTAGATCTTCTCCCCTCAAGCTACACACCCTACACAGTGAACAAGACCAGTAAACCTTTGGGGCACAGATCCTCTCATCCAAAACCAGGAAAGATTAACTTCTCTGTAGGTGTCCCCATTTCATTCTATGGGCAGAAAGGGAACCTGGGGCAAGCAGCCCGGATGAAGACCTCAGACCTCTGCACTGCACTGAACAGTGCTTGATGTGGCTCATCTGACACCTCTGTGTACAATGAACAATAGGAAACCTTGATAGCTAAGGCCACCTGGCCTTTGCCAACCCCGTTGAAACTCATCAGTGGGCTGTTGTGTCATTTGTGCTGCGGGGCATTTGCAATGTGCTCAGCTGTTTGGCTGCTACCCCTGACAGTGTCACATTGGCTCACAACGCATCTGAGTGGGCAGCTCCCAACCACAGAGACATATGGGCCATGAAGAAAGGACTGACAGTGAGGCACAAACCCCTGAGCACATGTGGCTGCAACTACTTAAGACCTCTCCACCCAATTCACCACTGCAAGGATTTGGCAGTGAGACACAGGGACAGCCTGACCTATTGGTCGTTTGAGGAAAGGAAGGGGGGAGGGGGGACAGGGGAGTGGTATTATACCAGAAAGAAAGAGAAAGCCCGATCCCAGCAGCAGTTCTTACATGTGTTGGTAGATAAATATCATAGACCGATCCTGAATCCACATCAACAGCATGGAAGCCAGCGCAGGAGCCATAGATCACTTTTAGTCTCTGACCCTCTTCTACGGTTAGATCCACCAGCAATGGCTTATGTACCAATTCTCCAAATGACTGTGAGACAACCATCAGAGAGATT
Source organism: Anabacerthia variegaticeps (assembly GCA_035583185.1). Classification (NCBI taxonomy): domain Eukaryota; kingdom Metazoa; phylum Chordata; class Aves; order Passeriformes; family Furnariidae; genus Anabacerthia; species Anabacerthia variegaticeps. The sequence goes on along the minus strand of JAWWEW010000001.1, from coordinate 87,943,249 downwards.
TACTTTACTGCTTAGAAGAACAACAGGCTTTGTAAAAACATGCTCGAATGCACACATTATGGGTTTATTTCTCCATATGTCTCTGGTCCCCAGCCACCAGATCAGTTAGGCTAATATGTCTCTCGTGGACATGGACAGCATACTCTGCAAACTGCTGCATTTCAATCACCGAAGCTATTTTCTGTGGGGTTTACTTGGTCTGTTTGCTTTTCTAGTAAGAATTGTTTTCTCCAAAAATCAGGGCAATTTGACACTCCTATAGTACTGACTTCAGTCTGCATGACCGACAGTAACTTTCTGTAAATCAGTCTGCCAATTACAACAAGCCAGCAAACTTCATTCTTGCAGCATTCAAAAAAAAACCCCAGAACAATGCTGAGTATCACTTAATGACTTGTTCTGATCAGACAAAGAAGTTTAGACTCAGTCCACTTCTCTCTGTCTTGTGTTTTAATTACAGAGAGGTCAAACATAAAGTTGTGGAATTGTGTCATTCTTAATGTATGTTTGGTCACAATTCAGACCTTTATGTACTGCCTCTTAGAACTAAAAAACTCCTAAATTAACTACAAGGTTTGTGGAGATTTACCAAAGAACTTGCAATACGCCCAGGATAAAAATGTCAGAACATTTTTGTAAAAGGGGTAACTGCAAGAGGCTATGAGAAAATCCTATATATGGCTGAAATATACTGTTACCTTAAAGGCCATAAATTTATGGTATGGCTTTGGTGCCCATGCATAGACTTCCACAGAACTCTTCAATGCAATTACCAAGAACTTGATTCTTTCATATTTTACTGAAATTAAAGAAAACAAAAAAGAATTCAGTAGTAATTCCAAAGCCATTCCAACTACTTCAAGAAAGCAGAAAATTTACACAAGTATGAACAAATACTGTCATTTTGAAGGTTTTAGTAACACTGCTTGAGGATTACTAATTCTATGTAGTTAAGCATTTTGATAGATTTATGCCACAATACTCATTACTTTTACTAGTAATTGAACATGTCACCACATTTAGAATTACCTAGTCAGTACACAATTATTTGCACTTGTTTTCTTCCACATTGGACAGTGCTTATTCATCAATACAAGAAAATCAGTTTTCAGACAGGGACATTCCAATAAAAGAAGGCTGTGACTGTGAAAGAATGTACTGGCAGTTCCAGCCATAGCACTGGCAGCTGTACTTTGAGCTGATGGTAAAACTCCCCAGAGGAAAGGAGGAAAAAAAGAAGCTTAGCAAAACCCCACAAAACAACTCAATTTCAAAAGTGAAAGGCAAGTTTGATAGTGGAGAATTTTCCTTTGTCCCTAAAGTCTGAGATAACTCATTTGAAAAAAAGAAAAAAAAAAATCTACATAATTTATCAGAAATAAAGTGTCATTACATAGTGATCCACAGATGCTCAGATATATCTCTGTTGCTTCACTCAAATTGCTGGCTAAAATAACCATCAGAAAAACCTCTCTTCTGGACATTCTAGATGTGTTGCTGAATCTGTATTTCCAGCTACCACCTGGATTTGGGAAGGAACAAATCTATGTGGACTTACAAATACTGAGGTTTCTTTACTTGCTTCCAGCACTCTTTCCCATTTCCATAGGGAAAGAAAAAAAAATAGTATTATTTAGATGATGCTGTAACCCCTTTAGCCCAAGTTTTAGAGGAAAATGACAGTTCTCCAAAACAATGTGTAATTCCATGCACCTTCATCTTCTGCCCTTGTGTCTCCCAAACAAAATGTCAGGAGCAAAAAACTCAAGGCTTGTGAGAAGAACACTTCTTTAATTAATGTTATTTTAATGTCTTTTAGACATCCTACTTCTGTAACAACCCTGCAGTTGTTTTCTCTTGGTAGGCAACAGGGAGACCAAGCTAATACTTGCTTTTTTTACTGTGCAGTAAAGCAAGACTACTGAACTATAAGTGTTAAAGGATTTGACAGTTTTTCAACAGACAAAAAAAGTCTCTCAACCTCCACAGCTGTACTGACTGAAAACAGAGCTTTTGTTCAGTCTTGTCTAGCTTACAAGACTTCCTGGAATTTTTTCGTGGGGAAGAGGGGAGGGGTGTTGAACAAAACCACCTTATCTGTGAAAGGGGACATTTGATAATCCCCATTCTTTGCTCTGGGTGCTATCTGGGAATTCACCCAAATCTTAAGTTTCAAAAGAGCAATTTATCATTTAGAGGAGCCAAAAGTTGCCTGAAGCAACTGAGATCCATAAATACCACTTCACCCTGGTGTCCAAGACCCCTGTTGCATCAAAGAGACAAGGAAGCAATCAGTGCCAGCTGCCTTGGTGACAGTGTCCAGACTTCAAGCCCAGCTATTGGCAGAGCTCTCCTTCTTGGGAACTGAAGCGCAGCTGTCAAAGAGGCCTCTCACTACCTGAAGAAGTCTACTGTATTTCCATGGTTCAGAGAAGTTTAGTGCCCAGAGTAACAAACCTCTCTTCATCTGGAAGAGAATGCTCTTTGTTTCAGAGCTTCCCTGCTGGAAAGCCTCCTTTCAATAGCTGTTGATGTATTGTTAACAGGCCACTTCATTATGCTGCTGACACCCTGGGGTATGATATCAGGGAAGTGCATTATTAATTGTTTTCGGGGTCAAGCTCCTGGTTCAGCAGTCACTTACTGCCATTTCTATCGATTACTCTCCATTAGCAGCTCTTTCAAAGAGCACAGCATGACAGGAGGAGACTGAGAACAGTTTGATTGCTGCTGCTCCACACTGACTGACACAGCTGGAAAGGAACTGAGCTGGTTCTTGGTAGAAAATCAAATCAACATCCAGCGCCCCTTAGGATACACCATGAAACCGAAGTACGAGAAAGAGCTCTTGGTTCATATGCCCCCCTGCAGGGCAGCAGGCTCACTGCATACTCTGCCGGCTATGAATGCTACATGCCTTTCACTAGCTTTGGTGGAAGTTTCTATAGCCAAATCCATTAAAATTACTTAAAACCACTCAAAGGGCACCTGCCTAGTGAAAACACATTTCATTCTATAACTGTACTGCAGTGGATCTGAGACGGCATTAGGGAATTCATGAGCTAAGAGGAATCAATGAATCATCTTGAAATTAAACATATGCTTCTGTTTCCAGATACTCTCCGAAAGCTCATGCACTAGCTGGGCTTCCTTTCTCCTCCAACTGACTTTTTTTTCTTTTCATTTTTTTTTCTCCATTCTTTAAAATCTACATTAAAGAGAGACTTGTTTTTCAATCTATTGCAGCATCTAAATTCACCATGGTAAAAGATCAGGGAAACTTGTTAGTGAAGAGAACTTTTGCTGGGAACAAGAATCCCTATGTTATTTAAAGAGTCTAAGAGAGGTAGTGAAATATTACCAATCCTCACTACCCATATTAGCACCTTTCTAGAAGCTGCACCCATTATGGGAAGCGGATAGATGGGGATTTTCACCCTCTCCAGCTCAGAGCACATCATGCCACCACAAAACCTCTCTCATCCTCAATTTAACCCAGTAACTTGCCATCTATTCTGGTGCTTTGCCAGCAAAGTTCACCCTGAAGAACAAGTAAGGCAGCTAGAAATAAAATCAACCAAACCTTAAACCTAATAGCTACATGCACTGCAGCCCTTTTTATCAGCCATCTTTTATCCTAACTATTTGATTACTGCATTTGCTACTCACCAACTTTATAGTGCACACAGCCCTCCAAATCGCCCACCGTTGTCCAGCCCTGTTTCTTTTCTACTTCAGGATCATTGTGAAGAATTTTATTTCTTAACCAGGACAAATAGTAAACTCGCAACTTGTTCTTCTTACCTGGACACAAAATGAAAAAAGTTGGTTTATCTCCATAGGAAGATACTTGCAAAAAGCCCTGCCTAGGCAAACAGAAAGCCGTGTAGAGCAAATCAGAATAACAATGAAGGGGGAAATGCTGCCACCACAGAAATCGCCCTCAGTTTTAACATTCACAACAGCTTTATTCCAGACTCCACCCAGACACATGATTTACCAATAATCAATGATGGAGACACATGGTAAAACCACATGAACATAAATGACAAGGGAACAACTCTCTGGCTGTCTAGTTCTCAGGATGTAAATAACTTTAATTAGAATAGAGCGATACTCCCACAACAAAAGCACCAGAGAGGCATGCACTGAAATTTTTTTAAAAAAACCCAACATATATATATATATATAGCTTAGTCAGAATGGCTCTTTTTGGCACAATACTGAAGGAGAGCAGCAGGATGGAACATGAGAACTGAAATTATCTATACAGCTATCAGAAGGAATAGGACTGGTTTGAAAGGAAGAAGCACAAATGAAGAAGAATACAGATATGCTAAGTATTTTTACAAACTCTTCCCAGTTAGTGACCAGGACATTTCCATCCCTTGTATCATCCTGAGAGATGCAAACTGATTGAGTTAAGATCATTCATGGCATGAAACAATGTCATTACTGAATCACTGTTGTAAGGAAGAATGTACAATATCTGAAATTCCTGTGAGGGAATTTCATGTGGCCCATGTGAACCTCATCCACGTGGTAAAAGCTGGCGGCTGCTTCATCAGCAGCCCATCCCTTGTGCTGCAAGGGCTGTAATACTTATCAGGCTGCACAGCAGAAACTGCAAGAGGTGTTTCCTCTCCACAGGTGAGAGAAGTTACTTGCCCAGGCTGCCCTATCTTCAACTGACAATGCATCTGCCATGTCATCAAAATACAGCCCAGACTCTTAACTCTCAACATGAGAAGGTCTCCTTGAACGCAAAGCAAGGTTCATGATAAACTTTATCAGTTATTCTTTAAGAACTAAGGGCCTATAAAGCATTTGCGGAACTAGCGAGAAGGTGGCCCTAAAAGTTGCATTCTCCTTTCCTCAGCTGCTTTGCTGCTCAAAATCATTGCAGTTTCATAGATGAAGCTGTGGGCAAGGAAGGGAGATCATCCCTGCTTTGACAAGGAGCCATTTAATAAGGCTCCATGAGGTCTCTGTATGAGGAAAGGAAACAGGAGATGCTCTCAGGGACCCTAATAGACAGTGCAGTACCTCCATGCTCTTGCTTCACCAGCCAGGATGAGGTAGTCAGGTGACTGTAAAGAGTGTTTTGCAGCTCTTGGAGGTAAAAGGAAGACTGGTGACCTGTACTGCAGTCGCTGCAGGGCTGGCCAAGTGACAGCACTGGTCTGTGCTGCAGAAAGCTGTGTCAAGATAGTCCAGCTGGCAGCCTGCCAGCCAGATCCAGCTAGAGTCTTTACTCGTCTTTTAAGTTTTCACGTGATGCCTACTGATGAATCAGTTCACAGCTGGCTGCTCAGGCATACTGGCTGCAGCAGGACATGAGGCCCAAGCACTGAGACCATCCTGCTGTGCCTGACTAGTTCCACACTGGGGTCCTGGAGCTGGCACAGACCCCTACCCTGATGACAGGGCATCCCCTAACAGAGCTGGGTTTGTCAGAAAAAGCATCTGCAGGGGTGGGGGCAGCATATGGGGAAGCACAGCTTGCAAACAGCCTGCTCCATGGACTCCAGCACCACAAGGCACTGCATTACAAAGACACATGGTCTAAACGATTATTTGGATGGGGAAGGGCAGGAGAAAAAGAAGAGGCAGTTTCAAAGTAAAAAATCTGTTTGCCTAGCTTAAATTTAAAGTGGAATTGGAGACCTGATTGCAAATACTGGACCTGTTATTTAATTTTAAAAGCCCTTCTGTTCTGATGGCATGCAATGAAATGTGAAGTAACATTGCACTGTCCTTTGTTTATCTCCATTACAAATGGGACTGCAGATTGGGCAGTAAATGAGCACCCTGATTTATGCCTGACTTCATATTTATTAAGCCATGTTTCATGAAGGGATAAAATCCTGCCACTCCTGTAGCTTTCACAAGATTTGGAGAAAGTACTAGCGCAGGAAACGCTATTCCCAGAAGTCCCACATCTCACCAAGAATAGGTTCTTCCATGAAAACAGTACAAATGATAGACATTAGCGCCTTTTAGAAATGCTGAAAAATAGGAAACAGAGTCCAGACCAGAGGCCACTGCAGTTCTAGACAAGGAAGAGCTCAGAGGGCTCAAGGTCATTACAATGCACCAAATGTTTTTTAAACCGTTTTGAGTCCCTGTTCAACAGGAGACAAATTCTGCCTCAGATATTTCCAAGGCTGTAGCTTCCCCAGTAGCTTAGTCAACCTTGAAAACTCAGAACAAACAGTGCATATGGGAAATTCCCAGCACGTGGCTAATTTTTTTAAATGTTAGTTTACATGATGTGCACCAGGGTATTTCTCTCCAACCAAAAACATTATTCAAACAGAGAAATATCTAAAGTGTGTTCCCATTGTGTTTTGGTGTCTAGACCACAGGGGAAAGTCACAAGACAGGAAATTCCTCTGCCCTTCTGGAGCCTGACATGAAAAGAGCAGAACCGGTTAGTTATATAAACATGGCTATGCATGTATTTCAACAACTTATGGTGCTTTTAATGTTCCAAATTGGAGTGGAGAGATTAGAACATTCTCTTTGTAAAGTTCAACCAGTCAATTTAAACAGCTCTCAAAAATCGTGTCTTTTTAATTTTTTTTTGGGGGGGATATAATCATTATAGTCATGAAATAAGAAAGAAAATCCTGCTCCAGCTATCAAATGAACTTATCAACAAGTGACTTCTATAAGAAGTCCCAGGGTGGATTCTCCCACAGACAAAGTTTCAAATGCAAAGTCCCTTTTTCCTATACTGAGTTTTTGTTTTTATTGTTGCTGTGGTTTTTAATTATTAAGCGGGCAGATTCCAACCAGTTCTTCTACTCTGTCATCTCCTCCTACCTTCCTGGTGCCACCATCAGCCAGTTGGGCTGGCAAAACCCCCAGGGAGCCACAAGTGGAGTGTGTTCTGCATGCACGTTGCTGCTCTCACCTCCAGCATTTTTATGACTCCGCACTGTATCACCTGAGCAGCCGAAACTATGCTTTTGCCTCTCAACAGTACGAACTGAAGACCCAATCAACTACTTTGTTTCATCTGCAAAGACTTCTTGTACCAGTTCTAGCAGGCTCAATATCTCAGTATCAAAAGCTTTGTTGTCAAAACGTTTTGTATTTCAGATATAAATTGGGTCAAGAATTGATTTCAGGTTTTCAAACTCAAGAGTGCCTATTTAGGTGACAATCCTCTCAAAATCCTAACACATCGCAACTTCTTCACGCAGTGCGGTGACACCTTTCAAGCACGACCACCACCAGCACATCACTTCCCAAAAAACTCCAGGGAACATAAGGCAGAATGAACGATGGAGAGCTGAACAATGCTCCCAGTGAAGCTGTAGCAGTGCTGAAACAAAACTCAGAGGCAGTTCCATAACCAATTTGCCAAAACATACCATTTGCAGAAAAACAACCTCATTTCAGCTTCCCGTTTTGTCTGGAGAGGTGAAGCAACTCATTACAAATAAAAATATACTTAGGGAAGTCCGGCATGAAGGTAAAAATACCTGAGAAGCGCAGCGCTGAAGGCCAAAGCAGGATATAAGGGGGAGCTTGGGCATAACAGCATTAAGGTTTCACTGAATATACTTCCCCAGCCCCACCTTTCAGTGGCCAAGGATGCCTCGTTCCTGCCTCAAACTCCACAAAGCTCCTTGTATCTCCTATAAAACATAGGAGACGGGATAGAGAGGAAGGCATAAAACAGCCAAAGATCAGCAGATTTCTTAAGGGTTAATGTAGCATGATTCCATAGAGGAAGCAATAGTTTTGAAGAAAACAAAGAAAATGGATGTGTAAGGGTACTCCAATTGTGACTGAGGCAAAAATAAATAAACCTAAAACAATTATACACAAGACTGAATCACAGACACTTGTCTGTGTAGAGTATGTTTCAAATAAACAGATTTTACACAAGTTGGATTATACAATATTTTTGTTTACAAGGTCTGCTTTAGAATAAACTCTATCAAATGGTGCCTTTTGAACAGCTTATATTTTAACATACAGCATTAGACATCAAAAGGACATGCAGCAGGTTGTGTATTTTTAAATGCTGCTTGATTCATCTTTTTCTTTTTATAGATTTCACAGCATAGCTATAGTTGTAGCTGAGAATGTAAAGAGTACACAAGCCAATAAAATTCAGTTGTTACAGACAGAAACAAGTTCCATGTTGATGATACCAGTATGGGCATGATTCTTTGGACCTATGGTAGCACAACGTTAAATTAAATGCATTAAATTCCTTTAAAATGTCCGGATTTGTGGCCTTTTGCACAAGTGTTGGGAGAGCCAAAGGGCTCCTCCAGTGAACTCAGAGAGATTCCAGAGCCTCAACAAAATTTAGGTGGGTCTGAACAACAACACAAGGAACACTGTGAAAAACCTCATTTAACATCCTCTCCCTGTCACACACATGCAGAATGGCAAAGACCAATTTACCAAACAAAACAAAACAAAAGGAAGGTAAATGGCTAAGCAACGCCTGTGAAGAAAGACTAACAGTGTGTCACATCAACTTTCCTAACAGCAGGATAACCTTATGCAATAACTCTCTGGAGCCAAAGAGTCTGGAACCTCAAGCTTCATAAAACACATTTTTCATCAGTGCACACAAAACAAACACAACAATCACCACCACCCTTCATCTCCTGTTGCTTTGCATTCTACAAGTTGCACCCAGTGAGACACTAGGCCAAAAGCTGCACCGATCTGCCTTCTCACCCTGGTAATTTCCACACCATGTACACATTGTACTCCTCTCTCAAACACACACTCTTACTGCACATCACAATCAAAGCAAGATTTTTCCCATTTTTCCCCAGATTTTAACACACAAGAAAGATGTGTTTAAATTGAAGTAGCAAATTGTGTTGTGGTTAGAAAGAGGTCAGGTTGAAAGCAATTATGACAGAGGGAAAGAATGCTGTTTTCACAACGTTCACAAAGCACTAATTTTCAGCTCTCAAATACTGAAGAAGAAAACAAAGACAGACATTTCCCCCAATCCCGTGCAACATTTTAAAGGTCACCCTACAGAAGGAAGGACAGGGGGAAGCATGCCGGGTGTTGTGTGGAAAATGATTCGCTTGTAGAAATAAACTGCAGATTCAGAGTTGAAATGATGGAAAACCCACTGACTTCAGTAAAGTCAGGACTTCCCCCTCAAAAGGCTGCTAAAAAAAGCTTTCTTCCATGCCATGACATATGGAGGCAAAATACTTTACCAGAAATTGTCACCAAGACATTCAGGCCTTCAAGTACATCCATTTGTTGGAATCGTCTTCGATTGATGAGTGGATAAACCTTCCCCTGCCCGCTTCTGTCTAGGAGCATCAGACCACTTTCAGTGCCCACTAACAAGTTCACTCCTAGAAGAAACAAAACCAAAGATTCAAGTTAGTAGGCACATTATCCACATATTTTGATGAACTGATGATTGATACAGCAACTCTCTTATTTCAAGCATGTATAACCACTGCTGGTTGGGTCTCAGTTGCTTGAAGCCTAAAAGATCTAATGATGTAGAGGCTGTCTACATTACTTACCCACAGTGGCTACTGACACTAAATAGTGTTCAACAGAGTAAGAGACTGGTAGATCAGAGAGAACTTTCTAAAATCAGAATCACAGAATATGCTGAGTTGGAAGGGACCCACAAGGATCATCAAGTACCAAGAGTCACACCATATGTCTGAGAGTATCATCCAAACACTTCTTGAACTCTTGCTGGCTTGTGTTTCCCTGGTGACCCTGTTCTAGTGTCCAACCACCCTCTGGGGAAGAACGTTTTTCTAATATTCAACCCAAGCACCCCCTGACACAACTTCAGGCCATTACCCCAGGTCCTGTCACTGGTCACCACAGAGAAGAGAACAACATCAGCCCTCTCCTCTTCCCCTCACAAGAAAGTTGTAACTGCAATGAGGTCTCCCCTCAGTCTTCTATTCTTCAGGCTGAACAGACCAAGTGACCTTAGCCGCTCCTCATACAGTTTCCCCTCAAGGGGGAATCTTCATTGCCCTCCTTTGGACACTCTCTAAGAGCTTAATATGTTTCTTATATTGCAGTGCCCAAAACTGCACACAAGTTTCAAGGTGAGGCTGCACCAGTGCAGAGCAGAGCAGGACATTCCCCTCTGTCGACCGGCTGGCGATGGTTTGCCTGATGCACCCCCTGGACACGGTTAGCCCTCCTGGCTGCCAGGGCACTTCACATTCAACTTGCCATTGACCAGGACCTCCCCCCAGGTCCCTCTCCACAGCACTGCTTTCCAGCATCCCATTCTCCAATCTGTACAAACATCCAAGGGTTGCCCCATACCAGACGCAGAATCCAGTACTTTCCCTTATTGAACTTCATATGGTTGGTGGTTGCCCTGCCCTCTAATCTGTAAGGTCTCTCTGCAAGGCCTCCCTGCCTTCAAGGGAGTCAACAGCTCCTCCCAGTTTTGTGTCATCTGCAAACTTGTTTAGTATCCCTTCCGGACCTGTGTCCAAGTCATTCATGAAGACCTTGAAGAGCACAGGGCGTGAGAGGGAGCCCTGTGGAACCCCACTAGTGACAGGTCACCAGGTCTGATGTCACCCCATTCACTGTTACCCTCTGTGCTCAACCCATGAGCCAATTGCTCACCCACTGCCTGATTTGTTTATCTAACTGTGTGCTGGACAGAGCACCAGCTCCCAAACAAAAAGGTGCACTAATGCTGGAAGAGGGGAGAGGCACAAAATGGTACCCAAGTCTATGTATTCCAAAAATGTATTAGCTGTCGGTAAGGCAGTTGGTAACAGGATGCCCTTGACATGGACATGGCAGTAAAAGCAGTTCCCACTGGAAGAAACAGATTGTGTTGCAGCCCTCCTGTAAACAGATAGGCAACAGGTTGGCCCTCAGCTTCACAACAATCTTTTCCATCTGACTGTTTAAACTAGAGGAACTACAGTAATCTTGTGTTGCCACAGGTTCCTACTAAAGAACGAGCAAATATAATTGAGAAAATTTGGCAAGGGAGTTTCTTTATACAAAGTTCCAAAGATCCATTGGAACACTTTCCAAGTGTACACAAAACCTCAGCATTTAAAATCAATTAGAGTTTTCACATAATAAATACATATGAGGCCAAGTTTTAAACATCTATTAATATATTATCACCCTTAAATTTCATAACTATTGCTTTGCAATAGTGTTTAAGTCCATAAACTCACAAATTCTGCAGAGACAGGTCAGATACAGCACAGGGAATGGAAATGAAACCAAACGTATGAAGAAAACCGAAACTCACACAACCTGATGATAGTTACATTGCTTAATGGCCTTAATCCCTAGTCAAACAATTAATCCCCAGATACAACTACACTGGTGCCAATGGGCCATCTGAGCTTATCCCATAATGAACCTTTTGCAATGCACAGGTGGGCCCAGTGCACAGGTGTGTGTCTTAGTGTGGTCTGCATCTACAGCAGTCACATGCCTTCTCACAGTATTGAAAAAGAGCATTGCTCACCCAAACAACACCCTGGCTACCAGGCATGGGAGTGGTTTGCAAAAGGGAGGGCACATTAAAACTGACCTAGGAGGCACAAGGTGTTTCCAAAAGGGGAGAGGGTGTTTGCGGGGAGCAGAGTAGCAGCAAGAAGGAAGTAATGATGGAGTAGGGGGATGAGCTGCACGTGCTGGAGGACCCCAAAAAGCCACTGGATGGATGACAAAAACAGATGCAGCCCTTGGCAAGGTTAAAATACATCACGCATCTCCATTTTCCTCTCTCTTGCCTTTTCAGTAAGAAAACTTCAGAGGTCCCAGTAGTCCCCAGAAACAATCACATATCTTTGATCAGATCTGCTTCTCTGCTACTTCTCCTGAGAGGCCTGTCACCCTCCAAGGTTCTCTTTCAGCTGCTGACACCTCCATCATCCCCGTCCTGCCTGCCTCCGGCCTCTGCATCCCCCACATGGTTTGCACTCACTGGATCTCATCCCACAGCCCCCATGAGCATTTCACCACAAGAGCATTTCACACAGCCTGTCTCTCATACTGGGAGATGTCCTCAAATTGGGAAGTGGCAGAAGGAAGCAGGGAGAGCGAAACACACACAAGCCAAGGCTCACCACAGGCTGCAGCAGCACCAAACCAGCCAAGGAAGTGCCCAGCAGTTGGTCTTCCTGCAGCTCCAGGACCCACTGACTAATTCTGTGAGTGACTCAGCTCAAACATGCACTTCTGTATGTTTTCCGGTGTATATTATAATTCAAAGCAAGGCACATGCAAACTGCTCTCTCAAGGTCCCTTACTGTCTTTGCTCATCGGGGCTCTCCATTGCTCCCACCTCCACCCCCATAGCTCTTTCTGCTGCTTTTGTGGTGCGGTTGTTTCTGCTTCAAGTTCACATGCACACTTGTCCCCAATCCCTTCCCTTAGCTATATGCATTTTGAGTTCAAACTAATGAGGTACTATGCTGGTGCAAGCAGTGCTTGTATTTTAAAATGCTGGCACCCTCATTACTCACAGACAGCAGAACTCCTCTACTGCCACCGTACAATTAAGCAGTTCTGGTTTTTTCAAACAAATGGAAATGCTTCCTGAAAAAGTACAGGCTGTCTGTGGAGGCTGGGTGTAAAAATCTATGCTGCTGCTGCATCCATACCATTAACACTGACTTTCACCACTCAGAACTAGAAGAAACAGCATCACAGACCTAATGCAATCAGCAGCCTGCCAGATACTACTGGCATTACCACTGGTAAGGCAAAGCAGAGCAAAGCAAGTCCTCCTCTTTTTGAATAAGAAGCATCACCATGAAATGGTTTAATTGCTTAAGGGTAAAGGGAGCTAAACCTTATCAAGAAATAAGCATGTGCACCAGCTTGAATCACCATCGGTTTGGCCCTAAATGTTTAACAAGGAAGGGCTGTGTTACAGTTGTAACACACTTCTAGGATTTTACACCTTTTTTTGAAATCACCCTAACAGTCAGATACATAGATCAAAGAAATATAAAACCATTGACAAGAATTGCTATTGGCAAAACAAGGCAGGTTAGAGAAATTATGAGTCATCTTTACGATACCATCATTTCTCTCTGCCTTTGCTCTCTCACAGACTGAAAGTTTACATTTGCACAAGTCCTCATTTTATCAGAGAGTGAATACAAGCAGAAATATCATTGGGGTAAAAATTCTTACTACTAAATTCTGGAAATAAAGAAAACAGCGCATGGGAAGGTAAGGTGTTGGGAGAGCTCTTTAACTGGCACAGCTTTGCAGGCAAGAAGACTGAGACAACAGTGCTGTTCTGAGAAAAAAGAAATGCTGGAAATTACCACAAAAGAGAACTAAAGCCCTGGAAAGAGCTATGAAAATGCAGGAAAAAAAACGTGGACTGTGTTACATATACAACCATCATGTGACTCAGGTGTATGGCCAACTCTCTTCATAGTTTTTAAAATGACATGCATGTGCATCTACAGTCTGCCAAGTTTTGGCATACTAGACAAACATGTATGTAACATGTGCAAGCATCAACTATTAACATACAGATAACAAAAAAAATCATGTACCCCTATAGATTCTGGCTAAGAAAGAAATGGCATAGCAGAGGAAAGCTTTTTCTGGGTGCTGCAGCATTGATTTAACATGGTAGCAGGCAACAAGCACTGCTCTAACAGTGGTGAAGTGTGGGATCCTGACTAACTGGTCTGGCACCAACATAAACTATCCCTTGTGACAAGACGACCAGACACATTTGGTCAGCTGACATCTCATACCCAGCCTGTCTCTGCAGTAAAAAAGTCTCTCTTAACAAAGCCAAGCCACAGTCTCAGAATGGAAAATGTCCCTCCTACCTTTCTCTTTTCCTTCCTACATAAACTGATGACCAAGGTGGCAAGTCATCTTACAAAATACCTCTTAATCAAGCTCTGCAACCATACATTAGCAAGAGGCTCAGGAAGATCATTATTTTTCAAAAGAAATACCATGTGTGTACCAGGTGTACAATGTAAGGACTACTACAAGCTCCCAAAAGCTGCAAGAGATGTACTAGCAGGGCTTAGAGAGAGCTGAAAAGAACATCCTGATCAACTGAAGTAAGACTTTCCCAGGCAAATTGTGACGGTACAGAAGGACTCAAGTTGCACCAGGGTAGGTTCAGGATGGACACCAGGAAGGATTTTTCCACTGAAAGGGTGGTTAAGCATTGGAACAGGCTATTCAGGGAGGTGACAGAGTCACCATCCCTGCAAACGTTCAAAAAACAACTAGATGTGGCACATAGTGGTCTAGTTGATATGGTGGTGTTCAGTCAAATGTCGGACTCAATGATCTTGAAGGCCTTTTCCAGCCTTAAGTGTTATATGATTCTGTGATTCTAAGTCCAAACTGTGCCATCAGAAGCATATGTATACGAGTGGGAAATTATACCAAAGCAGAAGCAACATACTGTAAACAACACAATAATAATCAGCTCTTGCAACAAGAAGATGCAAACAAGCACTGAATAAATGCAGAAGAACAACTACAGTTACAGATATATTATCACAGACTGCAAGCTCATACTGGCGTGTCTACACTTCAGGAGTGCAGGAGGAAAGGGAAGAATGCATTTGCATTACCCCATAAGGCAGCACACAGTATCTCAGAATTGAATCTCTTCTTGTATTTGCGAATCTCCGGTGTATCGCTCTGTGGCCGTGTATTCGTAGGATTCACATTGACAACTGATCCTTTCCGCGTAGGGTCTTGCCTTATGGCCTCTGATCTCATTGCTTCACTAGAAAATCCTACTGAAAAAAAGAAAAGTAAAGTTCATGTAATATCCCTCAGGAGCTAAATTCTGGCCATATACTCTTTACATCATACAACTCGAATCAGTAACTGAGAAAGTCTTTCTTTTTGTAAGAAATGTAAATGGAAAAAGAAAATAAACTATGCAATCCACTGCAAATCAAATAAAAAGCATGATGGTAACATGCTTAAGTACTTTAAAGAGCCACTAAAGTCACTGAACCCTTTTTCAATTGTTGTCTTCAGCTACTTTACTTACCCACAGAAGTCACAGTTGTCCCACTAGATGGAGAAATCTGTAGTAATCTGGGGTCTATAAAAGGTGTAAAGGAGGAGGAAGATTTGTGTTTCTGGAGTGTGTTACTAGCGGACTGAGTCTGCAATGTAAATTTCAACTTTATTAATATTAATGACAACAAAAAGCACGGATAACAACAACCAACATTTTAAAGTCACTACAGAATTACGCTACAGAGCCGCCCCCAAGTTTCTGTACTTCCTTTATAGGTACACAACGCACTACAGGCACCACACCTGACTAGATACATATGCACACTGCACATGTTATAGCAAAATGTAATCAGCTAAAATGTCTTCCCTGAATCTCAGCTGCTAGCAAAGCTTTTCAGGACAGGCCACTACGATCAGGCACAAAGCAAGGGAATATCTCTTCCTTTAAAAATATGCTTAAATATAAGCATACTATTTTATCTGCAAGCTGCCTACTACCTACAGTTTTTGAATTTATGAAACATCTCCTGAATTGAGCTATTTTAATAAATTATGAAATTTGATCTCTTCGCTTGTGCAACAAAATCAGAACCATCTGGGATCAAGCATTCACTTCTATGATGTATTATGTTTCAATGGTTGCTACTGTTCCTTCTCCCTATTTTGTTTAGCCTGAGCCTCTTGCCAGAAAGCTGCAGCAGGTTCTTCCACCTTTATTTGACAATGCAACATATTAAACCTGTATCGAACAAAGGGGCTCATTAGTGTGGAAGGTGTAGCAAACGGTGATATGACACTATGAATATGTAGTGGATAAAATTACTGGTGCTTGCTGAGTTATGAGGTCTAAACATGAAAAACATAAAGAAAGAAAGAGGACAAGTGAAACAATGAACTGTTAAAAGTGGAAATGAAACAACTTAAAAACCCTTGCCAGTTTAGTATTATAGGGACAACATTGCATACTGAAGCAGAATGGGACAAGTGAAAAATAGTGTATATATATATAAAAGGAGTGCATGTGGGTAAGTTATACCAAACAGTACTAGGTTTTTGCTCAACTTTATGCAAATGTAGTTATAAAACAGTTCTTTAGAATCAGCTAATCTTCAACCTCTGATCTTCCTAAGCCTCTACTCTGCAGAAAAAAACAGCACTGGATCTACAGTGTGTACCACTCCCCTGCAGAGCTCAATACCAACAGGTTCCTTCGTCACCAGGTACTGCCCCAGCCTCCAATTCCCAAGCTGAGTTAACTGAACCCTGCTTACTTATTGCTTAGATCAAAGTAATGAGCAAGTGTATCTCTGGATCAATCAACTGATCTCTGTAACCTACAAGAGTGCACTTTTAGAAAGATCAAAGACCAATGAAGCATAGCTGAAAATTAAGTATTATACTAATTGAATTTCCAGGAGGAAACTCTCCCTCCCACCCACCTGCTATATGGTTCAGAAGCATTTTTGATTATGTGGTAAACAAGTGCATTGCCATCAGCCTACCCAGCTCACTGCAACCTCTCCTTCTTATCACAGCACTTGCACACCTACATGGCAAGAGTCTACCCTGAGAAGCAGCAGCTTCTTTGCACCAAGTTTTGCTCCCCTGTATCATCCCCTGCTTGAAAGGCTCTCCTTGTAAGCCAGGCTGGTCACCCAGCCACAAGAGGAGGCACCATACCAGGCTTCTCTCTTACTGCTAGGGTTGGTAAGGGCCAAATAACGCCCTTTGTTTGTTCACACATGTACATTTCCTCTGCTGTGAGAAGTTACACACGCAGGAAGGACTAGAGCAAGAGGGAGCTTCCCCCACAGCGAAGCCTTCTCTACCTGGACATAATCACTGCTGATGAACAGCCAGCTTTACACAGCTGCTTTTCACAGTTCACACATACTTGGAAAAAAACGCAAATATTTTTCCCCATTCATTATTCCAAAATAATAATACCTCAGGCTTTTACAACCCTCCCAGGCGACACCTGATTTGTTCACTTAACCCACGTGGCAAGGTTTAAAGAGCAAAATCCCTCCACAGTCACTTCCTCTCCCAAAGGGTGAGTTTTCACAAGCAGCTCCTCATATGTGTGGAGTTACTAGTCCAGCCTTTACTGACAAAGTCAAAATTAACTGCTAATTCTGAAGAGGCACATTGCTTGCAATTAGCCTGCTCCCAGAATAAAACAGAATTAAAAAAAAAAAAAAAAAAAAGAGTATTGGCTTGAAAATGCAGTAGTCAAGTTTAGTTTAAAACGAATGCCATGCAATTAATGACTCACTAAGAGGAAGCAAAAATAGTAAACTGGCAAGTCTGGCGTGGGACTGCTCTAGAGTTACAGGCTTCTTACACAGAACTGAAATGTGTTATTTGGGGGGTGGGAACAAAGGTGACAGAAAAAAAAAGCAGGGGAGATTGGCTGGAGTTCCTTTGCAAACTAGCTACTAGGCAATGGTGCTATAACCCTACGAAAGCAGCCAGCTGTGGTGTAAGACATACCTCATTAGTAGTTAGCTTGTCCTGGGGTGTCTGTGGGGACATGGTGGGTGTCGGCTGGCTGGAGGATGGGGAGGAGGAGGTGGAGGAAGTGGAGGAGGAATGGCTTTGCTGTAAGAGATCTGGCAAGAGGTGAATGCGACCGGCAAAGCCATTGCTCTCATGATGGCTGGCACGCTTTTTGTCAACTGTACTCTGTAGAAAAAACAGGCACACTTGTCTTGCTCAAGTGCTGCTTAAAGATCTGTATCCCTAACAACCTTTCTCCTTCTCTCCCTCACTTTCTACCTTTTCACATTTACTTTTTAATTTATTTCTTAAAATAAACTGATAATCCATTCTTTGATATCTGGATGGAAAAGGAAAGCGGGCAGAGCTACTAGAATTCATCAAATTCCCACCTCTTCTGGCAGGCAAAAGCTTGGTTCATGTGGTTGACTTGCACAGCCAGTTCCACTAATTAACGAAAGAGTAACTGTGCTGCTAAGTCCGACACCACAACAGGGACAAGCACATTTTGGGGATGGGGTGAAGATTTCTTTCCCTATTGTTTTGTTTAAAACTAACTTAGATCCTAAATAGATAGCAGTTTGGACTTTCCGGAAAATGCCTGCAGCTAATTATTTAAAACAATAACCATGAAATCTTAATTTTCAAACCAGAGGGCTCAATTAAGAAATTGGCATTCAGTTGTGAAACTCAGAAATGCTATTACTGAGGAAACTCCTATAAGCTAGCACGCTCATTAACACACAAGCTCATTTAAAAGCAGGGAATCATTATCTTTCAGAGGCACAAGAATGCAGTGTTTTCAGAATCAAAGGCAACAACACAGCACTCTAGCTCTGTCCACCACCTATTCTGCTTCTCCCCCACACCAACTGTTGCATGAATTTATATGTACATGTGTGTGTATGTTATCTGTGTGGTCTGTATGCCCTCAACTACAGGTTCAAAACAATTTTAAAAAACCCTGAGTGGTCCCACCCCAGTCTCCCTCCCAGCCCCACTCCTGAGACACGTTTGGTTCTATGATAAAACTAAACTAAGTTCTTGCTCCAGGTACTTGCTCCACACACTTGCAGCTTTTCTACCCTTCTCTCCCACAGACTTTGAGATATTCTGCATGGTGCTGCCATGGGTGTCACTGGAAAGCATGCAAAACAGAAGCAAGGGGTGAAGGGCTACTCTCCTCTTTGCATGCATCAAACATCTTGCTCATCCAAAATTCACTATAGCTGTGTCTTGATAATACGAACAACAAATATAATGTAGAAACAGCATGGGTGAATGAGCGAGTGGGTTAATGAGCACAGAAAGGGTGCAGCACTGCACAGGGAAGGAAAAGCAATACCTGTCGAACAATTAAGGTGCCCTCCTTAGAAGGAGTCAAGGCAGGTTCACTCTCCACATCATCATGGACAATCATGGTTTTCACTGACTCTGTTTCACCATTGCTCAAGTTCAACGTTGACCTATTTGTCAGACAAGAAATAACTGGAGTGAGATAACAGCACTAGTGCCCTAGCTGTCACTGCTCTGCATCAAGGCACACTGAAAATTAATTTGTATTGTGACCAGAATGGAATGTGAGAAAAAAAAAAGAAAAAAAAAGCCAGGAGATTGTTAAGCATTGCTTCTCATTTTGTAACAAATCAAGGGAGAAGAGGGAAAGGACATTGAGGTTACCCTCAGTGTTTGAAAATACAAACACACAAGGCTGCTATGTCTTGTTCATAGATTGTAGTATTGTAGTAAGCTGAAAGAACTAACATGCAAGCCAAAATACCCAACATCCTTTTCCTTCAATCCACTATGAGGGAAAATGGATGCAAAACACTGTTAGAAGAACTAACACTGCTCGGACATCATCTGGTCCAGAAGTAGATTCATCTGCTCCTTCTTGTTCCATATCATCATCTTCCTCATCCGTTGTCCCTGACTCCTCACTTGAGGATGAGTAGTCCGTTACTTTATGTGGAGGTCGCACATCCTCTACTGCTCGCAATTCCTTTGCCAATGCAGTTAAATCCTGATGGAAGAGGGAAGGGAAAAAAAACCCCAAAAAACCTGATTTTGCAAGTAAGAGAGAAGAACAGCTTGCAAGGCAAATCCACAGGACTAATGCCCAAGTTTGCTCACTTTCCACTGCCCCACCAGCACTGTTTCGTCAGACTTACTCATTCCTAACAGTTATGAAAACTCACTTTCTGATAAATTAAAGCACCAGAAGAGTCAGGGGGTCTTGCCATATCATAGAAAATTGTGCATACTCTGAATCCCAAGTATCCTGATTATGACTTCAGTTTATCCTATTATACGATCTGAAATATATATATACAAGCACCAGGACCCACTCTCACAGAGTGGTTGACTGTCACAGTTTATTTTCCTAAACTTTTCAGATTAATAGTATCCACCTATTATGAGAAGTGAAGGACCAACCTCTATGTTTCTTTAAGAAGGCTGACAGATTTGGATGCCAGTGCACTATCATAAGAGATATGGCAAGAGAAGAAAGTTTTAAGGAAGGCTGGAAATACTGTGAAAACCCACTGAGTTTCCCAAAATACAATTGGACGCACAGCTGTAATCAATTGCAATTGCAGCCAGATAAATGAAATGTCATAAATTTTTCATAGAAAGTAGCAACAATTTAAGATCTTACCACTTCTCCCTGCACCAATCAGCCCAGTATTGGCACATTCAGGTCAAATGGACGATCATTGGTCCAGCCCCAGGAAGGAAGCATAGGATTGAAAGAGAGAAAGGCAAAGGTTAGGAAGCAAGAAGACCAGAGAGCAGAAATCAATCCCAGAAGCAGAGAAAAATCTAGTGTTTAAAAAGTAATGTGATGTGTGCAGGCAGTTGCACAGCCGAGACTGGGCTGTCACACCCACAGTGAGAAAATCAACTCAAGATGAGGTTCACCCCCAAGGGCACCACAATGGAAGCCCATACTGTACTTTTTGTGAGCCTACCTGAAAGAGAAGGTGGACAGGGAAAAGTGGATGCAACTTACAGCAGGCTTGATAGGTCTGAAGACTTCCTTTTTCTCTTCAGGCTTTTTAGGTGCACTTTCATGACGCTGTGATGGCGAACCCTCTGATTTGGATGATGCTGCATGTGCCAAGACCCCAAAAGGAACACAGAACAAAACAGATTAAGCAGGCAGCTAAAATTTTTCTTACTTCACTTTGAAGAGGGGAGTGGAGGTGAGAAGACTATCTGGTGGTGTCTGACTGCAAGACCTAAGTTTCACTAGTTCGCTATTACATTGTCCCTGAAGGACTATACAAAAAAACATCATTAGCTGTGATTTGTATAGGTGCAAATGACCATGACTGAAGCCAAAGTAAACAGTCACACAACTGTAAATCAAAGACTCAAGTGTGGCCACAAGTTGGAAAACCTCGATCAGCATTCAACATAGCCCAGCAGAGACCTGTCCATAGCAGTCTGCACTCTGTCAACAACCACCGAGGTGACAGGCAACAAGCATCAAAATGTGCCCTTCTTGCACCCTTAAGGAAGAGAATTATGAAGGCATGGAGACTGGGCTCTTTGCACATAAGAAAATGAAGCAGTGACAGGATGCGAATTAAAGAACAATGAAACACTTTGACAATAACTTCTGTGCCAATTGCCTTTCCCAAGCAAGGACATACAGCGAAGGGGGTACAGGAAACTAACTCATCTTTGAAACTGCATTCTCAAACTTTATTCTGTGTGAGGGTTATCATCCTTAAGGATTGAGTGTTTCACAGCTTAGAAACACAGTGTTACAATGGATGGGAGAAGGACTTACATCTCATGCGGAACCGCTCTCCAGACCCACTTTGAGAGCCAGGGTGGGAGCCAGGCTGGGAGCCAGAGTTGCTTGAACCAGAAGAACTGCCACTGCCTGGCCTTGGTACAAGCTTCTCCACCCTTTCCCACAGCAGACGAGGTTCTATATTGCTGTATCAGTGGAGGGAAGAAATTCTTTGTCACACATTGGAGTTCCAGGTTCCCATTTCTAAACTCAAAAATTACTCTTCCTCAGTGTTTCATTAATAACTCATCTGAAACAACACTGAGCAACTGCATCAGTGATGCTTCACAACACAGGCAGTGGCTCTCTCTGAAATACCTATTACCCTATTTATGATAGTAAAAAAACGTTTAGGTGGGTACAAGCTATTCTCTTTATATGGAGCCATCTACCTGCCATTCTTATGTATCTAACCCAAAGTGAACAGTTCTCTCAGCCTGCATGCAGCAGGTTTAAAATTGGCTCAGAAGTGCCCTGGGTACTCAAGCACAAACCAAAAAATACCAGAATACCCTCACTCCTGTCCAGTGTGCCAGTTCCAGGGCACTTGTCCATGTTGCTCTGCTGAGCTCACAAGTCATGCCCCTCCTCCCCCTTCCTGACCTCAGATGTTCTGTGCTACTGCTCATGGACACTTTTCCCCCTCCTAAAGTCTGGTTCTGCTTTAGAGGCCAGGAGGTTTCTGAGATCACTTCAGATTATTACAAACACTTCTTCTGACAGCAATCTCCACAGTGTGCCCAAGCTGACCTGTTGCATCAAAAGGCACAAATGCCCACATTTCTTTCCCAAAATCTTAAGGACATTGAAATTATTGCTAAAGTTACAGGGCAGGCAACTCAAAGCAGGAGAAGGAAGAAGAAATTTTGCCAGTGTTAGTTGGCACATGTGCTACATCAAGTGAAATTAATATTACTCATTACTGAAAAGGAATCCAACATTATCTTCCTTTCTTGTCCAACTGGCATTGTCAAAAGGTGTCTGGAAATGCCTGATTTCGCATGAGCTTTTTTCTTCCAGTTCAAGAAAGGTGAGGACATGTAGGCTTACAAACCTCGTGGAGTTTCTTTGACCTGCTTGGTTATTTTGCTGCCCACTGCCCTGCAGTGGAGAATCACGGCGGGACAGGACTGGCGATCGGGATGTTGTTCTCACAGGTACCTTGGAAGACAAAAGATTGTGTTAAACCCATGAAGAGGAGAAAGAGAAGAGGAAGATTAAACCTCTCCTGCCACAGAATATATTCTGAAGATTTTAACACTTTCTAAGTCCAAGCTAGCATCAATGACCAAAAGCAATAAACAAACACCCACAAAACCAAAAGCCTTAGTTGGGATGCTATTCAAAATTTGAAGAGAACCCAAAGTATAGTCTTAACGTTAAAAAGTGTTTAATAGTTACCACATGAACACATACACGCCCCACTACCCTCCCAGCTACTGAGACATTTAAAAAGAATATGGCATTTTGACTGAAGCAGGGGAGGCACAAAGCAATTTGCTGAAAC
The DNA here is from genome assembly GCA_035583185.1 of Anabacerthia variegaticeps. Lineage (NCBI taxonomy): Eukaryota > Metazoa > Chordata > Aves > Passeriformes > Furnariidae > Anabacerthia > Anabacerthia variegaticeps. The sequence continues at coordinate 87,920,435 of JAWWEW010000001.1, read as the reverse complement.
AGCATGAGAATTAGGAGAATAAGCTCAAGGGAACCAAACAAATGCCTGGGAATGGATCAGCAGAAGGCAAAGACTGGTGGGGGAGCAAGAATATACTCAGAAGAAGCAAATCCCAGTGGATGGGAGGGGGGGTGGGAGGGGGAGAGGAGGAGGAGGAAATATATTGAATGTTTCCTTTTTGTTCAATTTTAAATAGGTGCATGATTCATAGTTTGGGTTGCTGACAGATTAAGAGGAAAATTAACTGAGCAATAACCTCAGGGATATTTTAAATTTTTTCCTGAATATGGTAATGACTTGTTAACTTTGCATAATAAATTGTTTCTTTGAAAGAGCGGCATTCTGTAAACAATTGCCAATTTTATATGAAGCTTCAATATTGTATTTAAGGTTGATTATCATTAACCCATTGACTAAACACCTACTTTATGATCTGCCTTCCAAAATATTGTTACCAATCCTGGCACAAGGGCACGGCCTTCCCAGTGCCCAGGCTATCACATCCTTAAGAAAATTATAATTAATAATAAAAAAATAGCACAAAGCTGTCTTTCTACTTCTTACCCTTGGAGGCACCTCGTCACTGTCTGATCTAGCCCAAGCCTTTTGAGTGGGGTCAGGTACCTCCGACTTAGAGTCAGAACTCTGATTTAGCACTTCACTGCGTGAAGGTGGATATGGGTCCTGGGAACGAAGATGGTGATGAGCAAATTTGGGAGAAGGGTCACTGAAGGAATGGGATCGCGAGACAGGGGAAACATTGTTCTTGAGAGATGCCAGATGGGACCACTGTACCTTACAAGAAAACAAAACATAAAACATTCAATGCGCTCAGTATAACCGGCTTTCCAATTAACACAGAATAAAGGCAGGTGGGGTGGGCAGAGACAAATTGGTTATGGCATTAGGTAAGCGTGGGGTGGAATCAATGCACTTAAAAGCAAGGCAAGCGCCCAAAGAACGTAACAGACTGAAAATACAGCACATACGCATTTTTTGTGAGATACGCTCTCCACATACACATACACTGGTGCCCAGAAGAAAATGGGACCCAATATGTGCCCCATGAGCCCAAGTCCAAAGGCCACTCAAGACAGAAGTTGCCTTCCATTCCCTGGTCTTCAGTGGGCTTTGGCCAGGTCTCATGGCAGCACTGGTGACCTGGGAAATTTGAAGTGGATATCCAATTGAAGAAATGTACAAAATTAAAGAATGCTCTAAATTGTGCAAACCAACAGACATATACATTTCCTAATAAACTTAGGAACTAGATGCAGTTCCAAACTTTTGGAGAAAGTAACACAAAGCCTTTATTCCTTTACAGTCATTGCAATATATATAAAAAAACCATAATATATATTGTATATAGTATACATATGTACAATGCATATTATACTTACATCATATATGTACCATATAGTGTACATATATACATATTTAGACACAAACTACACACACACACACATTCAACTACAAACATTAAGAAGGCACAAAGTGACTCCATAGTTAAAATTCCATTGGGATTTCCACTGAAATCCATATTGACCCTTCAGTCTGTTTCTTTCTTGTGCATAAACCTATCTTTCAGACTTGATTTCTGAAACCAAGGAGGAGGAAAGGTCCCAGCTGAGGAAAACACTGTTTCCACACCTACTAATTAAGCAAAACTTTGCTTTCAATCCCTGTTTCAGTAGGCTGGATGTATTTGTTTTTGCATGATTATTATTTCCACAATTTTAATATACACAGCTGTTGAAGAGCCTGATTATCCTTAATATGAGTGGAAGAAGACACTTTAAAAGTAACTGGCACAGAAAACATGAAGATACAAGTCCAATATTTTGAAATAGTCACAGAGGTTTGAATAAAAGCCAGGAATTAATGAGTAAGAGATGAAGTTCTGTTCTGATTTTTCCCACTCAACCGTCTGTTCAAATTCTCCTGTTGCCCAAAAGAACTGCAATACCTAGTCACAGTCAGGGATGTTTTCAACTTGCTCTGTCATCAACAGACTTTATTTAAAAGAAGAAAATTCTGCATGGAAACAGAGGAATTGAATGCAGAACTACACTGTTTAATTTACTGTAACTAGATTGCTCAGAATTTATGGGCTATGCCTAAATTTTAGGCAAAGGTTACTTTTTCAATTCATGCCATAATTCCTATGAGATCAGATATCAAAATCTGGAGGCTATTCATTAGAAAACAACAGAACAACAGCTGCCATGCAGCTCAGTGATTTCAACCTCTTTTTGATTTTCCAGGGGTGGTACAGATCTCTATTTAGCAACTGTAGGCCTACTGACAACAAACTTGCTTTTCTTAGTCATGTTTTGTAAATCTCTTTGAAACAGTGCTCATACTATTAAAACCCACTTGTTTAGTTAGCCTCTCTCTGCAAAAATTCTAAAACCCAAGCAAGCTCACTTTTTTCCTTTTTTTAGTAGTAAATACATGGCACAGAGCACATTCTGAATTGTAAAACTGTTCTGCAACTGTCACCAGTGTTTAGCCCACCACGACAGTGTTGCACAGATAATGGAATGCAACAGTTCTAATCTGGGCTTTAACATTTTAAAAAAACAACCAAACAAACAATAAACCCCCACCAAACCCACAAATGCATCAGTTTATCAACAGAACAAGCAGAAATAGACAAAGAGCAAATCTACTGAACAAGCTACTTTGTCCAACAGTGCTACCATTTACATAAGACTTTCTAAGTGCCAAGACGTGCAAATTTGAAGGAAACCTGTTGCAACTTCTGCATTTCCTCCAGGCTCACCAGGATTTTCTTGGACACTTACCTGGGGCTCCATTGGCCTCTGCAAGGCAGGCTGAGCAGGTTCTGAGTTTCCATTGGAAAAGGACTCTGATCTTGAAGGCACTGGTGGCTCCAACACTTTGCCCATCTGCTTAGACTGTGCTTCAGGGGAGCCCTGATTAGTTTTTCTAAATCTCTCCTCCACCTAAGCCAAAATAAATGGAGGTTAAGCCTTGAGTCAAAAGAACTAATTACAGCAGAAATACAAAGGTGAGTATCACCTTTTCTTTGCCACAAAGAGACCAAATACATTTGGGGTTTGGCAGGATTTTTTCCCTTTTGCCTGCACTGTAAGTTTGCTGAGTGAGCTACACCAAAGTGGTAAGTATGCCGATATGGAAAATCCATTCTAGAAAGAGAGGAGATACAGGAGGCAGTAAGATGTGAGATAATATGATGAAAGACTATTATGGGGCTTCTTTCTGCCTAGACTAATTATTATCCATCAGTATTTTCCCCACAGACAATAAACAAGATATATGAAAGCAGAAACAACTTTACATTATAAAACCACATTTCCCACTGCTATCCTTTACCTTAGTTACTAACCTTATGAAACCAATGGTTTTGGATTATCTGCTTTCCTGTGCTTCTCTCTTTTGACAATGGAAGAAGAGATAGGAGGATACGCTTCTCTATCATAATACTGCAGTCTGTTTGACTTTAGGTACAAAACTGTAGGACTGATTATCCTCTCTCTTATCAAATAATTCCAACACAACCTCACAGGCTTCAGAGGACAGCCCCAGCAGCTTGTTTACTGTTCTCGGGAATGTGTAGAACTGATCATACATTAACCTCAAGAGCTTATTGAGGGGAAGACTGAAGGAGATGTGCTCAGTCCTCAAAAGAACATCAAGCAAGGTCCCCATGCAGAAACATCACCTATTCTGAGGCCACAGCATTGAGAACAAAGCGGGAAGTAGGAAGGACAAGAGACAGTGAAGCTACAGGCAGAAAGGAAATATACTCCCATTTCCTAAGGTGGTCTATTCCTAAGGGCAGCATGTGCGTTTCTGCCAGAGGAGTTGTTTCCAAGGAACGCTAAGCTCCCACAATTTTATCAAAGCATCATGCAAAGATTAAACTGGCAGCTTGGGCTGATTTAATTTGCTTTAACCTTTGTTCCTGAAGCACAAAACCAGTATTGGGGTGGTTACCTAGCAGTGACAGTCTGGAGAGACTGGCTGGCAGAAGACAGAGGCAGATTTCCAGGACTCCTCACCTCAGCTGGGCTGATTTACAAACCCAACCTGCCTCTGCTTCCCAAAATTTGAGGATAGTAACAATTTGCCTATGGGAACAACCACACAAGCTTCTGCCAGGTCTACACAAAATAAACCATGTCTTGGGAAGTACAACAATAATGGAGGCAAGCATTTTCACCATACAATTATTTATACCACCATGTTCAACTTCACAGAGCCATCCTTTAAAGTTTAAAAAACAGGCCAGACTCCTTGTTATGAATAGAACAAGAAAAAGCCTGAAGTCTTTCTGTTTGAAGGAGCAGGTTTTCACATCTCTAGCTGCAGATGATAGGATGTTTCTTCCACAAAGCACATGAACTGCTTGAGCCACATGTCTTCAAAAGAAGGCAAGAAGTGGGAAGGCAGAGTGCATCCTTGGACAGAAACAGGCTGTGTTTCAGTCATCTGACTGTCTGAACCTGACAATGGTATTAAGCTCTAAGCTCCTCACTGCTTCCCAAAGTCAATCTTAGAAGTCCTTTTCCTTATACCCTTATTCCTACTGCAATGGGGAAAACAACTGATCACGAGAACAGGAAATTCAGTTCACTTCGGCTTATTACCTGTATGCTCAGCTTCTCCATAGATGGAGACGTCCTCTGGAAGTATGTCCAAAAGTATGAGGCACAGAACATTCGTTTCAACTCACTATTTTATGTTAAGAATTATGTCAGAGGCAATGCCTGCTGTTAAGATTAACTGGTGTCACTCCCACTGCCAGACTATACTTCTACCACACTTTTAAAGAAGACTAGTACACACCAGTATCTGGGAAGATTTGCCTACTAATCAATTTTTCTGTGCCTTTGCTCTTTCTAGCTAGAGCAATCACAAAAGAAAAAAGACTACAACAGAAAAATAGCTGAGTCAGTGGTACTCCTAAAGGATGTAAACACTTGAATCTTCATAAATTTCTCTCCTTTTCAACTCTGAAAGGAGAAGATACAGTTCTGCATCCCTTCAGAGCCAGCACTGAGGCTGGACAGAAGTGCTGGACTAGCACTATGCTTTCACTGAGGTGGGCTAAGAGCATGCAACGAGAACAGGAGGGCTAGTTCCACATCTGCACCACCACATATCAGATAAGTCTGAACTTCTTCCAAGAGAGACATACCAGATATTTCAACCATCAAGCTGAATGGATGGAATAGCACAAATATGGTTTATGAAGAACTTGGACAACAGCATCTAAAAGAAAATGAGTTTGCATCCACCAAGCCCAAACAGCAATACTTCAAAGACTAAGAAGCACTACTGGATGAAGGCAAACCAAGCTATTTTATCACGTTCAGCAGCCCCAAGGATATTTTTTTGTTCTTGTTCCAAAACGTATTTACCTAGTTCCCACATGCTGCTGATGAATGCCATTAAGAGCTTTGACTAGCATTGCCCAGTCTGGTCGTTTGTGGGCAGTATGGTTCTCAAGGGAAATGTAAGAATAAGACCACTGAAAGAAAGCCAAGTATGCATCAAAGAGGCAATTACTTGCTTAGCTTACCCATGGACCAATGGAGACAAGGGACCACTCACTGAAACAAACAGCACTCTGGTGACTTGTGATCAACTTCTAAGCGCCTGAAGTCCAAGAAGGCAGCACCACAGTTTCACAAGAGTGGGACATGATCTCAGAAGAGAATACTTAACACTCTGAATATGAAACTAATGAAATTTAGGTTTGTGTTCACGAGAAGGAAATTTTGAAGAGCACATGTTAAAACATCAAATGTGTAAACACATGCTGTGTGCAAAAATCCCTTATAGGTTTGTGCTTTCCAACAGCCTCTCAATTTCCAATCACCAGGATTTGCCAGAGATGCGGATTGCCAACTGCACCAGTGCTTCCTATAAAAACGTGTCTGATGAGGTACAGATGTACCTTTCTGACATGATGCTTCCAAAACCAGGTCCCCTTGGCCTGCAGCCTTCCAGATCTTCTTTCCAACTTCTGTACCTCAAAGCTCTGAACTTCAATGATTGCAGCAGAAGTACTCAGAAGTAACTGCCCTCAGGTTTGGAAACCAGTGGCCAGCAGTTTAAAGTATCCTGCCCCTTACGAGGAATGCTTTGGTTTCCAACTGTACTGTAGCAGAACTGCAGTCATGCTTAGGCAAACAGGTAGAGAAGCAGTAAGCAGATTCCTGCCCACAAGCAGGACTTACCTCACGTGCTCTTTCAACAGGCTCATAGTGGGATTTTGGCTCAGGGGTATGATAGCTTTGTTTATTTCTTTCTTGCTGCTGCTGCTGTTGCTGCTGCTGCTGTTGCTGCTGCTGCTGCTGCCGCCTGTGATCATGCTGCAGTGACAGGAGGTAGGCTTGCTCCTGCTGCAACTGGCGCTGGAGTCGCTCTGCCTGTCGGTGTTCCTCCATCTCTCGCCATCTGTATTCCTTTGAGAGAACAGGTGAGTAATTCAAGACATGACATTGACTGTATGGTGGACGTGTCCCTATCCATCCCGTTAAAAATGCACCTTTCTGGTTGCTGTTATGCTCTTTTTGTTTATTTTGTTTTAATTTTTGTTTGTTTCATTGTTAAAGTGTAACCAAGAGCTAAGTTAGACCCATATGGCTTGTGTCTCATGTTGGGAAAGTCAAGAGAGTACTGCTAAGCTTGACATGATTGGAGAGTAATGTCAAAACTGATTTTTATTAAAGGGAAAAAAAAAAAGTTATTTATACTAAATCCAGTGTAAAGTTCAAAAAACAGTGACTTAGACCAACACTAGGCCATTGTATCCTGGGGTGGATATTTACATATCATGTGTGCTTTTGATCTGTAACACAAGCACTCTAGTTCTTCACTGAATGCCAAGGTCTGTTCAGAAACTCGACCACCACACCAGAACTGTTCCACTTTAACATAAAGCCTCCTCTTACTGCCCAGAAAGCAGTGTGACCATACAGCACTTCTCATATGTGCCTGTCAGCCCACAACACTAGCATAAATGGCCTTTTAATCAAGCTCCTTTGTTGTCATACTGTCAGTGCAGCTGTGCCCGACTGAGGGAAGCCTAGGACTGGCCGAATAAATGGATCCTATAGCTACTGAACAAAACAGATACAGTGCTTTACCAGTAACATGGCCTGCTCCTGGAGCAGCTGCTGCTGTAGAATTTCCAAGTGCCGCTGCTCCTCTTCTAGCTGTCGCCTGATATACTCCTGTCACATAGAAATTACCCAGCAATAAATTTATTCAAAAGGAATGCATCAGAACCCCCTGGGTGGAACACCACACGCTACTTCCCCAGTTCAGCTTTAACGAGAAACGCACTTCAGGATGGATTAGTGCCTGAGAACAATTTAGGAAGCCCTGCCTCCTGAGCATTGGATTTTGGCCCCTTACGTTCTGAAATTTGTGCTCCTGCAAATGTTACAGGCACGGGCCAGAGCTCATTTATGTATTTTGGAAGTGGTTTCAAGAAGCAGCAAAATGCACTTGAAGGTTTTGGAAAGTTAAAACACAGCAAGTCTGACTCAACACAGCCAATACAAAGTCACATGCAAGTTGTATTAAACATTAGTGTGTTGCACTGGTGCGATGAACTGTTAGCAACAGCTAGAGCCAGGCATAGTGTAGGCAGAGCTGGAGCAACCTCCCCCAAAGGGGCTCTGCCAAGTGCAGTTGTGACCTGCCCTGCCATCTCCCCTGCCGCCCTCACCAGAAGCTTCTCCTGAGCAAACGCTGACAGCCTTGCTGAATTATGCGATGGTTATGACACAAACAAACATCCACCAGGAAACGGATATTAGACCAAACTCACTTGCTCTTGCAATCTATCCATCTCTTCACCTGCAGCCTCAACAGGTCGAGACATTTACCCACTGCTTTATCTACCCCCTGAAAGAACTCAAACTCTGAAGCACCAAACCCAAGCTGGTAACATCCTATCATGCAATTAATGGAAGTATGTAACATGTGCATGCGCACACACACAAGCACACGCACACATTTACAGTGTATGCATAAAGAAATTAATGGATCAGTGATACAGTGATGGGAGTTATAGAAAGTCTTGTGACAGACTGATGAGATACACTATACTGTTGTTATGCATGTTGGCTGAGCCACAGTTTGAGTTAACAAAAAATCTAAGAGGGGACATGTCTTTTCTTCTAAAAAAAAAAAAAAAAAAGAATAAAAATTCAGAGTGGTTCGGCTTGGCCATGTCAATTAACCATTTGTCATTATTGGCACTGTGCGTAATTAGCATTTCAACAGTTTAAAAAGCAGCTGGGGGAATACCCGGTGTCTGCCCAAAAGCAAATTGCTATGCTGTAATTAGAGATTTTCCATATATTTATTCCCATTGGTTAGTCTTCTCTCCTCTTGACTCAAAAATCTTTGAAACATACACAAACACAATAAAATTACCCAGCAACACAATCATCAATTTTCTCAAATACAGTGACTTTATGTAAGAAAAATTTAAGATATACCAGGGCTAAACCCAGCATTCCTGAAGTTAATGGGAAATTTACAACTGGTTTCTATGACAGAAGTTTTGGACCTTTATTTGGGATCAGTATTCTGCAATACATGCACAGTAAGTATTGCCCTGATTATCACCCTGATTAAAGTTATTAAAAGATTTTAAAACATGCAGATTTCATGCATAAATATAGCAGCTGAATTTCACAGTTTAACAGGCTTCTCACCTGTACTTCCAATATATTAAGGTCACACTGACATAAGATATATTTGTTGCCTGAACTGGCATACATTATTAGAGCTGATTTTAAAAGGATAGAGAGGGAAATTGCATACTTAAGTTTTAGGAAGGAAAACCCTCTGCAGCTCAAAGATTCCATCTCAAACTCAGAGTATTCAAAGTTCATGACAAGCCTCCGTCCAATTCTGGGTGCCAGAAGTTGGCACGCAACAGAGCTGCCCTTCTCTTGAGAGGCCTTCTGAACAGGGGCATGTCCTGCAAGAACCACTGATCCAGCAAGACAAGCCTAGAAACAATTTTCAGCCCTAGTAATGATTTTTTGCCAATTCTGATGATTTTTAGTCCAGCCCAAGGGCACGAGCTGAATTTAGAATGAGTACTGCAACAAGATTTCTTTTTTTGAGGGTATATTGAGTCTGCCAGAATTTTCCATAAAGCCCCACAATCTATGTTAGTGCGTTTGCTGTCAAAAACAACACAGAAGAAAGAGTTAGTGTTAGGCTGCCTCTAAGCTGATTTAAGCTTACTAATTTTTAAAAACAAAATTAGAATTTAGAGGAAACAAACCTATTCACATATATCTGTATCACGGACTCACCTGCTCCCTTTCTACCCTCCTCTTTTCCTCCTCTGCTCTTCTTCTCTCTTCCTCCTCCTTACGCCTCCTCTCCATTTCTTCCAGACGTCTTTTTTCCTCCTGTTCTCTCCGCCTTTGCTCACGCTCTTGTTGCCTTCGAGCTTCCCTTTCTCTTCTTTGTTGCTACAAAAAGGGAAAAGAAACCACAAAGTTTTACTTTTGTTGTTATCAAAGAAAGAGGTGGGGTTGTTTTCTATGGTGAAGAGCAAGATTTACCAGGACTGGCAAGCTCTGCAACTGAGTGACGGAACATTTTATGCAAGTGTTCCACCAGGAAGCTAACTCATACCCAGCACACATCTATCTCCAAAAACAGTCTCACATACTCTTTTCGGTTTCTTCATGCGTACACACAAAGTCATGCACCATATTCCTGACAACCAATGTGTGGAAGCTCACCGCTCTCTTCGAGAGAGGCTAATGAAGAAATCTCAGTCTTTGAACAGCTGGTGAACTCAAATCTTAATCAGAGTGACAACTTTCTTGACATCAACAAATTACCGACATGTTGCCAAAAGGGAATTATCAGCCCTGCTGAATCAGCTAACTCAAATTACAACTACCTGAACTTTCTGTGAGTAGCATCTCTTAAAACAATCCATGGTCTGCTAAGAATTTGGTGGTGTTGCCCCAACATCCAAGCTCAATTTAATAGACTGCCCAAAACTTTGCCTAGGAGAGAAGGAAGGCTGACCAACAGCACCTCAGCCCCTCCCAGAACATCAAAAGCAACTATATGTAAAAGAGGAAAAACAGCTGAACTAAGCTTTTACACTTACACAGATAAGCTTCCACACATGACCCAAATACAAACTGGTGCTGATAAGTCTGTTCAAGTCTGAAGAATCTCAAAAACAGCTCTAGAAAGCATGAACTGACTCATTTATGTCTATAGAGCACCACATATGACTTCAGAGGAGACATTTTAAATGCCCATACAGTCGTGACCAACTCTTCATGTACTTCAGCAGAAGCATCCAGTTACTCCACCTACCTCAAAATCCCAGGCAGCCTCCCACAACTGCCTAAGTGTCAAAAGACCCAGCTGTCTCCTTTTCAACTATCAACTGGGAATATCTCTACAACATTTATTTCCATTATAGGTTTCTATAATATGCTAAAAAATATAGAAGAAATTTAAAACAAAAAATAGCACGCATAAATTTAATCCCAAGAACAAAAATGAAAGCCTACATTGGTTATTCCTTATCACATTTAGGCTAAGGTTCATACCATCCCCCATTTCTCTTGAAGCAAAGCTGCCACAGATTTGCCTGTCTTAAGGTACTCAAGTAATCTTGCAAGAAAAAGCACTCAGACTAAACTTTTATTTGGGTTCACAAACCCTGTTACTGGTGTGCATTTCATAGTTGTGCTCAACTGAACAAGCAAAGGCTGATCCACACTCGCTGTGTTACTTCATGGGATTGGGTTTTCCCTGCTTGGCACAGTATCCCGCATTACTATGAAGTGATTGAAAGATCAACAGCTTTTCCATCTTCTGGAATTGAGACTGACATGACAGTGGATAAGAAACACTGGGGGCAAAAAAAAACATGGTTCTTAGGGTTCTCTGGGATTTTCTGTCAAGGGAAGTTGTGGGTGCCCCATCCCTGGAAGTGTTCAAAGCCAGGTTGGATGGGGCTTTGAGCATTGGAAGGTGTCTGGGCCCATGGCAAGGGGGTTGGCCCTAGATGGTCTTTAAGGTCCCTTCCAACCCAAACTGTTTCACGATACCATGAATCAGTGGCACTTAAATAATACAGACTGCTTTCTAATTCTTTTTAACTAAAGTTCAGGGAAAGATGCAACTTTCTTGAAGACCACTGCTCAAATACACCCATGCTATGACACGCTCTTTCATAGCCCATAGCACCATCCTGGGTTCACTACCACCGTCCTGTACCATAAGACATCACCTCTTTTCTCCCCCACATTTTCTGTATCTTCTCAGAAACACAGCTTCCTTGCTCTTGTGTCTCTTTTAACTAAATCTATTTACCAGCCTTTTCGCTCATGCTTAAGAAAGCTCTCTTCGATGAAGGCAGATATAAAAATAGCAAAAGCCCTGCAAGGCAGCTACAGCACGCAGTGCATTTCATAGGTTTCATTGCTTCCCTTCCCTCATTTTTCAAGGACTGTAAAAGGATTAAGTAGGCACTTTTATTTCTGAATGTACACATCAGTGTCAAGCAATTTCTACATTTAAGTAAATATATTCAGGTGCTTCTTGGCTAATCAAGTCTGACAGGCTCTTTGTTTAAGAAAACTAAGATGTGAAGCACAATAATATTGTTGCCTTGAGGATGCAAGAGACAGCACACTGCTGACTGGTTAATATGCACATTTATCAACTCAAACAATATTGTGTTGACATTGTTAAGTGGATATTTTGCAGATCTTGGGATGGCATCATTCTCACTACAAGGAAAATGGGCAAATTCTTTGCTTCTTGAATTAATTCAGCAGTATTCAGCAATAATTACAAATAACTGAACTTAATACGAGAAAAGCAATTTACAAATTGATTGAGAGCCAGTTTCCCATGACATCACAAAATAAGCAAAATCAATTGTTAAAAGATGATACTTTTAAGCAAACCTTGATCCAGATATCTAGCTCAGTATAGTAATAGATATTTATTAGTCAGTAGAAGAAAGGGAGGAAGAAAGGATTCTCTGCCACCATCATGCATTTAAGACAAATCTCCAAAGCACAAATGTGCTATTGTCTATCTGCCAAAGTACACAGAGAGATGGGGGTTTCTCAGAATCAATTCTGCCTTCCCATCAGACACTACCTCAGCCCCTTGCCAGGCGCATGGGAAGGGAGGTACCTGGCACGGCAGGAGCCCACACAAACACCCTGCATCATCCCCTTATTCCCAGGCCTAGCTGTAAATAAAAGATTTCACTTTGCACGTGGGCTTTGAAACCTCAGAATCAAACTACTGGTCACTAACAAAGTGAAATTTACTTTAAACAAGTCCAGGGAAAGGAAACCTACAGTGACAACCATCTCTTGGGTCCTAGTCTACATCTTGTCAAAGCAATGGGAAAGCTCGTTGGTAGCAAGTTGCATTGACCCCAGCTGACTTCAGAAGCAGCCCTTTAGCTGACATCCTATTATCCTTCTGTCAGCACAAGGTTGCCTTCCTAACTGCCCCACCGATGCCTCCATGAGGACACACCAAAACCCTGATCACCATGTTTCTTAGGCTTGGCCAAAGAAGGCCGGAGGTACAAGAGCAAACCATTAGTTAAAACCAGTGTCATTACTATTTATAAAAAATTGCCTTCTGAATTTAGTGTGATTGTCAGATACTATAGTTTTTATCATGTACTACAAAAAGACCTGATATAAAACACTGTTATCCAATAAACAGCAGGTCTAGATCTAGATTCCTGGAACTATGGATGCATATCCAGATCTTCTTTAGTTAGATATGCTATTACCAAATTTCTTGCACATGTCAGATGAAAACCTTATTTCCTAGGAGCCAACTGCAGACCAGACGGTAAGGGCAAGAACTCTTCAAAGAAATTTCAGACATGTCAAAACAGAATTTTGACAGAGCCCATACTTCCTCGAATTACTGCACTTCACAAAATGGGCATTTACCATGCAAACAACATAAAAAAACCCAAAACAACAAAACAAACAAAAAACAAACAAACAAACAAAAACCACTACACACAGAAAACACGGTGTCAATACTCTGTCTCCTTGTCTGGTTCTAGGGTGCAACAATGATGATCTCATAATGGAATCTGACATCTCCAAACTGGCAGTAGAGCATGATTTACCAGGAGGGGGCAATGCAACTACACATGCAATTGGTGTATACGAATGAATTCAGGCCCTCATTCATACAGTGAAATGATGAAGACAGATACAGATCCTCTAATTTAAAATTCATATAATATTATTACTCTGTCATATTCAAATATTTATAAATACACATATTAATTATTTCTTTCACAAAGAATCAGGTAGCCTGGTATCAGCTTACGAAGAGATTAATAAAGAGACTTCTGCTTTGTCCACACTACAGATAAACCAGAAGCAGAACTTCTTACTCAGTACCAATCCAAGCTGCAAGCAATTCAAATTAAGCAGATACAAATAATCCCCCCTTCTCAAAAAGAAACAAAGCCTTGGCAAAAATTGCCTGCAGGTACACCTGCATTAGCATCTTTGTTCAGATCATGAGTGCCCTTTTGAAGTGAATCATCCAATCATCTCCACTTATCCAGTTTTGTTTCATATTTTGAAGATGTCTTGGAGTGCCAACCACTCCTTTTGGATGAAAATAAAAAGGCAGATGCACTCCAACCACAGGCAGGCATGCAGTCTAGACCTCAGCTAGTCCAAAGGAATTCCTCCATTCCTTTAAAGACATGAAGTGAAATCTTCAGGTCCTTAGCATTTTAATTATTGTTCTACACAATCTTCTTCTACAGGACTGTACAACTTGCCAGTAGAGCTATAACCTACCACTTCAAAAACATCCCTTAGGTTCTCACAGCCACGGACAGAGACACCATTTACTGAAGTTATCCTGAACTGTGGAGATCCACACAGAATGGGATTCCAGCACAACCAATTCTGAATTTCCCAAACCAAGACTCAGTTTTGCAAAGTACAAAATCAAATGTATTTTAATACCCCAATACAGCTGTCCTCACCTTGCTGAACAAAAACATAGATACACACTTGATCAGCCAGAACACCTCAGATTTTTTGTTTTAACTATCTAAACACTTACATAGTTCACAGACTCACAGAGTATGCTGAGTTGGAAGAGACCCACAAGGATCATTGAACACTTAGCCCTGGTTAGGACCATCCCAAAGAGTCACACTATGTCCCCAAGAGTATCATCCAAATGCTTGTCAAACTCTGTCAGCCTTGCTGCTGTGACCATTTTCCGGGGAGCCTCTTCCAGTGCCAAACACCCTCTGAGTGAAGAACCTTTTTCTAATGCCCAACCTAAACATCCCGACAACTTCCCTTGGGTTCTGTCACTGGTCACCACCGAGACCAGTGTCTGCCCCTCTTCTTCCCCTCACAAGGAAGTTGCAGATGCAATGAGGTTTCCCCTCAGTCTTCTCTTCTCCAGCCTGAACAAAGTGACCTCAGCTGCTCCTCACACGGCTTCCATCCAAGGCCCCTCATCATCTTTGTTGCCCTCCTTTGGACATTCTCTAAGAGTTTCCTACATTGTGGTGCCCAAAACTGTCCACAATATTCAAGGTGAGGCTGCCCCAGTGCAGAGCAGAGTGGGACAATCCCCTCCCTTGACTGGCTGGTGATGCTTTGCCTGATGCCCCCCAGGACAGGGTTGGACCTCCTGGCTGCCAGGGCACTGCTGACTCAGATTCAACATACTATCAACCAGGACCCCCAGGTCCCTTTCCCCAGCATCTCACTCCCCAGTCTGTACAAACATCCAGGGTTCCCCATCCCAGATGCAGAATCCGACACTTCCCCTTGTTGAACTTCATATGGCTGGAGATTGCCCGTCCTCTAATTTGTCAGGGTCTCTCTGCAGGGCCACAGAGGGAATCAACAGCTCCTCCCAATTTTGTGTCATCTGCAAACTTGCTAGTATCCCTTCCAGTCCTGTATCCAAGTAATTCATGAAGATGTTGAAGCACACAGGGCCAAAGATGGAGCCCTGTGGAACCCCACTAGTGACAGGTCACCAGTCTGATGTCACCCCATTCACTGTTACCCTCTGTGCTCTACCCATGAGCCAATTGCTCACCCACTGCATGATTTGTTTATCCAGCTGTGTGCTGGACATCTTGTCTAGAAGGATCCTGTAAGAGACAGTATCGAAAGCTTTACTGAAATCCAAAAAGATTACATCAAGTGGCTTTATTTGACCAATTAGGTAGTGTAAAGCAAAATATATACAGGTATTCCCTCAAAAAATCCAAAGCAGTGGAAATGATTCCAAAAGGTTTATTTTGGAGGCGAGGATGCTGAAAACTCACAAATCCTCACAGTGCTGCATGGCAGCACCAGGCCTCAGGGAAAAGGCAAACCTCCCATTCATTTCCCGGCTTCATCGTTGCTTCTGCCCCATCAGCTCCCCCACTGGCTGCTGAGGCCCTGTAGCACATCTGGAAGTGTTATCTCTCTCATACCTGGGAACTTCTGCAGAATGCATGCGGAGAAACACCTAAAACTTTCTCTGGGAAAGATGTCTCATTTCAGGCAGGAAACCTTCCTTGAGCAAAAGTAACTGCCTCCTCAGTAGCAATATCTTGCGGAAAAGAATTATTTAACCCTACAGTGGGTTACCTTGTCATAAAAGGAAATCACGCTGGATAAGCAGGATTTTGCTCTCATGAAGCTGCACTGGCTGTGACCGATGACTGCTTTGTCTTTAAGGTGTTTTTCAATATTTCCCAGAAAAATTTTCTCCATAACTTTACCAGGCACTGATGTGAGACTGACAGGCCTGCAGTTTCCAGGGTCCTCCTTCTTGCCCTTCTGGAAAATCAGGACCAGCTTCCAGTCAGCTGCGATCTCTCCAGACTCCCAAGGCCATCCAAAAAATCAAGAGAGGGTTTTTACAGTGACATCAGCCAACTCTTTGAAGATTCTTGGGTGAACCCTATGACACCCCATAGATTTGTAGAGATCCAACTGGAGCAGCAGATCCCACAATTTCACGGTCAACCGGGAGGTGATTGTTCTTGAAGTCATGGTCTTCCAGCTCAGGGCACTAAGAGCCCCTTGCTCCATCATCTGTGTCGAAGACAGAGGCACAGAAAACACTAAACACCTCTGCCTTATCTCTATCCTTGTTTGGGAGGTGACCATTCTCATCCTGTAATGGGCCAGTGGTATTTCTATACTGCCTACTGCCATTAATATATTTGAAAAAACTTTTTTTGTCCCACATGATTCTGGCCAGCTTCAACTCCAGCTGAGCTTTGGCCACATGAATATTCTGCCTACAGTGGCAAGCAGCATCTCCATATTTTTCCCAAGTCACTTGACTTTGTTTCCACTAGGTATACACCTTCCTTTTTTGCCTTATTTCCAAGAGAAGATCCCTGCTCAGCCAAGCCAGCATTCTGCCTCACCTGCTTGACTTCTGACCTTCAGGAATTGTCTGCTCCTGTGCCCTTAGGAGGTGATGTTTAAAACTGAACAGCACTGATGAACCCCAGCACCTGCAAAAACCTTTTCCACGGGGACTTTGCTTACTAATTCCATGAGCAGCCTGAAGTCTGCTCTTCTCACGTCCAGAGTTGAGGTTCTGCTGGCACTTTTCCTCCTGTCAACACAGATTTTAAACTCAATCACTTCGTGGTTGCTGCAGCCAATATGGCCACCAATCTCCACCTGGCTCATGAGATTGTCTCTGTTGACAAGCAGCAGATCAAAGAGCGCATTTTTCCGAGTTGGCTTTCTTGGGATCTGCTCCATAAAGTTGCCATCCAGGTTTTTTAGGAATCTTCTGGCCTGGGTTGTACCAACTGTGTGATGATCCCAGTTCATTTCTAGCAAGTCGAAGTCCCCCATAAGGACAAGGGCAGTTGACTTGGAAATGTCCCTTAGTTCCTCAAAGAATAATTCATCGGTGTCATTGTCCTGGCTGTGAGATCTACAGTAGGCTCCCCACAATAACATCCACATTATTTCTTTTCCCCTTGATTCTTACCCAGAGGCTCTCAACTGTGCTACTGTCGACTGAAACCTCCATACAGTCTAGTCCTTCTATTGCATACAGTGCCACCCTTCCAACTCTTCTGCCCTGCCTAAACCTCCGGAAGAGCCTGTAAACACACAACAAGGCACTCCAGTCACAGGTATCATCCCACCAGATTTCACTTAAGCCACTGATGTCAAATCTCTGGGACTGGGCCAAAGCTTCAAGCTCCTCTTTTCTGTTCCTCATGTTGCCTGGATTGCTGTAGAAACATTTCAGTTGGTAGTCTTTATATGACTTTTAAAGCAGGGTCGAGGGTAGGACAAATAATACCCTTCCCACAATGTCTCAGGTCATTTTCTGTACTTTGACCACAAACCATTTTCACCTCCTCAGTAACAGACAAATTATAGATTCCTGCAACAACATGTTCTAGAAGTCACCTATATGCCTTTTAAAAAGCAATGTTTTCTCTAATACTGCTGAGAATTACAGTTTTTGGCAGATGTCCTAACACCGTTCCTGTTACAGTCTCGGTCAAAACTGTCTAGGCTCTGTGCCAGCATTGTAAGAACAAGCACTCAATTTTAATTTAGGAAGTAGGGAGGGGGGGAAGTATATGCAACTAGTCCAGGAAGATTATCTAATGCATAAAATTCCACCAAAAAATATTAAACGGGTATATGCAAACATAAACTTACTTTACACAAGGAAAAATTACAAGAAAGCAAGCCTCGGTAAAAATATCAACAAAGCTATGGAAGCCCTGAGATTCAATGCCTCACACTAATCTTAACTTCCATTACCAAGCTCTTCATTGTTTACTGGCTTCATCAAAACAGGGGAGTGAGTTAAGGACAAAGTGACAACATTCCAATATTTTGGCCTTCAATTGTGTCACAACGCTGATGTTTATCTAAATATGTGTCTACCACCCTTCCCCCCATCTGAAAGAGCTTGTTTTGGCTGCTATTTTGTTAAAAATCACTTGGGATCATACATTTTTCCAACACAAGATCCAATGAACTAAATTGGGTTTTTCTGAAAGCTAAATGTGAGGGTTTTTTTTTAAATTCACTTTAAGAACAATATGCCCACCTCATCACCTGCAAAAGGAAACCTTTATAACTCATCATTCATATTTATGCCTCCAGGGGTTACAGACCAATACAAGGTAAAAATCTTCTATCTTACAAATTTTACAAGGTTTATTGTGCAACCTCATTCAGTAATACAACAAACTACATTACATGCTGTCTCATGGTTGTAGAAGCTGTCGGTTTTGTTTTGTATTTTAAAAGGCAGGACTGATTAAACATAACTTTCAGGAAACTACCTTTTCTTTTTAGTTGTTCATTAAGTTATGACACCTGCAACACCCCCAGAAAGTTCAACTCATTCAAAGGAAACGGTGCATTACTTTGTTTTCACTACTAGCAGCAGCATCTCCTTTATTTTAAAAAGAAAATCCAGATTTTAAGAGTTGCACTGATTACTAAAGTTAAGTGACCTAGATAATTTAATTGTAATCCTCTTCCTCAACAAAAAAATATTGCCTGTAGAACCTTAGAGATTAAAGGGGCATTTAAATGGAATCATTTACTCCCCCATTAAGAAAAATTTTACAGGCTAAACAGTATCTCAGATTTTACACACCTCTGACAATATCAGTATTTTATTATCATAGTTTTCTAGTGTCTTTTTTATTAGTAGCTCCCTCCACAGAATTGCTACAGTCTAAAACTACTTGGAAGTGCTACGATGTTTATCTTGGCATTCTCAGAAGGGTGGGGAAGAAACAGAAGATAAATGGAGTTTTTATGCCTCCCCCTTGTCCCTCCTCCTGGATTCATGTGTGGCTGAATCTTAGCTACCAATCCCTCCTTATGGCAGCACTAAACTCATTTGCACATTGAAAAGGAGGGATAAGAAGCATAATGTGACCTGCAAAGCTATTTGGAACTTTTTATAATTTGTTACGCAAACACATCATGGGATGCAAATCAACATTTGGTCCTAGTTGCATCCTCATTAAACATTGCCAGAATTTGGAAAACCAGACTGGGTGTAGTTTTTCCATCATTGCTAAGCGAACAGTTGAAACATAGACTCAAGCAAGAGGTCATTTAAGGACGACTGGAATTTGACCCTGCACTTCCTGAAGAGCCAGAAGATTGGTTTCATTTCAGCTCTGTGTCATACCCAGCTCTGGCCTGAAGAGCTGTTTTGAAATCCTCCTACCTCTGAAGCTCACACTGCATATTCCATCTACATATATATATATAAATGCACATGAGATCTTAGGAGGTGAAAAGTATGACAGAACAATATTGAACATGTACATTCGCTTTATCTTCCAGTAGTGCATAGAGATTGCCTCCTTACTATACCACAAAAGTATGATTTCCATATTTGCAATTTTTCAGAATTATAATTTTAACACTGATTTATAAAATATATTTACAAATCTACCTTTAAAGGCCCCTTCCAACCCAAATCATTTTCTGATTTTATGACCTAGGTGGCTTTTAGTCATTAAGCTACTATGCATGAGGGTAATACATTAAAAAATACACTTCTACCTACCATGTATAAATGCAAAAAATAGATGTTTGAGAAATTTTTTAAGGGAAATTTGAAACATGTAATGTCCCCCCTAAAAATACTCTTGAGAAAAAAATCCATCTGGGAATAATTAAAATCTCCTGTTCTCTAGAGCTACCAAAAGCCTAGAGAGAGACCAAGACACAGACTCCCCTCAAAAAACACCTTCAAACAACCCAGCTCCGGCTCCTGTTGCCTCCATTGGAGCCGCTGGATATTCAAATACTTGGGAAGACAGCTTATATTCAAGTAGGCAGGCATGGATTTAAGTGCTTTGCTCTATGTTTGCAGGTGGATTTTCACAAGTTGTTTTCTTTCCTGAGATGTGCCGGGAAAGAAAGATGTGCTACAGGGAACTCTTTTTAAATGGACACAGGGACAGGGAACACAAGCAGAAGAGGGGCTTCTGCCCCCCAAACTCCAGTCTGCTGTTTCTACCTCTTCTAGCCGTCTTCTTTGCTCCTTCTGTTGCTCAATGCGCTTCTGCCTCTCTGCCAGCAACTGCCTCTTGTACTCCTCCTGCTCACGGAGCTGCTGCTCCTGCAGCAGCTGCTGCCTCCGAAGGGCCTCAGACCGTTCCTTGTTTTCCTGCTGCAGTCTCAGGAAATCACGTCGGAGGGTTGATTCTCCAGGCACATTGACAATGGAACTGCAACAAGAGGAAGTTAAAGCCTCGTGTACAATAAAGTCTGATGGGCAATTACACACATACCTTTTCCAAAGCAGGGGAACATTAATAAAATATATCATGATGTTAAAGTTTAATCTTCTTTCTTTCAGAGCAAAAACACTGGATGCATGTAAAATACATGCTCTTAGTGGAAGGTGTGAAATGAGGCCAAGCAAACTAAGGACCAATGCTGACATTGTGGAGACCCTGATCATTCATATTTGCCATAAATTGCCCTCCACCCAGACCTTGTTGGCTCTAAGCCATAGGAGGGGAAGCTTTAAAGCCTTTAGCAGTCACAGCATAGGTATTCAAACCCTCAGGGTAATTTATGTGGCTTGTGCGTTCACTTAATAAGAGACAAGAAATTTAGCATGCTCCTGATTCATAATCACAGACCTTTAGACTTACTTGGCATGGACTGCCCAGAGCTATCCAAAAAGCAATTATTACCTTGGCTCTCCTTCTTGTTCAGGCACTTCCTCCTCTTCTTCCTCACTTCCACTATATTCATACTCAGTCTCATCTAACAGGAAAGAAACAATGGCTTAGGTAGTACTTATCTTTAATTTTAGGACACTGTGGAGTTGCAGTAGCACCTCAGTGAACCAGTTCCTGTCCCCTTCAGTGGTATCTATCACAGACCCTAGAACTCATTCTATATATACACCCCCATCTTCCCAGACTTGTAAGCAGTACAGTGCTTTGCAGAAGAATCCCAGCAAGCTTCCTGAATGACACCAGGTTTTACACGTAACACAAGACACCTGGAGAACCTCAGCAGCACCTGAATACAGAGAAAAGGCTACCCAAAACATTTGCTTCATAGCTCTTGTGATGGGTTATTTCCTGCAAGTCTGATTTATGGCACTGTTCCAGGAAATGAAACTACCACAGATCAAGAAAAGGAAAGGCACATAGGCCAGTATCCTCCTAAATACCATTTAACACTTGTATGGAAGAGGCAGCGGCCCAGAAGCGAGTAAACTTAACGTATCAGAAAATACGGCATTTGAAATTTATACTTTCTCCATAAAGGACAGAACAAAACATAAAAGCCTGCAGATAGCCAAATTATGAATTAAGAAAGAACCTTTTAAAGATTTGGGGGTTTTGATCTTTTCAAGGGGGTGGGGATTTAGAATGCAAAGCAGGACAAAAATAGGTATTTTTGACAAGCTGAAATACTTGATTTACATGAGCTGCATACCTTTCTCTCCTCTCTTCTTCCTGGTCCTGTCTATATGGTCCTTAAGCTGGATCCGCACTTGCCTTTCATTTGGTTGGTCACGTATAAAGGGATGTTTCAACAGTTGTTCTGTAGAAGGTCGCTGCATGTAATTCTTCACTAGACAACCTTCTATAAAACTGAAAAACTTTTTTGACCTGAGAAAGCAGGAAGGAAAAAACAAAACAAGATGACAAGTAAAATTCAGCTGAAACACTTTTTCTTTTGTTCCTCAAACTCAAATTGCTTTCCTCAAAGAGCATCACATCTCAGAGGATGGTACAAGTGCTGCCTGCAAGTGTACCTCCTAAACAGAGCACAGTGTGTCCCAGCAGAGCACTGGGCTGGATGGACACGTGGCTGGAGGGACACAAGGTGACATGAACACACCTGCAGTGCTTAGGCGCAGCCTCACAGTAATGTGCCCTCTTTCACAGGCATAACTGCCCTGAAAATAAGGATCTATTAGTGAAGGTAAATCATGTAATCCCAGCTCTGCTACTTCTGGATCAGAGCTGGATAGAATCCAGCTTGCTTGGAGCAGAGGCAGGGCAGCTCTGGTATGGGCTCCACCTGCCCATGCTATCCAAGGGCACATCTGCTACAGCCAGCCACACCAAAAATTAGAACTGCGTCTGCCACTCCTGACACAAGTAGCACCACACTGCTTTTGTATACAGTTGGGCTCACATAGTTAGATCTGCTAGAATTTAAGATTATTTTATTTTTTTACCTGAAGAGTCACACAAAAAAAATTCTATGGAACAACAACATTGGGTGTTGATCAGTGTTGTCTGTTCAACACAGGCATCTGGGGTCAAATTTCCCCTGACACAATATAAGGGCATGAACTGCACTGAGCTCCTCTTGCACACAGCACAAGGAGTATGGGAGTTAGCTAAGCTGCAGCACCACCTTCCTAAATTTGTACTTCATTTGAACTCTTGAAACAGGACCTCTCCAGAAAGAAGTCACCAAACAAGCTGCCTTACAAAATGCCAATATTGGAAATATTCAAAACTGCAGAGAGGCACCGGAACAGACTGCCCAGAGAAGTTGTGGATGCACCATCCCTGGAAGAGTTCAAGGTCAGACTGGATGGGGTCCTGAGCTACCTGAACTAGTGGGTGGCATCCCTGTCCATGGTAGGGTTTAGAACTAAATGATCGTTAAGGTCACTTCCAACCCAAGCCATTCTACAACGATTCTACAATTTTTTCATCACTTGGTCTATCTTCTCATAACCTGTCATTGAGCACATTATCAAAACAGTTGAGTCACAGCAGTACTGGCTTTGACCACAGTAACTTTTACTTGGTAGGTGCCCTCAACCTGCTCCAGTGTTTGGAAAGCAAATATCCCCACTACACGATTAAGTGTAAAAACAATTGTTTCCATCCATTAGTTCACCTTCCTACAGTAATCAAAAAGGCTGAGTTCAAGGTAACTTGGTGGTTCAGATTTCTTTTACTCCTCATGCCTGAAGTGCTATTATGTTCTATAAAAAGGTTAATGCAAGGCTTATGCAAATACTGTATATGCATCTCTATTCATTTAATATCAAGCAAGTATGATAGAGTGATGCCTTAACAGTACAAGTGCATAAATAAGTCAACCCAGGTAAAGACCAAGCCCAGCAAGCAAGCCAAGTTTATATTGTGTTGATATTGAACAGACAGTCAAATCCCTTCATTATTTTGACAGGATCAGAGCATTCCATGATCACATTCAGTCTGTAAGAAACCTCTTTCTAGGGACTCTTTTTTTTCATATGTGCCAGTTGTAACCAGTAACTGGGAGGAAATCCTCCGATACTAATGGATTCCTCTCAGCTGGCAAGAAGCGTGTACTCAATTCCAACCGTTTACAATAATTATAGTAAAAGCCTTCATTAGTTTTAATAGCTCCCTTCTATTTAGCAACTAGAACACTATAGTACTGCTCTGTTTCTGTGTTATGATACATCTGAGAAAACATACTGCCTACTAAGAGTGCTGAAGGAATTTATTTTTTAAAATATGGATAAATTTGTCACCTTAATACAGATGCTGCTCTGTCAAGAAGTGATTTTCACACAATTCAAGATAAAATTTCCCTGAGACAAACAGAACTAAATAACACAAGAATTTTATGCTTTGATTCAGTACAGAGTGATAACAGAATAATTTTTGCTTGAATTGCTTTACAGTTTTGTGAAAGTTGTAACAAAACTGCAAACAACACAAGAAAACATCATGCTACAAAATGCTACAAGCAAGATATAATTAATACATACCATTTCTTGGATTTTAACCGTGGGGGAGGGTTCCTGGGTATCAGAAAGAGTGCCCTCATGGGATGCATGTCACAAAGTGCTGAAGGAAAGAAAACAAAACCAAACAGAGACATACAGCCATTGGTTTAGGTGCTCTCTGTCAATACCATGACTTCAGCTTCCACAATCATTCCCACCATCCCAAAAGTACAGGCAGCAGGTGCAGACAGCAACAAAGCTAAACGGAATTAGCCCAAAATTACAACAATTCCACAGCTCAGTGTGCCAAGGGTGGCCCAGAAAGAGAAAGAGATAGACACATGGATTAAACCTTCAGAATTAACCATGATGGGAACATCTGAGCATGGCACTTCTCCAGCCCCAAGTCATCTAACTATTTTATTGACTTTCCAGTCAATAAAACATTGGGAGATGTTGATGGCAGAAGGGAAGAATGACAGTTACTGTTTCATAAAATCTTCCCTCCACCTGTCCTTCTCTCCCATTATGAAGGATGCTTCGTTTTTACTCTCCAGACTTGGATACTTTCTTTACCTCAAGACATGACAGTTCTGAAGCACGGGACGGATACCCTGCAGAACTGAAATGCAAACCCATAACTTTTGTCAAAAGAAGTTCTGTTTGTTTCAGCAGACATTTAGTGGGAGTTTGGGAACTCTGCCAGACAGCCTTTCCTCCTGTTCCATAGCAAAGCAACACAGGGAAAGAAGGGAGCAGGGAGAGAGGCTGCCCAAAAAAAAAGGTCACTAGGAGCAAATCTTCTGGTTTAACCATCTTCCTATGTTTGACCTCTTGCCCCATCAGTCTCAGCCTGAGTGACCACTGCAGGAAGATGTGACATTTTGCGCACAACAGAAGAAACAGGCCAATGTGAATTCTAGATTCAAAAATAAGGGGCCACAGTCTTGACAAAGAAGCCCCTCAAATGGCCCTCTTGTGTTTTTACACAGAGAGGGGTCAAGCTCTGCTTTGGTTTGCAAATGAAAAAAAAAAATTACTGTCCAATTCTAGGTTTACAGAGCTCACAGACACAGCTTTTAATTGAAAGCCATCCAGGCAACCCAGTGCAATGACCAAAAAGGTATGGCAAGAAGGAGGTCAAGGCACTGGCTGAAGTGTCCTGGGAGCAGCTCTCACATGGGCATTCATGCAAATCAGGAAGGGGGAAAAAACCCTAAACTAAACCATCTGACTTCCTAAAATATGAATCAACACAAGACCATTGTGATTTGATTTATAAATCTTACGTTAAAGTCAACAACAACATCAGGCAGGAGCTATAATGAAATTACCATTTTTTAGCTATGAAATATCAATACTTCATTTCAACATGATTATTTCAAAGACAGACATTTCAAGGTGGGCCATGGTGTGGTGGTAGTTTTTTATGTGTAAAAAAACGT
Organism: Anabacerthia variegaticeps; assembly: GCA_035583185.1. Classification (NCBI taxonomy): domain Eukaryota; kingdom Metazoa; phylum Chordata; class Aves; order Passeriformes; family Furnariidae; genus Anabacerthia; species Anabacerthia variegaticeps. Next base: position 87,895,203 of record JAWWEW010000001.1, on the reverse strand, counting down.
TAAGTTACTCTTAGGTGCCTTAAGCTGTTATTTTTTAAATACTGAGCTCCAGCTGATGGTGAAGGTAAGTATATTTGCAAGTTCAATATGAGTTTTCATAAAAATTATCATTAAAAGCCAAAACATCATGTCTAATTTCTTTTCTTTTCAAATGTTTCTGTCCTCCTCACATATATCTGCTGTCTGCCTTGATATTCCAAAAGAACTATGTGAAAGGAAAAGAAACTATTAAAAAATTTTGTGATTTTGGTTTCGATTTCCCTCTCAAAAAATATCCATATGAACTGACAATACTTGAGAATAAATAAGTTCAATGTTTTGTGCTGAAGATGGATTTACAGTTTAAGTCATGTCACTGCTAAGGAATACCAACACCACCCACTGACAAGTGGAAACAAAAAGAGAAGCAATGTTAGCATTATCCAGACTGACAGAAAGTCAACACAGAAACAATTGTTACAGATGCTTTTGTCATTAAGGCCTGTTTCCTCAAGGCCCCACTGCCCCTCTCTCCAGCTGAGGTTTCAGTATTCCAGGCCAGGCCATAGAAAAATTGGGACACAACTCCAAGACACAATATACTACCCATAGGAAGGAAGTCAGACACTCGATTAGCTTCCAAATATTCCTACTATAGAAATTAAATTGCTGCAGTCTGCACTGTAGTGCTTAAACACAATCCTATCTTTATCAAAGCATTGCTATTTATGGGATTTTATATTTATAGAGTTGGCAAAACCAAAGAGAACAGAAATAACACAAGGATACTTTCAGAAACCTCAAAACTAGGCTTAGATTACAACCAGCATCACCCAAGTGTATGTTTCAGTCTTAATCAGCCCACTGGAGAAGAAACAAGTATCACTTACGGGGAGCTCCTTCTGCCATCTCTATGGCTGTAATGCCGCATGACCAAAGGTCACTCTGCATAAAAAGACAGAGACCATATGTTAGTAGGTGGATTTGTCCATTCAGACAGAAAGTACTATTGAGAGGGGCCCTGTAGGTGAGGTTGAAACCAAATACCATGGCTATTTAAAGAATACTAGCTACTTTTTTCTTGTAACGCTATCATAAAATCCTACTTTTCACATAATCCATATGTATATGCAGAAACACATGCACATATTCTTACAGAGTGAGCAAACAACCCTTTCTAATAACACATAAAAACATATCCACATTATGACAATGGAAAATACGTTTGCCAGAAATCTAAGCCTGTGAAACAACAGTTTCCAATATTCCCTTATTTAAAAAGGAGTGAACAAGGGCATTGCCAGCATGTGTAGAGATGCAGTTATAAAAGCAAAAGCTCAGCTCAATTTTAAAGTGGCCAGAGATACCACAAACTACAAGAAAAGGTTATTTAAGTATATGAACAACAAGCAGGAATAGAAGGAAAATAATGGCCCACTGTTAAACTGGAGAGGTGACTTAGTCACCAACACCACTGAAAAGGCAGAGGTTCTCAATATTTACTTCACCTCTGTTTGTTCCAGAGACATTGCTGACAGCCAAAGCCAACACTCCTCCTCTACCATCTCAGCTTTGCCTGAAATATTACAGAACGAGAGTCCTTCAGCGGGAGCCTTTCACAATACCACCACTGGCCAGTGCCTCTGACTAGGGAGACCCTGAACGAGAGCCAGAAAGGTCAAAGACAGGCAACAGATGGAAGAGTCCTGGCATGGAACCAACCCCAGTGACTGACGTAGCTTAACGAGCAAAGTGCTGGAGGAAGCTGCTGTGAAAGAGCTGTTCTTGAGCAAAGTAGTCTTCATTTCTGGTCATAATGGTGTTTTTTAAAAAAAACTACTTAAAACTAATGAGCAAATAAGCTCTTCACATGCTACAAGCAGAAAAGCATTTCTAATGATCGTATTTTCAGACACAGTAAAGCAATCTTTTCTCTTAGTCAAGCTTAAGCTAAATTGCACAACCTCACAACCCTACAAAATACCATCATAAAAATTACAGCTTTGCAATAATTAAATCTTTGGTGTGCTCCAAACTATGTAGAGAATGATCTTTGTTAAGAAATGTTGTGATGGATAAATTTTTATCAACTTGTACATGTATCCTGAAAACAGGAATAGTTTTAAGAGCTCCTTCTGTACTTCACTGGCTCTCCAGACTGTGGTTCTATTTAAGGCAGCACCTAAAACGTATTGTTCTGGGTTACTACAATAACTGGGACATAGTCTAACACAATTTAAAGTACAAGCATTATACAAATTGAGAACACAAGCATTTCCAGTTAAAACTCTTTTTTGCCTTCTCTAAACACCTACAGCACCCTGAAGTCCTATACTCCTTATGTCTCAAAGCTACAATAATACAAAAAACAGCAACTGTTAAAGGTCACAATTTGACAGTATCCATACCTTGTACTCCTGTAATAAGAATGCAACTACACAAAATAATTATTACTCCTATAAAGCATAAAAAGCCTCAAAAACTGCCATCATTCATGGACATTTATACTGCAAGTGTATGTTTCAGATTTTTTTCTTTGAACAGGTCTTTCTTACTCTGTAATCATAAGTAGCATCTGGATTTTCATCACAGGCAATAACTTCTGGAGCCATCCAGTACGGAGTCCCAATAAAAGTGTTTCTCCTGCCAACTGTCCTGTCCAGCTGAGCGCTCACACCGAAATCCACTGTGGGTGGGAAAAGAGTAAAATAAAGTAAGAGGGGGAAAATAATGCAGTTATTACTTTCATAAAGTGATATCCCCTGTGGATATTCCACAGGGGAAGACCATGCTGAGGAGAAATACAGTGATTAATCCGGAGGCAACTGAACCCTTGTGGTTCACACGCAATGTGCTTGGGCCACAAGTGTCAAGGGACCACCTCTCCTGTACCTCTCACAAGTCTGTCTGGACAGAATGGAGAACACAGCTGCAAAAAATACTGTCTGGGAGGCTGAGAAAGCACTATTCCCTTCCCACATGATGAAGCCAAGCACCTTTGCCTATACAGAAGGAACCACTTCCCAAAGGTACCTCTCATTGCTGTGGGAAAACAGCATGCATGAAAACACATCTCCCTTTCGGCTCACCACTTCTTCTGCTCTAAAATTGGACAGCAAAAATAATCTGTTGTTCGAGGAATTGGTCTCTGCTTTAATGCACAGCGTAGAAGCCTCAATGGGAGCAAAAGATGAGGATTTTTCAAGTCCTAACTTTGAGCACACATGCATACAGGTTGCAAAAGAGATGCTCATTTCATTACAAGGCAATTATATTACAAAGGTGTTTTCTGCCCTTCAGTTCTCCCTGCTCACAAGCAGTGCTATATGTCTTTCTACACCAGTAGCTGCATCTAATCTAGGAGGGCTGTGTCAGCTTCACTGCATCCATCATCCAAGTGACACTGACAAACTGGTGTAGACAAGCTCAGTGGGAGCAATGGCTTGGAAGCTGCCGTGCTCCATTTTGGACCAAACAAACTAAGCTCTCCCAAGAGCTTCCTCCTCCAGCAGCCAGGACATCTTCCCATGCCTCGTGCTGCAGGAAGGTATAATGCAAAACAGAAGGGATGTGGGCTGGGTGGGAGGGCTTCAGCATGACTCTATATTTAACGAAAAAAAGGTGGCAAGTGTAGCGTGATACAAACAGAGAAGGTTACCATGCGCAGTAACTGAAAGAGACAAATTAGAGAGGAATTAAAAAAAACTATGTCCACTTGGCAGGGAGAGAAGAGGCCAGGGATGAACATGGTTTTCGGCAAGCATGGCAGAGCCTGACCTGTGTTTTGAACTCAATGCCACAGCTCCCTCAAGGGTGCTGTCCAGATCATATTTTTGCATCCAGAATCTGAACAGCAGGTGCTATTTTAATTAAAGCCAAATACAAGAGAGACTCCTGTCACCTCCCAAGTCCAGAATAAAGTGAATCAGAACAAACTCAAGTCACACACAGCTCAGTGGGATAAACAAAATGATCCCCTCGCTGATTCTCTGGCATGAAAGTCAATATCTTCTAACAAAATTCAACAACCTGCACTTCATCCTCCCAAAGCAGGAGGAAATATATGCAGGCTGTCAATCCACATGGAAGCAGAGACAGAGTACTCATGCTATAAAACATGTTGTGGGGCTCCTAAAGGATGAAATTCATTTTGGAAGGTCATAAAACCAAAGGCTGAATGAATGAGGAAGTAGACGTGTCCCTACTTACCAAGTTTCACTTCTGCATTCTCTGTTAACAACACATTTTGTCCTTTGATATCCCTGTGAATCACATGATGGGCATGAAGATGTGCCAATCCCTGCATTAAGGAGAAGAGAGAAATGAGAAGATGTTCAGAGTTAGGCTTTTGGCTTAGGAACAGAGTACTCATACCCAGCAGTCCCCAAAGGTAATAGCACTGGTCTTGGGCTCTTGCTCAGCAACTGGGTGCAATGGGATCCACAGCAGTCTTGTAGCAGCACAACATCCACACAGCTTTTGGTAATGGAGCAGAGACACAGGTCCCAGGTCATGCACACACTGTATCTAGATACAGCCTAACATCTGCACTGTGCAAACATCTCTCAGCTGTTGTATGAAGGAAGTTCAGCTCCAACAAAGTCTCCATGCAATTACACCACAAATGACATCAGCGTCGGTGTACATCACTGACATCTGACATGCACAAGGTCACACAGAATTTAGTCTGGGGGAGGGTGGTGGAAGGAAAAAGGAGGCAGCATCAAAATGCATATATATGCAACCCTGAGAAGGGGGTGGGAGGATGATGACTGAAGTCATGTTTGAGGACAAGAGATGACAGATGACAAAGAAATGCTCTGCTGCAAAGTTGCAGTTGTCTTCTCTAGCCTCCATAAATATGAAGCCAGATAATGGTTACTCAGGAAAAAGAAAAAAAAAAAAAAAAAAAAGCATAAGCGTTATACTTTCCAAAGGAAACAAAACCTCCTGGCATACGGTGCTTTTTGTTGAGACAGCACCTGGATGCATGCCCCAAAGCGTTAGCCATGTGGAGGGAGGGCTGAGAAAGACATATGTTGCATTTTACTCTCTAATGTAATTGGGAGAACAACAGGCAACCGTCTTAGCAACTGCCTGTAATTTGGTTTCTCCTCAGTTTTCTGCTCAGAAAATTGTAGTCTCCAGTGGGATCATCTTGCCTGTTCGTGTTGCCCTCACAGGCTTTTAATGTTTTATGAAAAATAAAGAAATAGAACCTTTACAGCTGCAAGAGGTTAAGAGAGTAGTGTTTGCTGTAGAGAAGTATTTCCTAACACATGTTCTTCATTAAATGATCATTTACCAGTTTGCCTACATAACCATTGGGCTATTTTCTTTTTTTTAAACAGTTAATGAGTGCGACAAAAAAACCACCATCCACAGCTTCTCTCCACATGTCACAAGCAAATCAAGTGAATGGCTAATGTCCCCAAGACCCTTCGCTGACTGCTAATGCTAAGTGTGGTCTTATTTTTTACAGCAATGAAGGCTTTTCCACAGCTTCACACAGGATATTTTTTAAAGCTTTCTGCTACTCTGACCCAGCCAGAGAGATAATCGTCTATTCTCTCCAGAGTACCATCAAACTTTACTAAAAAAAAAAACCACATTTGGGTTTGCACAGGGCTGGGAGGAAACAGAGGGGCACATCTCCCTTCTTCTGCAGTCCCCAGACCTGTCCAACCACACAAGGACCCACTGGGTCAATCATCATGTGTCTCCACTTAACCCAATCTTTGGCTCTTGAGCTCATTTTAACTTTGTGTCATACAACCTCTCCTCTATCTCTGACAAACTCTGTGTCCAATCAGCTTTTGCAATGTGCCATAGCAATGTGACTTTAGCATTCCTTTTTTTTCCAGATATTCCAGTCCCTGATGGTCAGTAATTAAGGCTTTTTCTGCAAATCTTTCCCTGGAATGAGAAAATAGCTTTCCCTAACTCTTTCCTGAGGTAAATAATTTTTTTTTCCTCTTCTCAGCAAGTATTTGACTTCTTTACCCAAACAGAACCTAGGATGAATGCACCACAGCATGGAATACTTCCAAGGCCACACAGCTCTTAAATCAAGTATAATATCAGTCCTGCAGAAGTTAGCTTTCCTCATATTGAGGCATGTTATCTATTTGATTTGAAATAAACGTTCTCCCGTGTTAACATGCCACCCTAAATGCCAGCAGCTGGACCATCCTCTAGCATTTGGAATTAGAGCAAGAGACAAGAATCATATGTCTCCCTCCATCCTCAACTTAAAAATTGCCGAGGCAGAACAAACGTGTAACACAGAAAACAGCAGCACTGATTTATGCAAGAGCCAGTGTTGGTTTCCTTTAACATAAAGCCCTTCAGAACTACATTTACGATTAGGCAATTGAACAAACATACTGTGTAGTGCTATGGGTAGGAGGCAATTTGTTTTACAAAGAAGCACGAGGAAAACCATACCAGATTTACTTAGTGCAGCAAACAAATGTCAATTCAAAAAGCACTTTAACTGTACCAACTGGAAATTAAATATTAAGAATAATTAGTCAAAGTCTCAGTTTTAGAAAAAAATGGTAAGTTGCAGCCCTCTTCCTGAAAAACTTTTGCAACGCCATCTGCTAGCACCGCACAGCCACACATGAGGTAGCTGCTTGCTCTAGACAGACTACAGGAATATACAATATGAGAGCACATCACAGCACAGAAGTCCTGACTGCTGGCCTAAGCCAACAACTCCCTTCCTCCATAGAATTGATTAGGAGCACAGAAAGACAGCTGCAAGCACATTTGGAAAAGCCCACTCTGTACCCTACTGTGCTACAACACTGTTTCAGCCTCAGGTCTTATGGACACTGTTTCACAGCTTCTACAATAGGTAAAGTCACTGGCTCTTCCGCTGGCTGGTCATGACTAAAAATTGCTATTTTCTGCAAGGTTGCGGTCACAATACAGTACAACTCACACCCAGATAAGTTATACGGAGCAGACAACTATCTACTCCTACACACTCTCCAAGTAATGACATGGCTAATGGGATTGATCAGAAACAGCTTCTTGAAGAACCTCAAGCTACATCTTTTAGGACTATTTCTGTGTGGAACAGACTATTTTCCTTACCCGGAGAATCTCTCTGGAGATATATGCTATCCAGTCTTCTTTCAGAGTATTCCCTTTCGTGTTCTTCACAAGATCTGTGATAGAGCCTGCTCCACAAAACTCCATAACAAGCTGAAAAACAAGTATCAGTGCACAATGAACATTAAACACAGTTCTCAGCTGTTCAGCAAAGCAAAATAATCATGTAACAGCACTGATTTGGGAAACCCTTGTGAAGCAGAGAACAGAATTTATTTTACATCTCTGCCTGGAAAATGGATTCAAGCAAATGTCTTCAATGTGTGTCAAGACATATATGGAATATGTCTCACATTAGTTACCACATTTTCAAGGACTGATTTAATCACTGTAATTTAATGCTGGGAATCTGGATTTGCTCAGCTATGCAAAATGCATTAGCAGTAAGAGCACATCCAATGTTGAAGGAATCAAACTGATCACACCATTGCAACACACTTTATCCTTTAACTCCCATTTATTTATGGAAGAACATGTACTGATGACTATACCCTGCCATTTCAAACCCAAGCTTCAGTCCTCTAGAGCGTGTGGATGAGGTGTGGTGGGAAATGCAATGGGTATGATTCTCAAGTGCAGCTTTCTTTTCACAGTCACGTATTCTTACTGCTCAGCTCAGCTGTCTTCTTCCCAAGAAACATGCTACTAACCATCAGGGAAGTGTGGAGAAAAAAGAACAAATCCACTGTTTATACAAGCTTCAGTTCAGCCATCCTCTTAAGGATGTGTGATTAGCCTATGTGATTCACTTATCTATCTGTTCAGGCAAGCACCAAATTCTACTAGTTTTGTCTTTCCATAATGTGGTACTTCTGCCATCCTCAAACTATATGCAATAGGGAAAGACTTATGAACATGTTTGAAAAACATCTGCTTACCCACAGTTGGTCGTCATGTCCTGGAGGACTTTTCTTAATGAAAGCACCATAGTAAGTTGCAATATTTCTATGATGAGAATATTTCTTTAGCATGTTAATCTCCAGCTTGATTTCTTCTTCTTCATCCTTTGGAAAAAAAATAAAACAAAACAAACCCCCCATATGTTTAATATACCACATACAATATTTATTTAGTTGTCCACATACATTATTTATTTATTTGTCACTTTCACACATGTACATTTTTTTAAAGTTCAATTTCTATCAGCATCATGCTCAGGAAACCAATCCTATGTTCATGCCATCAAAATCCTGTTTATTGAGATGGTCTTAAACATGTCTTCACTTTTGCAAATTTTCAGCAGTGCAAAAAAGCAAATGAAGGATGCACCCTAACCCAGTGATGGAGCGGGACATAATCTGTTCCAAAAAACCTATGCTTCTAATACTATAAGCAAATACATAGCTAGCAGGCTTTTATTATATGCAATCCAGATAACTAGAAAACTGGAAAAATCTGTGTATTTATGATAGAGAAGTATTGTTTCCATCTTCCTCATTTTTCCTCCTTTAATTCTGAAAATTGCAACCAGTTCTATTTAACTGCCAGACAGTGGCTCCATGCAAGCCAGCTGCTGAAGCAGGTTCCCATCTCGATGCTAGAACAGGACTGGCACAGGAAAACAGAGGTGGAGATCAGGAATTCCCCTCACTGCAAGGACAAAGCATTTGCCTCGTGCACAAGTTTACTCCTCCTCCATCTGTCTCTGTGGAGGAAGAGCAAGTGCATCAGGAAGAACGGGCCAGGAGCCCAGGCAGTAAACAGGATGCTGGGACACAAAGGCAGAGGAAGGATTTCCCCCGGCTCCCCCTGCTTCAGCAAGATGCCAAAGAGAGAGCTCCTTAGGTGAAGGGAGGTCACGTCTTCAAAGAGCTGAAATGGGTAACACTATGAAACCCCTCCTTAAAAACACCCACCATCTGTTTCTGAAGTGACAGTAGGACATGTTGCATGGAAGGATCCACACGCTTCAAGGTGGTGTCCGAGCAAGCAGCCAGCAGATACAGAAGAAGAAGCAGACACCACCCCACCCCCAGCTCTCCCTTCCCATATCTAAGACAGTGGGAGTCTTCTTCAAGCACCTATCACGGCAACAAATGAAAAGGCAGATGGATATCCCTTTAGGCACGATCTTTATTTGCTCCACAATTTTCTATCCTTAGATATCCCCCACAGAAGATGTCTACCTTAAATTGATTCCAGGATGAACCCAAAACTTCTGTTCCTTAGGGTTGCTGGCTGATGGGAACAGTAGCACGTATTTTGATTATCCTGTGATGTCAAAGCTGATTGCATGACAAAATTTGAAGCCTTAAACTTTCTTGCAATTTGTACCATGCTAGCAATCAAACATACTATTCATAACATATGCAGATGTTAATACTAACTACATGTTAACTGCTTATGCACACTGGTACACACGACTCGAGCAAAAGAAGCTACTCTATGCTACAAAGCAAACAATTGTTTCAAATATTCTGATAATGGGATGCAATTCTTAGTCGTAAATTATTATGACAGAATTCCCAAAATGCACTGGGGATAAACTATTCTTATATTTTCTCATGATGCATCTTTGAAGTAAAACACTATGTATTTCTGGAACACTGAACAAAATAGTCAAAGAATCTTGTAAATCAAAGTTCTCAGTGAATAGCAGCCCTGGGAGAAAGCGTTGTCAGAACAGCTTTTTGAGCCAAAAGCTAACTTGGTGCTTCTTCAGCTGCTTCTGTTGTCCTTACTGTTGCATGGTTATTTAGACCATATGCAAAAAAGAAAAAAAAATAAAAGAGAGAAGAATAATACATGCTTATACTAAGAACTACTACACTGAACCTCTGAACTGTGCATTTAGGCAAAAAAAAAATCTGTAATAAAAGCTTTGTTAAACTTAATAGTTTGGGACTTAATTGCTGATAGGTTAATAATATCTGGATTAATCTGCTATTTTGAACTGACTTTTTAGATAAAAATTATTTCCTACTCTCAGCACACGAACACAATAGCTTTTACAATGCAATGGGTGTGATGTCCTAAAGGTTGCTCCTGTTTGTCTATTGTAACAGCAGCCAAAATGATAATACTTAGACAGGATCTACTTCTGAAAAATAATAAAAACCCACCGAAACAAACAAAAAAAAAACACCAAAACCAAAACACAAACCTGAAGAATAAACAACAAAAAAGACACACAGAGACCCAGTAGACTGCAGGCAGTTACTGTTCTTTCAGCTCTTCACTGAGGCTGTCACAGTACCTGCTCAATGGCCTGCAGCAACCTCAAGCATCTCCCTTAAATAAAGCTAATAATGGTCCTACACTCCTATTTCAGCCGCCTTTGAGCATTTGTCCACAACACAAATAGTGTCTCAGCTGCAGTTCAGTTCAGTCCAAAATCCAGTCTACAAAAATAAATGGATTCAGTAATTCTTGCCAAGCTTTAGAGGACTCCACTTACTTAGAGTGGATCGATAACTCCCTGGCAATGAGTCCCGAAGACTTTGTGGCGACAGGTACTATCATGAGGATCAATCAGCAGAGGGAAGGAGGTAGCACCACTGCAGTACAGCAATGGGTGGAAGATTTTTAAAAAAAGGAAATTAAAAAAAAAAAAGTTGGGCAGACCAAAATCAGTCTGTTCCATATTTAGGAGCTTTTTTCTTTTTTTCCTGGGGTACAGCTCATTTTATTCCAATATGGACATCTAAAGGAGGCCAAACAATGCGCGCCCTACCGGTGTTTACTTCTAGCCACTAAGTACAAAAGAAGGGTGAGGTCATTAGCCAAGATGCAGACACCAATCTTGCAGATGTCTCGCATCAGGGTGACAGGAATCCCACCCAAAATCTCACCAGATAAGATCATTTCCACATAGACCTCCTTATAGACACACATGCCTCAGGGAGAGTACACTGCAGCTTCACAGAGCAAGGTGTTTCAGCAGCCATCCTGGGATTTGGACATGTGAGCCAGCCTCAGAGACAGAAGGTCCCTCACCTCCTCCTGACAACACACGCACCACACCACCAGCACTACCAGTCCCTCCATTTGCAGAGGCACTGGCATCACAAAAGGAGAAAATTAAAACTGGTTGAGGCGAGAGACTGACATTCTCATGAAGTAATACAAAAGTACATCCTTTTTTCTTGGAGGAGAGAGGCAGCTGGTGAGCCCTTCCTAGTGATTTTACGCAGCTGGCATCAATTACCACTTTAAGCCATTATCTGTGGATACAAATTCCCATTGAAACCTTCTTTGTCTTCCCTGTGATTGGGCTGGTGTAAGTGTTTTATATTTCTACATTCACTGTCTGTTTGTGACAGCACATCTGACTACCAGTAATTTTTGCAGTAAGCTATACTTTTGCGAGACTCACATGGTTAGATCAAGCTTGGAGCAGCTTTCCTCTCCCTTTCCGTGTGTTTCCCTTCAGAGATTAAATGGATGTGTAAGCATTCCTAGGGATTTCTAACTGCAACACTCTTTAATCAAAATAATTTTGCCTGTAAGATTAAACCCCACATATGATGCCTGCACAGAAATCCACCTATGTACACTAAGATAATTTCTAATAATTTGAATTAGCACATTAAAAATAAAATCAGTCATGTCACCCCTCAGCACACCACCCAGAGGCACCTGATCAGCTTGCTTACAGCTGTAGCACAAAATCTCAACGCCGCTTGCTCTTCCATTCATCACTGCATGCTAAATATCAGTACAGGTTTTCTGCATGCAGATGGCAAATCAATGACTTGTTATTTTCATTACATCAGCATTTACAAAACTGTGATGATTTAAGTAGCTAATAATTTAAGTATCTGACCATAGTTGCCATTGGAGTAACTCCCAGTCAAATAAAAGCTACTAGAGTAGGTCCATCTATGGAAGATTAATCCGGACAGCTTGATTTTTCCATTCCAGCACATTTTCCAAATGTAACACCCCACCCCCCACATCATTATTGAAAGAGAATTCTACTTATTTACAAGAATTTTTACAAGATGAGGAATGCAGAAACACTTCACTGTACATTGTCTAGGGATGGAAAACAAGACAATTAAGCTCTAGAAGTGTCAGAAGTGGTGAGAACAAAATCAAAGAAAAATCACTTGATATCTGTCCTGTTTCTATATACTTCCCTAAACATCATTGTCCAGATGCCTCAGGAGACCAAGCACAACAGTCCTGACCTGTTTGTTCCAGCATTGAAACTGGCACAAGATCCCTATGAGAATCTGCCTCTGAGAAACAAACCTTGGGGAGTAAGGGAGAAGTAATACTGTCTACCATGCTCTATAGCAAAATGAAATTACTTCAGAAGCTAAATTTTGAAATTAAAAAAACAAACAAACAAAACACACACACACACAAAACAAAACCAAGAAACAAAACTGAACCAACAAACAAACAAACAAACAAAACCCCAAAAATAAACCTAAAAAAACCCGACAGAAACCAAAAAAAAAAAGAAGCCATTTAAAGATAGAGCAAAGATATGTTCCAGGGCATGTAAGCCGTGACTTTTCATCCAAACTCTCCCAGATGGAAGAACTGTCTGGCTACTGCTATTTGCCAGTTGTTGATTCTGCCCTCTTAAGGGATAGCACTGCTTGAGGAGGAGGAGAAACTCAGGATAACTTGAGAAGATTTTATTTATCCTAGTAATACAATGAGGGTAAATGCAAATGAGAAAACACAGTCCAGCAAGACAATGTTCTGAGATAAAGGTAAGAGCAAATTTACCTATCCTGCCAGATGATTTATACGCTGCTCTAAATCAATATGAAGTGGAATACAAATTGGTCTCTTCGGTAACTTTGCTTTTTGATTTAAGAAAGGAGACAGTGATAAATCTCAGCTCTCCCCGCACAAACGGCATACAGTCATTTTAAGCTAAGGGTTTTAAAAACTAATATCACTACCAAACAGTGGAAAGCTGAACACACCAGCAAAGGGAATGGAGAAAGAGAAGCCTCAAATCTCTTTTCCTTTGCTTTGCCAATGCTGGTCAGGAAGCTCTGCCTGCCTGTACCCAGGTTGCTGCTCTGCCTGAAGAATGGCAGCTCGCAATGTTCTGCCTGGAGTTTCAGAGTAAGCTGAGCTGCTGAGGATCACAAGCTCCAGTGGTAACTTATGGAATGTGGGAATCTTTAAATCACTGGAGAGTTAGGATCTGTGTGGAGGGGCAGGCAGTAGCCTCAGCCCAGTGCTGTGAGGGAAAAGGGACTGACAGACCCCCAGAGTGGTGGGGAGGAAACCTGTTTGCCTTCAGAGGCAACAAAATGATGATGACTTGCCCTTTTTTTTCACTATGAGCCCTGGCACAAAAGTTGAAGAAAAACACGAGAAGCACACAAGAAATCCAGTTTATTTTCTTTTCTGCTTCCTCTCACTTTTCATTTCTGCCTTCCACATATATGAAAAAACCAACCAAACAAATAAACAAACAGAAAAATAACCCCCACACCCTCCTAAAAGACATCAAAAACACAAATAAAAATATTTCTCAATAAATGACAACAGCAATTTTTGCAAACCACCGTTCTGCTTGAATGTCACAACCTCCATACTCCTCGCACACCAGACTTGGCCAGCATCCATTCAGAGCACAATCTGTCCAGGACAGGGAAAGCCTGAATAGTGCCTAGCACAATAGGTGCTTTTCTGCTGCTGGATTCCATAATATATACACTCGTTAATAAAGTTCTTACACACGAGGGAGATATTTTGGCAAGGAAAGTTGGGGGAGTATTGCACACAGCACAGTACTTGAACAGGGAGCTGTGGTGCTTCCTCCAAGCCAGAAAGGAGATTGTAATTTTGGGAGGAACCAAACCACAAGAGCAACGACACTCCAAGTGCCAGGTAAATTGCTGCCAGTGACTGCCAAGATAGGAAGTTTGTATAAAGCAGAGCAGCTTGCAGTGTGGACAGTGCAATGTGATAAAATATGATCCTCTCCAACACCACAATGGAGTGTTGGAATTGGGAATATGACATAAAATAGATCTTAAGAGAAAATACCAAACACAGTTTTCTTGGAAGGGGAAGTCTAAACTGTTTAAAATAAAAGACTTTAATCAAGAGGTGCAGTAAACATTTAACAAGTCCATATACAAGTCCTCCTAACTCTTGACATACAAGAGCCTCCAACTTTCTTATTAAAACCCATATTTCTTTAGTCTTTTACAGCCTTTGAGCATTGTCACCCTCAAGCTAAAGACCTCATGCAAGTTTATTTCCCTTCTGTCTCTCTTCTACCACTCCCTGTGCCTGTTTCACTTCATGTGCAAGGTCTGTTTTTCACAGACCCCTTACCCACAGACTCTTCCCACCTTGGCATCAGCATGTTAATTTCTCTGCACTGTCCTTTCTCAAAAGCCTTCAGACTGTTCACTCTTAAGAAAAGGCATCTATCAACGCCACACACTCAGTGACATCCAGCAAGCCACGGCATGGGTGGTGAGCATCCCCTCCACCATCGCTGTGAGGGTGCCTTTTGGACTTTGCTCCTTGTCCACATACACAGCCCATGCAGAGAAAGTCCTTCATGGGCTTTACCATTTGTGAGCTTTCTGGAAACCCATCCTGTCACCGTGAGCTGCCCACCAGCCTCCGAGCTGTGCTGCTGCTGCCGGCACAGAGCCATGCTGCCAGAAACAGCAAACTGGCAACACTGCTCAGGCAGAGTAATTGCAGAAGACGGCTGCGAAGCTTTTTCAAGGGACAAAAAAAACCCTTAGTTTTGTGAAGACTGGCTGGCAGAACAGTGCTGTCCTTATGACCACGTTCGGTTACCTTCAGTGGCAACATTTCATCAAGCAGGTGAGAAACACACTTCCAAACACACACAAAACAGAAGCTGCTTTGTCTCCCCTTGGCACAACACCCTCTCTTACTGCATGCTAAAGGCACCATTTGAAACGAGAGAAAATGAGCCAACTTGTTTGCAGCAGTGCCATCGCTGAGACTGCAGCCATAAAGCGACAGTTAAATTAACTGGACAAAAAGGAGTGAGGGGGGGCAAGCTCTTCAGCAGGGTCCCAGCACTGCCTGAAGGAGCCTGTGTAGCAGCACTGTGCAGGCATGGGAGATGGAATCACGTGCAGGCAGGAAGGAGCCAAAAACCACGTGAAGACAATACTTGTCTGTTGTCTCCCCCTAAACCACCTCCTCTGCCAGTCACTCCGACAACAGTATTTTCTTTCTTGCCTGATGTGCCTCCAGTGGTCACTCAACGGGCTGCTCTGAAGGCACAGAAACTGCACCAGCGCTGATCTCCCTCAGTAAAACCCCAGGACGCCACTGGCTTTTCCAAAGACAACCAGGAGAGAAACCTCCTAAGGGCAAATCCTTTCAACCATTTCCAAGGCTAGTCCCTCAATCCTAGATACTTTAAATAGAGTTTCCTGCTCAGATTGCATGTCTGTCCCAGCTACATAATTCAACTGTCCATCCTCATCAAGCCTAAATTACCTACAAGTTATGCAACAAGCTAGCCTTATACTGACATCTTCAGAGCTGTCATATAAGAGGGAAGTTTTAGTACCCTACTTTTGTCACCATTATTCACACTAAAAATGCCTGTTGCCATACATCCAGTCTCAGATTTCTTGTGATCAGAACAACCCCTTGATAGTACATATGAAAATTAAACCTGCATGTGAAGGAGAGAAATTACAGCAACCTCCTTTACACAAAGCTCCAGGCTCAGACAATAAGAGGAGATGTAGATACTGGAGAGAAAACAGACTAATATACAATGCCAAAAAGTTGCACAGCTTTTCTACTTCCAATCTCAGCGAGCATTTGGTGCCCAGGAAAGCAGCATCTCTGGGGGTGACAGAGCCAGGGGAGGCATTTGCCCACTGAGTGCTCCCTGCCCTCCTCTGGGCAATGTGAAGCTCCACTGCTCCCACCAGATCTCCTTCCCTAAGGGGATCAACACATGGGTCCCTCCCCAAATATGCAGTCCAGACACTGCTGGGCCACAGTTTGGAGAGCTGGAAAAGGCTCTCAAGTCCTGCAGGTTTCGTGCAGCTGGAGAGATTCAACAAGAAACTGAAGTTCTGGTTTGAAACTAAGCTTTAAACTTAGAGGGGGGCAGAAGGCAAACATCTGAGAGGAGAAAACAAAAGGTCGAAATGACTGAAAGCAGATTTCCTATACACCAAATGTCACACAGACGCTGTATTAGCAGAAATGTAAACTGAGAAGGTAAAATACATTAAAAATAGCCGTTCTAGTGAACACTAATGTTCTCCTAGTACATGCATCATGAAAACCTACAAGTACATGAAGACACTAATTCCCCCACAGGTCAGATTCGTTCAGTATACAGCCTCCCACCCACACTGACCAACAAGTCTTGTAGACGAACTGGAAAGAGGAAATTATTTACAATCCCTCTTCCACTTAATACATGGAATGAAACCCAAATGCTAAAAGACAAATAAAATATCCCAACAGTTTGAGATAACTAACATGAACGCTATCACCATGCATACCCAACAGGAACAGAACAAATGTGAGGAAAGAAAAGTAAACCCACTCTGGCTTTCCTTGGGGCTGTTTCACATAGGATCCTTTATTAAAAAGAGATGGGTCTGCAGAAGTACTTTACAAGAGAAATTCAGCAACTCTATCACATGCCACCATTTCTTTGCCCAACATTGATTACGAACTTGGCACGGCTCAGTACATGGTATTATGTAGGCCAAAAGCAAACAGAGAGAATTGCAAAGCAGAGAGGGCAGATTGGCAATGGTATTCCAAAATCAATCATACATTAAAAAATAAAACACCACCTCGGTGGGGAGCACAAACAAGAACTACCACAATTGCCAGCAGCGAGTAGTTGTCAGCCACAAAGCAAGTACTTTGTACTTCCAGGAGACACAGTCCCACTAGTGATCTTTACTCTTCTAAAGGATGAATACCACCTCAGGTGGACAGACTTGTCCCCTCGCAGGCACCTTTACCCCAGTGCTAAATTTCAGATGCCTAGGTCCACTACATTCTAGGCTTCAGCACAACCACTGTGTACCTAAAATTCAACAGAATGAATCTAGGCTTTGGTCACTAGTAGTGTCAATGGTTACGGCCAGGAAACAGCTGCTGGAAGACTTATGGTATTTGGTTTCTGAACCTAAATCAACTGGCACTTGGAAGAGGAACTTTGTAGCGTACTGCTAATCCCTCAGCTGTCCAAATTCCTGAAGTCTTCAACCCTTTAATTACAGAAACACTCCCCATTAAACTGTTGCAAGTGGTGCAATTTTGCCTTCCAAATATTTAAAACTCCGTCTGCAACGCTCACAAAGCCCTGCATTTTGTCAGAAAATGAGTACTAAGACAAGCCCGGAAAACAAAATTACTGCATTTTCTCTGCAGCCCACCAATCCACTTCTATAAAGTGGCATACTTAACTTAGCCCACTACTATGACGAAATAGATTTAATGCTTCTTTTCTAAAGTGGTGTACCTCTGTCTGAGGTACACCTGCCAAATGAAACAACCTCTAACAGACAGCCATCACATCCCCAAACATCAAAGGTAATACATTGGCTTAGGAACCAATACCCATGCTTAATGCCTGTTTTTAGTGCTGCTGGTAACCTATGCTCTGTTTTACACCCACAAAATAAAAACTCAAAATTTTGGGCTATGCTACAGCTTCCAAAAAATGTCTTGTAAGCAAGGACTAGTGTGAGATCATGATCTGACTTATTCAACATGAAGTTTCTTTTGTTAAGCAGCCAAAGTATGTAAATTACACAGGAATAAAAGAAATCGTCCAATCTGTACATGTGTCTTACAAGCGCGACTGAATGACACAGTGTGAGCACACAAGTCCTTACAAGTTTTAATTTCAGGTAATCTTTGCCTAAAGGTTAAACACTTCAGCTCCTCTGGTCCAATATTAGTCACTGCTCAGCCTCTGTAAGTAATCTGCAGCCTTCTCCCCTGCCTTATGCAGATAAAGTACTGCAAATGCAAAAAGCCAGGTGCAAACAGGGAGGATCCAAGAGGTCCAAAGGCCAGTTCCTCTCACCTGCTGAGGGACAGAAGGGATTGCAAAGAAAACTGCAACACCAGTCCACCATTTTGTGTTTCAGAAACAGGGTGATTACAAATACTGTCCCTGCAAAGTGTAGGTGGCTGGGATGTGGAAAAGAGAGAAAAACAGACCAAACCCTACAGGCTTGTCAAATTCCATTTTCAATTTTAAAAATACCCCAGAAAATACCTTTGGTTTCTTTTGCCAACTTTGCAAGCAAAGACTGCTTTAAATGCCAGCAGGAGGGCTTGCTCCTCCTTCCTTTGCCAGCATCTCTCCCTTCTCTTCCTTCTCTCGCTGGTTTGGTGAGAATTGTTTCTCAAAGCAGTGACAGAGCAAAGAACTAACATTGGGCCGGTATCTGTGACACCATCAGCCATGCACATACCCACTGAAACACCCAGACCAAGCCCTCAAACCACCTGCTACTTCCTGGGGAGGAATGGACTCCTTCTGCAAAGCCTAAATCCAGGCCCATGACTGATGCCAGATCAGAGCAGGGGTTTCTGCTTCTTACCACCCTTCTGCAGCATTCCCAAAACCTACAACCTAACAGCAGTTTTGGGCTTGAAAAAGCAACACCAAGTTCAGCTAAGCCATGAAATAAACAGAAAACAAATAATTAGGAATATATAGGCTCAGAGCAGCTTTTCTGGAGCAAAGACCTCTCCAACTTGCTTGTTCACTTACAAATGAGATCCCTGCCTATAACCCCAAGGCTTTTCAAGGCAAGAAGGAATAAGGATATTATATTTTACCTCTAAAATACACTTGTGCTCAGAAATACAGTTTTTATAAAGGGAAATCCATTACAGAGTGATTTACAACTGACTGACAAGATGATGATGTCTGTAATTATCAGGTCCAATCCCCCAAATTACAATTTACCAGCAGACACAAAAATTACTTGATTCACAGCTAACATTTTTTTCAGCACACACCAGGTCCTTTCTGAAACAAGAGGGGAGGCAGCCTCTATCAGTAACAGACAAATGCAGCTGCTGACGAGAGGAATTCAGGGATGTCTGAGAGGGGCAAATTTCCCTTCATGTTTGCGCCAAACCTTCATGGAGGCCACATGACAACAAGGGCTGCAACCAAAAAGCTTTTCCTTTGTGTTCAGACAGGGACAGCTGTTAGACAGGTACAAAGATACAGTCACATCTGGGCACGCGTGATAAGCGAGTTCTTTATAAAATTGGTTGCTGAGGTTTTGATTTTCTTTGGTAGATTAATGCTGACTTATGCACAGCATTAAAATCGCCCTGCACTGCCAAAGCTCTATAAAGGCTGTGCACTTTAGTGTACAAGTTAAGTGCATTTGGCATTACGCCACAACGTACAAAATCATTTTCATGCAGCTGCCAGCAGAAGGGAGCTATATTCTTGGACCAGATGTTTTTGTTGTCAGTGCTGCCAAGCACGCCTGGAAACCTCACAGCTGAGTGGTGCTGTAGGAGTGAATTAACAATGAACAGACCCACAAGATGCTCATGTCCATCTATTAAACGGGGTGTCACAGTCCCCTCTCTACCTTCCTCCTGCTCTCTGAGCAACGAAGCTGCAGATAGCCAGCTAATTATTTACCTGTCTGAAAAGAAAAGGCCTTCTGCCTTCATCGTGAAAAGTAAAATCAAGAAATGCTCGCAAATAATATTATACCCCATCTGCATTTACGCTTAGCTGGGCAGGTGACAAAGAGACCACGATTAACAGCCAAGAAAATACAACTGGAGAAAATATAAAATGGTCCTAATACTGCAGTACACTTTTGGTTTTGCTGTTGGGCTATGAACAGGTAAGCATTTATTAAAAGGTATTTCACCTCAAAAATCAGAGCTGCTGTGGCATCTCACTCTCCAGTTCAAAAACAAACAGCTCAGCTCCCAGCACAAGTCCCTCCCTCTTGAGCTGAAACCCTGCGAGCACTGGCAGGAGTTTGGGGATAGAAGTCCACTTCTCAAACCTGACACCAGTTCCCAAGGAGGCCCAGCTGCTTTTTGCCCTGCTGACCTCCTGCTGCAAAGCAGGGGCTCCTGCCAGACCCTGACCTGCCAGCCTTGCCTGGTCTGTCACAACTGCACAGGACCAGCAGAGGGGATCTGCAGGGCTACAGGGGCCAAAATACTGAATTTTCAGCCGCTTAAAACCACAGATGTATACACAGAGCGAGCAGAAAGCACTCCCAACAGGAAAAAGGGAGTCAGCCACCGACACCTGGGTGCTGATAACAAGAAAATGAGGTTTACTCAGTCCAAAACTCTCCCGTGACAGGCCCTGTATCAACCAAATCTGTAAGAGAAACTCGAGACACCAGGCCACCTCACCCAGAAAGAAAAAGACCTGTACCAAGTCAGGGAAGAGGTGGAAGCACACCCACCACCTCATCCAGGCTGCAGCCAAGCCTGGGGCAGAGATGGGGGCAACACCTCTCCTTCAGGCTTGTGGAAAGGGGCTCACTTCTTTGTTTATTCCATTCACTGGGCATCTTACATGTTCAAAGAGAAAGGTGACATAAGGAGGTGGGGAGGTAGGGGGTGGAGTTGTGTTGACAGCTACTCCAGGGGCTCTTTCCTCAGGCAGGCAGCTCAGACAGGCATAGCCCACTCCTGTAGCACAATCCCCTGTTAAAAAGCGAAACTCAGCAACTTCCCTGTAAAATAAATGCAGGCATAACATGTTTTACTGAAATCCTCCAATCTATAATATCATCTGATCTCCCTCAGAAGAAGTACTGGTTTGGTTTCCCCAGCCTCCAGTAACCACCACATCTCCTATGCCACATGTGGCCCCAACATGCCCAGCAAGGCCCAGCAGCCAGCATCTGCATGAGAGCTACACTGAGAGCAGAGCCTTCCCTTAAGGATACACACAAAAGTCTGGTGTTTAAAAACAGAACAAAACAAACAAGCAAAAAAGCCAAACCACCACCGCCTCTCTTGTTCAGATAAATAACTGGTTGTCTTCTCAGTGACTTTTTTCCTGCTAAAATAAAAGTAACGCTATCACTACAGGGTCTCAGGGGAAGATGACTCATGAGCAGCAAAGGGCCTGTAATTCTGTGCTCGGGTATTCACCCCAACAGATATTACAACTTCTTACTATGCTAGTCTGGCAACATGATGAAGTGACAGTCTGAAGAAATATTCCCTTAATCACACTTGACTTGAAACCAAACAAAGAGCAATTAGCCTAGGCAAAGCGTGGGGGGGGAGGGGGGGGGGGGAAGCATTTACATCTGAAGGAGGAAACCTAGATTGTTTGGAGAGCTTCAAAATTCAGGAGGATATGGTTCAAGGGACCGGATTTGTCAGAGCAGAGCTGTGGGACAATGAAGTCATGCATAAAGGGACAGGCTGCAGCAACCCTGCCAGCTCCAGCTCCACCACCAAGGCAAGGATCCGCTGTTCAGTTTGGAAACACTACCAAGCAGCATGGAAGCAGCAGAAATCCCACACACAGCAAATCGGACCTCTCCAGTAGCTGGAGAGAGGCAGCTAAGTGAAAGACCATGTGTTGCAGAGGTCAGCTTCTGCCAGACTACAGGCATCTGAACAAAGCCACCATGGCTGGAAGCTCCTCTCCTGCAGTTTCCTGTAGACTGGTCCCTCCAACAGACACACAGAGAAATCCCAAAGCCAACTCAAAACAAAAAGCCATGCAGAAATTGCTGGTTAAATTGGTTAAGCTTGTCTTAGCCAGTTTACTAACAAATGATGCACCACTAGGAAAAGCTTTTAGCTGGCATGAATTAAAAAGTGAGAGGTGGGGGGCGTAGAATAGGAAAGGGGAGAATAGGGAGGCTAATAGACAGAAAAACATAATACTAGTACAATCATTAATAATAGGAAATTCAAAGGTTGTGACTGCTTTTTTTCTTTTTCTTTTTTTTTTTGAAACAAAATACCCTCCCCAGAACAGCTCCATCTGTAGTCTCTGAGCATCTGGGGGTTTCTGCCAAAGTGATCAGTAGCAAAGACCTAGCATTTGTCTTTGAATCGTAGCCATTATGTGCTTCAGCATTCCCACAGCACAGAGAGAAATTGGAGGCACTCACAAGCCTCCCTGGGCTAACGCTGAGCCACTGATCCAAAGCACAAGGGATGATGGCCGTGCATGTGCGCTACCGCATATAAAGGCAAGGCACGATGGAAAAAAAGGACATTGCTGCTGTTCATGACCTATAAAACTTACTGACTGAAAGCGGGCTTGGCTGAGGGCAGCTCTCCAACTCACTGGCAAACCTCTTCAAAGCAAGACATCCAGCTACAGTTGTCTTTCATACAATACAACCCTTATTCCCTCACGCCTTTGGTTTGTGAGCAGACACTTTTCCCCAGGAGCCACAGCATGTACAGCCATGCAACAGTCACGACCCAGTTTTGGCTAGCTCTTCTCAACGCCAACACTGCGGTGCTGGCCTGGAGAGCGGGCACATGCCCGTGCACACTGACAAACCTGCACGTTCCAGTTGCTTCACCTTCAGGAAAGTGCAGGGCACCACAAAACCTTTTACGTGCTGTTATCTGCCCACCAGCCCTACTCACCTCACACCTGTAGGGCCAGGTAAGAGCCTGTTTTACCATTCATCTTATAAAGATGATTAAAAGGGAAGGTTAAAGAATAACGATGAAAGACGCACTCTGAATGGCAGCTGCAAAAAAACTGCTGAACACCAGTAAACTCCTACTAGCATAACTCAAAGGTCTCTGTTACAAGGCTGTGTATCAGGTTTCAGAAGAAACTTCTGGCTCTTGACATCATGTGGAAGGCAAGCAGGTTTGTCCCTCTGAAGCCCTCTAGTGATGGCCAAAAGCAGAGCAGTTACACAAGTATTCACTTTGAGTACAACCAGGAGGAAAAACGCAGACAAATACATGCATAAGAGATCACTTCTCACCAGCCACACCAGGTCTAGATGGCCATGTTTCAAGGACCACAGAACAGTTTGTGGAACCACACTAAGGAAAGTGCTTATGCCGGTTTATCCACACTCTAAGCAGCCATTTGTCCTCCAAAGGCTGATGAATATGGATATTTTTGTGAACAATCATGGATTAGACCTTTAATCCAAAACAGGAATCAATCAATCCTGAGTGGTTCTTAATCAAGACTCGGGCAGGGGGGGAGGGGGGGAGGAAGGTGGAAAATTCATAAGAATACAGGTTTGATATTAAATGTCTTTCCCCACCCCATCCAATCTCTAACACCAAATTCAAACTTTTTTATCTATATTGATCCTTAGCAATAGACACAATCTCTGCACTCCACCAAATAGACAGTTTCTGAATACTTAAGTTTCCACAAGTATATTCATCCCATGCATTATCAGGCTGCAGAGAAGTCCAGTAGAAGAAACATCTCCATTTTTGCCTAAGAACATCTCCTATTAACTGCCAGTCAGTCCTCATCTCCCTCCGGATCCAGCACTACCTCAGGGATGCTGTGTCTGGAGGTCTTTCCTATGAAACTGCAACGTGTTGCCTAAATCCACTGAATCACATTCTTCTGCTTTATAAACCAGCTATATGAAATTCATCTATTACAGAAGTAGCTACATAAAATGTACAAAAAGGACACTGAGGTACTGAAGCGTGTCCAGAGAAAAACAACAAGGCTCATGAAGGGTCTAGAAAATAGGTCTTATGAGGAATGGCTGAGGGAGCTGGGTTTGTTTAGTCTAGAGAAGAGAGGGCTCTGGGGTGACCTCATTGCTCTCTACAATCACCTGAAGGGAGGCTGTAGTAAGCTCAGGGCCAGTCCCTCTTGCCATGTCTACGGTGAGAGGACCAGAGGAAACGGCCTTATGTTGAGACATGGGAGATTCAGATTACATACCAGAAAAAAGTTTTTCACTGTTGGAGTGGTCAAGCACTGGAATAGGTTGTCCAGGGAGGTGGACAGGATCACCATTCCTGGCCATGTTCAAGAGGCATCTGGATCTGGTACTGGGTGATATGGTTTAGTGGTTACAGTGCAGATGCATCATATGTTAAAATAAGCATTGTTTCCCACAGCAAAGTCTGCTCTAACACCTTATAAGACGACTTTATTGCCAAAGAAAGTGTTGATTTAAATCTTATCTAACTACTACACAAAGGAAGAATAAGTGGCATCCAGTGAAACAGCAATGGTACCACCCAAGCAAACACAGCAAGGGCAGGCTGGGCTTTTGATTCTGGACTTCACTTAAAGCAAACAGATGTCTTTCAGAGGTAGATCGACTTTGGCTAGCAAGATTAGCCCACTGAAGGGTTGTTTTCTTTTGCCATTCAGTAACCAGAGCACCATTAAATTCAGGGTTAACAAGGTTCTTTGCCTGCAAATATGGGACATGGTGCAAAATGCGGTTCAGCTAAGCCAGTTTCCCATGGGTCACCAGATCGGAGTCACTTGGCATCACACGTCCTCAGCACAGGTTTCCTGGCTCTGGCATTGGAACTGAGTTTGCCACACAGTGATTCTTTGCTCTGACATTATTCTGAACACTGGAATTCAGAATCACAATAAAAGTTATGGAAACGGCCCAAAGAAGAAAGTGAAGCAATTTCTGAGGCAAGCAAGCAGACTAAAAATAGCCTGTTGCACAGTGGAAGGAATCAGAGGGTCGGGGAATCTCTGCAGAAGACCTTTACACTCCATTCTTTATTCCTAAATCTGCAGGTGTGGAACACTACAAACAGTTCCTTAGCGGCCACCACAGGTAGCTCAGAAAGATGCATCCAGGATGCTGGAAAAGCGTTGCACAACTGGCTTTCCTCCTGGGTTTCCACTGCAAAGGGATGGCTGTGGGTTCCTCAGGCAGCCTCATGACTGTAACCTTGTGGAGCTGCTGCAGGCCAGGCCAGCTCCCAAATGCTGTCTTTCTTACTCCCTGACCTGCCTGACCCCTCTCACCCACTCCCTGGCCAGCTTTAGGAGAGCAAAATCAGTAGAAAGCTAATCTGTATTAAAAATATAAACAAACAAAAAAAAACCCACAAAAAAAAAAAAACCTCACCACCAAATCCCTCCCCCCCACCCCCCACCCCAACTTGTTTCCAGTGGAGCTCTACAGGACAGGATCAGATAGATGATGGTACAAAGGGAGCTTGTAAAGGAGGGGAAGAGAGGCAGGGCTGCCCCTGCCGTAGCAGCCATGCATCAAATTATCTTTGCTGTATTGTAAATCCTTCTCTCAAGGGAAAAGTAACTAGAACCATAGACACCTATGTCAGGAGGAAGAACTGCTATCACAACAGGATGCCATCTGAACATTTACAAATAGAAAATGCAACTATTCCTCTTTTCTTTCCTGCCAGTGTGAGAAATCCATTCCTAAATTTACACTGTTTGTTTGTAGGCACAGTGAATGAGTTTGCATTTACATGCTGATCCATTCACTTTTACATGAACAGTGCAAACTCTATCAATTTGTGTTGCAAATCAAGACCAGGCTAGGTACGTTTCCCAAACTTTTTAGTCAGAACCGGGGAGCAGCAACAATTCTGAAACAGGAACAGAGATCTTCCTCAGGGACTCAATTTGAATGGAGACTTGTTTGATCGTGCAGCCCCTCTGATCTATAAATCAGTGCAACTCTATCATTTTATAATTGATGCAATGCTTTACATTTAAAAAATTGTTGCAAAGGGGTGTAGTAAGAGAAGCAAAAAGAATAATTCAGAATGAAAAACAACAAACTCATTTATAAAAACAGTTTTGTCCCACAGGCTCAGAAAGGCAACACCAATAAATGCTAGTGAAAAGGCTGCTGAGTAAAATATGCAAGAGACAAATAAAACCCTCCTTAATAATGCTGCCTTTGCATCACTCTTTCCATGGCAGTGACTCAGGGCTGGCTGCATGTCTGCCTGCAGCCCTGGCCAGGAGGACAGGTTAGTGCAGGGGGAGTCAAGCAGCCAGCTGCCAGCCATGGGAACGCTCTCTCCCCGCTGCCTGTAGTCTCTCTGCCCAATGACATTTCCTTTCAGTAAAATATTCCACATAAGAAAATTATTTTCAAGGATCATGGATGCTCTCCTTTCTTGCTCTTGCAGGCAGAGCCAAAGTGCTTTGCCAACCTGGTAACAGTTATCTGAAGGTCCACAGGCTGCTGCATTTACACTAGGATTTCCACATAGTTCTCACTCGCTCTATAATCAAACACTAAAACTCAGTTCAGGAAGATGGTGCTACAGTGGAAAATATCCCTGCTTAAGTGAAACACTGCAGAAACACCTCACATACCAACCAACACACAAAAAGCTGGGCTCACTTCTGGAACTGACCATTCCACTAGGCAGAGAGACAGACACTTGTGAAGGCTCCCATAATCCCACAGAAAAAGGTGCAAAAGAGTCAAACTGTGACCATGTCTTTTGTACCAGTGATGTCCTGAGTAAAGAAACTATCATTTTACCTGGTGGATGTGAGGCAAAACATGACAACCCATGTGCCTGCTGTCCACACAGGAACAGTAGCACTTCTGCTACTAGCTTGCTCACTTCTCACAGATTCACCTTTCAGAACAAAACATTCAAGAAATAAAGCCTGACATTAAAAAAATCAATGGGAAAACATCAAAACAAAAAGATGCCTCTGTGGCCAGACTCCCATTGCTCTAATCATGCTAAAAGAGATGGCAAGCACAGGGGAACAAAACTAAATCATGTGCTTATTATGAAGCACCAATCTTTGCAATTTAATGACACCACCTTTGCACTTCTATTTAGAGTGGTCTCTGCACCTTATCTAGTGTTCTCTGACAGAGAGGCTACTCTCTCTCTAGAGGTATGTACACAGGACCCTTGTTGGAAAGGCCTTGAGACGCTTGTAGGCTATGGAGACAAACAGCATCTTCTCCTACACTGATCAGCTGAACCAGTCTGCACAGCATCTTCAGGGCTCTTTTACCACTAGCTCAGCTGTGTGCTTCCCATTGCATATTTAAGAGATTGGGCACAGCAGGAGAATGCTTTCCTGTCAGGCACAAGGGCAGCGTTTCTCATGGTTACAAGCCAGCTTAGAGTATAATGAATTCCCAGGTCCTTGAGCATTAGCACTTGCTACCATAATCTCTAGATTTAGGAGATGGACTTTAGGACTATTTTAGCCAACAACTCCATGCATAACCATTCAAACTGTGTCTTGCAAAAGGAGCACTGTCAAGGGACTTAGAGAAAACATTTTTGTCTCATTAAATGTTAGAGAATATCATCGCTATTTTATGTTTATATATACATATGCATGTTAAGGAAGAAGGGGAGAGTGATCACACAGGGCAATCTCAAATGTACAGTACTAGTTTTGTGGACCCATAAACTCAACAAAGAACCAGAGGGAGACTTTAAAATGCTTGAAAGTAGTTTGTATGTGCTACTCTCCAAACATTCCTATAGCTGCAGCACTTACTTGAGAAGTGAAGCATCACAACTTTCTTCTTAAATAAAAAAGAATTAACCTACTTTCTCCATCTGATTTACCACAAAACAGTGGCCAGATGACTGATAATGAAAGGTGGCTACAGTCTGCCTACCATTTTCAAAGCAGAGGGTATAAATTTCAGCCTCTCCCTTCTCTGTGCAGCCTGCCAGTTTTCACATAACATGTCAGGACTTTGTATCTTTGGAATTTCTCCTCCTCATTAAACTTGGCTGAAGTCGACCAGCAGATCCAAAAGGTATTTGGTGGAAAAGAGGGCAGTACACACTCAGTACCACCAAGACGCCTCATTTCCTTAGGAAGTCAAGATAAAAATATGGAATGTTGCAGCAAAAACAGGAGGAGCCCACAGGCAGGTGCGGTTTATGAAACTACAATTAAACACAGTCAAGAAAGATTACATTTCAAGCAGATATATTCCCTTTAATATAAACAGAGAATTAATTTCCCTGACTTTGATCCTAATGCCCAAGCCAGATTTTAAAGTGCAACTCTGAAAGACAGCAGTTCATACTGGATCTGGGATCTTTCGCTCACCTATGCGGGTAGGAGGAATACACTGCAGACCTGAGTTCAGCATAGAAACTTGCTAAAATGAAAGCACAATGCTCTGTCACAATGTTTGTTGGTTTTACTTTGCCCAAACTGGCAAGAGCACATATGCTCTAACACTGTCTTGACAAGGTTGCCTCGTTTTCCTTGAGTAGACGGTATGTCTGATTCACTTGGGGTAAATTGAGCTGTGCTGTGTCCAACAGAAATTATATAAAATGCAGCCCCAAACTTTCTGCTATTATCTGCACACAAAACACTTCTGTTTCCCATCAGACCTTGGATCTCCTCAAACAGCTCAGACAAACAGAGCTCAGCATTGGGGAAGGCAGCGGCAAATCACCCAGATCAAGGCCACCTGCATGAACACTCCCCTTGGCTTGGAAGAAATGCTCCATCACTAGATTTTGCACAGGCTATTATTGCTCAAATGCATGCCAGTGCAGGTATGACTGGTAGGTAAAATATCAGGACTGAGAAAGCATCTGCACACTACCCACACTGAGCCTTCACCACTGTTAGTATCAGGGTCCAGATTTCCCTAACATACATAGATGCTAGCAGTCATTTATATAAATATGAAATCACATTGTCATTAGTGACTTCTCTAACAGTAGGTCTTCAGATGACTGCAGGTACCAAGCCTAAACGACTGAAGAAAAACAGGCACAGGATTTGAGCTAAATGCAGGAGTACTGGCCACCTGGACTGATAAACAGTGCCTGAGGGTGGTAACAGATGTCAATAAGTTCACCTAGGTGACTTACCCTTTCCTTCTGAGTGTGTCAGTGGAGTTGCACCATCAGACCAAAGGAAAGAAATTTTTAAAGAAAAGGCCAGACTTGCCCAAAGAGCTCAAGACTCACAGAGAAATCTTCTTAATACACAATCCTGCCCTTCTGCCAATGGAAGTGAGTTGTAGCCATTTCCATTAGGCCCCAGTATGAAACATGCACTCTCAAATACTGAAAAGCAGTAAGAGATCTCGATGCCAGAGCTGAAGAGTATATCCTCAGCATCATCTGTTGTGCTACAAAAGAGTGTTATCTGGTTCTCTTAAAGTCAGGTAGGCAAATTTTTAAAGCTGTCTCCCAAAAACAAGGAGATTCTTCTACGCTCCATACTACAGCAAAGTTCCCTTTAAATTCATAAATGGCCATAAACTCATGTGTGTTATCTAAACTACATTAAAATTTACAAAGCACTGGCAAGACATTTTCTGCTAGACAGGACAGAAACCTTGCATGTCAAACCTGACACAAGCATACAGACCAGGAGAAGGCAGAGGCAGCACAGCTTTCTTTACACTTTCTCAACACAGTGCTCCACAATGAACCTTGAGTATGAAGCCATCTCCCAACCTCACCTGAAAAGCCATGCAACAGGAATCCTATTAAGTGAACATCATGAAGCCTTCACAGCCAAAGCTCTCTTGCCATTGACAGATAATACATGCTGGTGAGGCAGCAATGGTGCCCTCAAAGATCTTCATGGCAAAAGGAAAACATCTGTTTCTTCCAGCCTTGAAACAGTCAGGTTCTAAAACAGCTTCAAGGACAACTTACAACAGGCTGTGCATGCAAACAGTCCTCCAGTTACGTGGAAATCTTGCATAAGGAGAAAACATGTTGAAAAAAGCAGACAGAAAAACAAGCGTGTATGAATGTTTTGCATCCATTTTCTCCTCTTGTCCATTTTTCATCCAATCACACAGTATTAGTGTGAAGTTGCTCTTCACTAGGGCACAGCAATGCAGAGCCTTAGTACTTGACACCAGCTCTCTCCAGTGGTATAATTTCCCAAGCTGCTTGACAGCAGCCACAGCTTTCTGCCCTGACCTCAAACCGCCTGTGAAGCTCCCTATTCACTCTCCTCCTTGCAACTGCATCAAACTTGACATCCTCCCCTTTCCAAATAAGCTTCTGCAGCCTTCCAGTCTTGCTAACCACCTAAGTACTCAGATGAAGAGAGTGGAAGTTTGCCCTTTATCTAAACTGGTGCCAGCACTGCTCCAGGAAAATTCTTGGATCATATCCAAAAACTGCAGATCTGACTCAAGCCAGCTGTTAAATCTATTTGCCTTGCTGGTAGATAAAGTCACTGTTCCTTGTATGACTGTAAGAACAAAAGGCTTTTTAGAGTTAAATGTTATTCTACTCTGTTAGGACTATGAGCTGGCAAGCTAAACACTGCCCAGCCACCCAAGGACAGGGGTGTTGTGATGTGTCTGGCACCCCCTGCAAAGCCCTTTGCACCACATCACCCTGAAGACGGACAGGACCACCCCTGCCTGACCCAAATAGAGGTCTCACAGGAAACTGGGCAGCATGGAGCTGCAGGAAAGCCTGGTCACACACAGACATCAGCCAGCACCCAGGGCTGAACCTCCCAGCATCAGGTCTGTGGTAAAGCAGGGAGAAGAACTGTGCCAAGCTGCTGGGCAATGACATGCAGCAGAGGTAGGTGAAGGATCTTAGTTAAGGAGAGAAACTGTCAATTATATAAATGCTCTGAAGCTCAAAATAGGTGCCCTCTGGTTGCAAGACTATTGTAGCTCTTTTTGACCTCCTCCCAAACCAGGTGTTAGAGCTCAAGAGACCCCTGTCCAGCTCTGTTTTCCTCTGAACTGTAATAGATAGTTCCCAGCAGCCCTTTTTTTTTTTTTTTTGGTTACCTAATCCATAGAAGAGATCAGAGGTTAATCAGCTTCAGGACAGACTGGACAGCAGGGCTATCCACATTGTAAATACCTTTTCTATTTATTTCTTTTCCTCAGAATGATTCTTTCTTTTGACAGGTAACTGTTTAACCAAAGACTACAAAATGTTGTACAGACTAGTAGCAAGGAACCTCATATGTGAGGGACAAGCAAGCAGGGTGCCAGTATGCTCCATGAAACAATCAGGATTTTTAGATCCCTTATCCATTTTCCCCAATTCATACTAAGAAGTGACTCATAAGAAGTGACATGGCAAATGCTTTTGGTAACTCTACTGACTACAGGTTTGCTTTGGCTAACTTCACAGTAAGTACAGCCATGGACTGACATATAGGTACTTTATTAGGCAGCTACACTAAGCCAGGTAAAGCAGTGCTTTCATATCTCTGCACTAAAAGGATAGCCCATGTTCAGCTTCTCCAAACTGACTTGATCCAGTTCTGTTGCACAGGGCTGCAAGGATCAGCATTTCTCAATCTTCTAGAGTGAGCCATCAACTTTTTAATTTTTTTCCCCTCCAAAGAGATCAAAATCCATAGATTGTCTCTGGCTTTTCATGGGGAATAAAAGAACATACATAATAAACTTTTCATGTTTCGCACTTTGTTTTCCCCTCATTTTGTCTGCCAGTTTGTACGGGAACATACACACATTTTTATCTATCTGCAGTTTTTCTGCAGACTGCTTTTGGGATGGCCTATGGACCATGGATAGATCATCCACATGATGACAGTTTATAACACCATGTAGGCCATATAGACTCACAAGAATCAAAGAGACTTGCCTATTGCAACAGATGAAAGCAGTCAGCAGAGTCAGGAAGATGGCAATGAGTAATTCAGGTAACCTTTCCTGTTCTAGGTATGGGAGATGTGCCATGTTTCTCTGCAGGCCTGGAGGTTTTGGTCTGAAGTTGTTAATTTTTCTGCAGAGGACGTACAGAAACAGCAAGACAGGCAAGCTCTAAAAGAAATCCAGCTTCTTTCATAAATCAGCAGGATACAGTATCCAGTTGTTTACTTAGCATAATTTACACAGACTAGACTGGACAAGTCATGAAACACTGGGCACAAGAGCTGAGAAATGCTGCTGTTAAAAAAGGCATGCAGAAAACTTTCCCAAGGGATGCCAAGCGCGTGTGTGGGAAGAGGTAGGAGGAAGAAGCAGCAGCATCAGGGGTTATAACAAACAGAAAAGAAGCAATTGTGTTTTTCCCTCAAAATCAGTTACTAAACCTTTCAAAGAGAAAAGCATTGCTGGAAGCGGAACACAGGAGTGACACTGGAAACAACCATGCAGCTGCAAGGAAAGCTTCCAAAAGAGTTAAGCAGAGTCAAGCTTTAGGGCGTAATGCAAGTTAACAGCTTGGATGCAGGCAGATTTGCCAAGTAAGCTTTGCTAAGGTTTAAATGTTATTTACTTCACAAGAAAACAGATTCTTCTAACTGAACAGTGACTACCAAATCTTAAAAATCGTGAAAATCTTACAGTCATGGAAACCTAACAGCATGGTCAGTGAGTGGAAGTGGTCAACATGGACTGATCACCGCTTTCTCCAAAACAACGTCACGAAGAAAACAGAGGCCCTACAATAAAAAGATTAATGACAGACTACAGGAATCTCTCAAATAAAGCCTCCCCCACAACATGTGTGTAGCAACGAGATTCATCCTACATATGTACATTTTGTAAAACAATTTTTAAAATGTGTATACGCTCATAGTTCATATTGTTACCCTTTTACGGTCATTGGGCTCATTCCAACAAGGAATGAGAATAGCTTTCCATTGATGAAGATTGGTGGGGTTTTTTATTTTATTTGTTCTAAACTCCTGTGAAAATTTTTCAGCCTACATGCCTCATGCTTTGCCCTCAGAAAGTGAAAATAGGACCTTGAGATGCACCATTCGGTACTAAAACCTATAGATTTTTAGGTCTTACAGATCCCTTAGTGCCTGCTTTAGTGATGTAGATCTAAAGATCTGTAAAGATCCATACAGTCTTCCAAGTCTTTTCTTAATTTGTTTAGAAAGGAGGAAAATAGAAGAGGCAGGAAAGTTTTATGCACATCAACACCCCCCCCTCCAACATTTAAGGCAGAAGTACTAACAAGTCATAATATATTCAAAGATCAAGCTGATAGCTTCAGCCCACCTCCTCTTTTCTCATGATTGCCACCATTCTTTTCAAAATTAAAATCTGAAGAGAAAACCACATGAAAAGATGAGAACTATGAAGAGCATTTCCATACTGACATGTACACTACAGAGCTGTAATATTTCTTCCAATATCTCTAGTCAGAGGTTAAACTACCTCATTTTCTTCATGCCAACAAAAATGTTTAGAGAAAAGCCTTTACTGTGACTTTGATATCCCTCCTGTTCGGGTGGTCAAAACTTTACAGCCCAGAGCTCAGGCAACTTCACCAATCCCAAGCAATGTGTAAATTGCAGAATTGTGGCCTTGAAAACTGAACATTTTGGGGTGTGCCCACAGAGCATGCCAACATATTAGGTTTTCTAATTTGTTGAGCATTTGGCAAAGCAAGCACTGGATCAGAGATATTCCAGAAGAAAGAAAGTCTTGTGTCTGTTCTCAACTCAGGTTAGTCAAAATAATCAGATATCCCTCATAGTACTGCTTGAATTTAAGCAGAAAAGCATAACACAGCCAATAAAATATGCACATAGGCACAAATCACCTACAGGAAAATCACCGTTTTGGTTTTGTGAAAGTTTCCACTGAAGCTTCTTTCTCCATGGGCATGGACATAGTTAGTATTACCATTAGCAGTTCATCTAACTGTAGCTCTTAAAGCAGGTGGAGAAGGTGAATTTTAGGCTGTAGTTCCTTCAGCATTTCTTCTGGGACAGTCCCCACATTCTCGCCTCCCACTGCCCCTATAAGCTAGAACCAGGACGGAGCTGCATTGTTTGCCAGCAAAAGGAGGTGTTCATGAAACCATCCCTTGAGGAACTGAAGCCATTGCTTGAGGATATGCCTGTCTCTGGCAGAAATGTCAATCTGAGCTACTGCCCCTCCTCCCTGTTGGCCAGCAGCAGCCCTTTTCTGGTCTCATGCCACCTTCTTCATAGCAATTGCACAACAGTTTGTAACATCATGTGCTAAACTAGATCAATGAACCAATCCAGATTATAAATAACAAGGAGAAGGAGAGGCGTGAGGGTATTTTTAAACTATTCACTGATCCAAGTCACCATCTGGCCCCAGGGCAGTCATGTTGGCACAAGTGGTGGGAAATGGGCAAGGAACCAGGAACCAAGACTGGACAGGAACATTCTATGGTCACATCTGCCACTGAGAAAATGGTACATGCAACAGGATTACCCATACCTGGTGCTAAAAAGTGGAGCTGACTTAAAGCAACCTGAAAGAACTTACACATTTTTAACCTCCACAGGCTCATTACTTTGAAGCAAAACACATGAGCTTCACTGGTAGGAATGACAATGCTTTTTTAAGCTGCATGAGGCTAACATCTCCAAGCTCTTCCCTCTGACTGTTCTTCATCCCCTAAAAAACATTGTGCTTAAGAGAGACAGTGCCAATATAAAACTCACTTTTCAAAACCAGATGAAAAATTACAGAAAGTTTCAAAACTTAAGCCATCTCCTGCAACACGAGCTTAGCCATACCATAGACAGCATTTTTCAATTGTCTTCCTTTTTCTGTGCAACCTCTCCATTACAACTGTTTGTGATTAATACATGCTATTAAAAAAACAGGGAGTGTGCAGTACAGCCCATCTTAATATTATGGAAGAAGCCTTTTTCATGCATAGTCCAGCAAGCTGCCCTGTGTAAAACCACTGCACAAATGGAAACATTTGCTGTGCAAAGAACATTCACTGTGTGTCAATGCACCTTCATTTTTCTCTGTTTTCTCCACTTGTTAACTGCAACAAAAAAGCACTGCCTCCTCATGAAGGCAGCCTTTGAAAAACTTCAGCTGAAAATTGATCTTTATCAGGCCATCTTACAAAGCAAGAATATCTAGCTCTTGGCAGACACAACAGCTTCAGTTAGAGAGCAGCAGTCACACTGCCCATCGATCACTAGGAGATTTGGAGATAAGACTGAAGTCCTATCAGTTGACCTAGCCTTGCCTTCTTGTTTTCCTCCTCCTGGTGTGCCTATTTACCCGTTACACCCTACCTCTCATCTAGGACCTTGTGTCCAAGGCCACTTTTACTTGTTCCATCTATACACACACTAAACTATAAAACATTTTGCAGCAATACTCCTGTAGGAGTTTTGCTTAATATAACCAGCCTTGCCAAAGACCCCTTTGCTCCATACAGTGCACATACATTAACATAATCTTCCCCCTAATATCTATGCAAGATTGAGCAGTTCAGAAGAATAAGACACTTAGTCTGAAAAGGCACAACCTCTCTACAGAAGAGCGGTATCAGTCAAGCATTGCACATGGGAGGCTCTCATTCAATTTTAAATCTGAAGCTGTTTTGTTAATTAGCGGATGTAACTCTATACAACACAACTGGGATCAACAGGAAGAAACACGTGCTTTTCTTGATCTGTTTTTAAGACTTAATTTAAACTGATTGCTTTTTGAACAGCATAAACTGCAAGACATCTACAGATTCAAATACAGGCACATATTTATTATTTCTTTGTCTGGGTTAATTTCCCTTCTTTCCCATCTAAAGCTTCACAGTAAATCCCCTAGGTCAGTTACTACTACTACTTTACATTGCTGAATTCTGCTAGCAATCTGCTCATCATTCCTGCAGATGTTTCTGCTTTCAGGCTTCTTGGAACTTTATTAAGACCCATTCCTTTGAATAAACATATACCCTTTTGTAGGCTGCAAATGTACCAGGGAGAACACTGTCCTCTACGTCAAGCAGCCTCCTCACCTTCTTTTTCAGTAAAAGCAAGATGATACATTAAAGAGAAAAAGGTGGGAAGCAAGGAATCTGAATTTTTTCCACTCTTCTAAGAAATTTCTGAAAAGGGAGTGCTGCGTGCGCTCACGCAGCCTGGGACATAAAGAAAGTTGTGAAGGCCAGAGCACCTGGCACACAGAAATCTTGTCAAGGGCAGATGGGTTTGAAAGGTCAGGTCCTGCAAGTAGAAAGCAAGCATTCACATCCAAGGATCATGTCCTTCAGTAGAAGTATGAGGTAAGCCATATACCGTCTCTCATTATTAAATTTTACCCATGTTGTTAATAAAACAGAAGGTTCCTCTACTCACCTCAGTAACATCCATGACTTTGATGGCTGCCAGCTGACCCGTTTTGACATGCCGACCCTGAATAAGAGAGAGAGAACTGTCAGTACTGGCATCTCACCCATCCCTTCAGCATACACAGAGCAAAACATTTGAACAAAAGTTCCAGTCACTGGATTTTCTGCAAATGTGCTGGACCCTTCTCATATCTCCTAGGAAAAACCAACAAATATTCTAGATGTCTAAAAAAATTTTCTTTTTAAATTGTTCTCATACAAATTTTAGAACCCATTTCTTTTTTCTCCACATCAAAATGATGATTATCAAGTAGAGAGATTATATGCACAGCTTCCCTTCTGTTAACTTTAGCAAAGCTCATAGTCAGTAATGGTAGTTTATTAACATGTCAGAATAGATAAACTCCACAGGTTGTGTATTTTATTTCTGTGCACCAATGCCTGGTATCTGGGTGACATTGCTAGGTAAATGCAAGCATGCTTGGGGGGTTAGCCCATGTTTATGGCTTAGGGACATTTCTCTCTGTTTTGGTCTTCAATAGTAAAAAAAAAAATGAGATTTCTGCAAGTGATGTATCAGACCTGCAAGAGGTCTCTTCGCTTGTCTCACAAGAGCTAGACAAGAACAAGACGTCATCTCTCTTCAGCTACACCACGATAAGGGTACAGTTTCTCAGTACAGCTGGAGCTGAGTTAATAGATCCCAGCTCCTGCAGCAGGGAGCTCCTACCCTTCCTTCCTCTGCCTCCTGTCACATATTTCTCCCGGGCGCACTGAGCTCCTTCTGGCACTCATTGTATCATATGATAAGCTGATTGAGATCACTAAAATGGCAGAAAGTTAACACAGAAAAAGCAAACTGCAGGGTGGGGCGGGGGATTGCAGTCCAGGAAATTAAACTGGTTTGTTCTGCAGTCAGAACACAGACAGAGGTGGCAGGATGTAGATCGCGAGGCTGGGAGGCATGTGGCACAGCAGGCCCCTCCAGCTCTGGTGTGCTATAATTCCCCTCAGCTGACTTCTAACAAAACCCTTTTTCTCTCCACTATATTTTTACATGAAGTGGGGACATATCAATTAGCTGTTTTGCCTTTTTGTCTAAACAGGCGCTTAGAAATGGTCCCTATATTGGTAATTTCCAGCTCTCCACTTAACATCGAGCAGTCTGCCTCGAGATTTCCAGTCAAACAGCCCAGTCTCCCAACAGCTTTCACAAGCATCATCCCCAAAGACTCTTGTCTGCATCAGTCAAGCTCTCCAGCAAGAGGTATGCCCGCTACATTTCTTCCCTGCTATCACAAGTAATGATAAAAACACAACAAAACATTTCACTAAAGTCACAGTTCCTTTATTTCTCTCCTTAACCATTTCTACCTTTCCTAGGCAGAAACCTCTATGTAGCATCCACTATAGCTGATGGACATCAATAGTGCATTATTTTTCTTGGACTACCTTATTAATTTCTTTACAGATTCTTTCTGCCATGCCAGAACTGAAGCACCCCAAACCACTAGTCTCTTTGGAGAAATCTTAATTCTTTCACACCTTATGATGCCCTCCATGGAGGTAATGGCCAGGAATTGCTGGTGCATTCAAAATGAAATGCTGCAGAACTGACTGCCTCAGCTTTCTTTCACAACTCTTATTGTGCTGTGCTCTCCCCTTACTAACCAATCCAGATGCTTTCTATAAATACATTACTGTACTTAGGCTTTTGCCTGCTCTGTAAACTCTCTTTACTGCAGGCATTTCTTTTTACAGCTTGGTCTCAAGCTGGTTTCGATTTTGAAACAAAGTTAGGGTCATAACGTGTGCAGTAGCCAAGACTGACCTCACCCCGACCTTATTACTTCTTGAACCAAAGTCTTTCAGCAAGCCCAGGAGATTTCCAACTCCAGTTTCCCACCCTGGACCTCTGCCTAATGACAGAAGCCTGTGATCTTCTCCTCCTCAAGATTTACCATCCCACAAAGAAGGAGGGGAAAATGGTTTAAACCGAGGCAGAAAAATGCCCACTCTCAGCTCTGCCTCTATTTTCCACAGCTCTGTCAAAGGAACTTGAAGGCCCAAGGACGTGGGAAGCACAGTTTGAGGTACAAAAAGAATATGCTAAAGATAAGAGAGTAACAAGCACATCTCAGAGGAAAAAAAAGCTCACAACATTAAGGATATCTGAGGAAAGAAACCTTAAAAAAAAAAATAGAAACACCGTTCACCATTCATCCTGCAGCAAAGTGGAGAGACGGAAAATGTGGCACACAGAAAAGTAGCAAGATATCCACAGGACATCACATATTTTATGGAATTTTTTTGCTCTATTTGTCTCTTTAAATCTGCAAACTACTGGTGGGCTTGCTATTTCCAGAGAGATGCCTGAAACTTCCCAGCTCAGCTTCAGAGCTTTTCTTAAGTCAATGTTCCTCCCTGTGAGACTGGCCCACTCAGGATGACTAATGTGCACCAGCCCAACCATCCTTCCCCTGCAGCTTTACTGGATCCTGTTGGTGCCTCCACAAGTGTCCCTACAAAAACCTGGGCCAGCTAGAGCAGAGCACAGCAATTGCTCATGTTTCACTTTGCTTCTTCTGGGACAGGAAAAGCTTCTACATAACCCTCCTAAGGGACTGAAAGCAAGGGAACTGCAGTGTGGGAAGTGTGGGCTCCTCAGTATCCCAGGCCAAATTTAAACTCTGGTCACTTGAAAATACTGTTTAAAATTACTCCAAATACCCTTTTTGTAATGTATGGAGCACTCATATTCTAAGCATCTACAATGTAGTGGGGGTGGGGAAGCCTGCATGACATTAATTTATATGAGAGAAGTAAAAGGACATTTTGAAGCCAAATTCTTTTCATTAAAAATATTTTCAGATAGAGGGAAAAGGCAAACATCACAAGCACAGAATATAAGCACGAGCAGAGTTTTTATTTGTTTGTTTATCTGCTTCACAGCTCTGTTCAAGAACAGGCTTGTCAAACTATTAGCATGCTGGTAATAATTTTGCTCGTAACATGAAAATGGCTAAGCATTCCTATTTCGGAAACCAATCTTCAGATTTTCATAGCCGGCTTTTGCTTTGGAAAAATTTGTCTGCATTAAGGAGAGTAATAATTAAATTGCAAAATGATTGAATATGAAGAAAGAACTGAAGAAATCATAGATGGGAGAAACTCTCTGAACTCAATCTCCTGAGATTACAAGTTATTCAAATCCAACTCACAGGGCATTTGACAAATGTGATAACCATTAAGACTCCATCCAGACACCATATCTCAGCAACATCACTCCACTGGGACAATATTTTTCATATGGAATAAGGCCTCTGCTTTAGTGCAGTGTGGACTCATGGACCCTCAGGGCGTCACGGGATCACCCATGGCATAGCAGAGGTTTTTGCAGCTTTGTTTCTCCAGGCAAATTGTTGTCAAGTACAATCGGGATATCTGAAAAACTCTGCAAGATTGCAAAAAGCAACCCATGCTAACTGAAAACAGCAGTTTCCTTAAATCATGCTACACGCCAAATATCAGAAGCTGGGGATGCCATGGCCAGAATGTTAACTATGGATACGAAATATGCAATGGAGACAACAGCAACCCAGATGCATCTGGCTAAGCCTTGGGTGACTATCTCCAGAGCCAAAGGACTGAGGAAGCTGCAGAGATTTCACTGCATAGTAGTAGCAACAGGTAGAAAAGGCTACATCATCCTGGGAGTGTTTGCCTCTTACCAGGTTGCAGATAGGGGCCACAAGAAAACATCAGCACTGTAAGATCATCCCCATGTGAATGAGGCCACCAATACATTCCCTTCGTTTAGACCACATTAAGATTTTATTGATCAAAATTTTCAAACTACTTGTCATTTCTTATGCATTCTCCCTACTTTTCCTTCCCTTATTTCATGGTTCTATTCAGATTAAAGTATTTGTTTATCCTCCCAAGGTAGAAGCATAAGAATATTTCTAAGACTTCTACTCGCACCATTGCATTTTTAAATAGAGTCAATGGAGTTGAGAATGTCAGCCCTAAATTTTGTCCTGCTTCTTCTTGTGCAGATGATAGAAAGTTCACTTACATAGGGCTATAGCTCTTCTTATCAACACAACAACACTGCAGCATTTAACTGCATCTTAAACTGAATCCACTACTTAAGCATATTCCTCAGTCATGTCTGATAGCAATATGCTGTTTATTTCTCATCTCAGTGGGCTTTATGCATGTTGAAAAGCAGAGGGGACAAGGGGAATCCTTGGTAGACTGCCAAGATCTGCAAAACATCATAAATTTCAAGCCTACCCACCCTCTCTAAGTCAGTTAATACACCTACTTCTTGCCTCTTACTTCCTTGGCACACATTATTACTGTAAAATTTTTGTTTTGGAAAGGTTCAAAGGCAAGTGGTTATGTGCTCTTTTTCATGGTGCTTTTTTTTCTTTTGCCTTAATGTTATCAAAGAACCGTGCAAATGAAATGCAAAAGAAATCCTACCAGCTCATTTACTTCCAACCCCTCCTAATTATCCAAGATACATATTTCACAGTAATGCAGTTCTCCTACTAACACAGTTTCAGCCCTGTGTAATAATGTGCCTTTGGGAGACTGTTCCTGGAAGCTTTTTCCCCAGCTAAATGGCATGGAAGCAGAATATGGGGCAACATCACACATTAAGGAAGGAAAACAGCATATGTGACTATGACTAGCAAGCTTGGATTATCCTGTGCACTGTAAACAATTAAGTCTTTGGAAAACTTCTCCTAGTTCCCAGTATTCTGTGCTGACATCTGTAGAAAGAAGAGCAACTGATTTGAAAAAAAAATAAAAAATCTACTAATTCAATTTCAGTTGCCACAATGCACACAGAAGCAGCAGACCAGATTTAGACATGCTATCGAATAAAAACTCACCACAGTGCCATGTTGAAGTAGTGCTGTACAATGCCCCCATGCTAAACTTAACTTCGCAATTTGCTTCTCATTCAGTTGTAAACTCCTACCAGCCTGAGGCAATAGGCCATAAAGGAACACTCTGTTATCAGGTTGCACACACCAGTGCAATAAATGATAACTTATTATTCCAAGTCGTGTTTACCATCAGCTCTTTTTGTCACTCGCCAACACAGAAAGTTGCAGACCAACCAACTCTGCAGTGTGAAAACTTGGACTCTACACGACACTTCTTTCCACTCCCCAAAAAGATTAGGTGTACCCTGTGAAAAGCAATGGGAGTACTGCTTGTGGATAAAACAGAACCCATTTTGACAGGAAAAGAGAATGCCACAAAGTGAAAGCAACTTCTCCAGTCAAAACCAAATAATTAAATATGAAGTGTTCTTAAGCAAAAAGTCTACCTAACTGCATTTGTACACAAAATAATGCTGTTCATACTGATACAGTATTCTGTAGGCTCCAGTGATGGAGATAAATTTGTTAAAAAGGTATAATGTTTATGTGACATGAGGTCTACTTCTAGAATAAAAATCAGCAA
Source organism: Anabacerthia variegaticeps (assembly GCA_035583185.1). Taxonomy (NCBI): domain Eukaryota; kingdom Metazoa; phylum Chordata; class Aves; order Passeriformes; family Furnariidae; genus Anabacerthia; species Anabacerthia variegaticeps. The sequence goes on along the minus strand of JAWWEW010000001.1, from coordinate 87,853,686 downwards.
ACAACCTCAGTACAAAAGCCGGGAAAATCACTGCAGAAAGTCATGACAAAAAGTCATCCTGTTGGACGATTTCTAAATCCAAACAAACCAAAGCTATTAAAGACTTGCACTGTTTAAGTCAAAGACAGAACAGGGCTCTGTGTTTTCCCTCTGTTTACTCTTGACATCAAATGCCTGGAAAGCAAAACAGAAAACAACATACTCTCTATCCTGCCTTAGATATCCACAGGCTCACCAGTTTTCTATAAAGAAATAATAATGACAATTTACTCATGCATAGAGCTACATTCTGTGAAATAATTCACAGAAAGATGCACAGTTACTATCAGTCTTGTTCTTCATGGGACAGAGTGAAAAGATGTTACTCACTAGGAGGAAAAAAAAGAGAGTTCTGTGCATTGATTTTTCATTTTGATTGCTAGTTTTGTGGTAGGTTTCCCACTCTGAAAAATGCTGCATATACATTATCAGAGGCATTTCCTTCTCCCAAACAGCTCATTGCTCAAATAAGAAAAAGAAAAGTTAAAAAAAAAAAAAAAAAAAAAAAAAGAATGTTGGGAAAACTGTAGCAGAAAGCCACAATCTAACTTTCCCAGGATCACAGCAGCTCAATGGCAGAGCTCAGTTAGAAGGCATCTCTGCTGACTCCCAGCATCCTGCCCAGTAGTTCACCTCACCCCACTGATCAGGAGGAGATGTTTTTGTCTGACGTGAAAGTACAGAAAGCAAATTGCAATGGTAGACAGTTCTCTTGACAATTCACATAGAAAACAACACCAATCTCCCATAGGACCTTTGAAAGATTTGCCTAAGTGAGGCCTGACGATTATGCCCACTTCAGTTCACGGCCACTGAGACATTTGACTGGGCAACAGATTGAAAAACATAGCAGAAGAAGGGGATGCTGCAGAGGAAGGGGAAAGTAATAGGTCTAGCAGCTGTGCAGTTTAAGATTATGGCTGGCTCTTCATTACCCAGTTATGCCAATCGCGGTTCATTCAGCCAACTGGGATCCCTCAAGACTACATATTTCCAGGCTCAAATGGCACAAAACATTCCCTTATCAAGTGGAGCCTGCAGATTTCTCTCTTTTTCATTCCTCACAAATACTGATCAGGAAAGGCTGACAAACTGGGGTCTGCTGGCAACACTGGCAGCAAAGCTGCCATGTGTTTTCCCATAAGGCCTCAACTTCAGGCCATTGAAAATTTTTGAAAGATATGCTGTGCTGAGTGCTGCCCCTCTGCCAGGCACCCTAGTCATCAGCTGTGTCCTGGATCAAGCTTTGCTGCTCTGTAGGTGGCCACCCAGAGCTTCCTGCCCCAGATTACATGTTTCTTCTAAAGGGACACTTGACCTAACTGGCTTGAGACCTCAGCCTGGAAAATACCCTCTTCAAGAGACATCCTTGAAATCATCATCCCAATCACCACCATGGTATGGCCACATTTTGGTATCTTTTCTAAAAACACCATCACTCATTTTCTCTTATAGAGTTGGTGCCCTCAGCCCTCTTCAAAAAGAGAAGGACCTTACTAATCCTTGCACTTTTTTTCTGAGTTTAAACTTGCCTAGTTAATTTAGTTGGCACACTACTGAAAGACACCCGAAAACCCCCCAAACTAAAACAAAAGAAAATAATTAAACCAGAGTAGAGGCATACCTCCCACATGGACACAGTTGGCTCAGAGCACATTTGGCTTCCTTTAGAAACATCAGCTAAAATCAGCTATGTCTGGCTCTCATTCAAACCAGTTCATCACCCTACCTTAATGGCTTTACCAGTCACTAAATTCACCCCTCCTAACTCTGATTTGTCTCTTTGGACACCCTGAAATGGTCTCTTTTATACAGAACAATTTCTTTCTGGCAACTATAAAAATGAGCCAGATGGAGAACACCAGGAGAAGAATTTAGACCAAAATGATAAAACATGTACTTGTAGGTGCGAAATTACATGGTCTACACATAGACAGGCACTTCCATTACCAAACACTTTCTGCTGGATATCGGCCACTGCCTGAAGGAGCAGCAGGCACAGCTTGGTGTCGTGGCCAACAACATGGCCTGCAATAAGGGTCGCATTAATCAGGTTGAAGGGGACCACCACAGGTCACCAGAGCAAGCCTTGTAATTGCCACATGGCATCACAACCACTCAGTGTCACTTCAGAGAGACATCATGCACCACACGATGCTCCTAACTCAGACCAAACATGGCCCAAACTGACCTGCCAGGGTCCCCATATAGGTGGACAGGAGCTTTAAAACAATGCAGATACCTCTGCAGCTGAGAGAGACAGCAGATAAAGGGCAAAGTCTCCCCACTGCTTCTCCAGAGTGACATCAAAATAAGCCTGTATGAAAAAAAGCCTGGGGCTGCTTCTCTTTGTTTGACTGCTTTTTAAATGGATTAATATTGACATTTAACTCGTCACCCCAGACATGCAAAGCTGAGCTTTCTGACTGAAAGGAGCAATTGACACCCTGTGACTAAAGGCCCTCTGCACACCCAGGCAACTCTGCACCTATTTCGCTCTGCTCACCACCAAGAAGCTGCTGAGAAACCACCTCAGTGCTGGGCACACCCCTTCTGAAAGAGAAGGCGAGATACCTACAATGCATTTATGTATTTAGGCATTGGGTACACAGAAGTGCCACAAATTCATACTTTTCTTGGGCGGAGGAGAGCAGAAGTAATCCAGATCTGGTTAGTCCCTGCCCCTCCATGCAGCAGCAGCGTTATAAGTAGCCTGCACTCTCCTCGGAAGCATTGTCAGAGGTCGTACACCACAACAGAAGAAAAACCAAGCTCACACACCCTACCAACCTTGCTGCATTCAGTCTACTGACAAAAAAAAAGTAGCTCTGAGAAATGGGTGACGGCCATCACCAGGCAGCAAGCAGTCAGTGTCCCTCACTGGGCAGCATCCAGCAGTCACAGACAGCATGTGTCCAGCTGTGCTGCTTCAGAGCCTGGCTGCCTGAGGCACCACCCTGAAGTGTCCACCAGTCTCCTGGAGAGCAGCAAGGAGGGGTAATAAATAAAAATCAAGTTTTTCTTAATTTCAAGTTAGTTAAATGGGTGGGGCAATTGTTTTGGAAGGCATAAAACCTCATTGCAAATGCAACAGACATAATGGGAGAGGAAGGGAAAAGGGGGAACAATTTGCTTCAGTGCTTTTTATTTCCCTTTCTAGTATGTTTTTGAGTTTGCTGCTATTGATACAGCCCACTAGACACAGAGGAGCCCAACACAAATTCCACATTCAGCTATCCCCATCAAGAGAGTCCCACCTTCCGCCTAGTTGTATCACAAGATGCTAACACACTCTGTGGGGAAGATCTGCTACTATTGGACAGCTTAATATTAATGAAGGGCAAGAAGAAGGAGAACTATTTCCATGAATACCATCCCAGTAGAACAATACAGCTGAGCAGAGCAGGGAACTCAGGCTACGTAACAAGTTTTATTTCAACCTGATTAAAATGAAAGATTTTGTATCAGCAGCCTTTAAAAAATTCCAGAACATTTGCATTAAAGAAGAGTTAATTAACTCTTAAATATACATTTCTTTATATACATATATATGTATATATATAAAAAAATTAGTTTCAGGCCAACTGTCAATAGTCCTCCAGTACTACACCACACAACAAAGATGGGCTGGAACTGTGTGGTTTTGAGCTTTTTGTTTTTTCTACTCAGGAGAGACACTGACTGCCATCAGGAGCTGGACTTCAACGACCCTTGTGGGTCCCTTCCAACTCAGCATATTCTATTCTTCTGTTTGATGCCTTAGGGTTTCATGAATTTGTAGATTTTTATACTTCTAGGTAGTTTCTCACATATAGAGTAGCTATCAACCTCTAACCCTGTGCTAGCTGTCTTAAGGGTCAGATAACAGCTGGAACAACATGCCTGGGAAACATGTACCAGAGCTAAGACAATTAGCTACCATGTTAGTCAAAACAAGAAAGGAAAGCCCAGCAACCTTGGAAAAGCTCCAATAAGGGAAAGTGGCGTGAAGATGACGATAAAGGATGAAGTAAGGGGTCTTAAGACCTCCAACTCAATT
>JAWWEW010000001.1:87792481-87849508 GCA_035583185.1 Anabacerthia variegaticeps | reverse complement strand
AAATTCTTTAATTAAAAGAACTCTGCTCTACTTTACCCACACAAAGTTGTCTTGGAAGGTTCCCCCACCCCCCCCCCTTAAAGCAACATATTCTATTCTCTTTCCTTTAGCTATTACAAACATCATCAGTGCCACGTCCAGATAGTCACATCTCCTCACTCCTATGGACTAGGAAGCCATAATTTACCTGGCAGAAACTGCTGAAACTAAAATACATCTTCTAGAGCACGAGGTATGCTGCAGGAATACAACAAGAGGAGGCATTCTTGAAAAGAATTGGGACCATGTTTTATTCTATAACCACACACATAAGAATGAGTTAAGAAATACTTTACCAACTTGCTTGCAAGATGCAAAACACACATATAGCCTAAAGTTGTATGTATTTTAATTAAATGAGGACTCACACCAGGAGACTATTTCCAGCATTTTTATCTTCTGATAACCTGCCAAGTACATCTGTGATTCTAAAGGGAAAAAAAAAAATCCAAACCACCTTGTCCTTGAGAAACTGGCTGGTGGCCAGTGAGTGATCTGTAAACAGCTTTGTGTCCACACAAACTATTTTCAAATACTCAGGCAGTATTTTCAGACCTCAAATTATTTCTGCTTTATCAGCATGGGAGTTCGACTCAGAAATCCAAGCCTGTACTTAACAACCCTTTCTGTACCAGAGTCGGTAAAAACAAAACCCCAATCTAAGAGGTTGCAGAGCCTTTATTTACTTGTTTGTTTGTCTGTTTATCAGAAGAAGGACCTAAATGAACACAAATTCCTCTCAGTTACTACCTGGGTAGTATTTCATATGCATCCCCAAAGCATGTGGCCAACATAGTCATTATGTCAAATGGCCACACAACAGAAAAGCCATTACGCAATACATTCAGCTCACAGGTTAATCCATGGAAAAGAACAGCTTAAGGAAATGGAGCCTGCATGTTCTCCAATAATGACTTTTTATCAAGTACTCAAGAATACACCAAACGCCTCACAAAAACTAGTCAAAACATGTTCACCACCATGTTAAATAACACACAGATCAAGTTGTGGCAAACAAAAAGGGAAAGAAATTCCTTGGAAGAACTTTCAAAGCAAGGCCACAGTGCTGCTGCCACTGCAGCTGGTTCTTTCCTGCCATGCTGTGCATTCAGGGTACAAATAAAATGCAGATTAAACAAAAGTTATTTTGGTGCAAAGAGGTTTGTGAGAGTTCTTTCCACAGAAAGAGTCAGCAGATCAATACCTTGCTGTGAGCCTGGTGTGCCCTCCCAGCAGACAGCACTGGTGAGGCCACACATTGAATCCTGTGTTCAGTTTTGGGACCCTCACTACATGACAGACACTGAGGTGCTGAGGCATGTCCAGATGAAGGGCAATGGAGCTGGTAAAAGATCTGGAGCACAAGTCTTATAAGGAACAGCCGAGGGAGCTGGGGCTGTTTAGCCTGGGGAAAAAGGCTCAGAGGAGACCTTAGTGCTCTCTATAACTACCTGAAAGGACGCTGTAGCAAGGTGGGGGTTAGTCCCTTCTCCCAAATAAACAAGTGAGAGGATTAGGGGAAATGGACTCAAGGTGTGCCAAGAGAGATTTAGGTTGGGTATTAGGAAACCTTTTTCATGAAAAGGGTGGTCAGGCATTAAAGCAGGCATCCCAAGAAAGTGGTGGAATTATCATCTGTGGAGGTATTCAAAAGGCATGCATGTAGATGTGGCACTTGGGGACCTGGTTTAGTGGTGGACTTGGCAGTGCTGGGTCAATAGCGGAACTTGATATTAAAGGTCTTTTTCAACCTAAACAATTCTATGATTCTATGATTTTAGTCCCTACCACACACACACCTTCTGTACCTGTAGGTAGAATATACACTGCAGAGCTTCTTGGGGTTTTTTTGGCATTTCTAATAACAACTTCACTTTAAGGAAAAAAACCACCTTTTAGCTCATGACACTATGACACTACACAAAAGTATTATTCAGCTCATGATCCAACATCAGCCATTCCTGCAGACCACAAGTCACTACTCTGAACCACAACTGTCATTAGACATAATATAAAAATTGCTAGTCGGAAAGGCCAAGCTTTTGGTTGTAAATCATTCGGCAAACTGGAACAAATAGGACAACTTACTATTGCCCCAGACTGCAAAAGAGGAGTGAGAATCAAAATTCAGCTGAGGATGACTCATACATTTTGTAGCTGATCAAAGCCAGGGAGCTTATCCCAGCATAACTATCCATGAAAACCCTGCACCACTTCCCAAGTGGCAAAGGGAAAGGAAGAAGGGGGTGCTGGGGATCTCGACTCCAAACACTCCCCCAGCAGGGGCAACAAGGCTGTCCCTCTGACTCTGCAAGCATCCTGGCAACCATGTTCACATAAAGGGGAGAGGCAGCAGGGACTCTGCCTCGACAGGGTCCCATCTCGCTGAGGGCAGATGCACAACATAAAGGAGGCAGACAATGGGCCAGCCCTGCTGATGGCTACAGCAGGCTGACCATATCCTGGCCCACCAGCTCATCTCCTCCAAACACAGATATGGAGATGAGAGTCTGTAAACACTTCAGACTGAAGTCCCAGACTCTGGCAAAAAACAACAACAACAAAAATCCTCTCCAGCAATCATTCAGCCCTGACTCAGGAAAGCCCTACACACCCAAAGTTTCCATCCTTGGCTGGCTGTTTTCCAAAGAGACAGTCATGAAAGATCCCATGTATCTGCCGATACTCTGGTGTGTCCAAGAGCACCCATAGCTGACTGTGAGGGACTCACCCAAACACAGCAGGATTGCAGCACAGCTGGGGCCAGCACACTGCCTTCTGCCATGTGGGTCTTAGCAAGATAACCCGTCTCCTCAACTACTGTAGCTCAGAGTCAAGACTCAGAAGGGGAACAGCCCAGAAAACTCCAGTAAGTTTTTGGTTAGGGATTCACAAGTGAAAACACTGCTTAATTCCACTCAGAATTTAAACTTTAAAAATTTTAATCCTACAAACACAGATGTAGGTAATGCTAAAGCTTTAGCCAAATTGAATCTCTTACCATTACTTTCCACCACTTCCAACCTTACTAATAGGACCGGAGAGGGGAACTCGAAAAGTTATTTTGTTTTTTTGGTTTGGTTTTTTTTTTTAAGTAGAAGCCTTTCGCTCGTTTTAAGGTATTTGCTCAGTCATACTTTCCTAGGATGTATGGAAAGCCACCTATAGAGGAAAGTTTGAGCAACACTGCCTCAAAAGCTACCCACTGTTTTCAGAAATCACCTCTTGAATCTGGAAAATAGTCCTGTTAATCACAATCAGGTACTCCAACCAAACACTACAACCATGACTTAAATACATTATGTGGTATGGTGGTGCAGAACAGCAGTTCCTAGAATTAAGCAATCTTCCAATTAAGTGTCATGCACTGAAAGCAAAATTAAATCAGCTGCCCTACTACTTCTACTCCCTTCTCCCATCAGGGAAAGAAAACAAGGTCCTTTCAATCAGTCTGAATGCTGTATTACCAGCAGGACTGGATGTCCAAGATGCTGGGGAGGGGTCTACACACCCCAGATGTGCCTGTTCCAAATTACAGCACTTTGAAGACAGCTAAAACAAAATAACTCTTTTTTTTAATTGTAATAAAACTGGTTTTCCAGAAGTTCCAAAGCTTTTAAAGTTTGCCTTATAAATTTACAGCCAATTGTCTAATTACTGAAAGAGCATTACCGTTTATTATAATCATGTGTCTGCACTGAAAACATGAAGATAGAATGCTGGAATAGATTGCTCAATTATATAGCGCACAGCTATTGCAACTGCTGTCAAAGTAGAATTCATAAACAATCCAGGGGCTTGTGTTTCAAAACACAAGCACAAGCAATACTTAACACTTAAAGCATTTTCACTGAAGCAATGGATCACCAGGCCAAGCATAGGCAAGACAAAATTTAGCCAAAAGTATTATCAATTATGGACCATGTTTGAAGACACACACACACACACAGGCACAGACACACATTTATGCTAAGTGTGGGGCAGCCCCATCAAACACACAGTGGAACTAAGGGCTGACTACAGCACGATGCTCTAAACCTGAGCATCAACAATGACTGCATCAGGCACATCACCTACTGCAAGTAAGAAGACCCTGATGAGAGTCAGAATCCCATCCCACCCACCAGCCCAGCAGATGAGGGTGCTTTACCACACAGGGAAACTACCCACATGCAGAAACTACAGGACACAAAGGGAAGGAGGGTTGGGGGCAGCGACCAAAGTGCAGCCCTAGCAGCCCCATCTCTGGTAAAGTTGTTAAATACTGTCTGGAATGCTGCTCCACTATCACTGCAGATGAAAAACACACAGAGTCACACACCCCCCACAACACGTTTTCCATCAGCACTCACCTTGCCTGACTGTCTATGGCAGGGAGAGAGGCTCCTACAACTGGCTCTTTTCAAGGGAAAGCTGGTGGCTTTCTGACCCTCACAAAGGCACCAAGGAGGCACCCGATGCAGTTGCACACAGTCTGATGGAGGGCAATCAGGTCACCACAGACACACAGGTCTGTCCCAAAGGTCTTATTCTATGTATATCTGGGCCCAAGAGGCTGTTCTAGTCAAAAACAAGTTAAAAAAACAGGGTTCTTGTGCTCTCTCCTCCTCTAGCTCCACCACATCTCAGACTGAGATGTGTGGAACCAAAATACACAAAACAAAGCTCAAAACCACCAATGAATTTCCATCTGAAACATCGAGAAAACCCCCAGAGCTTAATTTGGGCTTGAGTTCAAATAAACACAAGAATTCAAAGCTGGAAGCATGTAAGATGCCCATATGGTATTAAGAAGGGAAAGAACTTGTACCTTCTACCAGCAGAAAGCTACAGGGGCTTCTTTTTCTGCTTTTTGCCACAAACTCTAAGTGCAACCAAGAAAGAGGCAAAGCTAAGAGAATCAGAAGTAGAATCATCCGAGATCCGAAATATTAAAACCCAGCTGTAACATCCAAGTTTCTGCAGGGAGCACAGAGCAAGGGTTCCTCAGTATGCAAGCAAATGATTGGGGCAGAGAAAAGAAGCAGATATAAGCTGCTGACAAATGCCAGCACTCCATTTAAACAAAACTAGCAAGTACTTGACTTCAATGGATTTTGATGATTCTGGGTGCTTTTTTCATTTTTACTATCACTCCAGTAGCTTAAAAACCATCTTCTACAATACACATTTAAAAACTGATAATGCACAGTTTCCATTTAGTCTGCTCATTAGTTTAGGAATTTCAAGAGACAATATTCCGGAGAGAAATTAAAAAAATAGAAGAAAACCAACATTTCTCCACATTTATGTGAATAAGTCTGTAGCTGAAAAAGATTTAATCTACCTAATTATACTGTCTGCCACTTGCACTTACAGTTAGCATTGAAATCAGTGGGTTTCAACTGAAATTCAATAAAAAGGAGCAAGAGAGAAAAAGCGAACAATGTAGTTGACTGCTTCATGAAAGTCTTCAAGAACCATCCTTGGCTTCAGTAAAAGCAACTGAAAATTAACAGAAAAACCTACTACTGTGAATTTGAAGTAGATCACTCTAGCTTTCCAGTCTTCATTTTCATGTTCATTGCAGGCAGAAATTAATTTGGTTTACTTTTATGACTCCTGTGAATGTGTCATACACTCAGCGATAAGTACACTCTTAGTGGTGACAAGTTTTAGCTCTGTCTCAAGACAGAAATCATTCAAAGCATAGGCAAGCCTGTTCCAAGCAAACAAACTAGAAGATCCACGATTTGTTTAAATCAAGACTGATTCCTTCAAGGAAATTCACTTAGAAAGGTGGCTTTCAGGCTATATTTCTCTAGGCTGTGCTGTGGAAGAGACTTGAGAGAAAGCGTGGGTCAAAAACACAGCAGACAGGACAGATGAGCCCCAGGGAGGAACCAGAGTGGAGATCTGCATGTCCAGCTTGGTGCAGCCACCGTATGGAATCCTGCCATGCTACTGCTTTGGCAGAGCCCTGGGAGATAGGAGGTAACAACTGCAAACAAACAAATGCTTGTTAGTTTGGTGGATAGGTCAATGGCTAGGGAGTTGAAGATTATGGCATATAAGTGCAAGTACAGCCTTATCTTTCGCCTCTTCCTCCACATCAGATCTTCAGCACTCCGAGCCATGATGAGAATACCTAATAAATTCAAGTATTGCTAGGATTTCATTCCTCCCAGCTTGTGGATGATGAGCAAAGCCTTTCTTTCTTCAATCAAGATTACCTGATACTGGATCCCATGTGACACTCACAGGCAGGTCCAGGCTAGAGTGCCAAGGAATCAATCAGCTGGGGGAGGGAAAGGTGGCAACACCCAAGAGAGCTTCTTTTCTAAGGTCTCTGCTTGCTTTAAAAATCCAGTCTCAAAGAAATCGGTCTTATGGATATACCATGACACAAAGAGGTGGCACCCACTCCACAAAGCTGGAAGGAACAGTCAAAGAAAATCAGGGGGGAGGCGAGAGGTAGAAGAAAAAGGGGACTTGTTCCAGCACCATTAGTCTTCACAAAGGATCCCTGCCTAGACACTAGTAGGGAAGACACATCAACACATGTTGGCAGGCCATTACAACAGACAAGCTCAGGAAACAAATGTGCATACAACAGATTACAAGGATGAGGAAATGCCAGCATTCAGTAATCCCAACTACAACCATAACCTGCTGAAGTGCTCTTTGCACAGAGAAGTTTCCTTTCAGAGCACCAAATTTCGTTCCTAAAGGGGAAGAAAACAATTGCTTAAAGAGTGTTGGTGACTTACTGCCAATATAAGATTAAGATAATTTGGTTCCTCAAAGCTAGACTTAAAGACGGCTTATCCACTTAATGATGCCATTAATGAGAGTTAATAATGCTTCTCTCCACGACAGCTAGACAGAGACATTGCCAGGACTGGACACTACTTGTCCTTCCCACCACTTTGGTTGTGACTAAAAGGTCTTCCTAAAAATACATGTACCTCAAATTCAGTGGGGTAAAAATAAAAAAAAAATGGTCTGATGTTCAAAGACAGGGAAAAAAGCAAATATCTCTATTGTTTGTCTCCTGCAACATCCAAAATATGCAAGGTGCTTCTCAAATCTTCAGAAGTGAGATCATTAAAGACCCAAGAAAAGGTACTAGCAACAGAAAATTTAAAACTTATGAAAAAAATATCCATTGAATGTTTTTGCAAACCTCTTTAGCAGACCATAAGCTCTCAGCCAAGCTACTTCTGAAACCAGCTGTCCCAGAAGACCTCTGCACATACAAATTATTTGTGGAGAAACTTCTATACACGTTTAGATGTTAGCTTTGCTACCATTTTTCATTAGTTCATGCATGCACTGACAGTCTGACCCAAACAGCATCTGCATTTCTAGCCTTATGACCACTTCCCCAAATCTCAGTTTGAAAATGTTTCTTTCTACTATTTTCAAGCCTCATCCTGCAAAGTCTCCTTATTCTGCTTAAAAATTAAGCAATGGTTTTCTTGTATCACCTTCCATTTCCTCAGATGAAGCATCCAGTAGATAAAGAGCACACATTTGCATCTTGCATTTGCTCTGAAAGAGAAAAACATGCCAACCATCTCTTTTTCCTGTTAAACTCAGCAGGTACCTCTAAAACTCTGGTTACAAGAGAACACAGAAGCATCAGAAAGGTCCTCCCATGAACAATGGGTTTGGGGTTGGAAGACAAAATGGAGATGGGAACATTGCCAGAATCCAACAGGGACCTGATTACCAGGATAAACTCCAGATGTTGATCCTCCCACTCCACCCCTCATCTCCAGTTTTCCAGTTTTGCCATGAAAACTAGGAGAAACTTCAAAACCCAAGTTCAAAAGGGGATTGCTGTCTTGAGCAGCTTGAGGCACACTGACGGACATACATGAACACACACACACAAATCTGGAGTGTTCATCACCCTGGGACAGTGTGAGATGGAAGTGTGCATGTCAAGAGAGGTCTGGAAGGAGATGACACACTTCCACCTTAGCTGTAGATTTCCTGTGCAACTTTGAACACGAAATTCAATGTTTTTCGGGGGGGGGGGAGTGGTGTTTGTTGGGTTTTTTTTAAATCCATAAAAATACTAGCTTTATAGTTGTGTTGCCAGGCATAATTCATCACAGTTTATTTTTAAAAGTGCTTTGATGTTCCTGGGTAAAAGCCACTACAGATAGATCACTCATTAAAGAACAGCTACAGATTATCAGGACTGGTGCCCTACATGAGTATTTGCAATTCCTCTGTACTGAGCAGCTATTTGAGACCAGGAAACAACAGCAGACACTTCCCACAGAAGCATCAGGCACATTCAGTGCCACGGCAGATCCGGAGAAGAGTAGACCACACCACAAAAGCCAAGACACAAGATCATGGGTGCTAAGGGAAAACCAAGGAAACGGAGTCAGACTTCCTCTTCGTCCAGCAAGAGGCTGAGACTGGACTGCCAGTATCCTACAGTTCCATTTTTGCGGTCTAAATATTGGTGATTGATGCCCTATGGGACATCCCAGGGCAGGTAGAAAACATCACGAGACCAGTTAGAGATATATGTTCTTTTGGAGCATGATGATGTGGGCTACGCAGGACAAGGTACTCCAGCACACCTTTCCTTGGGGGACAGGAGCAGAGAGAAGAGTGTGGAGTTGAAGAGTGTGGAACACAGGTCCCATCCCACTGCCCCTGAAGTACAATGTCACCATCAGCAATCCCCCTGACCCAGCAGCTCAAAGGCAGCGTCCCAGCTGGGTGCGCCTTGGTTTCGAAGGCAGCTGGGCCGCAGTGGCCCCTGAAAGTGAGATGAATCACTTTGACTTTGTGGAAGTGCCTTGACATGGTTGGAACAAAGGACCCATGAGCAGCTTAATGGCAGGCATGGCTTCTCAGTCTTCGTAAAAAGGCACGCTGCAAACAACACTGCAATTTGGCAGACAGGATGAAAAGAGGAGGAGTGCCTATTCAAAAAGGCTACTGTTTACTACCACTTCATGAGATAAGATCCCTCCACCTTTTTTAATTTTTCGCTCTTAGACACATACATTAAAAAAAAAAGAAAAAATCTCCTATTCCTGAAGAGGTGGTCTGATTTTTCTAGGAGTATATGCATTATAATTTTCAGCTTATGAGCATTAATGTTTTACGTATTAAATTTGGAAAGGAAGAAAGGGGTTTACGGGAAGGATTATTCTTAATTCTTTCACTCCTCTTCAGTACAGCAAAAGGGAATGAGCAAGTTAAGACAGTCTTCAAAAAAAGTAGTTTCTTTAGTAAAGAAAGATCTGTTGAACAAATATTAACAGCATCATTTGGATGTCTTCAAGACACTGTAAATCCAAGATTTGGTGATGTAGAGGAAATGCAGATCCTTATCTATAAGCCTGAAAGCAAAGCAAAATGAAATAAATTTCTGAATTCCCTCTGTGTAGAGACATTTTATCCTTCAGGACAAAACTCCACTGCATCAGCACTGTCAATTCTGCACCTTGCCTGGCTCGGAAATGGAGCTGCTGGTGTACTTTCAGATCTAAGGTGTTCTTGTTTCCAAAATTAAAAGTCACTAGATCCCCCAAAGGCTCTGTGTTTCAGGGGTGGTGAGAAAAAATTGCCTTTAACACAGGCCAACTCCTCCCACACTTCACAACTGATGGCTCACTCTATGCCAAATAATTTTAAAATTCTGCAAATCCAAGGAAGAAGTTTCCAGAAACAAGGAGCAGCCTGGGGCCGTGCAGCACTCTCCACCCACAGGGACCCTCTTCTGTACCCCACAGCCCACCCAGCATTTGCTGCAGGTTTAAATCCTCCTCTTAAAATGAAAATTTTTGCAGAGCAAGGTGGGACTCCCAAGAAACTGCTGCAAAGCAAAAGATCCTTAAATCCCTGGATCACCATTCATTCGATGTTGTGATGGAGGACCACCAAGCACTTGGGGTAGCCCACCACTCGCGTGACCCTCCAACAGGCACACAGTCTCATCCTCCTTCCTCGCTCAGCTGCAAGAGCAATAGCTATTTAAAGAAACTGCACCACGCATCCAGCATGAAGGACTTGTCACCCTCCTCCCCACCTCCTCTAGGAGCGGCAGACATCATTAATTAGGTCCTAATATCACCCTCTGCCTGGTGCTTTTGTGTGTCTGTGGTTCATTATAATATTACTAAGGTACGTTAGCAGGGCAGTTTACAAGGTCACATAAAATGAGCATTGGTTAGAGGGAAGTGCACCTTGAATTTAGCAGAACAGTAAAAAAAAAAAGATCAACAGTCCAATTATCTTCTCCCTACGCCAAGTTCCAAATAAAGCTCTCTGCAAGGCCCACACTATAACACAGTAAGGAACAGCACAGTAGGCTAAAACTGTGTTATTCTTCTCTTTGTTGGGAAAGGAGGACTAACAATTTGAACTCTAAGGCATTTAACTATCTAGATAATTAGTCATTCAATACAATGACAGAGGTCACCAAAGCATCACCCAGTGCAAATGCATACCTGACCTCACATCACATAAAAACGTAAAGTGCAAGTACAATTCCTCCCTGCACTCCCTCTCCTGTCTCTTTCCAATGCTAGGTTTGACACCAACAATCTGCTTTATCCCATTTATTTATCTTAAACTATCAAGTTTCCTGCATTTTAAAAGAAGACAAAGCTTACAGAAAGAAGTTGTGGAGGGTGCAAAAGTTACATGTGCAGTATTTATAAATAACTATTTTATACTCCCAAGGTTATCTGTTCTATATTATTATGCCCAAACACCAACAGTTAAAGCAAAGCAAGGGGGAAGCTCATGGCAAAAATAAAGGTACTATACGGGGGAAAAAAAAAAGATAGCTTTTTTTACTGAGTAGAACAACCAATTACCTTCATGTTTACACAGTTCACTCCTTCCTAAGCCAGTCAAGGATCAAAGAGAAAATGCTCAGAAAAATGCTAGAAAAAGGAACAAAGGTTGAGTGAGAGTCTGCCATGGGTCTGCGGGTAGAATGGAGAGAGTCCCACATCTGCAGCTATGGCTGCAGCAAGCTATAAATTAAATTAATCCACCTAGGCAGAGGCACAGACGGGAGAAACTTCATAGCGGGTATCTACAGCATGAGTAAATACACCCTTGCACACAGGTGTTCTGCAGGATATTTTTTAAGGTACAAGCCATCCATAGGGACAAATGAATGAGGCTGGGTTTGCCAGGCAGTTTTTCTGCATCACTGAAAATATACCAGAACATCACCAGCTCCCAATGGGAAACAGCTGAAGAAACCCTAGAGGGCCAGTGGCAGCCAGGCAGGGGAGAAGAAGGAAGCCTGCAGCTCACACAACTTCCCCACCAGCCACATCCTGAGAATCCGACCAGGCATGAAGCACAGGAAGCCAAAGAAGCCCTTTCCTATGGAGTTGTACTCCAGGCAGATTAGAGGAGCTCAGGACATCCCCAGAGCTCAGACAGGCATAAACTGATGTGCGGCAAATGGGAATTCAGTGGGAACTCGTCAATTAGGAGCAAAAGGGAAGCAGAGAGCTAACTCTGCAAAGTAAGTGGGAAGATAAGGCTGCAGTCTCTCCACCAGCTATTGATGCAGTCGGGTACTGGGGGAAGCTCACACCGAACACTAATTAAAGTTAGAACATCAACCTGTTGGGACTGAATGGATTTACACAGGCTCAGCGTGGGAGTGCAGCTCAGTGACAATTTATTTCTTATTTACACTGCAGTACCACTCAGTGGCCTCAAATCATGACCAAAGTGGCATTGTGTCACACCCCGTTCAACCACCCACATGGGCAAACCACATAGTCCAAAGAGCTTACAACTTGGTGTCCTTGTTTCAGGAAAGCATGTGCACCCAAGCTATCCCAGACAGCAAACACTCCAAGAGTTCAATCTTCCCCCAGTTAGGGCAGGAACTTTTCCATGTGAAGAAGGCCTGTCCTGAACAAACACTGCTGCAAATTCAGCTCTTTCCTCTGGCTGCCTCATGTCCAACACTTCAGGTCCTGAAAGTTCCCAACCACTTGGTAAACTGGAAGGGAAAAAAACCTTAACAATTTTAGGATTAGTAAACTATTCCCTAAAGTGACTAAAATGCAGCTGTGGTATTCAAAAGGCCCATGCGAATAAGAAAAGCATTAAAATCCACAAAAACAAAGCACATACTTCCAAAAAATACACCCAACCCAAAAAACATCACTTCTTAGACAGCAATGTTTATTGATCAACTCAACTTGCACATAGTTTGAAGCTTGCTCCTCCTGTTTCAGAGCTCAGAGGAAGTTTTTCATGCCCAAATTTTGATCATGTTTATCAACCATGCTACGTCTCCCCATAAATATGATTTTGTTAGAATTGCCACAGTTCTAACACAGTTCTAAATAGTGACACTATTTACAGTCTTTGTGTTTAAGAATATATTGTAAGGTTCTGATGGAGCCAGTTTCTCAGGGCACTCTTCTGCTGAAGGACCAGTCCCTGAATACCGGAATATTTCCACCTCTCGAGTTATTAAGCTCTCCCCAATGCCAATTTTTCCTCTAGTTTAAAATATTTGCTATAGACCAACCTATAAAACAAAGGATAGAGTTCAATCATATGAGGGGAACTAATTCCTCCTATCACCCCTCCTGATTTCCAAGACCAAAACAAAACCACAGAGCACAAACATTCAAAGCAATCTCTAGGGAGAAAGAGACAGATGCAAACTGTCAGCCTAAACAGGGAAGAAGAAAAAACCACAGTTAGTTCGAGGGTCTCCAATCTGAGGCTCATAATGGAAACTGTTTTACAACTTGAATTACAACTTATACTAGAACCCAAATTAAAAGTATTTTCTTAGCATTTGTATATATGCCTAAATCAAATCAATAACTAAGCTTTAGGATTATAGGATTTACTTTGTTATAGTATTCTACTTGGCAGGGTATTTTACAGCAGCAAGTTTACATAGCAGTTCATCCATAACCATGATTTACTTCACTTTCATTAGCTTAAAGACTAAAATCAGAAGACATTTAATTCTTCTAATTTAATATTTATAAATTAAGGAAGTAGGTTCATGAGTACTGGGTTGCTAAAAGCCACTACCATGCCAAAAAGTTCAACAAGAAAACTTACTGCTGCCAAGTACATAACTTTCAGCACAGCTTCACAATTAACTACCACTGTGCTGTGTGACTGGAACTGTGATGAACCCTGTCAGGAGGAGAAAAATATCCACCCTTCCCTAGACATGTCTCAAAGGGGTATTCAAGGAGGTGCCAAGGAACTGAGAAGCAATTTGAAAAGGCTAAGGCAGACTTTTCCTCCCCTGACGTTTACCAAAGCTATGGAGTTCAAAGATTGGATGGATGGATGGATGGATGGATGGATGGATGGATGGATGGATGGATGGATGGATGTTCAGCTGATCTTGTAACACAGTAAGGAGGAAGAAAATCGTATTAACAAGAAGAGCAAGCAGATTAGATTGCTGGTAAAAACCAGGAGCTCACAAGCAAAGTGGAGCTACTCCAGCTCTTGTCCCTTTCTTGGACAACAGAAATTAACACCTGACCTCCTCACTGTGCTCATGCAATGACAATGCCTTGTTCTAGCTCTCAACCAGGGAAAAAACAACAGATAAGTAAATAAAATAAAATGTTATCTCAGCTGCAGACAATTTTATTACTACTCTACTCCCCACATTTTTACTAAAAATACCATCATTTAAAGAAATCCATTTATTCCATCCTCAGCTATAAAAACAAATACTGGTTTTTTGAGGACAACATAACTGTAACTTAAGTCTTTTCAAAACATGCCTCTATAAAAGCAAGCTCTCTCACATCAGCCAGATGAACGCAGGACTATTTTTCCTAGCTTGACTCCATTCTTTCAGCTAAAGCTGGTGAAACAGAAAGGCTGTCACTGTTTATGGGAAGAGCAAGTCACCTTTTTTAAATGCCTAAAGAAACCAAAAGGTCTAGTTTGCCAGGAGTTACCTCTCTTAATGTACAGGATCACTTGTAAAAAGTCATGGGTGACTTGATCACTTTCAGTAATTATCAAAAGCATATTTGATAAATTATTGATCCCCAAAGAGAAAAGCAAGAGTAGTAAAAACATTCTTTCAAAGACATATGCCATCTTGCCCAAAAAAAAAAAAAAAAAAAAAAAAAAAAAAAGTGTTTCAGAGAAGGTTCTTTTGTTTTCAGCTTCAGCCAAGATGCTTGAAGTTAGTTCCTGTCCTTGTTTGGAGGTAAAATGAGGCAAAGCAAGGAAGCCACTACATGAGCAAGAGGGAACAGGCAAAAAATGGGCAAAAGCCAAGGGTAAGAAAGCATCTGAGAATGTAAGCAGAAAGCAGGGTGTGGAACCAGTGGGAATGGGAAGCCCACATATGTGCACCAACACCTCGTGAGTCCCTCACTGTCGAATTAAGCCCACCTATCAGACCATACTGCTGCAAGTCACAGCTTAGACCCACATTTCGCCTCACCACCAGTGCACCAGTGGTTCACGCTTCACTCAGACAAGACTTGAGCAGATGTCTGTGGGTGTGACTGTGGGATTCAGCTAAAAACCCATCTGAGGGTGAGCTACTGCCACCAGGAGCAGGCGCCTGGCAGCTCCCCTCTCCACACCTGCAGCCCCCGGCCTCAGGCACAGCAGCAGCAGCCACCACCGGTTCAGAGACAGACTGGCAGAAAACTCCAACTGCTTCTTTGTCAAGGAGAGGGTGAAGAAAATGAAGATACACAGCTCAGACCAGCGCTGCTGTGCTGAGAGGCTGAACACCTGCTGTCAGCAGGAACTGGACAGGGTCAAGGCTTCCCGAAAAGCAGTGACAGACGGGCTGAAGGACACAGCAGTCCTACCAAAACCCATGTGAGATAAGACACAAACCCCTGATGGTTTTCATTTTATCATCTGGAAATCAGAGGGCATGCCACAAACTACAGGGTTCTCCATATCAGTGATGGTTATCTCCATGGACACAGTACCATGAGACCACAAACTACACAGAATACCCACCAGGAACAGCCTGACAAACCAAAACACTCTGGTCTGGGGCACAGGACTGGATGGTCTCCTGAGACTCTTTTATGTGAATGGATTGTATATCTCTACATGCATATATGTGTACATATACATACATACATATACACAAACACATATACATAAATTATTGATTTGGGGGCAAGGAAAGATGGCATATGTAATTTCATTAATACAGTTTGCAGCTGACTGATCTTGCTGAGGAGGAAAATAGAAAAAAAAGTCCAAAACCCCCTTCAAATGACCTACACTGTAAAAAAGTCCCAGCAACAGAACACATGTACCATGCACCCCTACCCAAGGACTGCAGTCAGCACCTTTGGTCTCTTATGTAAGAGTCCCCTGTTCAGTAAGAAAAGAACAGGCTTCCCCCTCAAGCCAGAGAAAATCTTCCTAAAGTTAATCTGCTGGTTGTTAAGTAACTTAGGCCAGACACAGAAAGCAGACGAGATCACATGCTGGAGATTAGCACACTGCAGACCCGTAACACAACAGCCAGGTGAAGGCGCCGAGGGGAACGCAAACCTCTGTCTGCACCCATTACATGGAAGGTGAAGGAGGCAATGAATCCTGTTTTGTTTCCTGTCTCCGTTAGAAAACATGCTCATATGGTCATCCCTTCTCCCCCTCCCCTTCCCTTCCCAGTGGCTTGGGCAAGGCCAGGGTGGCGGAGGATCTGAGCTACAAACTTTCCTGAGGAAATGCCACCGAGATGGTATCATCAGATCCGTTGAGAACAGAGAAAAGATCAGACCAAGTTCTGGGAGATAATTACCCATTTGTACTACAAACATATTTTCCTTTACAATAGCCAGACTTTTAGTCTTAAACAGCTTGGCAATTTTTTTTCCCTCAGGAAGGTTAACCCGTTATTATAAAAAACACTTATGGAAAGTGCCTACTGAAAGCACAGGATGACACAGATGAATAGAGGTTATTCCTACTCCGGCTAACATCCAGTGCTGTGAATCACAATAAGCTCTGTGATGTCAGAGACCTTCTGCTCCTTTCTCTTGCCTCTTCTCCATCAGTCTCGATCAACTCATGTCTCACCTCCAAAGCCTCCTTCTCCCTGGAGGGAGGCAGGGCAGCTATTGATGGCACAGAAGGCCATCGGGCTGGAGCACAGCAGGGCTCAGATGTGGCTGTGGCCAGCCTAGGCTGTAAGACAGGTCAGCCCACCCCAGCATCCCTGACTGCTGCAGCTCTCCGTCATTTCAAAGCATGTTTTTTCAGACAGCCCTGACACCAGTAGGCTCCCACTATAACGCTGGCAGAAGCACACTGTAATTTTGCTCAGCCATAAGAATTTTAAACCGTGCTTAAGCATGCTTGCTAACCACGCTCAAAAGACCTACCAAAGTGCAGCCAAAAATGACTGAAGCCCTTCAACCAGCAAAAGGGAACCCCAGATAAATAAGTAAATAAACAAGCATGAGGCCACAGACAATGAGAGTCTATCTGAAATATTTCAAAACCGGGTAACAGCATAAGAAGCTTCAATGGGATTTGTAAGTCAGTGCATGGGAGTACCATGTTTTTC
The DNA here is from genome assembly GCA_035583185.1 of Anabacerthia variegaticeps. Classification (NCBI taxonomy): domain Eukaryota; kingdom Metazoa; phylum Chordata; class Aves; order Passeriformes; family Furnariidae; genus Anabacerthia; species Anabacerthia variegaticeps. The sequence goes on along the minus strand of JAWWEW010000001.1, from coordinate 87,832,920 downwards.
AGCATGAGAATTCTAGCATTGATCCACTTCTTAAGGCTAGAACAGGGGCTTCTCACAGGAAGATTAGTGGGAAAAAGAAAGAAAAAACTGATTAGTAACATTTGCTCAAGTCAGGAAAAGAAGTCTGGTATTTTCAAGAGCACTGACTGGGAGAGCAATGGGAGATGTGTTGATACTACAATACTACGAGCAATCTTGCTGGGGGCAATGCCAGAGCATTGCAAGACACCAGGGCCTAGGGACTACTAGGTTGGTACTTAGGGACAAAATTGTGTGTTTGGCTTTGAGCTACCCTTCTGGGCTTCTGCTGCCCTTCAGGGCACCCCAAAATCTCCACCAGCTAGATCACCAAAGGCTTTCCCATGCAAGAAGGGGTAAACCGTGCAAGAACAAGCCATGTTCCCATCAAGAGCACAGTGTGAAGGGTGGGAAACCAAGAGAACGAGCTGCTGCCCTCCTTCAAGCAGCCCCCAAAACCTCACTGCCTCTGAAATGGTATCACATGGCATTCTGTCAGCATTAGCACTGTGAATGGTAACACTCAATGTTACTTCAAAGGTTTCCAAAAAAAAAAAGAATAAAAAAAAAAAGGCAGTCAGTGATTTTCAGAAGACAGATACTGTGAACACTCAGACAAGTTTCTTTGAGCCCTCCCAAAAATGAAGGCATGTGAATAGTTACACTTTTCACATCAGTTTGAGCTTCAGACCCCACACTCCCTGGGAATTAAATCAGAAATTACATGAGAGATTTGAAGACTTCTAGTCCAAGCCACGCACACACACACAGAAAAAAAATCCCCTTCCTTCAACCTGCCTCCTCCACACCCCTCCAAATCCAGGTATTTTATCTGGCACAACACGACAGCAACAGTGAAAAGAGCACATTTAATGCAATTTACCTGTAATGAAAGCCAAGGTTTCCCTAATGCCAGCTTGGGGCAGCCAGAGGGGTAGAAGACACAGCTTGCTCCTAATCCCTTGGGCTTCAGTCCTGAACACAGTCACCTCTCCAGGACTCCTCCTGACACAGGCAAAATGCTGACAGCTGCTGAGCTCTGCAGTGCTGGGTGATGAGGGCAATAGATGGAAAGGTGGGCGATGAAAGCATCACCAGGAACTATTTCAAGCCTCCCACACAGAGTCAGGGACCAAACACTGGCATTTTCAGTAGGAACTGCAGGTCACCAAGGGACAATAATGTGTAATGTTGCATCTGTAACAAATGGCAATATCAATGCTGATGACTACATAGAGGATTTTCTCTTCTGATGGCACTTACCAAAAGCGGGTCAGTAGCCTGCCTTCTTCCCCTAAATATAAACCTTCCCAGAAGAGCAGAGAGCTCTGAAAGTCTAAGTTGCAAGAAGTTCTGGCTAAACTTTAATATAAAAAGTTGTGCAAGAGGCCTGTTTTCTTCAAAACTCGTGGCAGGCCTAACCTATTGTGAGGATCTGTAGAATGGTGAGAGCTCAGGACCTCCCTGAAGCCCAGCCACCCAGAGAAAATGGATGTGCTGAGCAAATAACAATATTTCATGAGGGAGCACAGTAGTAAGTCCAACTCATACCTGAAATAGTGCTAACTTGCAAAGGCCTGGAAAACTCGGAGGCCAGAGGTAGGAGTGGTTGGATACTGTGCCTGAATAAAAAAGTAGTAACTAGTAGCTTTACACAGTACCTGGTTAAGTATGCAACATGGGAAAGGCTAAGCACTAATGTCTACGCAATTTTCCTCAAAACAAAGACATGTTCTAAACCCCTAAAAAAAAGGATTTAAAACAAAAACCCATGCATAACATAAAGCATGTATTTTTACAGTTTTTTGAAACTGCTGTAAGCTCTGCAAATCATTGAGATCAGTGATGCCAAGAATTCACACTCCTCCCTTCACATACATATTGCTCCTGGCCTCCAAAAGAGTTCAAAAGCTTCAGCTAACTCTGTGCCATTCCCACCCACCCTCCAATCTCTTTCCTGATGCCTTCACAAAACAAAGCAAAATAAGACCTGCACTAAACAACTGTTAAGTTGTATTTTACCCCCTTTTCCTTTCATCAAAAGTAGGGAATGTAGGTCAAAAATGTGCAGCAGTCCAGTTCCATAAAAATTCATGATGGAGCTCATGATGATGCACTTTTGAAATGGCCATGCAACTTTGAATCCCTTAACACAGTTCTAATAAGTAAGTTTAAAATGTTAAAGTGAGTTCCGGGTTGAATAGGTCTAGCCATCTTGTTTCATACATTTGGCAACTGAGACTTAAAAATGAGCCTGAGAAACAGAGGCAGGAAAAGGTAAAAGCAAAGGGGCAGCAGTCCAGACTCAGACACTGAGAGTGGTTTTTCCCCCCTTCCCTACAGCTGGTACAAGGTGGTCAGAAAAATGGCTAATAAAATGAGAAGCCAGCTGAGAGAATTTGTAACATGAAACCCCCAGGCACAATACTGAAAGATTTCCTGTCTGCTGAGAGGGGGAACGAGAAAAAAAAAAACAACAAACCCCACCCAACCCCTGCTGGAGAGGTCATTAAAGACAGATGACTCATGCAGAGGGTTGGTAGGAGCATGTTCCCCTGAAACCCAGGCACCAGCATCGATCACCCATGCGTCTGCTGGCAGTGATAGATCCCAATGGGCGGAAAGAGGGACTGTGACCGGAACTGGTGTGCAGCACCTTGCCGGGACAGAACACCCAGCTCCCACCACCCTTTGCTGACAGCTCACCCACGGCTGCTGCCACAGCGAGCACAAGCACGTCTGGACCCGGGGAGATGGAGGAGAAAGAGAACAACGGTGCGGCCACAAATTACTTTTGCATTTAGGTTTCCTGGATGGGTATCAGCAATCTGTCATAAAACGAAAGAAAAGCCCTAACCAAACCATCAGCTGCACTCATTAAAATCCTAAAGACGTCTGGAGAACTGCCCTTTCTGCAGCATTAAGTCATTGGCAACTTCATCTTAACTGGGATGGAGATATTCCTCTTCACTCCCCCCGCTCACCCTGAATTTAACTACAGAAGAGAAAACTGGATTGTGCTCAACAAAAAAATCAGCCAAAGGCCTGCAGCAGGGTGGGAGGGTGGAGATGGCGGGGAGGGGGGGCCGTGAAGATAAGTCAGTCCTTTGCTTTGCACATGTCTTGTCGCTATTTATCCCCTCGCTGCCATCACGTGAGCCCAGCAGAGCCTGGAACAAAGGCCCCCTTTGCTTAACCATTCACAAGGAGCCCTTTAAGCACTTCAGCAAAGCCTAAGAGTATCCTTCCAATTAGCCTTTAAACTGTGACACTAAAATAAATAAAGAAAACCCTTTTCTGCAACAATGTTACCCCTTCACCATGTCATGGCTGCGGCACACACATCACTCACCACAGGGAGAGAAAATTCCTAAATTTAGGCATGTTCTCTGCCCCCCCATCAAGAGATCAAGCTCTTCATTAATGGTGTTCATCTAATTTGCTAATTTAAGGGATGAAATTACTCCTGCATGGTCTCTTGAAGAGGACAGTCAGTTATTTTAGATCCTCATTTCAGAGAAAACAGTAAAAACCAACTTATCCTCCTTATTCCAACGCTAACTAGAAACAATGCCATAGAAAGCAAATGCAACTTCCGCCCAGAGTTCAGACCTGACACGGACTGAGAGGATTTCTGTGCAAGGATCAGTACAACACCCGAATTCTTCTGGCTCAGAACACAGCACCCTGACTGCGCATGTGTGCGTGTCTGTCCGTGTGTCCATGTGTCCGTGTGTGCTGGCAAGCCCTGCAGCACAACAGGAGGGTCTGCAGAGGAGCAGACCTGGTCCTGAGGATTCAATCCTGCAAGATGCTCAATCAAGCCCTGCCTCACTTGGGGCCAAGTCACCTGATTTCAGAACATCAAAATGAATCAAAATGTGCAGAATCAGGCCCTACAGTAAAAAAATCAGCTCCCCTGTGCTTAAACCACAGCAATCCTCGCCTGCCAGTTCTTTTTAATCGCTAGACTGACAGCCATGTGGTAAAGTCGACAGCGCCAAGTACTTGTCATTTCATCGGTGCTGCCAATTCCCATCTTGCTGAGACAATGACACATCAAAAATAGCTTTCATCTGTTTATATACTGCATGCTCGGCAAACTATGTCACCAACTGCTGGTGTGGAAAAAGAAAAATAAAACCAAAAAAACCAACAACTTTCTTTTTTTAATAATAATCTCCATCCTGGAAAAAAAGTAAGATTATGCACTTTCTGGAAATATGAAAAATGCATTCCATATCTTGGGAAACCTTCAACGCATACTACATTTCATTGAAGATTAGTATATTCTGAAAATATTTATTACAGTAAATCCTAATAATTCTCACTCTTTACTAACACAGAGAAAAGTTGTCATAATCCAAACTTCTTTTCTGCAAAATGCTGATTCCTGAAGCTGCTGAAAATATTCAGAAGATAAAAACAGATAGCCAAAAGCAACTGAAGTCTTTTGCAGGTCCAAACAGATGCCAAAAACAACATACGCAACATTTCACAGCCTTTCTTCACATTTTCATTGGTCTCCCTTGAAAGACATACACTGCATGAGTCACATCCTTTTGTTCCTGTCTTCCTGGGCTATTCAAATTTGCTGAGCTATTTCTTGGTGGACACCATAATTAGAAAAAACTCCGCTCCCTACTGATCTGATGAACATCTGAGTTTACGTACATAAGAATATACCATGAAATGTTTATTTGTGCATTTTTTGTTTGTCTTCTTCCCTCCCTCCACAAAGGGGAAGAACAGTGAAGCACAAAATTCCATACATGAAAATTTGAAAACAGATTGGCAACAAAATGCATACACTTAGAATACAGACTGGAGATCCAAATTAGAAAACTACATCAGATAAAACCCTACAGTTGAGAAACTGTACCAAACAAACACTACATGGCAAGCAACGCCTAACGCTTGCTTTGATTCTGAACAAAACTCAACCTATACTTTGTTGAGAAGCAGAAAAGCAACTGCAGAAATTCACAAAAAAAAATCTCTTTCAGAGCTAAAGAATATTTTTAAAACTGAAATAACTTATTTACTTAAGCCCCAAATCTACTATTAACAATTAACTTTTCATCTCTAGTGTTCTTCTCCTAATTGCAGAACACATGTAACTGTTACAGCAAAAATGAGATTCATAGCAGTTTTGGAAGGGAGTCCCAATTGAGATTGCAAGAGACAGCAAGATTTAGGCCTGACTTACAGAGCCCTCATGACAGTCTAATAAATCAGAAAAACACATTTTTCCAACTTGTGTATTAAAACAAATACCAATTTGGTGATAGCATGCTTTTGAGCAGCCGTGTTTCCCAATGAAAAAGGACTGTTTACACTAGCCTGATACTCTAATAGATGGACACACACATATCATTAATTATTCCTGGCAGATGGAAGTGGGATGTGCACAAATGCAACACAACCCACAGGTCATCAAGCTGCTGAGGTGTAGGGGTAACTTTGCTATCTTGAAACGAGGGGAGAAGAACAGCAGGAAAGATGAGGCTGTGCCAGCTGCAGATGCCCCTTGAGTGTTCCTCCCCAGGCGGAGACATCCACCCTGAAGAGCCACACCATGGTGCTTCTGCCACTGTTTATTGAGTAGCGAGTTCAACCAGTACTTTTTCACACAGCCAGACTCCGTCCCACAGGATGCCTCTGAAGCCAAAGGTGGAAATATGGTTTATACCATAAGGGCTATTATGCAAGAATGAACTTGGTTGCAAGGTTGCAACCTTGGTCAAAAAAAAGAAATAAAGCACTCACCCCACAACCCCACTATGTGCTGCCAAAGGTTGGTACATCCAATGAGAGGTCTCTCTCTCTGTATATATATATGTATTAATCCTTTTCTCCATCACTGCCAAGTAGTAGACACAGCAGCCTAGGCAGTGCAGATCTGTAGTTTGATCCCACATGGAAGCTCTTAGGCTATTCCAAATACACTTAGATTTTTGTGTAAAAAAAGCTTAACTTCTTGAAAATAGGCTTTTCCATCAAGAGCGGCAGGTCACTGGCATCTTAAAGAGTAGGACAGCCCTAAGTGAAGTTGAGAAGATGTAATGCTGATATAAAGCAACTAAGCAAAGGAGAAAGTTCCTTTTTTCCCTTTATCAGGATTTAGTATCAAGTTGGCTAAGTGGAGTTGTACAGCTCCATGGAAAAAGCAAATTTTTTTTCCCCTACCCCCTCCTCTTTTCAGATGTTTTCTTCTTTATGGAAAAAACAATAGGTAAATTAAAACAGTCCTCCATCCCCCTGAGGATCAGTCATCCTGTCAGCTTCTGGGAGCAGAGCTCAACTCTGAGCATAGAGAAGTGCCTTTGAAACACTGTTCTGAAAGCAAAAGCTCTCCCCGGAGGAGGTGGTGATGTGGAAGCAGGTATTGATAAACATAGATATTAGCTGTTGCTCTGTTCTAACAGTCCAAATCAAACAAGTGGAAATAGTAAAGAACTATGTATGCATGAAGATTACATTCATACTTTAAAATACTATTAGTGAAAGACTGGTAAGAGATGAAATGCAATGCAGTCTCTATAATTGCTAGATTCCCTTGGGGTTTTTCTATTTCTTTTTTTTTTTTTTTTTTTTAAAGTAAACGTATTCCATAAGAGGAAAGATATTCACATATGGTTAAATTTTAATTTGGTTAGTTATATAAACTACATGCCACTATAAAAACTTCTCACCCGTAGTTTCAATTCCATAATCACAAGCTGTTATTCACTTCCCATGATTACACATTCTGCCCAATCAGAAGTTTGTCCTTCCACTTCAAACATGGGTTAAGCAACTAACAGATGCATTTAAATCAGACTGTAAAAGAACTTAGTGAACTTTCTGAGTACAAAACATGCTAAAATTAAGCCTAACTTTGTCGTCATACTTCATCGACCTGTCATCAACTTCATCACGTACCAAAAGATAACATTGTTCAAAACCGAGATAGGGCATAAGAAGACCGCATTAAAAAGACAAGGCAAATTATTTGTCAGTTTAATATTTCTTAGCTTAGTCTACAAGTAAAAGACACTATTTTGTTTTATAAAAATGCAAAGCAAAGCTTCTGTAGGAAAAATTCCTTGTTAAAAACTATATTAAAATGCCATGCAGCAATCACCAAAATGCAATCTTACTATAAAACAGTGTGCTCCTAGCATAAAGATCATCATGAGATGGGGTTTTAGTCCAAATTTAAAAGTAATTAAAATGTATTATACGCAAATGTTGGATGGGATTGAGTGTATGATTCAGTCCTCATGTCACTCTCAATCACAGTGACGAATCTGCTCTTCAAGACAAAGTCTAAGAGCTGTGGGTAAAACAATTTAGTACTGCTAGCTCTAATTAATCCAAATCCAAGTGTTTCTAGTTCTTCAGTACATAGAATAAACTAGATGCAGCTTTCTCCCATTTGTTATGCACGTAATTCAAACAGGAAGCTCTTCAAATCTAGGATTACAAAAATGTAATTAATAAATGGAAATAATCTGACCCTTTAGGCCCGTAGTCAATGAAATTATTTGTGAACATAAATTTGAGACCATGCCTGTATTCTCCTTGGTATCAATGCTCTAGCACTTCCATCTAAAATTAAAGAAAACTCTTCATACAGGAGCCTTCTACATACACCAGAAAAAGGCATGCTCTCAAGCAATCAAGGGGAATAAACACTGGGAAAAGAAATACAAGGCAGAATGAATAACAGACTAAAATTGTCCCTTTCTAACAGAAATTACAGTATTTTCTCAGTACTGCCTTCGACAAGGTGTTTCAAGGACTTGATAACACATGCATGCAAGCTCCTAAGAATACAGGCTAGGATAAAAATACTTATTTTTTAGCTACAAAGGCACCCCAAATAATACTGACAGCCTCCCCCTGTGGCAATCAGCATAGCTTAAACCACTGTAAATAATCTCCAAGCAGAGCGATAACAAAGTTATCCCCAGAACAGTGAACAGGGCTCAGGGGGCAAAGACCTTAACAATGTTAAAAACAGGCATTTTAAAAAGAGCAGCTTCTCGCTCTATCCAGTATACAGACACATGACCTGTAACACACTGCTAAATCCCAGGCTGGGACTCCGACCTCACTAAATCTGGGAATTATTTGGGATTTGGCCAGTATGGTCCATAGCAGGACTGGAGAGTAAATGCATAGTTATCTTACAGAGCAGGACTAGCCTAAAGAATTGTTATTTCTAAAAGACCAGAAGACAACAGAAGTGTATGACACCTATGATGTGAAAAAAAAATGCTTTGCAATCACTGAAAAACAAAAAAATCCCTACCATCCCCTACCCTAATCTACAACAAAAACCTTTTTTCTTTGTGCTAAAGCTATCCAATTCTCAGGCCCAAATTTTGGACACACTGGTACTATTCTTTTATCCATGCAAGCTTCCATTCAGTCTTTCTACAAACTGCTGTTACGATAAAGTGCTATCACACTCCACTTGCCCATGTTTTAGGCTACACAAAAGAAGGATGAAAAAAGATAAATGCTCCAAGAATAACTGTGCATCTACCGATTCCTAACTTCTGAGCAAAGAAATTCAACATACTAACTTGGGTTTTGTGTATTTTTGTGGGGTGGAGGATAATTTCTCATTTCCATCACTGTTACCAAAACACACTTATTAACAGACCAAAGACAGACAAGCTCTGGCTGGTCATACAGTGGTAGCTAATCCCAGGTGTCTGCCACCCCTCTATGCCTCTGCAGCAAAATTCATCCTGTGAAATCCACCTAATATGCATGCTTTGTCTGCTCCAAATCTGAGCTCCAGCTTTGTCCACTGCAAGGCAGGCACTCCTTCCCCTTATTTAGGTTGTCACCTAGAAAGCGCTTCCAGCAGCACACCATCCTCTCTCATGGCTCATCTGTAAGCAGTCAAGAAGGTGCCTGGCTGTCCCCTCATATTCACAAATGCTAGATCAGTTAGTTGCTTTGCCAACAAGTTTAGTACAGGAACTTAGTCAAGAGTCCAAAGGTCTTTATCCTGCAACCCTGACATTCATCACAGCTGAGTACCAGCAACTCAACACATTGGCAACTGCTCTTTGCAAGCTGAATATGGGAAACACATTAAATTTCCTAGCAAAACAGAGGATACTGACCACATGACTCCTCTTAATCAAAATTAATCAAAAGGTGTTTTGAGTTTAAATGCAACTACAGCAGAAATTCCTTTGAGTCATTCAAATCTCACCATAAAAGCAAATTGTGGTTTGCTGCAGGCAAAGGATGCAAATATCCCTGAAGAACGATAACAAGCAAGTGAAGAAAAGGTTGATCAAAAAGCCAATGCCATCTGCATTCCTTTACACAGTTGGACAAGACTAAAAAGAATTGGAGGGTTGCAGTTATGCCAGACTTGCTTTTCTATTGCCTTTTCAATCACCTTTCCTCACAGAAAAATTACTTCATGCTAGTGGGTTTGGGGTTTCTTTGTTTTTCAACCTGTAATATGGTTACAGCAGTTCTTCATCTACAAGACATCTCATCATTTGTTCCCCTTCTGAATTCTGTGAGCAAGCAGACCTTGACAGAGATCTATTAACACACACATGATTCATGGCACCAGTCAGAAAGCAGAGCAAAGCCATCATTAAAAAAGATAAAGGAGAAAAGCTGAGGGGATATTTCCCTAACTAAGGAGATTAAACGAGAAGGTACTTTATTAATACAATATGTAACACAGAACACCTAACTGGAAAACAAAGAAAAGGCAAAAGAAGAATAGTAAACTCCATAACTTGAGGGAAAATCCATTCCTAAGACTCGTTGCTGGCCAGTATAAATGATGCTGCTTCACAGCAGTTGCTTTTCTGTTGTTTTTTGTTTGTGACTGAAGACTTGTGTTAGCATTTTTTTTCAGAGAAACCCATGAAGAATCCAGTCAAACACTGAGAGTTTTTTCTACGTACAGGGATGCCTTGTGTTTTGAAGCAGGCTGCACAGAAACAAGCATCGCAGAGCATGCACAGCCATCAGCACCAGCCTTCTCTCCCTTGACTGGGGTGGGGCTTCCCTGCGAGTGTGCTGGGAAAGCAGGGGGAAAGAAAGTATCAGGGGGAAGAATGATTGAGCAGACAGGCCTCTGCATCCTGCAACCAGAACCTGGGAGGGGCAGCAATCTACTGCCCTCCTTGGCTCTGCTTCTAACTGCAAACACAAACAGCACTGACAGCAGCAGGCCACTATTTTTAATTACACAGCTGGGATCATCTGTTCCCTAAAGAATTCTTTAATTGCTCTTTGCTTGACAACCCCATCCCCCTTTCACAGCAACCAGGTCTTGAGCATCTCACCACGACAGCCCTGAGGTCCCTGAAACACGAGCAAATCATTCTGAAGTCTTTCACTCGTTTGTTTTTTTTCCCAGAATCAAGAAAGTCTAGACACATAAGCACTGAACAATTCATCAGAGACACACAGACACAAAAAATTAGAACATCAAATATGAGCACCTTCCACCCAGAAGTCTGTGTTATTTCAACACTAATCCACATTAGAATGACAATTATAGGGGCAGAGAAACCTCACAAGCACCAGCACAACCCTGTGCTTCAGTCACAGAGCACGTGGGTCTGCCGAGTCACACACCTGGTACTGCCAGAGCCCCACCTGTGCACACCACATCTCACCCCATGACTTAGAGGGAGCAAGAGGAAAGGGCTGAACTAGGCACCTCAGATACCCCTACCTGTGGTGTCCAGGCACCTATAGAAACTTAAAATAGCTCTCCTATTCCCGCAGGGTTGTGGAAGAAGAAAAGGGACACGCTGTATCTGAGAAAGCACTGAAACATTTTAAATACTAATACTTTCACCTTAGCACAGGCCTTGTGAAAACCAAAAGTGCAGATGCCAACACTGGGGAAAGTATTTTGAAGAGGATTCCTTCTGGGCAGTCCCAGAAACAGAAGGCTGCCCATCCTGCAGAGTAACCTGGCATCAGGGAGGGCACTGCCCAACCCTGCACACTCCCACTGCCAGCAACTCAGGCCAGACTTCCAGGGCAGGTCACAAATCTCGCTGCCCCCCACTGAAATGGCCATCCCTTCAAAGCCTGCAAAACCACCAAGCTAATCCTCCATGAAAGGTAGCACTGATGAAGCATTTACAGGAAAATGAAGTGCTGGGGAGGAAAAAAAAATACAAATATTTGGCAAACACTGCTTTGGTTTATAGCAAAGTAAGTTGATAAACCTTGTGAAATTAACTTCAGGTTTGTTTGCTTTTTTTTTCCATTAAAACACCCACTCACACATTCAAGGCACAATTCATGAATATCATTCTTCCCTTTCCATCTGCCCCCAGCCCTTTTCCACTAGCTCTGGAGGTAATAAATTAAATATATGAAGAAAGTTTCCACTGTAAGATTCCATTTCTGACTTCATTTAAAACTTCATCATGCTCCAGCTATTTCAAAAATCCCCAGCCAGTCCAGAGCTGCAAGTGACACCCATCCATAATGGGAAAATTAAGTGCTTAAAATTAAGTACCTCTCACTTAAGGCAAGGAAAATAAAAAGTCCAATCACAAAACGTTTGGCATGTTCTTTCTCATTCTGTGTTTCTATAGCTTCTTGTTTTGAACAAATCTTAGGGAGGAGATGATTCTTACTATCGTTCTCTGTTCTAACATTAATTATTCCCAAACCATCTCCTATTATGCACCCACTCCAGTGCAAGTGCTTTCCTCTGTTATATGAAGACTGTGAATCTTTTTAGTTATCCTCTGGTCCACCATGCTGTCTATTGTGTTATTAAGGACATGAGGACAACTCAACAGTCCCAACTTTGACCTCCCACACTATCTCAAAGGGCTGCCAAGTCTCCTTCAAAAAAGTGGCTCCACACAAACCAATGATAGAATACTCCTCCTTAGAAAATCCCTTCAAGCTGCACCTTCAGGGGACACAGGGCTGCACAGCCCTATCAAAATGGGAGCTAGCACCTCAGTCCTGCAAGAATCTGGGAACACACAGTCTATATATGTTACAGACATATCTCTATGTACATATGTACACACCTATATGTACATATAAAGATGTCTGTCTATGAAATATAGACCACATACTTGGGTGGGAAGGGAAGCATAAAGGCATCTTGCCCCACTGCTGCAAGCAGAAAGCAGCGCAGGTTTACACAGCCATATTTTCACCAACTTACTGCAAGAATATTAACACATAAATACCAAGATCAAAAATACTAATGAGTACAAAAGCCATGTAATCATTTTCCCAGATTAAATCCATCTGTCCAACAGAATCCATCTGTCCAAGGAGCTTATTAAGGCTGGAATAAGTCTTTTATTAGTCGCGTTACTAGGATCCAAGCCTTATCTCTGTCACCTTCAAGTCCTCCCAGGCGCACCAGCCAGTGTGCAGAGTTAGCTGTCCCACACACAGCAAGGCTTTGCCATGGCTCCCACTGCACTGTGTCCCCTGAATCTCCCAGTTCTAGGCAGGAAAACTGAAAGCAAAGAGTCCTTCTCTTTCTTGCCCTGCTTAATTGTGTTTAGGAGTTTGATGCTCAAAGGGCAAAAGCAATACTCTGACTGATTCTTCTCACCCATAGCAAACACGAAGCAAGCTTCCCAACCTCAGCAGAGCCCAAGCTTTCAACCACGGCACAATCCCACCTCTGTGCCCTGCTAGCTATGAAGGGAGTCACTCAAAAACCAAACTCAGGCTAAAAGAAGGTGAGTAATGTCTTCATAAGCCTGCAAGGGCACAGTCCCAGTGGCCAGCCTTGCCTTGCCAAAAAGCAGGAAAGCGGGAGGAGAACAGTGCCTTGTCAGTCTCCCTGGCTGCTATTCAGAAGCTGGCAGGCGCCTGGAAAGCCAAGAGACTGCTAAAGTTCAGCTTTGTTTGCTGCTTGGCACAGCCAGGAGCAGCGGCCCAGGGAAGCTGGCACTGGGAACATTTACAGGAGAAGGGTCTCCCAAAAATGGAAAGGAGGGGGGGAGTGGCTAAACAGAGACATATTCCCACCACAGATGCCAGAAAAGAAAGGAAATGACAAGACAGATCTAAAAAAAAAAAATTAAATAAATAAAAATACTCAAAGCAATTTAAGTGAGGTTACATCAGGCAAGAAAAAAAGGGCATAGATTAGTTTAATTCAGAAGGGAAATTTCAGCAAGAGCACCTACCACACTGCCTTTTTTTTTTTTTTCCTTTTTTAAAGGCTTGTTTATATAAAAGACATTCATCAACAATATGTTACAATTATAATACAAGGAACAACTCCTGCTCCTTTGCACAGATACATTGGGGGTTTATTTATTCTTCTCAAACCCTACAGGAACTTTTTCCTGTGTTTTATAAACTCTCTATAAAATAAAGAAATATATGTTTACAGGCTGACAAACTACCAGCTGATATAATGCAGCCGACAAGGAACAGCAGTAGGAAGAATTATGTCTGCCACCCCAAAGGACTGGAGCGTCTGCTCCTGATCTCTGCTACAGGAGGATGAAGTCCACTTCACAAACTCACAGCCACATGAGCCAGGACACTAAGTAGAATCACTGTAATTTCTGTACTTTAAAGTCAAACTACATGACAACACACGTTCTGGTGAAAAGGGAAGGATGATATAATTGCTTTCAATCCCTGTGGCAATATCTCTAAGTCATTACAGCAAAGGACCATTATGACAGTGGTGGACCATAAAGACAGCATAGACAGGGCCTATGGGAGGATATGAAACACCCAACCAAGCCCTAAACAAAGTGTGTTTTCTATAGTTCTGTGTTTGTGCAAATCCTTAAAATAAGATATCTAAATCAAAGACAGACCTGGAATTACTCTTTTATCCCTAAATTGCTCATCCTCCTTTGCACTTGGAAACACTGGATGAAATGGACTGCATCCAGCATAACCACACATGCATGAATTGTATGTGAGCACATGCATACCAGAAAGAGGGAAGAGGGAAGGGCCTGTATCTCCTTTCTCATCAGGGCTAGGGCAGGCAAGCTGGAAAAGCTCTCTGTGAAACTCCACCATGAACCAGGATACACGCTCAAAGAGCCCGTGTGGCATAACACTGTACCTGACCTATTTCACTCATTTGACTGGGCTTATTTTAGCATAGTGAGATGAGCTATAAAAGACTTGTTTGTTTTTACACATGTATGTAATCATGCCTTCTCACCCTCCCATTTAAGAGGAGGAAAGGTAAATTTTCATTCCATCATTTAAGTCACCAGAATCACCTATTTCTCCAAAATCTAGATAGAAAAAAATCAGTACAACACAGTCAAAATTTAATATGCTAAACTCTATCTAAAACCAAGAGGACTAATGGCTCAGCATTTTGTACCAGCACATGCAATTTTCCTTCTCACATTTCCTACCTCCCAAGAGGAAATAAATGGAGAAAATAGGCTGCGAGATGTGCTGAGAGAAATAACCATCAGTGAGTACAACCTATTAAGAAATTAATTTGTTTCCATAATTTCCACAACACTAATCTTCCCTGATACCTCAGGAATCACTAAGAGAATTACTGTCTGTACTTATTAAAAGGTTTTTTTATGGGGTCCCTAACTGTTGAAGAATAAACAAATCTAAGAATATGCCTACAAAACCTACAGTTTCATGTATGAACAGCTCTTCATCTTCTAAGAAAGGGAAAGTATTTTCCTCCAAATCACTATGCACTAGCTTTTATTATACCATATAGGCTGAGTCAAACCCATCTTATGCTTTGAAGGACATGCCTCTTTCTGCATCTGGTCCAAAAGCATTTTACACTTGTACATGGTACACCTTCAGGCCTCCCTCTGAAGTCATTCCCTTCTTCCCACCAAATTTATGTGTACAGACAGTTTTCACCACGATGACAAAGCCCCAATTACATTTAATCTGCACTGAATAAAGGGGGAGAGAAAACAAAGAGGAGAGAAAAGGGAGAGAGGGAGGAAAGAACAAGGAAGAAAGAACAAGGAGGAAAGAATTTAAGCCAGACCTTTGAACAAGGACGTTTTATCCTAGGCTTACTAAGGGCTTGTCTACATGGGAAAGTCAGGGCGAAGGAAGCGGCAATGTGAATTTTCAGCACACTTTCTTTCAGTGGACTAAATTAACCTGCCCAACAGGCGCTCTTAGTGCACACTCAGCATCCACAGGGGGAGTTAGTGCAGAGCAGCTAGCGTGCTGTAAATTCACACCCTAGCTTACTGCGCACTAACTTCCCCATGTAGACAAGCACTAAGCTGCTGAAGCCTTCATTTGCCTAAACACATGCTTTTTTTTTTTCCTCCTCTCAGTGGACTAGTTCTGGAAAACTAAGGCCATCACTATACTAAAGGGGAAGAAAAAAAAAAAAAGGACAAACACCCTTCTAGTAAATCAAATTAGAAGCACACATAAAAGCGCTTGAAGTAATCCACAGGC
Organism: Anabacerthia variegaticeps; assembly: GCA_035583185.1. Classification (NCBI taxonomy): domain Eukaryota; kingdom Metazoa; phylum Chordata; class Aves; order Passeriformes; family Furnariidae; genus Anabacerthia; species Anabacerthia variegaticeps. The sequence goes on along the minus strand of JAWWEW010000001.1, from coordinate 87,817,479 downwards.
TGATATATTTCATATTCCCCAGGTTTAATCCAAGCCCCAGAAATTGTGCAGATGAAAGCCACCAGTATAAATGGCACCAGTAGTATCTCACAGGCCAATGTATTGGGTTTGCATGGCAAGGTTTTGGTAGTCAGCTGACTATAGGGGTGCCTTCTCTGAGGAGCTGCTAGAAGCTTCCCTCACACCCAACAGAGCCCAAACCAGTCATCTCCAAAATGGATTCACTGCTAGTCAAGGCCAACCCACATTTAAGAAGGGGGAAAAATACACTGCATGGAAGCAATTGTGGCCAGAGAAAGGAAGACTGAGAATATGTGAGAGAAACAACAACAAGGACACCAAGATCAGTGAAGAAGGAAGGGGAGGAGGGGCTCCAGATGCTGGGACAAATTCCCCTGCAGCTCACGGTGAAGACCATGGTGAGGCAGGCTGTCCCTCTGAAGCCCACGGAGGTCTATGGTGGAGCAGATATCCACCTACAGCCCCTGGGGGACTTCACGCTGGAGCAGATGGATGCCTGTGACCCTGTGGGGAAGCCCACACTGGAGGCATGCTCCTGACAGGACCTAGGGACTGATGAAGAGAGGAACCTATGCTGGAGCAGGTTTGCTGGCAGGACCTGTGTCCTCACAGGGGACCCATGCTGGAGCAGCCTGTTCCCGAAGGACTACGCCCCATGGAAGGCACCCATGCTAGAGCAGTTCACAAAGAACTGCAGCCCATGGGAAGAACTCACATTGGAGGAGTTTTGGAGGACTGTCTCCTGTGGAAGGGGACTCCATGCTGGAGCAGGGGAAGGACTCCTCTCCCTAAGGATGAAGCAGTGGCAGAAAAAAACATATGATGAACTGATCGCAGACCTCATACTCTGTCTCCCTGCACCACTGTGGTAAAGAGGTAGAAAATCTTGAATAAAATTAAGCCTAGGAAGGAGGGAGAGGTGGGGAGGAGGTGTTTTTAAGATTTGTTTTACCTCTATTATCCTACTCTGATTTGATTGGTATTAATTCAATTAATTTCCACAAGTTGAGTCTGTTTTGCTGTGATGTTATCTGGTGAGAGATCTCTCCCTGCCCTTACCTTGGCCCAAGAGCTTTTTATTATACTTTCTCTCCCCTGTCCAGTTGAGGACAGGAGTTATAGAGCAGCTTTGGTGGGCACATGGCATGCAACCAAGGTTAAACTACCACAGTCAACAGCTGGTTTTCAACTTCTCCCAGGTTCTGCCCATCATACTAATACAGAAAAATCCTGAGAGCAGAACAAAAATGGATTGCACGCCATCAGTGTTGAAGCAAGACACAATCTCCCAGTGCCAGCAGGCTGAGCTGATGGTGCCTGAGAAAAGGTCTACACCACAGGATTCAGAACCGGTTGTTTATCTCTCTCTTAGTGAATTAATGAGGGCTTTTCCTCCATGTTGGGTGACTCATACCAAACTTGTCAGCCTCTCCTTAACAGCTACCTCTAGTGCTCTGTCTCACAAGTTTCCCATTGCCCCTTTTCAAAGGGAGCATATTCTTCATCAGTAAGATACCTGGCTCTGACCAGTGACTGACACACCAATGTCAGTGTCTCAGAAGCTGCCCAAATCAAGCAAGGACTTTTCCTCTCTCAGACCCATCCTGCTTTTGAGTCATTGCAGTTTGCCACATGGTCCCACTGGAAGGACAGCCAGGCACCCCACAGCAGTGACAGATTAAGCAGGCGTCACTCTCCAGCAAAGCAAAGCAGCTTAGCAAGCCGCAGCTCCATCCTCTTGTCTGTCACTGCTTCCAACCACGGATTTGTCTAAAGTGATCAGACTTCAGATTCCTGAACCATTCCCAGCACTTGTTTACCCTTAAGACCATTATAAGGTTAATATCACACTGGAAGGGACAGAAAACCTCTCCTGAATCGCAACTCTAACTTCATGCAATGCTTACTTTTTGTGCTTCACTTACATCTCAATAGTGAAAAGAATAAGCAAAAACACAAAGTGTGAGTTTAAAGAACTACCATCTGAAGGTGTTTATCCCTCAGGAGCTGGGTGACCTGCTCTCTGAACAGAAAGTAGCCAGTGCCATCTTTGGCCTCCCACACCATCAAGAACCAAATTTCTCATTCACTATGGCCAGAATAGAGCTAGAGCAGAGACCATAAAAGCTATAGGACAGATGCAGCCCTACACAGACTGTTATTCATCTTAACCACTGCCAAGGTGTCAGTCCCATCAGGACACCACCTGCAAGCAGGACACTACCAGGCAAAGGCCACCAGGGAGGAGCTGGAAGTACCACTGGTGAGACTTAACCTTTCTTTCAAACAAACACAAAGAAGGAGGCCAATTGGTTGACTTCAAGTTCACCTCTTCATTGAAAGTTCAGTGACTTTTAGGGCATGAACTGGAATGGCAGGAAAGACAGGAAACCTAATTCCTTTGAATAAGATAGGGAAAAAAAAACCAGACAGGGGCAAGTGATAAACCCCATGTTTTTCACACAGTTCTGCTGTCTTCTTGCAATACCCTGAGCTCTAAATTACCTGCAAATTAACCAAAACATGAAACCTGACTCCACCGCCCCTGCTCTGCACAATGCAATCAGCCTGCCAGATAGTCCAACCATGACAAAAAGGTTTCAAGGAAAGTTGTTTAAATATATTACTGTCTGTCAACATTAGATTTTCTACAAATACTGCACCAAACAGAAAACCTTTTAAACAGAGAGGGAAAGGCTGCCCACCAATGAGAAAAACTCCTAAAAAAATCAACAGTCTTTTGAAGAAACCAGGGAAAACAAAAGATGGCAAAGTGGCTTCCAGGAAGTTTTCAGCTCTTCTACCTTAAGCTATAAACAAGATAATCAGATCACAACTAGATCTGATCCTTGCATGCATCACAGACTGTCAGTGAACTGCAGAAACTGATACCAACAATTGCTCTTCTACAGTCTTCTCAGGAGCTACCCTGATGGTCTGAAACAGTGCTAGCAGGCACAGTAACATTGGAAGTCTCTCAAAATCAAGTGAACACATACCACAGACCACTACTAATCTCACTTGGCTTTAGAAATATAAAACCACAGCAAGTAGAACAATAATCTCACTGTTTTGACCCAAGGCCAAATGCTTCTGGTTAACTTTAGCCTTTAAAGCAAAGCTCCAGAAGAAATTTTGCAATATTAGCTGGAGAATTTTGGGAGGCACTGTCACATCTCCATCAGTAGGAGCCCGTTCCCACTGGCACACCTATCTGAGGACGCTCAAGAGACACTGCACCTCAGTGCTATGGACATCCTCGTCTCATGCAAGCTGCACTTTGGGAAATGAGCAGCATCCTTTGAGGAACCATTTTCTTTGCAAGAGATTACTCCTATAGAGCCCACTGCACAATTCCCTGTTTGGCCTCAGCCAAGCAAACTCAGCCCAGTCCAAATTTAATATGTCACTCCTTACTTTTTTAGGAGGTCGTAACGGATGGGGATGAGTCTAAAACAAGGGCTTATGCTCTTTCAACAATATAGAGAGAGAAAGGAGAGGATCCACACATAGGATCACATATCAACAGAGCTACCAATCAGGTGTCCTTGAATCTTAATTTATTTCCATCTTGAAGTTTCCCAGAGCAGATGCACACACACAGAATTGAAAGTAGATATTTGGGCATTTATTCCTTTCCTGTCATTAGATGTCCTGCTCTGGAAAGCAGTGTTCCTATGGCCCATTGTTACACAGAGATATAAGTCTGTCCTTCCATCCATCAAGTGACAAGGAAGGCATTTGGGCAAATATGTCAGGTCATAAAAACAAGTCTTTTATTTATTTCCACAGCTAAGAATGAAGGTGAGAGCTCTTAACAAGAAGCAAGCCTTCTAGTTTTTCTTTAGCAGCCTACAGACATTCTCAAATTTTCTTTCAAATTAAGGCCTCCCAGGAAAGCAAGAGCTGGAGCTTGAGCTATCAAGTGGGGTAGCAAACATCCCATTTGTTATGACGACATGCAAAGACATAAAAAATAAAAAATACATATCAATTTAGAAGGAAGAAAGGAATATAGGCAATCACAGGAGTACAGGAGTTTTGCTTCTGGTTTGTTTTCTGGTTTTAACTTCCAATTTAAAATGCCTCCTATGAAGGGTTTTTGGATAATACAGGCCAGTATTGTGAAGGTTACAATATAGACCCTTAAAACACAGACAAGAGAAGGATTTTGTTTATGCTGACAGACCAAAACCTATCTTCGAATATTTATTTTCACATTGCGAATGTCAACATTGTTTTCTGTCTTCCAAACAAGTGGATAAGGTACAGTCACTGCACAAACCAAGGTCAAACGCATCCCCCCAAGGTTTCATTTGGCTAGATAACACTGGAGGACTTATTTGTATAAGCTTGGAGATATGTAATCAAGCACAACACTGGAGAGATTCCTGAGAATTGGGAAGAGAACGGTGTATTTATTAGTGTTCCAATTTATAAATGGGTGAAAGATTAATTGTTAAAACAATAAGGGGACCAGAGCCCAGAGGAGGCCCACAAGTGCCTGTGCAGCAGGGTTCCCCTCGAAAGCACAGTCCCACATACACATGTGCCCTGACCTCCCAACCTAAGGAGGGAGGGAATGCTTGTGTAATAAAAGGGCAAAATAAATATCTGAGGTATTTAAGCTGTATTTTTTTTACACTTAGATTTCTTTCATGACAGCAGGGCTGTAAAACAAGACCTTTCTGGCTTGAGCCCACCATTCTTTGAGAGGCTTTCAAGGAGAATAATTTCAGAAAGGGTTTTATAGTTGACCCTCTGCAAGGCAAATAAATATCTTTTGAAAGTACATGCACATGCTTTCCACAGGGAGGGTCAATCAAATGATTTCTCAGCAGAGAGCCTATGTGCATGCCTTCCCACCATGGGGATTTCTGCACTCAAAGAGATACCAACAGCTAAACTGTAAGTGCTATCAGAATGCAAAGAATTTAAGTGCAACAGCTAGATCATGGCTACATTGTCTTGGAATCATAAGAGCAACACACCGGATCCTGACAGCTGCAATTCACTTACTATAGCGCTAATTTATTTAAAAAAAACAAAAAACAAAAAACAAACAAACAAAAAAACACTCCTTAAAGAAAAAAAGAAAAATAAATAAAAGGGGTGTGGATAAAAAAAACCAGAGGGAAACCTAGCATTTGCCCTTTCTTAAAATCATTCCATCACAAAATGACATAATTTGATTCCCAAAACAGCTCAACATTAAAAGTCACATCCAATATCAAAATATTTCAGGAACACTTGGAATTAGACACTTTCATTGACAACTTCAGCTCAAACAGAAGCATAAACTGGCAAAGGTGTAAAACACAAAGACACAAAATTGCACATTGTGTTACTTTATTAACTTTAGCCAACATTCATTTCAACCACCTATGGGTCAGACCTTTTCACCTTCAGCTGATCCTACAGCAAAACCTTCCCTTTACAATCTCTGTGAGAGCGTCCAGTATATTTTCAGCTTCACCAAAGTTCAAAGAGGGCTACTCCAGGAAACAAAAAATACATTTATATTTCCACTGTTTGTTCAGCATATAATTAATTTCTGGGGTAACCTCAGAGCGCTTATTAGTGCAGATACAGGTAACGTCTCCAGCTGCCTGATGGCTAAGTAGGCAAGGTACAGAGAAGCAGAAGCAGGATGCTCCTCTCATAACCAGAAACTCCCAGCAGATGTTTTGTCATCAGCACTCCTTCTGAGTCACCCGTCTGAGACTCACAATACAGGGTCATTGCCCCAAGCAAGTCAAGAGTAGTGTCTAAAGGAAAAAGTGAACATTTCAAGCCCTTTTTGTTTTTTCGGTTGGTTTTGTTGTTTTTTTTTCTGGTGTGTGCATGTGTGTTAATCATCTTATTTATGAGGGGTAGTCATTCCACCTACAGACAAGATCAGCACTGGCTTTTCTCCTAAGACTGCCATCAAGCATGTCTTTCAACAGCATTTGCCAATCTACCATGTGAAACAGCAATAAATAAGGCAGACAGGGGACTGTAGCACTAGCTAAATCCAGATCTGCACAACTGGTAGCAGTATCTGCACAATAACCTGCACAAAGGGTTGGCTGTATGAGAGGCACAGCGGAACACAGAGGTGCGAATCAAGACATGCTGTGACAGAAACTCAACACACAAGAAGACACATTCATGGGTGACACAGCACACAGGAGAAACCCAACTCACATGGTGACACTTCTGATCATTTTAGTTTTGCTCGTATCACCATGACGTCACCACCTGCACTTACCGCGTTGTGAAAACTCAAAGGTGTTCGTGAGCGATGCCAAGGGTGCCTTAAGCTAAGTACAACAGATCAGAAACCTTGACTTTAAAGGAAACATGAATGCTGTGTTTCTAGGAATGTAAATGAGACACCTGCACATCCAGAAAAAACGGGAACATTATAAAAACATGGAGAAGGTATAAAGCTCCCCCACTGGATTTTTTTACATTTCTTTTTTTTGAATGAATATGGAACACAATAGTCAGTGAAATGGTAACTGGTTAAAAACAAGTCTCAGTTAGCTGTAAGATTTTTTTTTCAGATCACTCTATGGCCATCTTTTCACGGCAAGCACTGAGTGCCACATGCAGTCTGAAACTCAGCAAGCAGAGTTACACTGTACTACAAAGCCCCGTTAGGTCCAAACAGATGCTATAGCGATCCAGGCGACAAACAAAGGCGTCCAAGACTGCAGGCTGACGCTCCAGGCAGTGTGGAGCCTGCAGCACTCGCGCTTCTCTCAGTGAGCTGTGCAAGACCTCCCAGGGACCACCCCGGAGGGCTGCCACCACCCAGGCGCTTTTGCTGGGAATCGGACAGCAGAATGGGCACGTTTTCACGTACCGATGGGATTTGAGCTGTAGGGTGGTTGGCTTTTTTTTCCACTGACTGAGCCATCTGACGCCGGGTGAGAAGCCTCACACTTCAAACTGCACGCAAGGTTAAAAGCTGAGTTAAACTGCACAGTATTTATGAAACACTGCAGGGAAAAAAAAATCAATAGCATCACATTCCAAGCCATTGTTCATGGCCTCATACACAAAACCTTTACAACTACCAGGCTGGGCAACTGTGTCAGTAGGCTTCAGTTCCTAGTTGTGCTCCCTAATACACTGCATAGTCCAAGTTAGTCCTACAAAAACAAATCAGAATTTTTTTATATCCTCATACCCAGGCAGTACACAATCACCCTCACCTCCTGTGCAACACTCCCTTTCACAGATTATCCAGTATTTGGCATGTGGCTACAGATCATCTTTTCAAAGGTCACAGTGAAAATAGAAAAATAGTAAGATAATTTGCAAGTTTTTCCCAATGCCAACAAAAAACACAGACCACAACTTTTTCTGCAACCCTGGGGCTCAGCTGTTTAGACCTTAATCACAAAAAGGTACACAGCTCTCCAGCAGGGAAAAGGGATATGAGGAAAAGATAAAACTCTATCTGTAACTCTGCTGTTTTGCTTTAACCACCACTGATTACTCATCTCCACAACAGGAATCCAGAATATGTCTCTTCCTGCATATGCTTGTCCTCCTCTTGCCTTCAGTCCCACCCACCGCAGGCTGGCTCAGCTGCGCACCTGAGGGATGTTTGGCTTGCAAAAGGAAAAATCAGTAAACATAAGGAGGGAACACCCCTGGTTCAAACAAATACATGGGCTGGACAGAAAAATACAATTTCAGGGGAAAACTTACCCGGAAAGTTTTACACCCTTACTATGGCATCCAGGTAGAACTAAATGCTCTACCAGTTTTCTGATGTGGTGTTTCCACCTCAATCTCCCACCAAGACACAACAATAAATGAAAAAGAATTAATTTGATGTTGTACTAGCCAGTACATTTACTGTCCCATAGATACAGTGACTGGTTGGAGAAGAGAAGGGGCATAGGTTTTCCTACCTCTCTTTGGGGCAGGAGAAGCTATCAATTTAATAGGATTTTGCCTCACTCCAACAAGGCCCACATGATGTTCCCTCACAAGCAGTAGCATACAAATGAAACTGTTCAAAACAAAGCTGAAAGCATCCACAAGCACGGCTCTGTGAGCCTCTTCGAGGGAGACAAGATGTCTGTGGGGTGTTCCTCATCAGCAACACTAAGAACCATCTACTCAAGCTGCGCTGTACCCTGGGGAAAGAGGCCTAGATGGTTATCTTCATAGCATAGGTGAGACTTGAGAGATCTCCCTTCAACGCTCCAGCCTGACATTTTTAATCCATGTTTTATTTATTTGCAAGTGCCCCAGCTCCTGAGCTAACAGTTTCCAGCTGACACAGCACCCCAGCAAGGGTAACAGGGACCTCATGTGCACAAGCAGCATCTTGCCAGGGCATCCCACCCAGCACACTGCACCCCCAACATGCTCAGGGGGGCGGGTGAAACCCTCTTTTGGCTGGGTACACGCCACGGTGGCTGTCCCCAGTCAAAGCAAGCCATGCAAGCAGTACATGTTGCCAAGGCTTTGCCAGCGCATTGGTGCCAGCTGGGGACCATACCCTTCTTCAAGAGCCTGCCAGTACCAACCAGACAGCAGGCACCCCCGGGGTGAGCAAAGCCCACCAGCTCCCCACCCCAAAATGCTGGTGAGAAGCCAGCAGCCAGCCAGTCACGTTACTCTTGCGTTAGCCAAAGCTCAGACACGCTGCCAGTTTTCTGCTGGCTGCAGGAGGAGAGAGACACCCAAACCTGCACAAAGGCCCACCAGTTGGAAGTCAACCTGTTCAAACTAACTAACTAACTAAATAAATGCAAACAGATTTGAACTAGCAGAGACTGCACAGCCAGCATTCAGATCCGATCAGGATGCTTCTAATTCAGCACCAAAAAGCCCTAAAATCAACTTTCACAAAAGGCCAGTCTCCAATCACAGTGTCCCAAGTGCATGTGTCGACAGCAGGGCCAAGCCCAGCATCCCTCCGCCTCCTCCTCCTCTCTCCCCACTGTTCCCACAGCCACTTTGCACAGCTGCCCAGAGACTGAAATTCAGGTTGCTGCCAGGGCTGTACCAGCTCAGCCAAGGGAATGGTGGTGGGTAAGGGCCAAGTTCTCCCAGCCAATGCAGCTGCTGAAAGAATCGCCTGAGAAAGACCCAGGTTTAAGTCTGGGGGTTCAGATTTTGAGCCTCCCCTCCAAAAAGAAACACACAAGTGGCAGTGTCCCTCACTTTGTGACTTGAATCCTGCAAGGGTAAAATCCAGAAGAATTAAATGGCAACCCAAGTGAAGTCAATCTTATTGTACAACAAATCCCTCACAAACTGAATTATTCATTGCACTCCACCCCTTTTCCAAGCTTGCTTAGACTGTAATTATTTGCAAGGTAGGTGCCAGCTTTCCTCCACAGACACACCTCATACGTCACAGGGGCTGTGTCACCTACTACTCCCAGCCTCCACAAAAATAAAGCAAGAGAGTGCTGCTTCTTACCAATGCATTGATGATTTCCTCCTCACTAGGTCATGTTAGAATCATAGAATATCCTGAGATGGAAGGGACCCACAAGAATCATTGAGTCTAAATTCTGCTTCTGGACAGGACAATTCCAAAAATGCTCTTAGCATTCTTTTAATATTTTTTTCTTAATGTTTGAAATATTCTTCTGCTTTCAGTAAGGGGAAACCTGGAACAATGGGAATACAGAGATGGCAAAAGGGCAGGAGCTGTAGATGGGCACATAGGCTCTTGAATGCAGTAGCTGATGGCAGCAGAGGGCACACTGTTTGTGAAATAACCATGTCATCTATTATTATAATTATACTCAGAATTTATGATGTTGAAAATCCCATACAGATAAACAAACAAACAATCTCATCATGAGGAGACACAGACACCCAGCTCTCCCAGCCAAATCAGAGGGAGCCTATTTGCATATCTAAGAAACAGCTGAGTCCTCCCCAGCCAGTATTGTACCATTTCTGAAAGCCACTTGGTCTCAATCACCACCTCCCAAGCACAGTTATCCCCCCAACTCACCTAACAGCTGCGGACCTGGTTTGGGAATTACTGGGGATGGACCAAAGTCACCCTCCTCATCCTCTTCACAAAGCACTCTGAGCTGGTAAAATTATGGGGGTGGAGAGAAGGAACATATCTGTCCTAATTCAGGGCACCTAACTCCTAGTTTCAGCTAGTCACCTTTTGATTAGGTCAGATGAATCATCTGGAAGCACCTATTCCTCTCGCAATCATAGATGCAACTAAGTCTGAGTAAACAGGTAAGCCTTAGACATTAATTGCAGGTGTCCAAAATTAAAAAGTGAGCAGGCTGTGTGCATAAGGTGCGAAAATTACACCATTGTAAACAGCAAAATAAAAATGGAAAACAATCAAATAAAAAAAGGGAGAGGGGAAATAAATCATTGGTTCTCCATAGGATGAAAAGGCTTATAGTTACACCAGATATGATTTTTTTCCACATTCATTGTTTTCTACCTTTTTTTCTGCCCTACATGCAAAACACATAGACACTGTACCTCTACATTCAGCTATGTTTCAGTGGGTCAACACTCTTTAGCCACTACTTCCATTAAGGCACAATGCATATTACAAAAATAGCCACATTTAAATAAGCATGGTTGTGTAACATCTTGCAGGAAAGTTCCAATATAACCTGGTTTATTCTTGCTAGCCTGGATAGAAGAGATGGGTTATAATTACATTAAGAAACCTCTCTTTAACCCTGATAGAGACCTAAAGAAGATAAGCTTTGTTGACATTTGGACTTTCAGCTCTGGTTTTTTGTTTTGATTCTGACATCAATTTAAGGCAGAAACGTGTATCACAGCACTTAAGCCAACCCATAATTCACGGCAGCATCCAGAGCTGATTAGTCCTGTTGTATAATCAGGTCTCCTTGATACATCAGGAGACTGCTGTTCATGCAGGAGGAGCTCACTGTGCCACTTTCACTGTAAGCTGTATTAGACAGGATCCTTTTTTGCCTTTTATCAACCTGATCAAGCTTTGCATAAAGCTAGCAATTGATACAGGAACTAAAAATGAATATATGCACATGAATGTCCAAGGGACAGCTGTCACAGCTCCATGCATTGAGCAGAGGACACTGATTTAGAAGTCCTGATTATAAAGACACTATCAGCCTAACAGAGCAGTTAGAGTTATCCCTTTAGTATGTTAACATGCATGATTTATATTATTCTGATGTGCAGTACACACACATTTCTCTCATACACTAAAAAATTCATAATAACGACACAGAGGAGACCAAGCAACAACCCAGCAGAGAGACCTTAGAAGCTGCATGAAAACACTTGAATAGGAATATTTCACATGTAGCTTTAACATACTAATTCAATCTGTCTACCATTCTATTAATCTTCCCTTTGTTGTCTTACCTCTTGAGTCAAAATCAGCACTTCATGTGATTTCACCATTCAAAACCCAGTTAAGATTTAGCTCAACAATTCCAGCAAGAGAATAATACCTAAAGACACAGCACAAGAGACAAGACCACTCCAGCAAAATGCTATTTACTTTTTCCTATTTTTCTAGCCCATATGAATATTCCACTCCCGGGTGGTGAGGGGGGGCCAGGAGGAAGGAACTAGTTCTGGGCCGAATTTACTGTAATTTTATAAAAGAAATGCTGAAATGAGGGAGACAGAGGTAACTGTTTTTTAAAGATACAGTAAGCAACTGAAGTGTACAGCACCTCAGCATTGTCCTGCTGAAAAATCCTACCCTGTGCATCGTAGTACTTCAGTATTGTCATGTGAATGACTTTAGGCCTCATCTCACAAATACATCCATGTGCCAGCAAACCATTCTTCACCCTTTCTGAATAAAACATTCAAGCAAAACATCAAGCCCTGTGCTCAGCTCAAAAATGAAGGTGCAGCAGCAGCTGAAGGACACTCAGCTTTAGTGCTGGGCTCAGAACAGCAAAACTTCAGCACAGCTATAAATAAAACTAGTGACAATCACCTGAAACAATTTTTGACCTGCATTCATGCCATCTTCCTGACAATGATTTGGGACAAATAAGTAATAGAGCTTTCTGCTCCCAATGCATCACTGACAAAGCCTACAGCAGGACAAGCACTATCCACTTTAGGAAAATAGTTGCAAAGTCTTCTCCCAGTTTGCCATCTTTAATTTCTGCTTAAGTTGATTAGATTTGTGATTTGGGAATGGGAAGAATCCAAAATGAAAAGGCAAATGCTAGGCTCCAGGTAAGGATTAACCTCAATGGCAGCACAGCAAAATAAAGGAGTTAATTCCCAAAGCAGTGATGTCCTTTGGAGATGGACATTTAAAATCAGTGCCTGGCATTCCTGCTTTCACATCATCAAAGTAAAAAGAAACAAAGAGACATTTCACCAAGGGAAATTAGAGAAACATTATTAAAAGTTACCACAGTGATCCTTGATTTTTTCCTCTGGTCTGAAGAAATGGTTTGTTCTCAGCTGACAGGCAAGAGACAATTTGGACTTAGAAACCGCTGGGAACATACAGGCCTGATAGGGGAGGGAGCTTTCTGCTCCCATCGAGCACAGTATCTAGAGGAGTATTCAACTCCCTCTGTTTCTCAGTACCTCACTGGGGTAAAGCTGGTACCTGCCAACAGCCACTTCTCAATTCAGCCTGCCCTCCCCTCTCACCGCTCAGAAGTATTGAGGCATTCTGGTTTTCCTCAAAGTGCACTGTCAGGAGGGGGCTGAAGTAGGTACCAGCATGGCCACCTCTCCTCTTCCAACTGGAAGAACTATCACTAACAACCAGCCCTTCATCCTCTTTCACATGAACAGTATCTCAACATTCTTAGACTTGGGAGTTCTTAAAAAAGACTGCACGTGATGACATATCACACAAAGTCGTACACATTGTATCATCTCCTTCCCAAACCAATCAAACCTTTATTCATACAAGTATTAAAGTTTCGAAAGGAGAACAGGATCAATTCTACCAAGACTTTTCTACAGCACCATAGTTGAAGTAGCCTTCAGGGGGAAGGAGATAAAGGATCATATCTCAGAGGAAGAGTTTTCATCTGAACTCCATGCTAGGCAAGTGCTCTTGCTAACACACTACAGAAGAACTGCCAACATTCCCAATATTTGGTGAGTGCTCACACCGCTGCTTTTCAGGGCTGCATAGTGCTCACTCAGAGAGCAATCTTCTGTTGCCCAAACATAAGTCTGAAACTCCACTTACAATGCTGCTGCACACAACTCTCTTCAGTATTTTACTTGCCTGCACACACGGCCCTCTGGTCAGCAGCCTCATTTTGTTAGATCCATCTTGAAGGCATGTGCTCCCCTGAAGTCTTGCTGGAGTGCACAGCTTGTGCTGGTTTCACATGATAGCAAGGCACTGCCCGCAACCTTGTCTAGTGTCTACTTAGGGTATCACCCAAAACAGAAGCAGGTATTATGAATACAACATTAGAGAGAGGATAGGGTAAGAATTATGAGAGCTCACACTGCCCTCCCACTTCTCCCTCAAAAAAATACCATGTTTTCTAAGGCATAATTTGGCAGTGTTAGATTAGATTCAATATTGGATTGCAAGTTGGAGTCAAGGACATTAAAGGTTTTTTCCAATCTAAAGGATTCTATGAGTCTACAATTAGGAGGAAACTGCCAGCTCCCCTGTCATTAGAGGGACTTTTCTGCTACTGCTAACCCAGACTGGAAAGAGGTCAAGCAGGGAACACATTCATGGGACACCAAACCATATCTGCCTCATAAATGGAAATTCCACCTAGACTTCCCAGGTCATCAGATCAACGAGTAACACGCTTTCCATGCCCATAGTAACGTCAACAGACACAGAGAGGTGGACTCCGATGAGCAAAAGAAACCAACATCCTACTTTCCACTTCCCCTTTTTCAATCAGTGTTTTCCAGTCCCCCTCTCAGTGCCACTAGCCCTCTTCAGAGTAGAAGAAATCCTGTGGACAAGGAGAAGAAACCCCAGGCAGTACGTTTGGCAGCCTAGGCCCAGGAAGTCTACAGTGCTCTGCCAGAAGGGCACGTGGTGCAGCAAGTCATCCTATAAAGTCAGGATCAAAGTCTGCAGAAGCCCAGCTGTAACCTTAAAAGTGAATTTAATGAGTAATTCAACCTTGACCAGTCGTGCACCCATACGTGAGCTTGGCACAGTGTGTTCAGAGCAGTTACTGAATGACTATTATCAAGATGAAAGCGGCACCACCAAACACTGCCTATAAGCAAGAGAAACAATCAGCTCGTACAGATATCATTTATTACAGCTGTTATGGATAAAGTTAATATGCCAATCACACTTCTAGGCACCAAAGCACAAAGAAAGAAGAGATTCACCAAGACCACCTAAAAAAAAACCAAAAAAAAACCCAAAAAACCAAATCAAACAAAAAAAATTAAAAGAGATGCAAAACAATTCATATTGATGCATACATCTGCATTAATATAAAGCAAGAAAACCTTACCCCCTCAGGCACAAGTCAAACATGCAAACAGCTGGCCATTGAATTTTAAAAGCATATTAGGCAAAATGGCAAAATTGATAGGGCCTCTGCTGTAGGAGGCTGTGCTTGTTAGGGGTATCCCTATGAGGTTGGGTTGACATTGCCTTCTCAGAGGAAAGGAGAGCTTGCTTGAGCAATTTCCCTAATGCTGAATCTATTTTAAGAGCAGTGACCCAGATCTTTGTTTTGTCAGCAGATGACTTGTATAACAGAGATGAATTGACAAGGAGTTAAACTGGCATTGGGCAACACTAAGGTGCTGATGAGCATCAGCAGGGGCAGATGATGGAGGAAGACAGCATGACTGGGCTCTCGCACCTGAGCTTAAGCTTTCAAACCTGCAGTCAGTCAGAGGGTCATCCATGGCTAACATAAGCCCTGACACAGATCAAATCTCATCAGTGGTGTGACTGTGCCCCTATGACCCATACCCACACTGAAAGCATCTTTCCATGGTTGTCCATAGTAGCAGAGTCCCCTTAAAGCACATCTAGTATCAGAGAAAGGAGCAGGGTGAGCCACAGCCCTTCAGCAGAAACTTCACCAGTGTTGCATACACAGCAAACACATCCTCTACCGTATATAACATAACTTCTCTGATGTCGCCTGAAAAATGAGGACCTGTCCAATACCTGTCTTTGCCCCAGGCAGGGGGTAAGAAGGAAACGGCCAAGCATGTGCCCCCAGGCAAGCCACTCACCTGCAGCTTAGGGGTCTGAGTCACTCCATCCACATTCACTGCTGGAAAAAGCTGCAGAGACTGAAGAGACATATAGTCTTGAGAAGTATCCCTAGACACTGAACTCATCTTAAGCATGCTTTTATTACCAGTGATTAACAGGCAAGAGCACTTGGTAAATCTAAAGAGAAGAGACTTCATGGAGCCATCGAGGCTGAAGGAAAAGGAGGATTACTAGTAGGCAGCTGGAGAAGACCAAGCTACTCGGGTGGCTTGTATTATACTTTCTTGGAAGGTCTTTTGTTTTGGCTGTCTCCAGCATTTCTTAAATATCTACAACCTTACGGAAAACAGACTGAAGAAAGATTAATTTCCCACATATTAAATACACTGAAGGATGGAGAACATAAAACTCAGAGGCCAAGAATACACCATAAGGGGAGGGGGAAAAAAATAAGTCACGGAAAACATCCCCCAGAAGGGTCTCTCAAAAGACAAACAGCTGCAGATCTGGTCATAGTAAGGAGAAATGGAGAAAGACTGTCAGCTACTGGCCTGCACCTCTGGCTGGGTGAAAGTATTTTTAACAGCCTGCTTCACACAGGTATGAACTGATTACTCACAACAAAATATCACAACTGCTCACATGGGATCAGTGCTTTTCCCTTAAAAAATGTGTATTCTTACTAGGAAAGATGTCTGCACCGTGAATAAGCAGAGTTCCCTCTGGAGTGGATTTATTTATTTTTTTCTTATCCTCTGCAGCCCAGAGTCTGCAGGCCCAAAGCACGCGAGTGATAAAGCAGCAGCAAGAATAGACTGTCTGAAAAAGCTACAAGCAACTGCTTATGGCTGGGTTGGTTTGTGTCTTTCCCCTTGACCTCCCTCTCCATTCAGTGTTGTGAGAACACCATTGCACTGGCTGACATAAATTACACAGGGAGATAATGTGGGTGCATCTGCTCAGCAGAATTGCCTGAGTCTGTGGCTCTCCAGCAAGACAAGTTTATCCAACGGCTGGAAATGCAATGCAGGGAGCAGGTGAAAGGTCTCGGCTTTGCTCAGCTGGGAGTGGGGGGGAAAAAGCAAACAGGCACAGAGGCCAGTGGCACCTACATGCTTACAGCACACAGATGGGCAAACATCCTACAAATATAACTCAACAGGAGAGGAAGTTCCAAACCCCTGCTTTAAAATGCCCAGGGAGAATCAGCCTCCCTCCAGGCAAAAAAAAATTCAAGCAAAACCTAAATATTTTCTGACACAAAATTATTCAAAGAAAGTAGGAGGAGCAAATGCTTCCCCACCATTCCTCCCTCCCCACCCCACAATCCCTGGAAGCACTGGCTGCTAACAACCCAGCAGAGAAACAGCAACAGCAGCAAAAGAAAGGGTTCATTAGAATCAAATACATATGCTTGCACTTTTAACGGTAGATTTTTAATAAAATATAGAAAATAGCAGTAAAACTAACGTTTTACTAAAACAATAAAGTTAATCAAATATTTCTGAAGCAACAAATTTCAGGACCAGAACTTTCTGTACCTCCCAGAGTTGAAAATGTAGCCTTATGACCAGGTCCACAGGGATCACTGTGCCCCTCATAAGGATGTGGCTATAGCTGATTATACCCAAGTGCTCATTCCATGATGAAACGGGATCACAATGAAAAAAAATATGTCATAATCCTGCAGGCTTAAAAAAATCAAAAGTAATTAAAACCATGCAGAATTGAAGTCTACTACAGATTTATCAAATATTTAATACAGAAAACCCTGAAGCATAGTGCTGTCAACTGAGCTTGAGAGAAATGTGCTTCTTTCCTAGCACACGGCTTAATCTATTCCCAGGATGCATTTCTTTACTCAGTAATTTCAGTTTAAACAGAAATGAACTGTGGCTGTATATTTTAGCTAAACGACTGCCTTTCTTTAAACAGACCCTGGGTAAAGGGGGCATTAACCCTCTTTCCCTCTGCCTGCTCAGCGCCACTTATCAGTGAGATGAAGTCATATCCCTTCAAAGCATGCCCTTTAACCTTTCTGATGCCTAAATGTGAAGCCCCACCAGTGTGATGTCCCCAGAGCTGGACATGTGTGCCGTGACCCCCTGGCAATCAATTCCTGCACAGAGAGCATGAAACACAGCCAGTAAAATTCAGCAGAGCAGGACTAACAGGATCTGTCTCCAAGGGCAAGAGCCAAACACTTCAAGAGGTCAAGTTGGAAATCTGCTGCAATTTGAACTCTTCCCAAGCACCTAAGCTGCTTTCAGCAATTCCTGCATGGGACAGGTATGGGTCCAGGTCAATGGAAGGAAAAAGTTACTCAAGCACCTATATTATTACTGAATTTGCCATATAGGAGTCCTTTGCCTACCCAGTGCCTTACAGAGGTCAGCACCAAACCCTCTAGAAAACAGATCTGCCCATCTGCACCAACTACCCACTTTTTTTCATCCAGTAAAAACTTTAAGAAACACACTGTCCTAAAGTAACCACACAGCAGCTTATACCTTCCCTTACTACCTTTTGAGCCTGCTAGTACCACATACCCCACGTGAACAGTCTACCCGTGGAATCAGTACAGCTCCTCAGTAAATGAATCTTTGTCCAGATGGTGGTCTGAACAGAAACTCCTCTAAGTACCTCCTAATACCTAAAAAAAAAGACTTGGCTCAATGCTCCCACAACTGTCACCTCCCTGCAGACCAAAAAGGGGAGGGGGGAGGAGGGAATCTCAAAAAAACAAATGCAATCATGGTTTTCCTGGACAAAAAGGGCTGAGTACATTCAAAACTGCAGATACCTTCGCGAGAGTTTTCATCTTTATAATTTGTTGCCTGCCACTGCCAGGGGGACCCCCGTATTCCTGTCCAGCACCTGAAAGACTGAGTAAGGATACAGTGGCAATCAGTGTGCCTAATGCTGGAGAGATGTACATCAGTCTCTCCATCCCCCACTGCTCGTGATACAGCACAAGGTCACAGACAGCCTTATGCACATCTCAGTTCATACACAAGGTGAGAAAAATCTGAATAGAGAACTAATTTTTAATTCACCTGGTAAACCTGGCAGGCTGAGAAAATGAGTATAGTAAGCCTAGTGTGTGCCCCTGCTCTTCCAACCACTCCACTACCAGGAAAGGCAGGAAAAGGAGAGCGCGCCCAAGAGGAGAGCATCACTCCTATGCAGAGAGAGGATGGCCCTGGATGCATTCAGGGAGGAGAAACACAACCAGCAAGGAAAACTGTGGCTAAGCTTCAGGCTCCAAAGGGCAGTCACTCCACATTTAAAGCTTCCCCCATCAAATGTTATTATCATCCTGACAAATTAAATGAACCATTTCTTAAGGCCATGATGCCCACACAGTCTCAGGGGGACGATCACATAGGCTAACCCACAGAACCAGAGACAGGATGCGGTGACGGTCCACGTGGAAGCTGCAAGCCAAGCAGCTAAAGACAGACCCACAGGGACAACCTGCTCTCCTCCCTCTGTTCTCCCACTTCCTCTCTACCAATTGCCTAGCACTTACAGTCTTATTGCCATTCAGTATTTACAGAGCCACTAGGCACCTTCTTATACCTAGTGGACTGAGAAACAAAGTTCATGTATATTCCATGTCCTATGGTGAACAGCACTGAGCGTCTAAAACTCACATCACATTTTGGAAAGCCAGAATCACTGCAACAAAGCAGTGGAAGCAATGGTGCTCTCCCAGATGGCAGTGCTGGTAAAAATATGTTGCAGAAGGAGAAAATTTTAGAAAATGTTGTTAAAAGGCAGTTGTATCAAAATTTAAACCAGTCCTTCTCCTTTTATGTTTCTGACAGAACGTCTTTTGTACCTGCCACACCCAGGCTCAAAATAAGTATCAGCTAACCTACAGTTTATCCAGCTCAGCACTGCATTTTCCTCTCCTGAATATAATTAACAGCCACCCCCAGTTTGAAAAAGAGATTCCTTAAACTAACAGCTGCATCAGAACCAGCACTGAAATGCCTTGAGAGTTTTTGCTTAAACCCACACTTTGAAAAGTCATGATGGAGTTCATTTTCATAAATCTGAAGAAAGTGAAGCGTTTTGCCAAAATTTGTTCTGCATAAGTATAAGAAAGGTCCCCTCTGGAAATGTGTTTTGCAGAATCACGCAGAGAAAGAGCATGAAGCCATTCTCTTTGTGAAAGAGCAAACTGATTTGCAGAGGCTGCATTTGAGGCTTAAGGAGGCAGTTTAGAGATTAGAAGGCACTTGAATTTTGTTTTTACAATAAGAGTTTCCCAGAACTCTAAGACACCTGTCCTAAATATGTATCCACACACCAGTTAAGCGGAGCAAAATTGAATAATCTACTGGCTAACCCACAGGTGGGCTGCACCTGGATTAAACAAAGGTCAGAATATGATAGTAAGCCTTGTGGTTAATGAGAGGTGCTTGCTTTACTAAGGAGGATGAGCTGAGACCCGCATACTGTTCAACACCAGCCAGAAGGAGCTGTAATTCCTTTTTGCAGCAGATTTCATGATGTTTTGCCATCACAGACACAGAGCAAAGGTCAGAACTTGATCCTGCAATTTTTGGGAAGGATAGCAATTCCTGTCCTAGGAGCACCACATCATCACACCTCTCCCCTGTCCAGCCACCCTTTTGTCCTTCCCACACCAAACAAGTTGGTCATGCCCCATTTCTTCCCTCCTGCCCACCAAAAGAGAAACAAAGGGCCACAGTCTCTAATGGTTCCAGACCAAGGGATCTGGGGCTTGGTTTATTACATGCTTAACAGAGCACTGAATTACTGGTGGTTATTGCCTAGTTTAACTGCTTCCCTTAAAAGAGAAACATGAGCAAACAAGCATGTGTCATGAAAAAGCCCCTATTCAGACAGGAGCTGACAAGAGAAAAAGCATCCAGGGTTTATGACTGCTTATTACCAGTTTTGCGTTCAGGCACCAGCTGAAGTTACAGCCAAGACTAATGCAAAGAAATCCCCACCTCGTCCACCACCTCCTTAGGGGGCTTGTCTAGCCCTGGATTTACCACCCGAGGTTAGGACACACTAAGTACCTGAGGCTTTAACAAGACCAACTTAGCATGTGTCAAGGGCAGCATGCCTTGTCTAGACAAAGACTTCCAATATACTTTAGTTAGCTTATCGAAACCTCACACCTTCAATCCCAGCAGAAAGAGTAGCCCTGGGAGAGAGCAGAGCACCCCTGCAGAGCTCCTGTCTGTTGGTGGGGAACATCCCAACTTTAGAAGATGGCACCACAGTTTTGTCTGAAAGACAGGGGTACAAAAATATCCCACTGGGACAAGAGACAGATCTGCAAGCAAAGGTAAGCCTGAAGCTCAAGCGCACATCTTCCCGATCACAACAAAGAGGGAGTTTAATAGGCTTTCTCCGCAGAGAAGCGGGGGAGAGAAGAGTAAACAGGCTCTCGCATTCCCGTCTACCTAGTTATCTATTTTTTCATAAAATTTGTAAGTATTTCAGACCCATACCCCACATCAAAACACAGCTGAAGTCACCCTGAGGTTAAAAAAGTGTTGAGGACAGAATAACATGGATAGAGGTTCATTTCTTCAGAAAGCCAGGGTAAAAAGAGAGCACAAAATAAAGATCTAAAGAAGGTACAGAATTCATGTGGAGCAACACATTCATGTAAAAATAAACATACCTCACTCTCACTCATCTTGGCAGAACTACAGCCAATACCAGAGGTCAGGCAGATTTAACCATATTGTTTCTGTTTGTTAGTTACTTTTTTACAAAAAAAGACACAAAAAAAAAAAAAAAAAAAAAAAAGAAGCCACAGACAAGACTAGAGGAAGAAATGTAGACAATGATGAGTGCAGAGGAAGGGAGGCCACCAGGAGGAATTCACCCACATCAAGTGAGTATGATGGAAGAGGACAAAAAACACAGAAAGGGAGAGAAACTTGCTGCTGCTAAGAAAAATTACAAAATCAGAAAATTCATTATATAAGATTAAAGAATAAGTCAAAGAAGTTTAAGACCTGAGGCACTTCCAAAAAGTGTTAGATCTAGAAAGGATACTTCTTTTCTCTCAAGTCTGACAAGTGAACATTGTCTCAAACCAAAAATGTGTCAGCCATTGCACACACAGTTCCAACCACAAACTCCAGAGCCAGGCCGGCACTCAGTTTAGCTAACTCTGACTTCAGCAGATGGGAGTCTCTTCCTGGAGAGTCAAAGTACATCTAGCTTTACAAAAATAATCTAACCTAAACCAACTAAACTAAACTAAACTGAACCCTGCAGAAGAAGGATTACCTCTATCATGCTCTTAATTCCACCACACTTCGTCGTCTCTCAAATTACATTTACACCTCTTAAATTATAAACATACAGGTGGTCTGCATAATCTGTTAAATTTTGCATTCCTGCTGGCTAAAGGCAGCAAAGATGTTCAAAACATTTCCCTCAAAACATTCAAACAATGAAATCATGGATTTGTTGAAGAGAAGTTTGGCTTGGGTGCTCACAAGACTTTCTGCCATCACGCACAATGGTTCCCAAAACTAGGCAGTTCTGCTGACGGCTGTGATTCAGACACAAGTCCCTAGTCATTTCAGCATGTTGTTTTTATCATCTTTCAAAGCTGTCCGTAGTCACTATTAAAAGAAACCCACAGAATTCAGCACAGCAGAGGCAAACTCAGTCTGTGCTTTGTGAAGAAACTCAGGACTGAGAATCCTTGGAACAGCCCCATCCGTCTCTTGGGAAGAGCAACATCTCAAGGTCAGGTTAAAAACACATCTCCCTGGGAAACACTCTGTACTGCTTCTGGGTGCACAATCTGCACAGGAAAAAAAGGAATGGCCTTTGAAGGCGGATAAGCTATTAAATTTTTACTAGGTGAAATGTTTAGTGAAATAAATCTAGTCTTTCCCACTCCTGATTATTATCATAACACATATGGTAACTGACACACAATTAATGGAGCTTTAAACCAAGAGTTCTTGAAAGGAAAACATAATCCCAACTTTTCAGCTAAACTTGACAAAAAGCCAGGTTTTGGTAAAGTTCAGCAACACAAGTGACTTTATGAGATTCCCCACTTACCGAGCACCTCTCACTCTCACAACAAGCACCGCTTCAGAGCTGAGGAGACGAGAAGAGGCACAGCCTAGCCAGCAGCATCCACCACCACTGATGCAGACCCACAAGCAGTCAAACCTCAGCAGACAGAACCACCACCTGAGAGGTACTGTACCACCCACACCCTCTTCAGTAGGTGTTCATCTACACGTGTCATTTCACATCAGCCAACAGTTGAGATGACAGCACCCACAAAAACAATTCTTAAAAAAGAAAGCAGAGGATTTAGGATTCTTCTCTTAAGAAGAATTTCTTTTCCTAAGCATAGTGATCCTACAGGGGGAACAGATATTAGGAGTAATATGACATTTTAATACCCAAGTCTATTGGCTTTGTTTCCAAACTCACAAGGATCTACAAACTAAGTTGATGCCATCTTTACAGATTTGAAATGCTGTCCACATGCCCTTTTCCCATCTTCTTCTATCTGAGTTACAGGGAAAGATTAAAACCCACATTATGGTGCTACTGGAACCATAGATTCTCCACTGAGTCCAAGCATCTCCAAGACCTGGTGCTTTCAGCACAGCTCTGTACCATGCAAGCAGGACCCCTCTACCTCCTGGAATAAAGTAATCAGATACCACCCAAGGTCTGCCTAACCTTCCCTGCTCCTTTCTGCATCAGAAAATCCTTCTGGTCGAGAGTACACAATAAAACTTTCCCCCTTCCCGTACAGCCCAGCGGAACCACAGCATATGGATACAAAACACAGTCCTTAACAGCACACACTGAATACACACTGTTATCAAAGACCTAAGAGGTGCAGAGCAGCAGCAGAAAAGGACACTCCAAAGCCAGCCTCAGTCACAGCAAGAACTTAATCTGCAACCAAAGTGACAGTGTCAATAACAGTGATTTTGTTGCTCATTTCTCCCATCCTTTCCTAAAATGCAGCACAAGCACTGCCACAACACTTGGTCCCTGAGGAGGCACCTCCAAGCTCAGCAATTAGCTGGAAAGAAGTCTGCTCTCTAACTATTATATCTTTATTCCTGAAGAGGAAACCAGAGCACTCTTCCATTACCTCAGAGGAAACCTAAGGAAAGGTAGCATTACTCAGAACTGATTTACTGCCTCAAGCCATTCAAAAAACCATAAAGCCACTGACATATAAGACAAGCAACTCATTCACAAGAGCTCTTTGATCTTAAATACAAATAAAATTAGGTCAATATTAAAGATTTTCATTCCTTGCCATATAAGATTGCACAAAGGCTAAGAAAAGCTTTTCCCATTCCTTCTTTTAACACTCAGGTTATTTAGCAAGTAACATTTCTTTCCATGACTTGAAACATTTTCTCCATATTCACTTGTCATCGCCCCAGAACTTAACTCTTGGTGAAAATACACAGGGAGAGCTGCATAGAGTGCTCTCCATAGTCTCCAAGGACAAGTCAGATCAGAGAATTTCAATGTGTTTTATAGTGGGAAAAGAAGGAGCAAAGCGCACCTTTCCCAATGCTTGGATTAAAAAAAAAAAAAAAAGAGAAAACAAAAAGATTTTTCATTAATTTGTTATTCAAAGTATTCCAGCGATTTTTAACAGATGAAGAGGAGAAAGCCTGCGCTGTCACTATTAATAGGCTGACATTCTTTCTTCCCCCACAAGACCACACCAGAAACACAGGCAAAGGCAACAAGTTAAGGGAGTCTGGAGGCGTGCCAGCTCCGCCAAAGCCCCAAACCCTGCAGCACAGGGACTCCTCCGAATGCACCACTCGGGTGCAAGGTATGGCACTGGTGTACAAAACACCCGCTGTGAAATGAGGGAGGTCCTTCACATCCCCCCAGACTCCCTCAATGCTGTACCTTTTGCTCCTTCTCCTGTGACAGTACATCATTAACTTCATCTGCTGAAATAACAGCGGTTTACAGGATAATCTAAGGATATAGCATCAACTTGCATTTTTGATTTAACATGCTTGATTGTGTTAGGGTGGCTTTAAAATGTTATTTATTTGCTTTCTAAATCAACCAAGAGCTCTCATACACAGCAGAAGGCCCCTTAAGCTATCACTGTAATGTAGTATCTGCTCATAAATGCCAATATACCAATTTTAAAGGTATTAAAGCTGCTGTTTGGTCATGGTAAAATATCCTAATACCTTCCTCACCTCTGTTACAGACAGCAACACAGTTAACTGTGAGAAATTCAATTCAGGCCTTTCTGCAAAACTCATTTAAACAGAAACCTTACCAACCGCAGGACAGCACATAACAATACCACCATAAAGACAAGTGAAACAAGCAGGGGTACCATGAGACTCACTCTATGAGAGGGTCAACAAGCAAAGTCTGCCCTCTGTTTGGCTTGGGCAAGTGTGAAAACTGATCCCAGCTGTCACTAAAGCAAAAGAAGGGATATCTTTTGATTAAAGTACATAACTTTGTCTTCAGAGGCTTGGATTGTACCTCTGTCATGTATTCCTGGGTGGCTGGGAATAATTTACATCAGTTCCCTACTGTACTTCCCTTCCACACCCTCACCCCAAAGTAAAGTACAGGGGATAATCTGAATATCAGAGGAGAAAGACAAGAGAGTTTCACCTCCTTCTGTGTTTATACAGGAGATTACCATGCAATTCACAGTTCAGTTTAACAAATAGTGTGGAATATGAAATTTCAAGTACTTAGGGACTGTAGCTGCAGAAGGAAGATTGGATATATTGCTGCCCCCACCCCCCCACGC
>JAWWEW010000001.1:87781043-87792381 GCA_035583185.1 Anabacerthia variegaticeps | reverse complement strand
CCCCCCCCCACACAAAAAAAAAACAACCTGCTACTTAGAGAAAAGATATTTGGATTTACAACAAGTTAAGATTTAAACATAAAATTCACAACCAGACTAAATTCTACTACCTGAGCTTACAGATCAGGAGAAGCAGCTGGGGGTAAATTAGACAGATAGGATAGATAGATAGATAGATAGATAGATAGATAGATAGATAGATAGATAGATAACCAAAGAGGTTTCATGGGAAAAGGATACCTTGCAGAGAAGCACACATTTGAAAAAAAAAAATAGTTTGAATGTCAGGCACTTAATTACGACTCTCATCAACGTAATCAAAAAAGCTGAAGTATTTCTATAATTCTCTCCTGAAAAACAGTAACCTAGATTAAATGCATTCTCTACGGATGTTTAATTTACCTGAACAGAAAAACCCCAGTGCTTACTGCTGTGGCACAGAGAAGAGACACAAGGCACTGACTGCTTTTCACATTGATAGTTCTTCTCAAGCAGATCCCTCAGAAGTTCTGCAGAAATAAACCTATCTATATGCAAGTTCCCAGCCTCCACATAAGAGTGCAGAGAATATCAACCAAGGGCAAGCACATTTACCTCCTGGAAAATGCAAAAAAAGGTCACTTACTTAGGAGCCTTTTGAAAAAATTGATGTTTCCCTTCCATGCTGTGCAAGGGGGGTTTCACTTGTCAATCACTTTCATACTTCCACTTTTACAAAGGCATCTTCACTCCTACTATATATCCCACAAAGAAGACGGACTGTAGAATCTGCTACATACATGGTACACAATTGGGTCAACCTGTAAGCAGCCCTCCTCCTTAAGCACCTTTCAAAAGTCCCATCCAAGCCCACTGTACAGAAACAAGCTGTAAATTCCTGAGCATCTATCAGCAGTTCTCACTACAAAATGCACTTTTCACCTATTAGGCCACCATAACATACCTGGAGTTTAACAGCACTATCAGTTTTTTGGGAAGCACAAAAGAAAATTAAATTAGGGGTTCCAGTCAGCAAACACCTCATTATTATTTTCAAAGTCTTCTGCACCAGTTCCCTCAAGAATTTTTTTTATTATTGCAGTAGCACATGGTAGTGGACTACAGCTAAGGGTCCACCAGTATTCTGATTTATTTTATGTACTCCTACATGTAAGGGTTTATAACTCAGCTACATGTATTCCCTCTTGACAAGAGCTTTGTAAAATGGGTACAGTTACGCTTTCTTTTAGGTATTCTACTGAATTTCCCTTGGAAAGCACAAAAATGAAGAAAAATAATGAACTGAAATAATGTTGGGGCATCCCTGACTCTAAGATATATAAATCCAAGTAGGACATAGTATACTTTACAATAACACATTAAGACTCAATTCTTCCCTGAATTTGAAAACAAAACAACCCAATACCATTAGACAACTCAAAGTTTAGGGAGCAAGTTTTGAGACAAGTTTATTTTGTTTTGAGCTTACAGTTTAAATTAGAATCATGAACTCTTCCCCACTGCCATCCCCTACAGCGACTCTCACAAAATCCTAGGAAGAAGTGATTGAAACCACCGGAGCTTAACTGAAATTGACTGCTGTATTTTCAAGACTTCAAGTAATTTTTAACAGTGCCAAATGCAAAAATCCCAAACAAAGTGCATCAGCTTTGAGGTAACGCAGCATGAGTAAGCTATTGCCTTAGTAGTCCTCAGGAAGTTAATAAAGTCAGATTTGATGTAATCAATTATTTCAAGCTGCTGCCATTCTTTTACTTACCTAAGTAACATCCTCCCATTTCACCTCAGTTCTCTTGTGAAGTTGCCAGATGCAGGAACCAGAGGCAAAAAGTCCATACCATGGACTGGTCAACATAAAATTATGATAACCCAAACATTCACACCTAAACCCAGCACAATTTTCAGAGCCCTTAAATACATAGTGAAGCTAAGGGGTACTCTGTGGATATGTCAAAAAGAGAACCCACTTGGGGGTATAATACATCACAGACTGAATAGCCAGAGGAAGCAGAGGGGTGTCAAGGATGGACATGTGGACCAGCATTTCCATGTGGAGAGAAACAATAGAAGAAGGAAAACTTTCAGAGGCAGGTACAGAGTGGGGCAGCACCCATGCCTCCAAAGCCACGAACATAAAGTACCAGGAGGTATCTTTTGGGATTTCCTCAGCCAGGGTGGTGGGAAGAGCATTAAGCAAGTGGACCTCACCAGCAGCCCCAGAGCCAGGGAGTTATTGGGGTGCTTGAGGCACACAGGTGGAGGGGACAAAACAGACAAACAGCCATGGCACACCACCAACAACCCCCAAGACACATCCCTGACCACAGCCCACAGCAGACGTTCTCCAGGACTAGACCTTGTGCCAGGAAACGAGTGGCTACATGAGTCACTGCAATTGCTGCATGGAGAGCAGGTCTTATCAACGTGCCATGGGACAGCTCCAAAGGGAGGTGACGGAGACATACCAGATAAGCACTACAAGACCAGTATAACTGCATCCATGTTAGGAGTTTTACCACATTAGGTGTTTTATTGCTAGACAGGCTGATCAGGACCTGTTGGCACTTGTGGTGTCCTGTTTGTATAATAATAATGACACCTACAGTGCCAGACCAATCTGGGGAGGTGCAGCTCCAGTAGGAAGAAGTATTTTCCCACCAGTGTTACACAATCTCCCCCAAAAGACATCCCTTATTCTGACATACGGTCACAACATGGCTAGGTGGGCTGAGGGAGGTCTCAGCCTGGGCCATGCTGAAATCAGCACAAAAACTTGTGTCGATAAACATTCCTCTGGTGTGCATAAGCCCACAGCCTGGCTGGTCAGTGAACTCCATAATATAATATTCTTAATATATATTAACTTTTTAATTATAATTTACACACACTAATCTGCTTCTACTGACAGTTAAGCTGTTCCTTACTTATATTAAGTGCTTCCCTGACTCCACACTACTTTTTGTTTCCCACAGCTATGAACAATCCACTGATTCTCAACATTTAACCCAGATTCTTCTTCACCTTCTGATATCTTCTGTAAACTCACCTTCAGTAGACTACTACTCTCTCAACTGTTCCACTATCTCTTCCTAACTCCAAATCTTCCCATAGATTTCACCCTTCACTTGCAACTATGATAAAAGGTCAAGCAGGAGGGGTGCATGAGAGAACCCCTGGGAGATGGCAACACCCTTGATGCCTGCTACAGTTGAGCTGCACAGGGGACCAGAGATTGCAGTCAGTTGCACCCCTTTATAAACAAAGTGCAGAGAAGACTACTGCATCCATACATCTATCCAACCCTTATGTGCCTCAGAAGTGAAAGTCCTCTGCAAGGGTCAGCATCTCCACTCTACAGTCTCTGTAGTTTCTTTATTTAGTGGTGCTTTTCAGAGATTTCCCAGTCAGCAGCAAATTAAAACCAACACCACTGAGGTCAAATTGCAATTATTCAGTACACTCAGAACAGCAGATTTCACTCTGCTGCAGAATGGCAAAGCCTGACAGAGCAGAGGACTGCTTTGCCTGCAGGACTATAGTGTCCCCAGTCTGTATTCACTTCTCTTTCAGAAAGCTGCTCTGCCCTTCTTCTAACACTGAAATAGATACCATACAAGTTAGGACTGCAGAGCCCTTTGGCCACCCTGGAGAAGATACATCAAGCCTTGCTCAGGACATAACATGGGACCAGGAAGGTGGCTTAGGTGGCTGTATCCTGAACTTCACAACAGCATATTGACCATTCAGCAGCACCCTACAGTTTGTAATTAGTGTTGTACTTTTTGTGCCTTTGTGAAAGTGTTTCACACCACATCCAAGGCAGAAAATACACTTCGGAAATAATACCGAGATGCAATGTCAAAATTTCCAAGTCCTCTACATTCAAAGCTACCTCAAGGTTCCCAAGAGTATGAACAGCTGCGCATTTTTAGCTCCCCCCTCCCATAGCTGCCCAATTTTAGAGCCAATAGTATCTTTTCTCAAGCCTGTGCTGATCTGAGAAATAATCAGGGACCCATTATGCTACAAACATAAGGTATTTGATAAGAGAACTCTTGTGAAAAGGTATGAGATCCCCTCCCAAATCTAACTCTCGTTCAAGCAAGCTGAATTCTTTCCACCACTTTCTGTGGGCTGGGACCTAAAATAATGACACAGATAAAGATCTTACTGTAACTTTTGACTACAGTCGAGCTCACATTGTGCAAGCCAGTGCTATCGAGCTTAAATATCAGCATAAACCAAAGGCTGGTAAAGCCAGAGTGTACAGTCAGAAACATAAAATGGTAAAAACTAAAATACCACTTTCCTCCAAGGAAAACAAATCTCAGGAAGGTAGGTATATGACCTACTGAGCTGAAATCACTCTTGCAACAGAAAGTACCACTTGAAAAGAAGATTACTAGAACATAATGTGTATACACAAACACACGCTAGACCACATGAGAAAAGTCAGGTAGCATTCTAGTGCAAAAATTTATACTAAAGAATGTATATGCTGAAGGCATATATATATATGCATATATATATGCAAAGGCTAAGCACCTCTTTTAAAGATGGATCCACTTTGGGGCCGTTCCTCTACATCATTCCCTAGGGTGGGAGGTGCAGATCTGCCATCATCACAGAGACCAAAGCATTTCTGCACAGCACAGTCAAGGCTATGGTGCCTGGAAGTTGACAACATGTTATCAAACTAGGTGACGTTACTAGGAGAGAGCAAAAATAAAGCAAGGAATGCAAGGTGTACCTCCCTGGTTTTCCACTCTTCTTTCTTCAATATCCCAAAACTACTAAAACACCCTACTCCAGGTAGGATAGAAGTCATCTTCTTCATGCCTGAAGCAAAATGCAGAGACCTTGACGGGGAACACTATCCACCTGTACAAGCCTGGGGAAAGGACCCCTACTGTTGTCAATGAGGAGAGAGCACACGCATGCAAAAAGCAAGGAGAGAGTACAAGATGATTTCAACTGAAATTTTGTCCATACCAGTTGAAATATATTCCTGCAGAAATCTGAAAAAAATTCCTAGAAGTCAGCGTAAAACTCTGGGCTAGATCTTGTTCCATCCATCACCTTGAAGCCCTGCATGCCCAGGAGTGCCAGGTCCTCTTTTATTTATTCCAGAAATGAGGAGTCCCTGCCCCAGGATCCTGCAATTTGATTTAAGACAAGATACAAAAAAACCCACATTTTGCAAACAGACAGATGGACCGGGGGAGGAAGAATAAGAGGGACATGTGGTTTACCCACAATTGACACATTGCTTTCTTTTCTCTTTTTCTTTTTTTTAATAAAAATAAATATCAGTAATCCCCATTGGCCACCTGCCTAGCTTTTGTATATTTAATTAAGAAGGATTTGGGTGATGGAGAACTGGTCAAAAGTTCAGCCAGTTTGGGGGAGGACAGGAGTGTAAACATATAGCTGCAGAACCCAAAAAAATGCCAGTATTCCAGCCACTGCCTGGTCCTTCATGATTTTTCCAATGACAAACTCTCACTTTGCAACACAATCCACAAAAAATCAGAGGAGGAAGGGAAGAAGGGCAGTTCATACTTAAGAGAGCTGGTCTGGACCAGTTCCTGAAAGCCAGTGACCTCACTGATCCTGAGTACAGTTTGTCTTTATAGTGATAAGACTGGAATTGTATTCATGTTTAACAAAATCATTTGAATCCACAATGATGTCCCTTTAGCAGTGAGAGAAACAAAGGGGAGAGGGAGGGGAAAAAAAGCCCTTCACTGAGTTAGTAGAGAATACCAAGCACTGTCTTCTCTTCCTACTGCCCAACACAGTCACCTTGTAAGGCATGAACTCCATTAAGACAAAAACAGGGTATCCTTAGTGTGGGAAAATATTTATACAAGTTTTAATTTATTTTCAAATCAGCATTTAAACGATCACATCTTACATCATTTCCTTTTACAAGCCAGAGTTAGACAATACACATCATTTACATGCAGTTTTGGAAGGCTGCAACATAAATCAACAAAAGAAGCCTTCACTATGAATTAACTATCACAAGGCTCTTAGAAAGTCACACCAGCCTACGTTGAGGGCAATTAGGAGTATCAATCCTAATTCTCATCTTCCTGGTGCACTCCTGTTATGTCTCAGAACTCCCACAAAAATACCCTTCCCACCACCCCCAACACTGTTACCACAAGAGAATTACGATGTCTATCTACGAGATGTAACAGAACACTCACAAAAGATATTTTACAGTGTTAGATGTCTTTAAAACCATACAGACACCCCCCCCTCAAAAAAAAGTGTGCAAGTTAACACAGTCCAGTTTCAACAGCAAATGAAGAAGCCTCTATGAATGATCAGATGGTAAAGATTTTAAAATTTTAGAAGTATTAACCAATTGCCTTTGGTTCATATGCAAATTTCACATAAAAACACAAACAAACAACAAAAACACCAAAACAAACACCCAACACCAGAAGGGAAGCAAAGACCCAGTTTGAACCTTATCTCGAGACAAATTTCTGCAGTGTTTTCATTTGGTGTGAGCCAAACTTCAAATTAAGCTTACTGTTGGATGTGAAAAACTAAAATCTAACCGCAGCAATGCTAAAAATGCTTCTCCACTACTTGCAAAAAATCAAAAAA
Organism: Anabacerthia variegaticeps; assembly: GCA_035583185.1. Classification (NCBI taxonomy): domain Eukaryota; kingdom Metazoa; phylum Chordata; class Aves; order Passeriformes; family Furnariidae; genus Anabacerthia; species Anabacerthia variegaticeps. Next base: position 87,785,757 of record JAWWEW010000001.1, on the reverse strand, counting down.
AGCCCTTAAGGCAGCCAATCACTTCGAAAGCTGGCTACGAGTTCCAATTACACCGAAGCGGGACTGGGCTCACTCAAGAGGAAAGAAGAAGGGGCGGCACATCCATCCTCCATCTCAACCCCACCGCAAGCCGGCAGCGGGCACAAAAAGCACACTGCCCGCCGACCCCATGACTCCTGCCGACCCCTGTGCCGCTCTCGCCCTGCCCTGCCCTGCGTGCCCCGTGGAGGCGGCGGCGCTGGGGCTGCCGCGGTGCCCTGCCCTGCCCTGCCCTGCCCTGCCCTGCCCTGCCCTGCCCTGCCCGCCGCGGGCACAGGGCGCTGCCGGGCCGGCCCGCACACGCCGCCCGGCGCCCGGCACCTGGCTCCGACCTGCTGCCGAAGGGGAACCTATCCCTCCCCACTCCAGCAGAGGCGCGGGGGCTCCTTAAAAGTGTTAAGACTCCAGACCCAGGGGGTTCTGTGGCCGGTCCTTCCTGCCCCGGCTCAGAGGGAATGCTGCCGGCTGTACTTGGCAGCGTTTAACCCTTGGCTTTCTATGTGATCTCAGCGATGCAACTTCCACACCATTGTTCTCGGGGTTTGAACCAGCTATCAAAGGGCAAACAACTTCCATGCGGACTTTCATTGCCCGGGATTTCAGGGAGGAGTAGTGCAGCTCTGCTTGGCCCCAGGAGGAATGAGCCATCCTCATTGCTCCCCTTCCCCTCAGCTTGGCAAAGGCTTCCCCAAAAGACCCCTTTCTTTTAGCTACTCGGGGCTGGGGAGACTCAGGCTCTGCCCCACCAGTTCACAACTTTGTAACAAGTTCCTCTTGAAACAGAGATGTAAGCAAGGTTATGAAGACGAAAATAATGTAAACTCTAAAGACTTCAGAATCATAGGATCACACAATGGCTTGGGTTGGAAGACACCTTAAAGATCATCTAGTGCCAAGCCCTTCCACTAGACCAGGTTGCTCAAAGCCAAGTCAAACCTGGCCTTGAACACTTGCAGGCGTGGGGCACCCACAGCTTCTCTGGGCAGCCTATTTCAGTGCCTCCTCACCAGCCTCACAGTAAAGAATTTCTTCCCAATATCCAATCTAAACTCACTCTCTTTCAGTTTAAAGTCATTACCTCAATTGAAGCACAGCAGCATAAAACTTACTACTTTTAATACCTCACTGCTGTGGTCTCAGGCCCACAGTGCACTTCACATAAGCCAACCCATTTAATGGCATAAAATCCCAGGAGGGTTCTCGCTGCTCTATGACAGGGAGTAACTAACTCCACTTGCATTTAGGTGCCAAACATCCAAGAGCTGCCCCCACATTTCATGCTTGTTTATACATCTATACACCTATATATAGATAAATAATAAGCTGTGGTAGAACTGGCTACAGAGACGTCACTAGCTAGACAGATCAGCAATTTCCAGCAAGATCAGTTAAGGCAAAGAGGAGAAACTGTTTTCTGGTTTTCAACAGGTCGGCGCAGCCCCCTTTCCACCGCTGCTGGAAAGCAGATTCCCCAGCAAGGCAAACGACCTTCGGCATCATCGCTGGGGTGTATGAGCTAGACAAAGAGATAACGTCATGCCCTCTCCCGTTCCCTCCGTGTCCTCCCGGCAGTGGCAGGTAGCCAGCCAATCCTGCTCCCGGGTGACATCATCGCTGATGCCTATACTCGAATGTGGAAGTACATCAAACTACATCTCCGAGCACAGCTCCTCAAAGGCAAGCTACAATCCACCCACCACCACCCCCCCGCCCCTCCCCGGTCCCTTGGATGATAGACCGCTTAAAAGGGAAATAAAACCATTCAGGAAGAGGGATTTCAAGGAGTGGTTGCTGGGTAGGAGGAAAGCGGAAGGCAACAAGCAAACAGCTTAACCACGTTTTTCCCTCGGTTATGCAGTTCCTACGAAAGCCCTCAAAACATCCACACGCAAATTTCATCTTTGGGTGTCCCTGGAGCAACTACAGAAGTGGCCAGGAAAAGTTCAATACTATTGCAACGGTATTATTTTCTTTTTTTTTTTTACATAACTTCATTATTTTAAGATAATTACAGAATCAGACGATACACTGAGTGGGAAGGGACCCACAAGGATCATCAAGTCCAACCCTTAGCCCTGCACAGGATGTTTATCACAGCAAGGAAGTTTTTTGGCTTTGTATTTTTTGTATATGCAAAGCTGTTAGGTGTCCACAGTATAAGCTTAAGAAGAAGCAGTGACAACCCAGACTTCAACAACTGTCAATCCACTACTGTCTGGCAGACTCCATAGCAAGTAAGGAGACCGCCTGTTGCTCCCCCTGCTCTCAGAGTGACACCGATGCCCTTAGACATCAGGTGTTCATTCAACTCTTCCAGGTCCATAAATGCATGTGCTGAGATTCATTTCTAATGCGAACTATTCTGGGAGAGTTCTATCGTACTTAAGGAAGAAGGAATTTAAAATTTCTGCTGCCGAGACTGTTAAACCACTGAGAACTTTGCTCATTAACTCAAAGCATTAACAAGTAAGCCGAGAAACAATGCACCAAATTGCAATAATTAACAGGAGAGTTTCAAGCCACACATTCACGCCCTACTTTTTTTTTTTTTTTTTTAAGAAGGGCTCAGCTGATGCAAGTTCTAGAAGCAAAAGTATTACAGAAAAAAAAAATTAAATTGTGTCGTTTCACTTATCAGGAAAAAAATGGCAGAAAAAAATTAAATGGTCGTGGCTGTGTCAAAGTGCAGTTTCTTACTCCTCCTCTCCTCTGTCATTTTGAGCCACATCCTTTTTTCCAGCTTTATGCCAACAGCAGCAGCCTGGTTATTCCACCTCAAGTCTTAAAATGCAACTCACATGCTGCACAGGCAGACTATTTTTCCATGAGGAAGGGTGAGGTTCACACCCTCAAAACAAACTGACATGCGTTTCATTTGCAGAAGAGGCACCAAAGTGCTTTATTTAGTTACTGGAGCTGCACACAGCAGTATCTTGCCATCAGGGAAACTCACCAATTACACTGCCTTGTTTATAAGCAAAAGAGCAAAACAAAACAAAAAACCCAACAACAACAAAAAACCAACCAAAAAACCCAAACAGCTAGGCATCCTCAGTTACTTTCAATTATCTCTCCTTCCCTCTCCAAATGTGTCTTGCATTTCTACAGTTTAAGGCTAGAGCTTTCAGTCTTTAGCGAAGTATTAAGTCTGTGTGAATAATTAGTCATGCTGGTAGCTAGCACTCACTGCAAAGTCATGCAATCTCAACATTTGTTTGTTCCACTGGCTGCACACTAAAGGGGAAAAAAGAAACAAAAAAAAGTAGGCTAGTTTCACACCCACATGGGCACTGTCCGATTTCTATTTTTTAAAGTCGTACACTTGTCAAACAGGTTATTCTGAGAATTCTGATTTTCACAAAATAAGCTTCCGTGCTTCAATAGCTTATTACTGTCACTCTGCACCCCCCATCCACTGCACAGCCCAGTGGGATGGGATGCACTCACCCCCAATTCTACAGCTTCATCAAGCTGAAGATTTTCCAATAAGGAAACCGAGTGACAATTTTAATTAAGGCCAATGTCTTTGTCTAAAGTCGCTGCAGAAGTAGCAGCGACTTCCATGAGGATTTCCAGCAGCAAATCTGAATAAGCCTGTGGACCTATTTGCATAACCCAGCCACACTCTGACAGCGTCCACTTGGTTTGGTCATTTCTCTGAAGGGAGCACAGGGGGGAATAAGGACAATAAAGAGCTATTTCATCATTTCAGGATGGCTACTTGGGAGAGTAATTTGCGCCTCTCTGAAAAAGCAGAAGCCAAGAGGCTGACAAACTTGTCACAGCCAGCAACAATGACAAGGACAACACTTTTACCACCCCTCACTGTTCCGTTTGCCACAGCGGGTGGCTCGCCTGCAGCCGTGTGCTCAGCCCAGCGCCGGCACCGGGTACCCTCTGGAAAATCGGCAACAATAACAGGAGAAGAAATTCTGACACAAACCTTGTAGACTTGCCCGTACGTGCCATTGCCAACCACTTCCACGAGCTCAAAAATCCCAGCGGGGTCCTAGGGGCAGGAAGGGGCAAAGGGGGCGGGGGTGGGGGGAAGGAGGAGAAGAGAAGCGGGGGTTACATTTTTGTGAGGCGATGGCTGCTGGCAGACCCCAGCCAGCGAGCCCGGCTGCTGGCGGCGTGCAGCTGTTGCGCCCTGTTTTTCCATGCACATGCCAATACATGCAAACAAAGGAAAAGCAGCCCAGGGCCGCGCTCCCCCCGCCCGCCCCCGCGGGAGGGTTCCCCCCACGCTGCCGGGCCCCCCACGCCCCGGCCCGGCCCGGCCCGGCGCTCCCAGCCCCGCAGACCCGGCAAGGGGCGCGCCGGCCCCGGGGGGCCCCCGCCCCGGCCCCCGGCACCGGCACTCACCCGCAGGGAGGAAAGGTCGATATCCACCAGACTTTTTGCAGGAGAATCGTTCGCCATTTTCCCGTCTCTCCTCTTTTTTCTTTTCCTTTAATTTTTTTTCCTCCTCGGTTAAATAATAGCGAGGCCGCTCCCCTCTCCCTGGAGCAGCTGTGAATTGCGCGAAGCTCCGCTCCGCTCTTCTCTCCTCCCTTCCGCCCTTCCCTTCTTCACTCCAGCCCCGCCGGGTTGAAACTCTTCAGCATTGGGAGGGGTTGGCGGGGGGGATGATGGATAGATAGATGGATGGTGGGAGGAGGAGGGGGGAGAGGGA
>JAWWEW010000001.1:87700307-87780927 GCA_035583185.1 Anabacerthia variegaticeps | reverse complement strand
GGGGGGGGGGGGGGGGGGGGGGGGCCCGCCCGCGCGTCCCCGGCGGCAGCGGGCTCACACCATGTCGCGGCGGCGGCGGCAGGAGCGGCGCCGGGGCCGGCAGCCTCTGGCAGCCTCACGATGCGCCCCGCGCCCGGGCATGGCACGGCTCGGCTCGGCTCGGCTCGGCTCGGCTCGGCTCGGCCCGGCCCGGCCCGGCCGGCGGCGCTCACGCCGGGAGCCGGCGGTGGCAGCCGCGGCCCCGCTGTGGCATGGGGGGGCGGCTCAGCCCAGCGCCCCCGCCGCCTCCCTGCCCTTCCCGCGGCGCTGCCCTCGCATGCAACAGCGCCGGGCACCGGCGGGCACGGCGCGGGGCTGGAGCGGGCTGCTGCGAGCCAGACAAAGATAGCCGGGGAGGAGGAGGAGGAGGAGGAAGAGGAGGAGGAGAAGGAGGAGGAGAAAAGGGATACAAAATATACTGCGAGCGGAGAGAGAGAGAGAAAACAGCTCCCCCTTCCCTTCTCCAACAGGAAAAACCGGCGGAAACGCGCCCGCACCAGAGCACTGCTGGGTAAACTCGCGGGGAGAGAGACACAGAGACGGTGGGAGGGAGCTGGGCGGGCGGGGAGAGAACCGGCCCCGCAGCCCTGCCCGCCCCGCAATAGCCGCGCCGGCCGGGAGCCCCACGCGTGTCCGCGGCGGGGCCGTGGGGCTGCGCCACCGGCCGCATGCTGTGGGCAGCCCACGCTGCCTCTGCCCCACGGCCAGGGCAAGGAGGGGGTCCTGCCGCCTGCAGCCCCCGCCGCGCCCCTAGGGGACAGCACGGTCAGCTGCCCGGTACCGACCCTGCGGTAGGGGTATTTTCCTTTCCCATCCCTGATGAGATGGCCACCAAAATGTCTGTTACCCCCGCCCTGCCCCGAGACCCCAGGCCCACAGGAAAAACATTCCTGCCCCATCAGAGACCTCTGCAGGAGAGCCACATCCTAGCCCCCAGAATCAGACCCGAATGTCATAATATTTTAACACATCATTTACTGACAGACAGGAATGTCTCAGGCCCCATTCCCACCCAGAAGAATCCTCCAGCAGAGTCTGAATCATGGAAAAATCTTATTAACCTCTTTTGAGCTAGACGCATAGACATTTGCGTGCAGGTGTAAACTTTGGCAGGGTTTGTTTCTCATTGAAGTTCTTTATCACACTGATACGGCAAAAATGTTACCTGCTTGCAAGAGGTCGAGTTACATTTCCTGTGGGAACCAAGGTTTTCCTCTCTCTTCTACTTTAACCACAAAATTACATATACATAGCTATAAGTATCACAGAAACATACTTTTGAAACAAAGCAAACCTGTTGAGCAGAAAGTGTAAGGATAAATTACCATAACAGTTTAATGGTGTACTTCATTTTCACTTAAAGTGTAGATACAAAGAAAGGAAACTCCAGCCTAAGCCAGGAAACTGTTTTTCTCTGTACAGCAACCTATAATCAGAAAAAGGCAAACTATTTCAAATGGGTTTGATGCTGGGTCCACCTGAGTGCATGCACGCAGGAATAAGATCAGGTCTAAAGATGCAGTAGGTTTTGAAAAGTGGATTTCCACAAAGATTTATTATTTTTGGCCTGGTTTGCATTACACGGCTTATTTAACTTAGCCTTTTTATGCATAAGAGAAGCCTTGGTAGGTCAGATCCATTTCCCATCTGCCCCAGCATCCTGTCTGCAGATGTAGCCAGTGGTAAAGGCTGAGGGAAGATTGCAGGGCTACTTTAAGCATCCAGTGATACTTACCTGGCGTATCCTGCTAGCTCTCTATAGCTCAGGGTGTTCTTTAGCAGCATTTGATATCACTGTATTTCATATTCTCTGGTGATTTTTTTCCCTTCCATTAGATTGCCTGTTTACTTTGTGGATTCATACATGCTTCTGGCTCTTACAGTGTCCTCTGACTTAGAGTTCCAAAGCTGAACTAGGATGTTATATGGAGACCACCTTCATTGGCTTTGAACCAACATGTACTCGATTAAAAAAAAAAAACAACAAAACACCCAACCAAACAAAAAACAAACAAAAAAAAAAAACCCAACACCCTGTGGTTCTTCTGTTGAAAGGGGCATCAATCATTTCCTATTCAATTTCTCCATTATATTAATTTTTTTTATAGACTTGTGCTGTGTTTTGTTTCTCCTCAGCTTTTGCCAACTGGCAAATTCTGGTCTTTTTAGTGATGTTGTGAATGGGAGTTATTCCATATTTGCCCTTCATTGAACCATTTCTGCTTCCAATGCCTTCTTTTTTAGACAGGGAAGTGGATTTCCACATCACGTTCATGATGGGTTCCCTATGCACTGTCATGGTGTTGCTCTGGTTTCTAGTCCTCTCCTCATAGTTCCTTTCTTTTTGCTGTTGTTGAGCATGAATAAGACAGTTCTGTGGAATATATCTATTATAACCACAATCCACTTCTGTAATGTTAATACTACCTTATAGACTGTTGCTGTGTATTTCTGGATGCTGAAATATTTTCAAGCCCAAACTTTGAACTGCAAGTTTTCCAAACCCAGCATGTAACATCTTTCTTGTGCTCCTGGAAAGTATAACCCAGGTTTTTTAGAGCTGACGAGCCCAAATTCACATTTTCGCCACTGTAGCTCTGATGTGGCTCCACCATAGTGTCCCCTCTCTGCTTTGAGCTTATGTTTTTATTACAGTGAGTTTATTCTGTAGTGTGTTTTAGTATTATACCAGAAGATTGCTAAAGAAGCAAAAATGCTAACAGGATTATGAATCCTTGAAAAGTAACACATGCCCTAACTTTACGGGAAAATGTAGTTTTCACAAAGCGGTAAATGCCACAAGAGAGCTTCCTGATAGGGTGAAGCACTGTGCTGCCTCACCTTCCTTTTCCTTCCCACTCAAGCAGAGGGATGAAAGGCTTACTTTCTTGAGGAAGAAGCCTCTCTGGTTGTGGCCAAAACCACTCTGTTCACATGTTCATCATGCTCTTCAGCAGCACAGTGTACTTACCCAGTTTGGAAAATCTAAAGGTTAAAAGATCAAACCTAAAACCACTGGAAAGATGAGTGATCTGTTTTAACCCCTGAGGAGACAGAGTGAGACAGCCATCAAAAATCATAATGAAGATGAAATGCAAGGAAAGGCAATTTCAGCCCTGTGGATAGTCACCCCACACACAGAGCGCACACAGTGTTCTCTAGTGACTAAGTAGAATTATCAAAAAATCTGACTCAGCTCCATCCATTTGGGAACAAAGCAGGAGAAAGCAGGGGCCTGTGTGCTGATTTCCATCACCCTCAGACACAGTTGCACCCATTCCTGCTCCCTGTGCTTGTAGCAGTGGAGGGAACAGAGGAGCCATAGCTGCCTGAGCAGTTTCAGCATTCCTGAAAGAGGGGTGCTGAGCCTCCCTTTCTCTGGCCATTTATTCCTGTTCTCTGGCACCTCATCTCATGTGTCAGCACAAGCATTCATACAGCTGTGCAGTGAGCCAGGACTCATAGCAAAGCTAGCCCAGGAAAGGAAAAGAACTTTTAATGTTACTATTGATCAGTTCCCTGGGTGGCTTCATCATGTGCCTGCTTGAGCAGTGGAGTTGACAAAAAGTATGGGGCAGAAGCTTTATGAGGGGAGGAGGTGTAACCATAGCATTGCCTCTTGGTTGTAGCTATGGCTTAAGCCAATTTCAACTGTCAGTGGATCCATAGGGGTAGAATTAGGGAAACTTCCTTACTGGAAGAGGCACTGTGGAAGCAGTGGGAACCCAACATTTACGTTCTAATCACAAAAGAAATTCCTTGCCCTCTATTTTTTTTCCCCAGTTCTTTGAAATTGTCTTTATTTTATTATTTTCCGTATTTAATGTGCTGGGGCCCTAATCACTGACCATAGGTCATCAACTGCACTAACTTTTTATGAGCTTAATCATCAACAGTATTCAGAGAGATGAGTAAAGAGACAGGAAATTCTGAATTTTCATTTTGTTTCCAGTACTGATTCATCCCATAGCCTTGGGGCATCTCATTTCCTGTCTCCATTCCCATTCTCTATGTGGAATATGACAGTAATTTTGCTTGAGAGTGTGAAGTGTTAGACATGTCACCCATCATAATCTAGGGAAATGGTTTTCTCCTTGGCTGAAAATATCCATGAGGGTGAGGAGTTACCATGGGACAGAGTAGTCAGTGAGGCTGAGTCAGGCTTTGCACAGTCCAGTTCTCCTGCTGCAGGTGGGATCCCAAGGTCAGAGGACAGCTGGGAGACATTAAAGACTGCCTGTTCTCTTCATGCTGTTGATTACAACACATAATGGGAGCAGATCAATTACAGAAGGATGCCACAAAATCAGCCTTCCTCCAGCTTATGTTTGTCTCCTCCTCCTCTGCTGCTTCCACCACGACTATCTCACACCTCCATGTGAGAGCTGCTCTGCGTGATCGCTGCTGGCACACCCAGGTTCTTACATATTGCGTCTGAATGTCATATGGGTGGACGTGTTCCAACAGCTCTGGTTGCCCCATTGCACACACACTGCTGCTGGTGACATCCTGCTGCTTCTCCATCCTCAGGATACTGCCCTGCCTCCCAGATCAATGGGTTACCCGCAGTCCAGCATGCAGGCAAGACTCAGGCACCTAGCTGGACCCAAGCTTGGGGAAGCACACACAGATGTTGCTGTAGGTGACATGATGTTGCACAGGGCAAAAAAAGGAGCAGCTTTCCACCAGCTGTATGCTTTGAGACCATCACTGTTCAACCCCTGGCTGGCTTCCTCTGTCAGCATTTTGGGGATTGGATTGAAAGGACTCCTGAAACACAGGGACTGCCTAAATATAGAAATCCCGCTAGCGCAGGAAGAGTGGCAAAGTGAGTCAGAGCATTTTCCACAGCTGCTCAGTACCAGGCGGGAAGGCACAGTACTATCAGCACTGTCAGCACTTTAGAGGTGCCCACCTTTCCCCAGCCCCAGCCAGGCTCCACATCTGTGCTGTTTTTTCAGCTGTGCCAGTACAGCTTCCCTGTGTTGTGGTCAGGTAGCTAGGCAAAAAAGAAAATAAAAACACAAAAGAAGAAAACACCTTTTTTTTTTTTTCTTTAGGATTGCTTCTCCTCTTACTAACACCCTGCTTTAAATGAGTGGTGGGCAGTAATGTGTGAGCAGCATTCTTGTCGCACAGAGGTCTAGGTACCATGAAACCATGTCCTAACAGTCATTTTGGGGAGAAAGAATTACCTCAAATGGCACTGCAGAATAGCCTAAGGGGAAAAGCTAACCTTAGTCCTGTAATAATTAATATTGCTCCTGTGCAGTACTGGAGGACCCAGAAGTTCTAACTTGATCCAGATCACAAATGAAAATATTCTTAAAAAATAACAAAATACAGTGTTTATATCATCTTTTATGCTGGATGTGGTGAAAAAGGATGGTACCTGGTCCATCTACAGCCATAGGACATGAGAAGCTGATAGCTGAAATGGTATGAAGTTTGTCAGGATAACATGCTTCCAGAGAAATCTGCGTACAAATCTAAACCAGCAGAGTGAAGTTCATCAATTTGCATCACCTAGCTGGGGCATTGTGTATCTGACTCTGAACATGCCCACACAGGATTCACATCCATGGCACACATCCTCAATGAAGAGACTGTTCCTGTATGCAAGGAAGGGTGATTTCATGCTGCCACAGTCTTTTCTCTGACTCCACATCCCTAACTGATCTACCCAGATTGAATTCACAGCTCAGTCCAGGATCTTGCATTTCATATCAGACTGTGAATTGTCAGCCCTGAAGTCAGGCTTAAACCTGGCAAAAATGCATAAACATGACATAAAAATACTGTTGCATGCTTAGGCTGACGGAGAAGATCTCATGTATATTTTTCAAGACTGGCCATGCTCTAAGTTTTAACAAGCTGTTTCTGGTCCTGCTATCTGTCACGCAAAGCATGCAATTACTGAGTGTGACTGTCTGTCACAGGCTATCTCTGCTTGTAGCTAAGCTGGCTTGTAGTTATCTTCCCATGACCCAACTGTGCCACTTATTTCACCTCTTATACAAGGCCCTGAGCCATATCTGTAGTGGCTATGAGCAAACTCTTTCCCACTCTGTCTGAGTCAGAACTCTTCATGGAGTATTGTCTCTCCTCACATTTGTCTTGATGTGCTTTATCTCACCCAGTGGCACCTGGGGATGCTCACTCAGAGTTTCTGAGATCTGTGCTTCTGGATGATGAGCAAGGCAAAGAGACAACCTGCTCATGCCATATTTGTGCAGCAGAATAAGAAAAGTTTCTTTGCAACATGATGGTAGCTGTGGCTCTGCAGGCATTTACAGGCAGTGTTTGTATAAGGACCTCTCCAGCCTTCCTCACCAAGCACATGGGTATGTATCCTATGCTTTTTTCTTCTGGTATTTGGCTTCTGTCACTGCATTGGCCTTAAAAGAGCCATGTGACCAAACAGGTAACTGTTGGAAAAAACACCTTTATTCAGATTTTATTTTGTTTTTCCAGCTCAGTTGCACTCACAGTGTGGTGAAGGCAGAAACAAGCAAGGCAGTTAAGTCTGAAGGTGGTTGTGCTGCTCTTTCAGAGCCCTCCAGCTTATATAAACACAGTTTAAGTTGAGTCTGCAAGCCTGCCAGGCTCTTGAGGAGATAGGTGGGGATCACTTTTCAGGAACTTGGGCCTTGTTTTGGCATGACCCTGAACATAGTCTTAATGTTCCATGTACTGAGTCAGAAATGCCACAAGAACATGATGCAAAGCACTTAACCTTTATGAACTTATTCTGTCAATTCAAATGTGTTAAAAAAACCCTGAAGGAGTAATTTTGTCACAGGGCATCTTCTGATAGAAAAGGTCCTGTAGCCAGCTTAAACCTGGTAGAAAAGGCATAAAGCTAGCATAGAAATATTTCTCTGTACTCATGTTACTGAACAGAAAGATGATGTGGTGTGTCTGTATCTGACGCAGAACAAGCTGATCCAAAAAAGTCCACAGATCTTGTAATAATCAACCTTTAAGCATGGCCTGAGCTGGTAAGTAAGTCATTGTGTCCCCAGAATGAAGCCAATGCCCTTCTACCAACAGCGGGCTTCTGGAAGAAAGCTGTGATAGCATGAATACCCACAGTGCCCCTGGTCTGAGTACAGCTGCCTTTAATCCTGAAAATGTATCCCCATGTTGAACTTCATGCATTGTGCAAACTCCCTGTGAATTCATAAATCTTTGAGGACTGACTTAACTGAGGTAAATTATAGAAGTCAAAATTAAAGTGTAAGGCATATATATTAAACAAACATTAAGGCTACTAAAGTCTGCCCTTTGAAAGCTTTCTTCTTCAGTTTCCAAGTCACTTTTATTTGAATGTTGAAGGGATTTTCATTTTGTGTTATATTTTACAATGAGTAGGGAGTTACGTTTTGAAAGTAACTCTAAAATGAAGAGTAAATTATCACCAAAATGCAAAAGAAGGTGGGGGGGAAAGCTTAGGTGAGAATTAACTATCCTTTCAAATGAAAAATTAAAACCCAATGATGTTGAAGAAAATGTAGAACCCCATGTAAGAATTTCCACAATTAATACATAGGCTTAATTGATTTAAGTTTCCCTTTAATTTTATACAGCATGAGGTCCACAGAGGCCATAATTTCAGGAAACTCTGGTTTTGTCAGTCAAGCTAACTTAAAATGTTCCTCTCCTCCCTTCCCTGGTGCCTTGTACCTGGCTTCACACTTCTCCTTGGGCAACTCCTTTTGCCAGAACAAGGGTTTGCAGGACTAAGCCTCACACTGGCCAAAAAATAACACTCCCCCCAGAAGGAGTGAATCTGTTCTGATTCCTGGCAGTGGCATCACCAAGGAGGCCATGACAGCAACGAGGAGCAAGTGGGAGACTGAAATGATGAAATGGCATTGGCAGCTTCTTAACTTAGCTCCAACAGCAAAACCAAGATCTCATGGGGCTGCTGCTGACATGTTAATAGAAATACTAGGGAAAGGTCTATGGGAACAGACAAAGCCTCTAGGCTGATATGACCATGCAGTGTATAATTTTAAAAAAATAGATGGTTGAAATGAAAAGGTCTACTGATCGACACAAGATAATTCTCTAGATATTTTTTTAAACAAAATATTGCCATCAAAATATAGTAAGAGGTTGAATATTATGGGGCATTGCTGGATTTTGATGTGAGGCAAAGTATTCTGGCTTTGTATTACAGTTTGGCTTGCAAGGGCATCTTCTGTCCTTTTCTAAGTCTTGCTAATTTAACAGGGGGATCTTCTGTATATTACATTTACCCCCTGTGATCTGGTTTTAAGTAAGCCAAATATCAGGGCAGCTGTGACACAGCAGTATGGTAAAGCTCCTCGGTGTAACTGTGAAGTACTTCTAGTGAAAACTTATTAATCAATACAAATATTTTTTTCTTCTGAAATGTGGAGGCTTTTAGGGGTTTTCTGGTCATAACAGAAACACTGAATAAAGAGGGCTTGCAGAGAGCTATTATCTCCAGATAAAACACGTGGGATTCATCTGTCCCTTTTGCATGCCTCTACCTAAGCTGATCACCTAAGCTTCCTTTAATAGTTGGCTGAAATACGTAAGCACCTCCAGGAGGAACCTTCAGGTTCATCTTGTCATGAAGCAGACAGATAAAGTGGGACAGACGAATGGTATCTTAGCACTGACTAAGAAGGCACGGTTAGTTTGGAGGCTGAAGCCTGCACTGAAGACATCTTGGACAGGTGCAATGAATTCCATGCATCCAGGCAATGCTTTTTCATGCAATACCAGTTTTGAAGATTTTCAGTTGTGCAAACATGCATGCTTTAGAACCTTTTTACCCATTTGGCTAGAAAAGTGAAGTCCAGGGGACAGATATTTAACTGCTGTGAATTAATGTACCTCTTCTGGAACTGCATGGAAGCTCTGATGACCAACTTCTCCCATTTAAGACCGGTGTGCTTACTATAAGCAGTTATCACCAGAAACAAGGATGTTTTTAGGCAATGGTGAATAGGTAATTTGGCCTTGGCTCATGTAGCCCTTAAATGGAAAGAGCAGGAAAATTTATTCAAAGACTAGAAAAACAGCACATGATTTCCTAACAGCACTTTGAAAACTTTTTCTGCTGCTTTGATCATTGTTGCTCCCTCCTCTCACAAGCCCAGACTAGAGCCGTTATTTGAGCTAGGTGTAAATACATAGGAAGAAACAATGAGATGAAGGCATATACCACAGGAGGAAGTCCCAGTTCAGAAGAGAGCTAAAGTACTAAAGGTGGTAAGACATTAATGGCATGCAAATGCAGACTTCTGAATAAGGGCATTGCCCCAGATCACATCCTAAGTACTTGGGAGAAGGCTTTGCAGAATTCCCTAGGACACTGCCAGATGTGCTCAAACCAGGCTTGCAGTTCCCTTCCTGAATAAGCCCTTGATTTCCTCCAGGAGAGAAAGGCTATCTTTACACTAATGTTGAAATCTGAAATTCCTCTTACCAAGGATGAATGTGATGTCACCACAATAGTTTTCCCTTGCACTTCAATTTTGACAAGGTTGGGAGTAGAAGCCTCTGCAGCTGGACTGTTCTTGACCTACATAGAATTGTGCCAGTGCAGAAAATGGTGGAGATCATGCAAAGGTGGACACTTGTGCAGCAGAGAAATAAAAGGCCCTGTCTTGGTGTTCACTCATCTCTGCTGGAAGAAAACATGTAGATATATTTTCATACCATTGAAAAGGCAATTTTTAAATAAGGGCCAGTTACTTTAGCATCAGGCATTTCAAGCATTCTGTAACAGTCACTTTCCTCTCACCACCACAATAACCTAGGACAGAAACACTGTATGACTTTTTAATGATGGAATTTTACACTGGAAAGGTGTAAAAATATATTTAAATATCAACCTTCTCCCTGCATACCACAGCAGTTTCCAACACTTTTGCATACTACATTTTACAGGACAACAGCTAATATCTACATTTAATAACACCTAAATCTTATATAGTTGTGTGACATCTCTGAGCACTTCAGAAAAAAACCACATTATTGTCTTTATCAAAATGTTGAGAAATCATAGGCCACAAGTTCTTCTATACCAGGAACTAATTGGGGATTTCAGGTACCTAATCCGAGATGAACTATTTTCATTCACAATTCATATGTTATTTTTCTACGCTGTTGACTTTATATATTCTTTCTCAATCCTTTATTTTTCTGCAGTGCTAACATCCCAGAATGATGCAGGTCTCTAAGACTGTGGCTTCCCTTGAAAAATCCTGGAGCTAAGCATCTTGCCAAAAGATTGCTTGTCTGATGAAATCTGGCGTTATAGCACCTTTTCACAGAACCCTTGGAGCAATACTAAGGTCAAGCTCCTAGACTGACTTCTAAGGCACCCAGGACCACACTGCACCCCAGCATCCATAGCACCATAGTGTGTTTATGCAGTCTGACTCGCTATAGTGTGTGCTGGCATCATTCTACATAGCCGAACCACCTCTGCCAAGTTCGATCTGTCTTCTATCCAAATGCTGTCCAGATGCATGTCAGACAGTGCAAAAGGGGCAATGGTTTTATGCTGTGTTGCCTCATCATATTTCAAAAGACAAGACATGTTGTGTCTTCTTGCTGGGCCCTTCAAGCATTTGACCCAGCCTAAGGTCTGTCCCTGCCAAGGACATACATTACCCCTTTACTGCTTGTCATTTCAGGACAAGGATAGTATATAAATAAGAAGTCCAATCAATAGTGTGATGATGTGAAGATCTGGCCTGGTAAGATCCTGTTGATGGATGTATACAAAGAAATCTGGAGGAACAATTGCAAAGAATAATCTAAAATATATCCTTACTGAGCCACCTTGTCCACAGCTCTCTTCTGTCCACCCCAGAGACATCAGCATGGACTGACAAAGTGATCAGTCCTCTAGACTCCCCTGGACTCTGAGGAGCTATTGCAATAGACAGGGGCAGAGGGCAGCTGCCAGCATGACTGTAATTCGCTTCCCAGGAATGCCAGAAGCATGTCTTCTAGTTAAAGAGTGGCAGCCTTTAGGCAAGTCAAGAAATCTGTAGGCTTGGGTTTGGGACCCTTGGACTTTGGTCCAATACACCAGATGAAGTCCCTTTATTCAAAAATGCCTTTGATCTGCACCTCTAAAATACTCACTATTGGAATAATGAAATAGGGTTCCATCCAGCCCCTAGGTTGCTTGTATGAACTTTTAATTTTCAGTGCTCTGGGGTTTGCCTGTCCTTTTCAGTTGTCTGTTTAGTCCTCTTTGTAGTCAAAGAGACATTCATCAAACTTGATTGCATTTTATGGTGTGTAAAAATTTACTCTAGGCAATAATAGACTTCTGTACAAGTATCAGAGGTGGGAATCATCCTAAATGCCGTAAAATGTATACAGTATAGAAGTCCAAACTTGACCTCTTCACATCTCTTTCTCTTTGTAATAGTTATCAGAGAAAGAAAGGCAGTTCTTGGCCATGATTCATCTCATGTGAAACAGGTCACATGAAACACTTTTTAGAAATGCCTATTTCTCTGTATTGACTCAAAAGGGAGCCAAAAGGGAGTCTGTTTGACTCCAAAGGGAGATACATCACTCAGGCATAAATGATTACACTGCAGATATACAGAGCTAGATGGGATGAATCCCAGATGCCTTGGCTGGACTTAACACCCTATGGATTTTTCCTCATCTGATCCCATATCAGGTATGCATTTGTTAGCTGCTCAGGTGTCTCTTGAGTATCTGCTGCAGAAGAGCTAGTTTGTCCCTTCACCATGGAGTGCCAGACACTGCTCCATCAAGATGGCTGAGGGTAAGGGTAGTGGGCTTGATCACACAGGACATGAGGATCAGCAAGCAAGATCACAGAATGGTGAAGATTGGGAGACAGGCACCTCTGGGAATTTTCTAGTCTGACACCTGATCAGAGCAGAGACAGCTAGTGCTGGTTGCTTAGGACTGGATACAGTCAGATTTTGAGTATCTCCAAGGATGGAGGCTCCACAAGCTGCCTGAGTGGTCATCCTTTTACTAAAGAAGTGTGAGATTTTTTTAATGTTGAAATGGCATTTCTTGTATATCCATTCACGCTAATTGCCTCTTGTCCTTTAACTGGACACCACTTAGAGTCTGACTTCATCTCTTTAGTTACCCCACTGGCTATTCATACACAAGGGTCAGATACCCCTGACCCTTCTCTTTTCTGGAATGAACAATCCCAGATCTCTCAGCCTCTCCTCAGATGTCAGATGCACCAGTCCCTTCATCATCTTCATGGCCCTTCACTGACTTACTGCAGTAAGTTCCTATCTGTGTTGTACTGGGGAGCTCTGAACTAGATCCAGCACCCCTGATGTGTCTGTCTACCAGTGCTGAACAGATGGAAATAATCATCGCCCTCAACCTTCTGGTGACCCTCTTCCTAATGCAGCCCAGGGCCTGCTGGCATCATCTTGAGCTATTGCAATAGACAGGGGCAGAGGGCAGCTGCTAGCATGACTGTAATTCGCTTCCCAGGAATGCCAGAAGCATGTCTTCTAGTTAAAGAGTGGCAGCCTTTAGGCAAGTCAAGTACAGGATGCTAGGAATGATGCTTCACAGGGAAACTGCATGGGAGGGCAGGTGGGGACTTTGTAAGGAGAACTGCTATTCTGATACTAGCCTTCAGTTGCTAGTGAAAGAAGAGCTATATAGAAACAATGAACCAATTAGGATGGAAAAGATATTGTGGCTGATGGTTGGGTGGTAGGGAAGGGGCAGCTGCTCTCCATACAAAAGGAGATTTACCCTGATGTTGGTAGATGGGGTAAAAAAAAAAAAAAAAAAGGAGAGGTTAAGTGTGAAGTGAGGAAGTGAGGAGAAAGGAGTGAGCAGACACAAGCAGATGTGTCTACAGGTCTAGGGAATGAAGCGTCTGACATTTATGCATGTCATCCTTCTTGCTCAAGAGCCACATTTCTTAAAGCTTTTGTTGTGATTGTTTTCAGGTAGATGGAGTGTCCTTTTGAGCATCCTTTTAAGGATCCTGTTGGAGACACTTGCGTTGGCAGGTGCCATCACCCCCTTTGCTTGGACTGTGAAGAATACAGATTTACCATACTGATATGAAGGATGGTCTCCACTCTGGTTTTGAAGTGGTATTGTGCACAGTACTATCAAGCCTTCAGCCTCTTTTAAAGATCTTTGGGGACCGAAAAAGATGGAGTGTTTATTCTTGTGGAGATTCTCAGGGAACAACTGCAGAATGCAAAGGATCAAATGCCATGACATAATTTCTACTCTCGGAAACACACTCTTTTGCCCTCAGAGTGGGTCACAGTGCATATGGGGCCAAGCTGTCTATTATCTAAAGCACAGGATTATCCAAACGACTATAGCATACAAGTAGTTTTTTGGACGCTTTGCACAACAGTCAAGCAAAACTTGTGAGAAAAGTTAGGTTTGTTGTACTATGACCTTTGGTATGTCATTTAAGCTCCCCTTGGGCCTTCATTTCTCATCTCTCCCAGAAAGGTGCTGTGAAAAAGAACATGTCACTGGTAAGTGGCACTGGCAGACAAACTGAGGCTGCTGCTCTACAATGATCAAACATCTTCCCAACCAGGTGGACCCATTTCTCCTTCCTCGTGGCCTGGGAGATGTTAGGCCAAAGCACTAGCAGAAAACAGCTTTGTATTTTCATCCCGTTTTCATCTGGCTGCACGGAGGACCCAGAGAGCACCAAAGCTGGTGCCAAGGCAGAGCCTGGGCAGGTAGGACTGGGTGGTGGCAATTCTCCAGCAGTGGCCAAAGCTCTTGCAAGAGGGGAGCCAGCAAAACACCATCTTCATTCTTCTGCACACAAGCTATTTGCCAGTGTCCTGTTAGCTGTGAGGGAACATTTGTAAAAGGTTTATCCACCTGAATGGGTCACTGAAGAATGTTGCCAGGGATTTTATTTTTTTTTCTGGTTTGCCCAGTCCACTGAAAAATGAGTCATTTACTAGGGGAGATAGCAAGAAGTGTTCACTGAAAGAAAAAATGCCAGGATTCAGCAGGGTGACACCCCTGCTCACTGCATGCTGTAAAATTCCAGCAGGCAAGGAAGGCTACTTGGCTCTTGTTCAGGAACTGGCAGGAAACAACCCCCACTAAGCTGTGATTCAACACCAAGGGGAAAAAAAAAAATAAAAGGAAATCACTTCCTCTCTAGCAGGGAGCATGGATGAACACAGATAGGTTAATAAAGCAATGCTGCCCTGTCACATCTGGAAACCTAGGTTGGGGGGGGGAAAAAATCCAATTAGCTGTAACTGTCCTTACTGTAGTGGTCCTAAATCAGTCCCTAGAGAGCTGTTGCACCAGATAACTGCATCCCCCAGTGATTGACTACATGCTCTACAACATTTGCCACAGATGGCAGCCACCAGGCAAGAGAGAGGGGTGTCCATTAGCAGAGAGGCAGAACGCAGCTAAAAGTGCCTCTCCCAGCCTCAGAAAGGTAAGCAGAGCTGCTTGCTAGCAGATGCCCCTCCCATGCAAAAGAGGTTGCTGGTCTATATTAAAAGGAAAAAAAAAAAAAAAGGAATGAAAACAGACCATATAAAATGTTATTTCCCCCCTGTTTTTTTCTCCTTCACTGTAAAGCACCCAGACAAAGCCAGAACTTATAACCTTCTCTTATTTCAGGTGCTAAAACTTGCTGTGTGCAAAAAAAAAAAAGGCACCGTGAGAGTCTGGCTGGATTCTCTCAGTTAGCAGGTGTTGGAAGCCTGCAGGGATCTGCAGGTTAATTAATCCTGACTTACCAGGGTTGGGGAGCTTATTAGCCTCCACCCTAAAAATGAGGAAGACAGGAGGAGCCCTCTGGGGGGAGGCAGGTAATGCTTGTGGGACAGAGGCTGAGGCAAGAGCCAACACTGGGGAAGAGGCTTTAGGTGGGGCTAATGATTTTGGTTTTTATTCCTTTTCTCTCAATAAAAGCAAAGTTGGGAATCAGTGTGTTTTTAAACTTTAAAACAAGCCTCTGGTTTCTTGACGGTTACTGGGAGCTCTAGTAGCTGCTGAGCAGAACCCAAATGAAATCTCCCCATGTTCTGCTGCAGAAGAGATGGGTGAGTACTTTGGTGTTGCTCACTTTTGCTGTTTCTGGCCTAAATGAGGAATTTTAAAGGCCCATAAGGGAGTGGGGGGATATATCTGACTTGCTGTCAGGGCCTGTGAGACCACATGCCTGACTTGCCAGTGTTGCTGTGCTCGCCTGCCTGCATGTCATAGGATATACATTGCTTTCTAATCAAATCCAAAATGTCACGGAAGGTATCGCTGGCCAAAACCCTGTTGACTGTGGGGGAGGAAAGGGGAATGGAAACACCACAGCAGAGGGATGGGCCAACTGTTTAGCATAGCTACAGCTCCCAGCATCTCTGCAGTTGTTTTTAGTTCAAACAACTGGCTGATGGCACCCACTTGTACCTTCTTGCTCAACAACGCCTCTATCTCCTCTTTTCCTCCCCCCCCCCGCCTCCTTGCCTTTGAGCTGTTGACACCCTGACAAACTCAGCCCTGGCCTCCCCAGGGAGCAGGGCGAGGTTTTCCAGGCAGGGCTGAGAAGTGCATCCCGCCCTCGCTCCTCCTCCCAGCTCCTGCCCACAGCATCGTCACATGCCCCGCAGGCAGCTGGGGCGGCTCAGGATGGTGGCAGGTGGGAGATGCCCCACCACCGAGGCAGGGGGTGTGTGCCAAACCGCAGGTCGGATGCCCAGATATCAGTGAGGGAAGGGAAGAGGGATACAGCCCTCCCAGAATGTGGAATTGCACTGTCTGAGAGAGAAGGAAAAGAGATGCCAGCAGAGCTCCTGCTGCAGGAAAACACATAAAACCCCATGCATGGAGGGAAGGACAACCCTAGGAGCACCCTGGAACAACAGTGAATAAGGATAGGCAGAAAACACAGAGGTTTGTAATGGAGGAAAGTGAGAAACCGGTAGTAATTGATTACTTTGGGGCACCCGTGGTAAAGTGGTCAGAAGAGCGACAGGTATAGAACTGAGGCTTGTGATGATTACCCTTGTCAGCTGCTGGGCCTGGGAAAGCCCTTCTCTCCTCCAGTAGGTTGGACTCACAGACTTCTCATCCATGGTGGGTTCTAAAGGCAAACTCGGGACAAAATAAGCCCCTGATGATGGTAACAATTGCCTTTGATAAAGCTTAAAAGAGAATACTACGCACACATTTTCTTATTTTCCCTTTTTTCTTTTTTTTTGGGAGGGGGGCGGAGTGGCGGGGGGGGCTGGGCATTACTGGTATTCCAGGGTGTACTACTAGGCTCCAGGCTATCACTAGTCTCAGTTCTCAAGAAATAAATCAAAAGAAAATTCACGGTGTTTCATTTCACATGAGAAATGAGAATCAGCTCGTTCCCATTTCAGAGTTTGCTCTGAAAGGATCCCCCTTTCCCAGCATCTGTAACCAAGATCTGAAAAATCACAGAAACGATGAGGGTGGTGCGCAGCGCCCAAGGATAATTCCCCAAATTCCTGTCCCCCACACACGCACATCCCACTGAAAGCCGTTCCGTGCAGAGGTTCAATCTTGAGCCACCTAGTGGCACTTGCTAGAAATCGGTATTACAGACAGCATCAGGATACAGAGTCCCCCAAAAAGACAGGAGACTGAGAAAGAGATTTAGTGGCAGCTTCGAGATCTGTCCATGACATGCCATAATTGCACCGAAAGCCCTTTTCTGCTGCTGGCTGGGCCGCCCTGTTCCTAATTGATCCTTTGGGGCATGGACCAAATGCTGAGTTTCTCAGTAGGAGGTAGCAGGGGGGGCAAAGCCACGAAGCCTCCTTTCCCAAGACCCGCCTTGCGTTGCTTTGCTTTGCTCTGAGCTGAGAGCGCTCATGTGTTGCAAATGCCTTAGATGAACAGAAAGCCCTCTCTTCTGCATAGAGGATGTACAGAGGACCGTATAGAGGCCTTCATGGGGCTCTGGGCAAAGGAATGAGAGGAAAAAGAAAAAAAAAAAAAGAAAGAAGACTTACTGTCCAGAGGCTGGGAAGGAAGGGGAAGTATGTCTGCTGCCATATCCATGTAGACACTGCTGAGAGGAAGTGGAAACCAGTAGAAAAGAATCCCAGGCAGCCCCAGGGTATTTCTTAGGGTGATAAACTGCTGTGGAATGGACATCTGAGTCTGGAAGTAGCCAGTTTGCATTACTAAGTTCTGAAACGTGTGAAGCAAAATTAAATTTGTCAGTCTGACCGCTATTCATTGCATCATGTCAAAGAACTTGACTAGTTCTTTTTTTCTCCTGCTTTCTTGAGAGGGAAACCCAAATCTGCAAAAATTGTAATTAATTCCCCCTCAAACCAGCAGGCCCCTGAAAAGGCAGCTTTTAAAATTTACTTTTGTGTTTTAAAGTTCCGTATCTAGGAGACTTTAAACAATGCAAATACTTGTTTTGCATGAGAAGATGCTAAGAGTCTCACAAAGTCATCATTTGCCAGAGTCAGGGGTTAGTAAAAAACAATGTCACAAGGCTCAGAATAAAATCATGGGTATTCACAGTATTAATATTTGTAACTTGGTCTTTTGAATTAGTTTCAGTCTTCCCAAAGCCAGAGGTTGTTTTTTTTTTGGCTTGTTTTTTTTCCATTTCACAGAACATAATCCTGAATATCAAAAAGTCAACTGATAGTCTGGTTTAAAGGGCAGTATGTAGAGACAAGGGTATGGCAAGAATGCTGTGATTGGACATATCAATCATTTCTATGGCAACAGAGGAGGATATAACAATACTGTAGAACTGAGCAGAGGAGACTGGGCAAAAAGAGATCGTAATTTTACACTACCAATATTTTCATTTACTTGTAAGGATAGAAACGCAGAATGCAGAAAACCATATGTGAAATATCCCAAAATATTATTTATAATTCCACATTTACAGTTTACAGAAGCAAAAAATATATTGTATACAATGTGTGTGTCTCTGTTCTTCCAGAGAGTATTTGTAAATCTATATGACTATAAACAAAGGATGTGTTTTGTGAAAGTTTATAGAATACACCGGGAGTGTGTGATTGCATGTACAGACGGTGACTGAACCTTAAATATCCACAAAGCTTTTGCCTTTCTATACTTCTTAGATGAAAATTGTAATGTTTAACACAAAGAGTGATCATTTTCATGTTTTTCTCATAAATGTATTAATTTCTTTGCTTTTTAATCACCATGGGTGGGATGTAGTTTGCTTGGATTATAGTGCCTGGATGTTAGATACAGCTTAAACTCCAATGGCACCCAAGGAAGACTGAGCCCATACAGTTGATGGAGCCTAGCAAGCTACTCTCCTCCTGAGGTAGGCACCAACACTTGGCCACCAAATTTATCTCCAGACTCCGCTAACAATATGGTCTAGATCCTTACTGACTGTACCAAGAGCTCAGACACCTTGCTCCCATGCAGACACTTAGGCTTTAGACACCTGAGGCAGAGTCCAACTGCCTCCCCATCAATGTCTGACATTTCACATTTCAGATCCCTTTGGGTTTTTGTGACATCCCCGTGGAGCTGGTGCAGGATGTGGGAGAATGCTGGAGCAGGCAAGGAGCTGGGTGGGAAGTCAATGTGGAGAGTCAAGGGAGTAAATCAGGATTATCAGGGCACAGCAAAATTACAACATGGGTGGAGCAAGGGCTGGGCACCAGGGCCTGAGCTCACATGCAGACCCTGTTACAAGGGGTACAAGGTACATGGCTGAGAGTCCTGTGGGAGGCTGGTCATGGCAATTACCCGAACACCCTGAAATTAGGATGGGATGAATCCGCACCCTTGATGTTTACAGTGCAGACATCTACATTTGAGCCTGTCACCCGCGCATCCTTTCCAGAAGATGGAAAGAAATAGATGCTGCCAGGAAGTTGTATAGTCTTCTCTGAAGATATGCTATCAAAACACAGAAATTACTTCATGGAAATACCTATATCTCTCCTCTGACCACAAAGGGAATCTCATGGTAGATTGGTTTGCTGTAAAATGTGTCAGAGAAGCCCTGCTTGACCTACTTCTAAGATCCAGAATGAGCACAGATACTAGTGTTTATATTATCAGATATGAGACAAAATGTACACAGATGTAGCTTCACAATGTGGAGACTTCTATCCATTCACAGGCATTATCTATATCATGATATTGGAAGCAATATTAATATGAGTTGCTTAGGTTAAGTACTGACGAAGTCATAAAAATGTTTACTGTTGGCTGAGCCCTTAAAGGTTATTCCATTTCCTATCTGGAGGACAGAGAAAGTACATACTGCCTCTCACTGCTGTTTCCCATGGATCTACTTCTCTTTATGGCAAGAACATGTTGAAGTATTATTATCTTTAATTTTAGAGCAGGGTCAGGGATGGAACAAACACCAACTCATGCACAAAACAGAGATGGCTATTAAGGGTGATAAGCCATAGACTGACAGTGCTGTCCTTCAGGCCTTCCTCTGTAGGATAGCACAGACCTCCTCCCATTGTTCAGACAGCTTCCACACCTGACACTGTAAGAAAGCAATACAGACCTACATTCCTTTTCTCAAATAGGTGGCAATTAGTCTTGCACACAGTGGTAACTTTCATGATTCTGACATCTCTGTAACAGAAGTGGAAACAAAAACATCAGCTCTCAGAAAGTTGTTTCTTCTCCTGGAGTAAGCCAGACATGACTGTTCTGAATTAAGGTACAAAACAACCTCCTACACAAGGCCAGAGATGGTGCTGAAGGTCTCCTGCACACCTATATATAAACATATACACCACAGTATAGGTCATAGAATAATTCAGATTGGAAAGGATCTGTCTGGGTGCCTTTCACCCATCTGGTTTGTGCCTTCACTAGAATGGGGCTCTCATAGAACACGTTATTCAGGGCCTTGGGTAGGAGTGTTGTCAGCATCTCCAAAGATGGGGGTTTCAGAGTAGGAATCAATCCCACCACGAGGTTTGGTTTTTCTTTTATCTGATCAGGATTGCCTTTTTTGCAACCTGTTCCAGTTGCCTCTTGATTTAATCTTGGCCTTCACTGTAGCGTCTCATAGCATCCTTAGAGCCAAACTGCTGAAATGGATGAGCATACTGCATTGTGGGTGGAAAGCTGGCTGGGTTGCTGGGCTTAAAGGTTCGTGGTCAGAGGTACAAAGTTTCACTGGCAGCTGGTTACTAGTGGCCTCCCTCAGGGGTCAGTACTGGGGCCAGTACTGTTAAACGTCTTTGTAATGAGCATTGCTCTCCCCTTGTTCACAGAGCCAGTCATCTCAGCACAGAAGGCAGGCAGCGTGGGCAGGCAAGAAGTTATGTTCATAAGCTTTCTTTTTCAGGTTAGGTCAACCAACCTGCAGTTTCTTGGATCCTTTCTCACACTTAAGATGTGACATTCACATTTTCCAGTCACTGAAGACCTTCCCCAATGACCACAGCCTCCCAAAGATGGCAGAAAGCCATAGCTGTCTCTCTCAGCACCCTCGGATGCATCCCAAGTCCCATGGACTTCTGTCCTGCCTGTCTGCAGGTCATGTACACTTCACAATATCAAAACACATCCACCTACAGTTCAATGTTACACAGGTAGTACCAGGAAGTGCAATCTTCTAGCTGTGTTTTGCTAGAAAACTGTTCATGTGTTTGTAGTTCTGGCTGGGAGATTAAACAGGAAATTTTTCCAGTCTCCATATCACTGCTTTGCAACTGAAAGTAGGACTGTCTGCAGACAAATACAAGTCAAGGTTTTCTTTCCTAAAATGACTTGCAACCATCATTCACCCTGCACTTAGAAACTTTGCAGCTTTTAAAGGAATCCTTAAATCCTCCTCCCTCATAAATATCTCCAAAACCAACACAACACTCCCTGGAGAATCAGGAACGGGAAAGCAGGTCTGAAAGGTCTGCTGGTTTTTTTTTCCCCTTCCTTCAGGCGTTCTGCTACTGTAAATAACCTACTTGTATCAACTCCTGCTTCTTGCTCAGTTGCAAAGGGTGGGATGTTCCATCACCAAACTGGCTGCAGGCTTCCACATATGAGTTCATTGAAGGGATCCCTTCACTGTTGATGTAAGGAAGCAGGTTTTCCTGTCTTTCTTCGTAAGGCAGATATCTAAAAGAGGTCAAATATTTTTCACAGTTACTGGAATGGGACATATAGGACTACCTCAGATGTAGATGAAGGTGCTCAGTGTTAGTTGAGATGGATGCTGCCTGAAATGCATTTTAAAAAATGCCACAGATCTCTAAAAGTGCTTCTGGTTCCTATACTGGGCCCTCAACTAAACTCTCAGTCACCAGAGGAGTCCTGGTACAACAACTAAATCTTTGGACATATTAAAGCAAATCTGGAGGGATGTAAATTTTAATTCTTCATTGAAAGTACCAAGCCATCAATACCAAAACCAAAACCAAGATGTTAGCCTGACTACCTTAGATGATACTGAAGACACCAATGATTTCTTAGAAGGTACAAATTTGTATAAAGGTAATATTGTAAAATGATAATACATTTTTGTGCTAGCTATGCCAACTATCAGAACATGTTCACTGTACACCAGAAATTACCTCTTTCACTGTCTTGCTCATGATGATTTACAGTTAGAAAGTAAGTGTAAGAACTCTATATGTGCCTATATCTCCATAGGCTTACAGACAGAATAGGAGAGAAGACAGGAATGAATCCAGCCCCTTGCTCTCAACAAACATGCTCAGAAGTTGAATGCAGGGATTAGCCTAGATACTCCCTACAATATTGCATCAACATCATGTTTGCATAGTTACTCCCCATCCCAGAACAAAGGAAATAGTGAATCAGACCACAGAGGTTTCCAGAAACCTGAGCAGACTGACTGAGGTGCTTGTGCAATGAATAAAAGTACTGTCACTTCTTCCCAGCCAAATTCATTCCAGAGTAATTTACTCAGTGTTGTGTGAAGCACCTGTAGTTTCAACATGAGGACTTTTATCATTCTGCTACAGGTTTGAAGTTGAAAAAATACTCTCTCATCTGAACACATGGTATGTTCAAGAAGGGTTTTTGCATCAGGCCAAATAATTCCACAATTAACAGAAACCTCTGTTTTCTCAGCTAAGGCATGTCTGCATCCCTAATTCATTGTAGGTCAAACTCTGTTATCCTGATTTGGGTTGTCTGTTAGAAATAAAGAGGATTTCCCCAGAGAAGGTATTGATGAAAGATGCAGATCTAGAACCAGCTACACTAGGCAGTGAAGTGTTTCCATTACATTAACAAGTATTTTGAGATAAAATTCCTTCAAATTATAATATGCAAAAAGATAAAAAGATATGTGAAAATATTAAAATCAGAAACATAAATATTTTTCATTTCATGAAATTGCTGAAGATATCCCTGGTTTTAATTCATGGAGTTTAATGGGCTATTGTGAGAGGGCTATAATCTGTGCAGCCCCAACTTTTTGTTTACACATTTGATTTCTAGTGGATCAAACACAAAAGATTCAGCAGCTCCCATTTTGCCACCAGAGTTAAGCCTATAGAAAGTAAAAGCAACTGTAATCTGTACCTTTCAGGTATGAAACACTTCCTCTGAAATTAAAAGGTAAACAGAAAACAAACAAAAAGAACCCCCATTATCTTCGTGCTGAGATAAATCTATCTGTGAAGGTAACACACGTAATGAGAGAGGAAAAGGTGCCAGTAGACAGGTGTGACCTGACTTTCATTAACCATATCTTTATCTAACTGGGTGGAGACGCAAAAGAAACAAAATCTTTCCATTTAGCTGTGTCATTATGGGGTGAGGCACCCTGGCTTTAGTGCACTGAAACTCTGACAGTGGGTACAGTCATGCTCTCCCACTGGCTCCAGTTGCTACCTCTCTTTCCCAGACTCTCAAATATCTTCACTTTCCCCAGTTTTTCTAATCACTGAAAAGTGGTTGTGTCCAAAAAAAGCATGTCCTTCTATATCCTTCTAGCATACCATAATTTTAGTGGTACTGCAATTTATTGCTCCTGTTTTCCCCCTTCAGTCATCTGAGGGTCTGGACAATTCAATTCAACAGGCAAAATGCAGTTCTTGGATAAGTAGTTGCTGCTTCCGCTGGCTCCAGAAGAATTTGCCCCTTCAGTCTTAAATGATGATTTGGGCAAAGGAATTTAACAAGACAGCTGGTAATATATGCAACTCCAGCTGTGACTGAAAATATGCCCATTAATAGTTTCAGAAAGAGAAAATTAGCTTATAGCTCTTCTCAAAGAGCAAATAAAGCATTCAGGTGCATTGCAACTAAAGCACATAATTTCATTTACTGCAACTTTTGATAGAACATAATGGTTTTTCTACCAGTGATTAGAAGCCATTCTGCAAATACTTCATGAATTTAGTATAAATTGCCTGCAGAAAAGCAAAAAAAAAAGAAGAAAAACAATTGTGTGCAAGTCACTCATTGTCAGGAGAGAAACTTTAGTCCTCCAGCCATTAAGTATGTTGCTTAGTGCTCAACATGAGCTGAGAGTCAAATTCAATAGCTTGCAGACATCAAATATTTTGCAAACATCAAATAAATTATTTCACAAAGAAAACATAGTTTGATTATTGTTCCAAAGTATTTGGGCAATGCTTTGAAATGTATCTATTCAAAGACAACTGTGAATTTTCAGTGTTTCACTAGCTCAAATGGGCCAGCTCCAGCATAAGTATTATTTTTATCTACCAAGAGAGTACAAAAATTCTAACACTTAATATGTTTAGCAAAGCAATGCTGTAGCTGGACGCAGCACAAAGGACATAAGTCTTCACTCTGCTATCCAGGGATTAAAATTGGGAAACATGTTTCGCTAGCCTGGTTTTCCAACAGAGTCCCAGACCAGAAACGAGAAGCACTTAATGCATGGAGGTATCTCCCTCTCTGAATGAAAGCTTGCTCCCTATGGAGTACTTTGTGGTGTCAGGGTGAGACCTCACAAAGAGGGATGTCCATCACCTGCCTGGATGACTGCTGGTGTGCTGAGAAGGCTCTACAGACTGGTGGAGAACTACCTACTAAAGTACAACCTGGCTTGTGGGTTAGTACAAACAGCTCAGGACAGTTTTCTGTGTCGCCTGTGGTACATAGCTGGGATTAGCCCATACCTATGAAGATTTCTAGACACCTCTTCCTACAGCTCCATTAGTGCAACTAACCTTTTCTAAATGCGGTTTTATGAATCACTCCCTGAAGCTTCCAGGTGTCACGGAAGAGTCACAGTAACAGAAAATAGGGACCATATAGCTCATTCACATGGGTTTACCCACCTCAGCCCAGCAGAGCTGAGACCCACCCTCAACCCTCCAGCATTTCACAGCCCTCACAGAGCCAGGGGGAGCTGGGCAGGAGGAGAACTCAAGGACACAGCTTGTTGCCTGTGTTTGTGTCTAGGCCGCCTAACGCAGTGAGAACTTCTGGACTGACTTTAATGGCACTTATATATAGCTCTGCACACCATGTGGGCTACTCCAAACACCAGATTCCAGCTCTGCAGGGCAACCTCTGGTTTGCTCCTCCCTGAAAATCTGCCCTCACAGCAGTTATTGAGGATCCTCACCAGTAATGGGATCTGGGCAGCTGCAGGCAAAAGCTAACTCTGCTGGCACTCAGGAGGGATTTTCAATAACTTGGAATACAGGTTGAGTTTTCTATGTATAAATACTGGATGCAGCAATGTGATTAATGACAACATTATCTCCTGTAATGAAACAGGGAAGTTTGGTCCAGAGCCAGCACTGGGAGGCAAGAGGAGCTGAAGCTCAGGCAGGGAGCAGGGTGATTATGGCTCCTTCTGTCCTGAGCTTGCAGGTCTGACGAAGCACCACTCAGGTCTCAGCTTTTGTTTTAGGCTTTGCAAGTCATAGTAGTCCAGCTCAGCATCAGCGGTCAGAGGTGGTAGTACAAGAGATGCTATGGAGAGGCACTACAGACTGAAACTCTTAGGAAAACCCAATCTCAAGCAAATTGTTTCAGAGAATTCTGATGCCCACATCTGATCCCCTGGAGGAGAAAGAGTATGTCACGGCAATTGCCTCAAGACAGATTATCACACCAAGGATGGCCTTCCCAGACTAGCACCGCAGTGTGCTTTCTGGTGAGACACTGGTGGAATAAACCAGAAAAATCCCCAGATTTTGTGACCCTTCAGGATTCATTAGCCCACTCTTAGAAGCAGTGATCTTTTTGCCATTTGGTGGAAGATTTAAGGCCAGCCTCTATCTAAGTCCTTCAGTTGAGCTGGTGTGGTATGAGGCTATTTCATATGTTCATGTGGCTCCCTCCCTGAAGCTCTGCATCCTCCTCTCTCACTGGTCTTTCCCACAGGATCTGCTGAGCCGTTGGGTTTTTGGCTGCCTACATACAAAAAGCTTTCCACCAACCAGGTTCTCCACTTCCTATGTACAAAGAGCTTTCTACCACTTGTCCTGATTCCTTTGTGACAGTCAATAACCTCCCTCATCCTCCTCAGCTAACAAAAAACTCCTTTGTGTCTCTGTCACACCAGGGCAACAGCCCCTAGTCCAAACAATGGTCTGGCCTGGCCTGGCCTAAAGCTTCTTCCTTGGTCATGCTGCTTATCTAGTGGCATGGAGGAAGCTGGAATACATGATAAAACTTGTTTGCCAGTGTTGCCAAAGGTAAGTCTGTTTTGCTTCCTTGTTTGCAGCACCTTGACAAGGTCAGGTGGAAGCATCTGGCAATGAGTGACTCACTCAAGGCTGCCTGGTGAGTCAGCAGCCAGGCTGGCAGGGCTTAGGAATGCTGATTGCTGGGTGGCACAGTCACCACTAGATCATGCTTTCCCTGTGGTTGCCCTAGCAAAGCTCTCATCGGTGAATACAGCATGGAAATACCTCTCCTAGTGAGGATTTCCCTCTGCAACTCTTGGCAAAGCTGAATTGCTGCAGATGTATGAGCTTCCATTCAGATCTTCTCTAATTCCTCTTTTGAAACTCCATTACCTCCATCTGTGTTGCCTTTTGCATCAATCAGCCATTTTCACTTGATGGGCTGTTTTTATGTGTTTTGTTTCTTGCAAACTCCGATAGAATTTCCCCAGCTGAATTTTTTAGACTCCTTCATTATTCACATCTTGTGTGCAAACAAATTCAGCCTGCATAAGGAAAAAATACAAATCAGCATAATTTTGTTTTTTCTGAGAAAGCAGAGAAGTTCTGAGTTCTACCCAAAGCAAAGCAGTTTCATTGCTAAAGCAGTATTAACTGACAAAGATGGCGGTACTACAGCAAAAACAATTCAGAAACATTGCCCAGAAAATCTTCCAGACCCAGAACTGATTATGTTGCAGCTTCCATTTCAATGGCATTCAGTAGCTGTGGGTCAAATTCAGTCTGATGCTGGAGAGTGACCAAATTTAAACCTTACATTTTCCCCTCATTATTAAGGAGGAAGAAGGTCTTTCCTCATCATATAGCATGGCTCATCAACAGAGCTTTAAACTAGACTTGAGGTTGGAAGGGGATAATGTCAGTCTTGCTTGTGACAAGCTGTGGGATGACACACCAAGGTTAGAGGGACAGGGTGCTAGCGAGGGCCTTAGCCAGCTCTGAAAGGTGCTGTCTACACTGCAGCACACTTGAAGTCTTACAGAGATGAGCCCAGAGCTTCTGAGATAATAGAAGCCAACAGGGAAATATCTCAAAGGAATTAAGGGGTGGTCCTGTAAGGTGGTGACATGGCCAACAGCCCAGCTGAACTGTCTCTGCACCAGTGTACTCAGCATGGGCAACAAACAGGAGCAGCTGGTAGTCACCATGCTGCTAGAAAGCAACAACCTACTGAAACTTGGTGGGATGAGTTCTGTGACTGGAGTCTGGTTATCGATGGCTACAGGCTATTCAGAAGGGACAGGAGAGGAAGGAGAGGCGGGGGGTTCCCCTCTACATCAGGTGATGGGTAAAGCTATCACTGAAGAATACATATGAGCAGGTTGAAAGCCTGTGGGTAAGAATCAGAGACAAAGGCAACAAAAGGAACCTCATGGTCAGTGTCTCCTACAGGCCACCTGACCAAGGGAAGCCTATTGACGAAGCTACAGGAGGCATCATGCTTGCAGGCTCTTGTCCTGCTGACTTCAACCACCCCAACATCTGCTAGAAAAGTAGTACAGTGACCCATAGGCAATCCAGGAGACTCCTGGAATGCATGGACAATAACTTCTTGAGCCAGGAAATAGAGAGCCCTACCAGAGGGGATGTGATACGGGATCTCATAGTTACCAAAGCAAGAGAGCTAATCAAGGATTTCAAGACTGGAGGCAGCCTGGGCTGCAGTGATCATGCACTGGTAGATTTCATGGTCCAGAGGGATATGGGTCCAGCAAAGAGTAAAGCCAGGATCCTGAATGTCAGTGAAGCAAACTTCCAGGTGTTCAAAGAGTTAGTAAATGGGACCCCCTGAGAAACTGCCTTCGAGGACAAGGAAGCAGAACAGACCTGGCAGATCTTTAAGGGTGCTTTCCAAAAAGCACATGAGCTCTTGGTCCCCAGATGTAAGAAATCAGGAAAAGAAGGCAAAATACTAGTACGGTTGAGTCAAAACCTGCTGGTAAAACTAAAGGGCAAGAAGTAAATTCACAGGCAGTGGAAACAGGGAGAGGTATCCTGGAAAGAGTATAGGGACACAGTCCAGTTTTGTAGGGGTGGGGTTAGGCAGGCCAAGGCATAGATGGAGCCGAACTTGGTGAGGAACAAAAAGAAAACCAAGAAGGGCTTCTACAGATACATGAGCCAGAAAAGGAAGGTCAAAGAAAGTGTACTCCTCCAGTGAGCATGACTGGCAAACTCATAACAGAAGGCGGCTGAGGTACTCAATAATTTTTTGCCTCAGATTCAACTGGCAATCTCTCTTTCCACACCTCTCAAGTGAATGGAGTACAAGATGGGGACTAGAGTACCAAAGTTGCCCCCTCACTGTAAATAAAGATCAGGTTCATGACCACCTGAATGTACATAAGTCCATGGGACATGATGAGATACATCGCAGAGTCTTGAAGGAATTGACTGATGTAGTTGCCAAGTCACTCTCCATGATATCTTAAAAGTCATGGCAGTCAGGTAAAGTCCCAGGTGACTATAAAAAGAGAAATATTGTACCCATCTTTAAAAAGAGTAGAAAGGAGAACCCTGGCAACTACTGACCTGTCAGCCTCATCTCTATACCTGGGAAGATCATGGAACAGACCCTCTTAGAAACTATACTAAAGCACACAGGGGACAGGGAAGTAATTTGGGACAGGCAGCACAGCTTCACCACAGGCAAGTCCTGTCTGACCAACCCAGTGGCCTTCTGCAATGGATTGACTACACCAGTGGACAAGGGAAGAGCTAGAGATGCCATCTTTCTGGACTTGTGTACACCCTTTGACCCAATCCCCCACAACATCCTTCTGTCTAAATTGGAGAGAGAAGGTTTTGTCTGTTCAGTGGATGAACAATTGGATGGTTTTATCCAGAGGGTAGTGGTCAAAAACTCAAGGTCTTGATGGGTGTTGGTGATAAGTGATGAGTATGACCTCAGAGGTCCATACTGAGGCGAGCATTGTCTGATACTTTCATCAATGACATAGGCAAAGGGATTGAGTACACCCTCAGTAAATGGGGACACAACACTAAGTTGAGTGGTGCTATTGACACACCTGAAGGATGGGATGCCATCCAGAGGGACTTAAACAAGCTCAAGAAGAGAGCCCTTAAGAACCTCATGAGGTTCAACACATCCAAGTACAGGGTCCTACACCTGGGTCAGGGCAAACCCTGGTATCAATACAGGCTGGGCAGGAAAGGGCTTGAGGGTACTGGTAGGTGAAAAACTGGACATCACCTGGCAATGTGTGCTCATGGCTTGGCCAACTGTATTCTGAGCTGCATCAAAAGCAGTGGGGCCAGCAGGTTGAGGGCAGTAATTCTGCCCCTCTACTCTGGTGAGACCCCCACCTGGAGTACTGTGTCATGCTCCGGGGTTCTCAGCACAGGGAGGATATGGACCTATTGGAGCGGGTCCAAAGGAAGGCCACCAAGATGATCAGAGGGCTGGAGCAGTTCTTCTACAAAGAATTGCTGAGAGTTGGGGTGGTTCAGCCTGGAGAAGAGAAGGCTTCAGCAAGGCCTTATTGTAGACTTTAAGTACTTAAAGGGGGCTTATAAGAAATACGCAGACAAACCCTCTAGCAGGGCTTGTTACTTAGGACAAGGGGTCACAGTTTTAAACTAAGAGAGGGTATATGTAGGTATAAGGAAGAAAATGTTGATAATGAGGGTGCTGAAACACTGGAACAGGTTGTCCAGAGAGGTGGAAGATGCTTTATGCCTTGAAATATTCAAGGTCAAGTTGGATGAGGCTCTGGGCAATCTGATCTAGTTGAAGATGTCCCTTCTCATTGCAGGGACTAGATGACCTTTAAAGGTCCCTTTCAACTCAAACTATTCTCTGATTCTGTTAGGACTGCCAAGGGCCTCCATGTTCCCTCCAGAGGTGAACAATCTTCAGTGACAATTTTCAAAGGCACAGTGGATAATAATTTTGTCTTTATAAATTATGTGGTATGGTCAAGATGGATGAACAAGTATGTAGGCAGACTTCCTCACAAATGAGCGTCATCCAGGACCATTCTCTGTCAGTAAGGGCAGATGGGATGGAGTTTAGCCTGTGCCTGTTGTATGCAACCCTCTTAACTTTTAAAACAGGCTATCTACTGGGAAGCGGTCCTTGATTGTGCTAGCTGCCAAATCACTTTGAACAGTATTAATCACTGCAGACCAAACCCTCGGGCCAGACAATTCAACAAATGAGCAGTGTTGATGACCAAGGACCAGTAGACAGGAGAGTTCCTGTCACCATCTAATTAATTAACGCAGGAGGAGGCAGAAGTCCACTGGACACCAGACTCAACTGTGCACAGCGCTTGGTCTTATCCCTTCTTTAGAGGTTAGCACCTTCTCCTCTGCACCAGCTCATTTGCTTACACTGTCTGAGGACTAAATTGGGTCATTTCACTGGCCAGCATTGGTCACAATAAGTACATGTGAGGGCACGCACTGAGAGGACAGCAAGCTGAAGTGTGGTGGTGCAGGTGAGGGCCTAAGCAGAGGGGCAAGTTTCGTAGGGTCAGCCAAATATTGTACTTTTCTTAAAAGAAATCTTTATTCAATTTCTGCCTATTTTCAGAACATGCAGGACTTGGTCTATTCATCCAGCAAGTTACATATTTATTTATGAGAGATGCTGACATTTAGAATAAAAGAAAAAATATTACGTGATTGCTTCTGAATTAGTTTTGTCTGGTGGGCTTTTCTGAAGGGTTTTTTGTCACCAAACATTACAATGTACAAATACTCTCGGTCATCTCAGATTATGTGGAAGTTTTGACTTTTTATTGTGGCAATTTGAAACCACCTTGTACTTTTTATTTCAATTTACAGCACAACAATCTGATCCCAAAAGCTCCATTCCAGAGTCTTTTAACCAGATTTGATCATGAATTGTAGGAAGGCATTTCTTTCAAAACAGAGCAAAAAATGTAATTGAGTTTTTGTCATGTGTTTTAAGAGTGAGTGTTATTTATGATAACTGTCTGGGAAAAAAAAAAAAGTCATTTAATGGTCATGGGAGTCACTCAGCATTCTGCAAAGCTGTCATCCCTTTTAGGAAGAAAGAAGTTGAGACTGAAGTTGAAATCCCAGCCAAAAAAGTTCTCTTTGAAGATGGCTGTGTAGCAGTACCACCACTGTACCCCTTTGATTACACCCTCATGATGTAACCACATGGTCATTTGATTCCTTCATAAAGCACAATTTAAATAATGCATTTTTCTGTATGCCACATGAGTTTTGATTGCTTATCCATTATCTTTCATATGTGTGGGGAAGGGAACCTATTTGACAAGTAGGGCCACTTTATTTCAAGAGTGCAGTGGCTAGTCTGCTCTGGGTACATCCTTTTTATCCTGCTAATGCAGAGCATCAAGATTTTCACACCTAAACAAATGAAAAAAGTTAGTCAGAAGTCATCTACAGGCTCATCTAAGAGCGATTGAGTACTATGTCCCAGTCTGGATTCAGGTCAACACATAGGATAGAAACAGTTTAGATTCTAAGTCAGCATAACCCAGTGAGCCTCGGATGGCAGCATTCCTCCTGCAGCCAAGGAGTCAATTACTCAGCAGCCTTAAGTTGGCATAGCCTTGAAGTCTGTCATATGATACAGCTCAGCATGGGAACAATGTCAAGCTGCTCACAAGAGTAACAGAATGGCCACACTGGTGTAGTTAAATCGATTTCCATCAGTGCCTTTTGAGCAGATAACCATTCCCCTCCTCTGTGAGTCTGTGGTGATACTGTCAGCAATGAGATGCTGTTACTCTGACTTAGGGAAGTAGCAAGTGTCCTGGTTGCACCAAAATAGTATAAGCTGTTCCCTGCAAGATGCATCAACTGTGTATTGGTGTGAAACTGAACCTCTGTCAATTGACCCTAGTATGTCAGCACTGTATCATTTATATAAAATAATTATAGTTCTCTACAACAGTATCATTGCATTCAGCTTACTCCTAAGTCTTGAGAAGAGCAAATGGAGTTAGTTTGAAGTGATTCCTATAGTATAGAATGATGTTACACTCCAGGGACTTTCCTGTAGACTTTGGTTGAAGTTACCAAACCACAACTGGCACAGTGAGTCAGCTACTTGCAGGGCTTCAGGGGCTCCTGACAGATGACAAGTTCTTGCTTTCTACCACACCCCACCACTTCCAGTTCCAGGACACTTCCTCCCTGTTCCCCATTTTACAAGCTTTTTACAACTCTTGGTTAGGCTAAAGCAGTGCCTTGTATATGAGCAAGAAGTCATGAGCCCTTAGGAAATTCCAGCAAGTACAAGACTGCAACATCCCTTCTGGCCAGCACAGACTGGGACAAGTACCCCTTTAGTGTTGTCATACAACACTGAGTGCAGCCCAAGTCTGTTGTCTCCAAAGCATTTGGTCTGGTGCCCAAATTCATTTAGAGTTCCTGTGTGAAGACTGTGATAACCAGCCTTGCTCTTCACTTGGAAGAGAACTTCTCATAATGGCAAACCTCATCTTATGGGAAATGAACTCCCCTAGAAACTATGAACATTACAAGCCTGCACCTTTTGTACCAAGTGCAAGACTTCTGCTTCAAGCCTCACTTTTTCTACTGCATATAAATAGCAGCACATGCATTTAAAACAAAACTTCTGTCAAAACAAAGTAGTGCACTGCAGGTGTTACTTGCACAATGGAGAAGGAATGGGAGAGAAAGCACATCATTCATGGTATGACTGTGAAGTGATATGGCCTGAACAACAGGCCCTAAGCCAGAGTTGACCTCTAGATGAACCTTCGAACCTAATGTTATATTTAGCCATGTATCTGCTTATTAGCCAAAATTATGTATAATCATTAGTAAAATACATAGGATGATAAGACTGTATAAACATATATGCTTATTAAATAAGATATATTTGTATCTGCTTATTAGTGAACATTTGTATTTCTTCATTGATGAAATATGAATGTATTTATCTTTCTGTATTTAGAGACTGGTCAAGGCCATGGAAGTAGATGGCAGGCCTTGTTTGGTGGCAGATGGTCAAAACTAACTCCACTGATTTTCCTCTGAGCCCTTGGGTGAAATACAAGGAGTGAAGGAAGCCAGGTATTTTCCACACTAAGTAGTGATGTAAGCTTGTTTGTTTAACAATATAAAAGCTGGACCCTTTCACAGCAAAGACGGAGACCTCACTGCTTAAGATTTCCCAGTTCCCAGGAAGGGTTCTCTGGCCCTTTGCTATGATTAGGGCTCCCCAGCTGATGTGCAGGTCTGGATGATAATGGTAATGTATTAAGGGTAACTGGTGATCTATCTTTCTTAATCACTATAGACACTCTTTGTAGCAATGATTAGGTGCATGGCTAAGCTTATCCTTTTGGAATTCTTGGCTTCTTTGGTAATGCTTTTCTGCTTTGCACTGTAATAGAAGTAGATATATACATGTAGATATATACATAGTACTGAAGTAGATATATACGTGTATATATATGTACGTGAGAGACAAAAAGAGCAAAAGACCATATATCTTTGCGTTTCGAGTACTCCAAAGGCTTGATCAACCAAAATGACAGTCAAGAGATATTGCCTTCAAATAATCTTTGAACTATGATCACCATACAGAAAGATGCCTTTCATAATATCGAAGATAGGTTTATCAAAGGTAAACAGTGATATAAAAGGCAGATAGGATTGTGCAGGAGAACAGCAGAAATGGTTTTTCCAGAGGTAGTTCTGTCCACAAATTGTTATGCTCTCAGCTGTACAACCTGTGCTTCACAACATAATAAAATATTTCATGACCAAGAGGGGATAGATTTTATATAGATGCCTTTTATATCTCCCTTGAAAAGGAGGCCTCAACAGACAGAAGTAAGCATTATCCCATCACTAAAGCAGTTTAGTAAAGCTTGGATTCTGTTGATGTAGAAGGATTAGCAGAAGATGTCATTACATGTCAGGCTCAAGTTTGCC
The DNA here is from genome assembly GCA_035583185.1 of Anabacerthia variegaticeps. Classification (NCBI taxonomy): domain Eukaryota; kingdom Metazoa; phylum Chordata; class Aves; order Passeriformes; family Furnariidae; genus Anabacerthia; species Anabacerthia variegaticeps. The sequence goes on along the minus strand of JAWWEW010000001.1, from coordinate 87,747,316 downwards.
AGTCTTACACCATTGCCACCGAGCAGGGACAATCTCCTCCGGCACAGCAGGGGTTACTGGGCTTCTTCACTACTTAGCACAAAACCAGCCTAAGACTAAAGAAACCAGTTGAGGAATAAACGCCCCGGCAGTAAGATACTGAAGGTCAAATTCTGAGCCTAGTCTATAGCTCTATTGTGTTTGGATATCAAAGCAGATAGCTGAAGTATGCATGAGCGTGCATTCATTCACTAATAAGGGGTTACTGTAGTACATTTTCTCCTGATTAATTTGTCTCTCAGCTCAGTACTTTCACCCATGGGGAGGTCCCCAGAAAGGTTATGCTGATGTAGAATGATAAAGTCGCACCTAGGTGATGACCGAGCATTTCCTAAGAGCTCAGTTTCCATATGGGCTCATACATGAAACAATCAAAATTTTGCTGAGATCTCATCCAGAAATGCTGGCTAAACCCAGCCTCTAAGAGTTGCTGAGCTCTGTATACTAACACACAGGCAACTATGAGGGACTGACTGAAAAGTCAGGGCAAGTCCCAGTTTTTTCAGACTATCAGAAGTTAGAGTAAGCACCTCTGGCTAGAACCTACATTGCAATGGCTTTGCAGGGTGACTGACAGCACCACCGATGAGCCAATCATTGAAACTGGCCACAGCCCCAGCATTTTATCCTCTCTGTTTCAGAGGCATGTGAACCATCTGCTTTTGGGAAAATGCACAAGTAGGTTGTTCTTTTCCGAGCTACAAAGCTTGTGGTTAAACCACACTGAGATGAAAATGTAAAAATCTCACAAGCCTGCAAAATTCTTTTTTTCTCTATCACATGTAGAATTAGCAACAGTATTTATGAGTGCTGAACAGACTAAATCTGATGTTGTGTGAGGTGATTATTTCTGTCTGTGAACAGAACTTTGCAGGTCCTTACGCGTCAGGCATTACTGATAGAGCTGAGAGCAAATGTCTTATATCTGTGTTAAGCTGCAGAAGGTACTTTGAGAGCTCAGACTTTCCTGTTTTTCACCAAACCTGGATGTTGTGCCTAATAGACAACACCACCTCTCTATTTATCCAGGTATTTTTAATTTATTAGAAGCAGTCACCACCTTATTAGGTGCTTTATAATTAAAATATGCAAAAGAACAGGATTAACTGGCAGAACGTGAACAACTACCTATCCAACAAAAACAAACAGGGCAAAACACCACATTTAATAATATTACTAATAATGAAAAATTACTTTAGATTTAACATGCACATTTTATTTCCCAACTCTTTATCAAAGGGCTATGGGTTTTTAACATACACTAATAGTTAACAAATTTGGTTTCAGGAAACTGAAAAACCTTTGTCATACACACACTCAAATGATCTTCCTTTATTTCAACCCAGGAAACGGTGAATGCTAACCCCTTGGTCATTACTGTGTTCATCCACCCCTTATTTGAGGTTCTTCCTAAATCCTTTGACTTCTCCCTGAAGGTGATAATCCACTATTTAATTTAAGAGTCATGTTTTACTGCATTCATTTTTGCACGAGCAAGAAGAAAACTGAATCAAACAATTAAATCTATGCAGAGTAACACTAAGCACAGTAACTCTTGATTAAATCTCATTTTCAAGGCAGAATTTTGCACAAAGTTAGCATTTCAGTAATAATCACAGCAATAAAAAAAAAAAAAACCCAACCCCACTTGTCTTTTTACATAGTTCTAAGACTGTACTAAATTGCTCACCTGAAGTAAGAACTGCAGATGTGGCTTTGTTTTTTGACTGTTAAAATATCACATTGCTCCGACCATTGCTTGAACTCTTTTAACCCAGCTAAAATGATGTACAAGGAACAACACTGCAGAACTTTGCCAATGGCTTCTGGTGTGTTTAAATGCAATGCTTCAGTGTTTTGACTGACCGAGGGAGCCTGCTGCTTAAAGGATTTGCTCAGGAGAATACCCTTACTGTATGTTTTTGTTAATTTCCAGACAGGATTCAGTAGCCTGCATGAAAGGAGGTTTCATCTTGATATGGTTTTGTTATATTATGCTGCTTGTGTGCTAGGAGCTGCTAATGTAGGAGGGCAGCAAGGGGGCAGCTGGAGGAAGCCCCAAGATGAAACAGGAGAGAGAAGGGAAAAAAGTAATTTAGATGGCAAGAGGTGGTTGAGAGTTTCAGGGATGGAAGATTCCTTCAGAAGAACTGTGGTGATTATACCAAAGGTCAGAGAAGAAAGACTTGTGAATATTCACTTCTCTGGAGCAAGTGAGGCTCGCCAGCAAGGTACTTCATGGTCCCTTAATTGTCCAGTTGCTGGAATGCCCTGATCCTGGCCAGTCTCTGCTTTCTGTGCCTTTCCACACAGTGGGGAAGCAAACAAGGGGATGCAGATGCATCCTTCCAGCTCTCATGCCAGCAGGGAGTCAGATTATGTCCAGAGATCCTTTCCTTGCATTTTCACATGGATAACTATTAACTGTATGGAAAATAGCATCTGAAGTTTATGTATGAAAAATTGATATTCCATAGACAAGTAATGCCACAATAAGATGGGCTTTATGTATTACTTGTGTATTTTTACTTAGTCAAACTACATTTCTACACATACTGTGGCCACAAATGTGGCAGTGACCTGCCATTAAGATGCAACCTGTAAAAAGATGTGCTGTACTTTGGAAAATTGGTTAAGAAATTAATGTGCATATCTCAGTACAACACTTACTGCAATTTATGCAGAGGTTTCTTAAAGAGTTGCATCTTTAAGTATACTAATGTATATAAATACTGTGAGTGATAAAATAATTCCAGGGTAACTTCTCAAATAAAGTGTTTGAAATCTGTTTTGTTGCTAAGAAATATGAAAATTGGAAAAAGACAAGATGGCAGCTGCAGAAGCATAAAAAAACATGTCATAAGATTGTCTGAAGTCATTCATATAGGTCACTTGACTGTGACGGCAAATTAAATCATGTGGTTTTCCAAGATTCAGTCTTAGTCAAAATTGTATGTATGCCAAAACAAAAGCTTTGTGCATTCCCAACAATATGTTAGCATCTCTTTCATTTATGAAAACCATTAAAGATTTGATTTAAAATATTTTTCCCTGTGGCCCCTAAGGCTTCAAATTATGGAAAACATTTCTGCTTCTAACTTATTTTTGCATAGTTGAAAGGGGAATAATCCATTGTCTTCTTGATTATTTTCAAGGCAGTGGTGAAAATACATTATAAATATTTGAAAATTTAAAATATGCACCAAAATTGAACATTTAAATCTTAAAATATAGCACAAGTTTTTAATTTTAATTTTGAGGCTATGCTATTCACTAACAGGAAACTCTAATGGATGCATAATTACCCAGCTCACTGTGTAACATAAAGATCTTCTCAGATAAATTATCATTTCATCTTCAAAGTTGTAGAGCTGAGATTTTTCAATTGATTTTCTTAATCAGACAAAAACATTTCAGAATTGCAAAAGAGATGTTATTTTATCATATTTGAATACACTGAAATTGTCAGACATATCTGCAAGATACTTGCCTCTGTACCTTAAAAGTGAGCATATCGTTAAATTTTGACCAGGTTTTCATTTTTATACAACATGTTTGGAAAAATAAGTTTCTTTTGTACAGCACGTTGGGAATCCTCATTTGAAATTTTAAACTTGTTAAAGCCGACAAATATAAGGATGATGAGGAGGAATGACTTGTTTTGCATTGTATCCTAAAAGTTTGTTATAATCAGTTCCAGAAGTTTCCAAAAGCTTTAAATTCAGAATCAGATTATTTTGTACGGACTGAATTTTATAACATATTTATATTCACAAAAGGATATATTACAGCAAGTAATGAGAGAAATTATTTGGTCATAACTGTAGTTGTATAAAACCTCATTTTGACTAAAAAAATCAGTGATATGCATTTGCTCTTACATATTTATCTCCACGTTTTTATTTTAGCAAACATGATTGAATTACTTTTTCAAAAGAAGAAGACTGCGTTTTGGGAGAACAATTAGTACTGCATGTTTGAAACATACAGCAAGGCTGAACTGCTGTAATTCGCATGAGGAATACTGTTGACTGGGGAATTCTGGAGAGCCATCTCAATTCCCAGAAAAAATTTATTAAGATTAGTGTAACATCTTTCCATTTTCACATCTTCTGGAAATGACTAAACTTGGTCTGAACTCAAAAGCAGCAGTAGAAAGTAATTTTCTTTTAAAAACAAATTTTGGCAAATTGCAGAATCTTCACAGGATCACAGAATCTTGTTAAATACTGTTTCTGTCAAGAATGAGAGTCAAGGGAAAGCTAATTTTAAATACTATAGATTAATGCTTTTTTAGGGGGATTAATTTTAAATAGTTTAAAAAATTTTATTAAAAGTAATCCAATAATATATTGAAAATATTAAAACAGATAACAAAGCTCTGTGATTTGTCTATCTGACAGTAGTAGGATGGCATTTGAGAGAAAAATATCCATGATACATTCTCTAAAATGTCTCCCAAAATGAAGTTTTGTCCATAATTTGTCCCATGGTTCTATCTGCCCTAATGGAAGGATGGTCACACAGCCCCTGGCTGCAGTAGCAATGAGGTTGCCAGAGCTGGAGTCACTGTTCATTAAAGTTGCCTGGTTCCACGTTTTAGATTTTAACATTCACCAGTAATGTCAGTCATAAATAAAGGGCAAAGCCCATCTCCACACTGTGAAGTGCAGAGGCTCTGTGCTCTCCAGGTGGACTCCTGCTTAGTAACTAAGCAACCACATCCTGTATCTCTAACTCACACTTGCTACTCTTACCAGAGGATTTTCTTTTGCAAACTGTACCTTGAATCACTTGGACCTCTGCAGTTCGTATCTAAAATGTGCTTTTTATAAAATTGTGAATAAAATACTTCAGTGAATAATTGTAGGTCTGCAGATCATTGCATTTCTGAATTTTGTAATCCAGAATGAAATTTTCAACAGGGAGTTCATCTTCTGCAATAAATCAAGTAAAGGTAATTTATGCCCCATATATATTTTGACCTATATCGATACAGGCTTTTAAATTAACAAGTACAGTGTGAATGTTTATTGTCCCACTGACTATAATATTGCTTTGCTTTATCCACAAGGATAGTAACATTTAATTTTAATAAGTAATCAAAACAAAGTCAGTAGAAAAGTCTGATCTGCCTTTTGGTGACCCAACTTTTGAATTAAATGTTTGCCTCTCATGAGTAAGTCACATGGAAATTCTCAGACAAGTATTAAGTAAAGCTCAAATAATCGCATATTCATAGAAAATAAATATGAAAGGATTACAACCACAGTTAAATAGAAGTTCCCTTTTGAATGCAAATGAATATTTAGGGTACATATTCATTCAGCTCTAGTCTTTGCTAATGCAAAATTCCAACAGTACCAACCAGAGGGCCAGTCCCATATTACAAATAGCACAGAGTCAAAATAAGAAGGTTGCAGTGGTGGAAATATTTCTGTAAGCCATCTGAAGAGCACTTAGCAGTAAGGAATGTATCTGTCAGTGTCAGAAATGATGGAATGTAGTTCAAAATCAGGATCACAAATCAGGACCATAAATCACGGATGTTGATCAGACCAGAAACCCACCAGAGCTGCTCATGATCCAACCACCCCAGAGCTTCTTCATGTCAATGCAAAGCTATGGGATCAGAATATAAACACTCAAGCTCCTCAAAGAGGAATTTTGCATCCAACGTTTCACAAAGGTTGATTTTGTAATTTATTCCAATGGAAACAGAGAGTTTCAATTGATATATCAGGCATCTTGTCTTCCTAAACCATATCAGTCTAATCTAATTCACTAAATTGGGAAAAAGAAACACACTCTCATTCTACCAGAGCAATTGTTCCCAACCTTTATCAGCCATGTGTTTGCTGCCAGCTTCAGATCCAGCACAATCTGTGTGGGCTCACAGTACCTATTTCTAGTCTCACTGCACCAACTGGCCCAAGAAAAAGATATTTGTCTTTATAAAGTTTGCCTTGGCTATATCTTTAAACTGCTGCAGCTTGAGCAACGCTGCTGTTAGCAACAAAAATGTTTTGCTTATTTGAACAAAGGCCAAACATAGACAAGTCCCAAATGCTTTGGATGCAATTAAGAAAGAGACCATGCAGCAATCATGGAATAAATTGGGTAGTCAGGGATGTCTGGAGGTTGTCTATTTCACCTCCCGGCACCAAGCAGGGTCCTGGTGGATCTGAAAAACGCCGATGGGTCCTGCTACTTCAGGTTTCATTGTTCCTGCAGTAATTATGTGGTAAGGCTTATTAAGTGTGTTAGGGTGTTTTCTCTCTCTCCAAACTTATTGGTAATCTGAGATAAAATATTATATGAAAATATCAGTTATATAACTATAAGCAAGGAATAGGTTGTGCTATCTCCTGCTGCATTTTCAAGTCTGAAGGATAAAAGAAGATTTCTAAAGAATCATAGGAATACAGGACTGTATACAGTTTTAATCATATCACCCTCAACACTACATGCAGAAAATATTCCTTTCATGTGCCATTTTGGTCTAAGATATTCAAAAGGTGGGAAGATAAAACTACAACACTCATGTAGCACATGCTTTACCTTCAAAGAACTATTGAGGAAGGATTTATTGTTACAATAAAAGTCACTTTCAGAGGAGATTAAGTGTTAACTGCATTGTCATTTATCAAACTTACTGTGCTGAATCTTTCAACAAATACTTTCACGAAAATTATTGGTTAATGTAGATATTTAAATGAATCATTTTTACCTGTCATTTTCACAGTAAAGTCTGTATTTATTCTGGAGGAGGAGGGAGATGTTTTCTCTCTTTTCAAAACTTTTGTACCTGGACTTTACCTTGAGCCTTAGTGCCATTCCTTCTTTCAAAACTAATTGATTCACTGTGTCAACATTCCTGATGCACAAATACAGTCAAGGAGCATTTGCATGTGGTCTGCCAGCCAGGCACAGGAGCTAATGTCAGAGCTGCTGTTTGATCCACTGGCCTCTGAGATAGACAGAGCTTTACTGTATGACTCACCACTGCTTTTATTGTACAGAAAAAAATTACATGCAAAACCAGCATCACTATTTCAGAGTTTATAGTACAGCTGTTAATAGTAGATTATTCTATTAAACAGAAAGTTAACAGAAAGTACACATCCAAAATGTAGAAAAGAAAGCGAAACCACAAAAGTAATGTATCTGGGAAGCATAATAAATACTACTTTTACTTGGAGGAGTAAACACAGCATCTTCTGCCGAGCAGAAACGAAGCAGTTGCTTTCTTCTGCAAGCATTACCTCAGCCTCCTCTAGACAGATAGGCTTTTATCCATACCTCCATCTCTGTGAGTCACTGTATAAACTGTTTGGCTGCCCTGAGTGGGTCTAAAGAGGAGGAAATATAAAGAGCAGGTGCCATCAGCACATGGTGGAAACCACAGTCCTCAGTTCCATGGTCACCTTCCTAGAGGCACTGCACTGCCTATACAGGAGCACAAGGCATGACCAGCAGGGCCCCAAGGGAAGTGTTCACACCAGAGTCTCTCCAGACAAGAGGGACAGGGCAGCTCAGGTAGACCCTAGTACCACTCGTGGCTGGACCAAAAGAAGTTAAAGAATTCATTCTTCATGCTAGTTAAAAGGAGATCAATAGAAGACACTGCCCTGGGAAACATCTAGAATTAACATTGTACCAACACAGATTCAAGTGTTTCAGTCACTGTATGGAAGAGATTTCCACCCAATCTCCCCACCAAGCACTCCAAAAACAAGTGATTCGAGATGAGGTGAAGATTGAGTGATTGTCAGTGATTGTGCCCCTTCTTAAGTCACCAGGTCCTAAGCCTTTCTAATGGCTTCACATCTTTCAAGAAATCTTAGTCATGCAATGATTGCATTGTTTGAATCAGTTTATTCTAGTCCCAACAAAACACATCCCAATTTACATATTATTTTGTGTTCCCAGCTCCATCGTTAAAGTCTAATGCCTCAATTCAGCCATCAATCTCCCTCACCAAAACGATTCAGCTAAGTACATATTTAAATTTAAGTGCATTCTTACATGCCTTGCTGAAATGAAGCAGTCTTACACACACGCTGACATGCTTTGCTGAACTGGATTTTCATCCACAAAAGTGTTCACCTGCCATAGGCGTTTAGGAGAGGAGCCTTCCTCTTCCTCATGTGCATTCATGTGGAAGTGTGTGGTTTGTGAAGGACATAGTTTTCTATAATGTCAAAGCATTATATTCAAGGAGAAAGTGGTTGCAATCCTGTTTTGGTTTTGCTGCTGCCTCAAACTTTTTGACACAACCAGATATAACCCTTTGTATTTTTTTAATTCCTTCAAGTGAACTATTTTAAATTAAAGTTTGAAAGATAAGTAGGACTCTGAAGATCTCTGCTCACAGTAAACTGATAAGATTGAGGTAAAGCCTGATTGTTGGCTTTATTCAGATCGTAAAGGAAGGAAAAATGAGTAAACTTTTGCACAGAAGTAATTTTGTGTCTGGTAGGTAAACTAGTAGAGATAAAAAACCAAACAAAGAAACGAACAAAAGCCAAACCAACAAAATATGCTGATTCATTTCTCAAATAGGGATGTTTACCTTTGCCCACCAGGACTCTTACACCAACACTGAACCAATTATTTTAACTTTTCATATTGAAAATTTAATGGTATGTTGCTCCAGGACCTTGGTTTGGTGGGCATCAGGAAGGGAATTGGTTTTTTGATCTGACTTTTCAACCTCTGTTACTCATTCCTTTCTACATGAGAATGAGTGAAATAAATGCCGTAGAGGCCTTTTCAACTCTAGGGGACCATACAATTTACTGCAGTCACATCTTTCCTTTGCTGCTGGTCTTAGTGGAAGATGCAGTGGATTCACTTGCCTTCATGACTGTTTCATATATATTTTAGCTTAAGTATTAAAAATCTTTTGAAGTACTTCTTTTAGAAACTTTAAATATCTGAGAGATGTTAGCACTTGCCTTTACAAAACAGCTATCAGCAGCAAGAGCTCTTACATGATCTGTTTACTTCACAAGGTATCCAAATCCTCTCTTGAGTGATGGGAGGCTGAGGGGAGACAGTAATCTGAAGAGCCAATTTGGTGCTAAAGACACTCCTTATAATGTTTTGGAGATGTCTGTTACCTCGAAGTTTGGTTTAAATTTGTCCTACTTATGGATAAAAGTCAGTGGAAGGGAGCTTCCTTACCACCCCTTTTTATCAGTTCAACCACCCTTCTAATTTTAGGTCAAATTTTTTTTTCAGTCCAAGTGCACATTCATTAAAGACCCTTTAATTTTGCGCAAGGAGTATGTCCATGACAGCAATAAAGAGCTTTGCAACTTTCAGTTTATGCAAGAATAAAGACTTTCTACAGCTTGACCTAATGTACGTCCACCCAGTACAATCTGTGTTAAATTGAAGAAGCAGATTTCAGGTTTTCAATCAAATTTTACTAGGAGCCTGGCACTTCAAGTCAGAATCTCTCTTTCAACCTCCCCTCCTGCACCCCTCCCTCCCCCCAAAAAAGAAAGTGTTAGAATTATCCAAAAAGTTAGAGAGTCATATTCTGCAAAAAACGGGAACACACTAATCAAATAAAAGTAGCATCAAGATCTTTCTATCTCATCTGGAAACTGGGCAAGAGAAGTGCTGTGACGTAATTTATATCTCTCAAGCCATGGCCAGTAACTGGACAAGGGTTTTGTGCAGTTTTTGCTTCCTCTCATCAAAACCTTTCTGAGTATTAGATGTTGTCCAGGGACTTTCTGATCTGTGTGACTTCCTTTGCTTTAATCTATTATCACAGAAATAGTCCATTTATCATTTTTTCAGTTTTAAGATAAGTTGTAGATGTTTTTTTGGCTTTTTTTCCTGCTCAGGCATCTTTGGACCTAGGGAGTTTCACTAACTTTGTGGAGTTTCAGACAGTCCCAAAAAGGCAGTTGATGGTCATGAACCTTGAGAACTATGACCAGGACTTTGAAGCACCTGCAAACTTATAAGCAAGTGAGTTGTTGGAAACTGGGGATGATGCTTCCCCTGCCTCAGGTGCATTAAGTGGAAGGCACTGACCTGAGTGTAGTAGGACAAGCACACCTGAACTGGCCATGAGTGTGGTCTTGAAACATCGACTGCAAGACCCACCACAAAAGTTCCGTGAGCACTTAGATGGCAACACTACACAAGTCTCACAGTTTTCGCAGTATTACTGCTGCTGGTTCTTACAACAGATAGTTTAACCTGATAAAGATTTTGCTTTACGGTATTTGCAGGAGTATCTGCTGTGTAAATTAAATGTCCCACAGAGGAGGTCAGTAGACTGTGGACATACAAAATCAAGACCAAGAACTGTAACTACCGAGAGACACACAACCAACTATTAAGTACAAATATTGATGACAGATTGCATTGGCTACAGTGTGTATACTAACCTGTGTTTTGGGCAGACACAATTTTCAAGGCTTTGGTTCAGGGGCCCTTGAGTAAACAGCCTCTTCCCACGGGGTTTTCAAAACAGCACGAGGCTTCACAGATTAAAAGCAACATGTATTATACATGACATCTGTGTGCACTGCTCCTCAAAAGCAAGCTACATTGAGGGACTAGAAAACCAGTAATCTTCCTTCATAAATTCCCTCTCCTGGTGCTGTGTCCCTGTGTCCGTGTCCGTGTCTGTTCTGTCCCACCCCCCCAGCTTAAATAATGCTGTCTACCAACACGTTGGCTTTGGTTGTCTTGCCATAATGAAGCGAGCAAGCAAGCTAGTCTGTGTCATGTGTGGGCCTTCAGGAAGCTAATTAACAGGAGGGAGCCGTGGGAGTTTCTGAGAAGCTGAGCTCTGATGTAACCCAAAGACATCCACTAGTCAGCTTTTAGATGCTCCAGCCATACATAATTTATGTTCATCTGTCACATGGCAGCAAAGCTCATTTTGCATAATGGATACTTGCAATGGAAAAGTGCTTACAGGGTTTCAGCAGAAGAGACAGACCTTTCATCTGTCTGTATCAAAGAGAAATTAAACAATTATGGGAGATTGCAATAATTCTGTTGAAAACTCTAAAAGTAACATTTTAAAGGCAAGCAAAACCTATTAAGATGGCACTTGTGATCACAGAATCATGGAATCACAGAATGGCCTGGCTTGGAAGGGATCTTGAAGATCACCTCGTTCCAACTCCACGGACACGGGCAGGGACACCTTCCACTAGCCCAGGTTGCTCAGAGCCCCCATCCAACCTGGCCTTGAACATTTCCAGGGATTGAGCATCCACAGCTTCTCTGTGCAACCTGTTCCAGTGCCTCAGCACCCTCACAGTAAAGAATGTCTTACCAATACGTAATCTAAACCTACTCTCCTTCGGTTTGGAGCCGTTCCCCCTTCTCCTGTCACTTCGTGATATTCAGATGGACGGCCGCACAATCGGCCATTTGCACTTCTTTCGTATTTGCGTACAATTCCTTTTTCTCTCCTGCGGTTCCTATAAAACCCCCGTGTGGCGGCACAGCAGTGGGTGCCAGGAACGCCCTTCCGCGCCGCCGGGGCTGCTGCTGCGGGAGGCGGAGAGCGCCCGTGCGGACGGCGGGGCGGGCGCGGGGAGGGCGCGCGGGTTGCGCGGGAGTTGCGCGTGGGTTGCGCGCGGGAGTTGCGCGGGGCGGGCGCGGGGGTTGCGCGCGGGTTGCGCGGGGCGGGCGTTGCGCCCCGTCCGTTATCGGGCAGCGCCGTCCCCGCAGCGGCCCCGCGGCCCCCCCGGCACCGATGGCCGAGACGCGCCCCGAGCCCGGCCCGGAGCCCGCCGAGATGGCGTACTGCGGCCCCACCTCCCTGACCTACCTGCCCGTGCTGCAGTGGTGGGTGCTGCGCCCTGCCCGCCGCCCGGGGAGCGAGAGGGGAGGTGGCGCCGCTGGTTTGTTCCCTCCCCGGGGGGCTCGCAGCACCTGCCGGGGGGGTTGCCACAGGGAGTTCTGCTTTTAGCGCTGCTCGCGGTTCTGAAGGGCAAGGGTCTGGTTTGCTGCAAAGGCCCCCGTCATCTCGGTGGTGCATGAACGATGGCGGGAGAGCAAGGAAATTTCCCTGGAAGTCCCCTCTCCTGCCACAAACCCCACTGATACAGAGGTGGTTTGCCATGGGGGAAACGGGACTTTGTCTCGGCCTGACCACTGTCCGGGATCCGGCCCCTGGACCGCCATCCCCTTGGTGTGATGCTGCAGGGCAGCGGCAAGGATTCTCCCTGGCTGGACCACTCCTGACTGGGGGGCTCTTTGAGCGCCCCACGCGTGACTGCGGGGCTGCACAGCCCGTGGCACGCTGGCACTCAGAGTGATGCTGAGTGTTTGACGTTCTCCAAGGTTGTGTTTTCTTGAGGTGAAGGTAGTGGTTGACTTCTCAATGAGATACTTTCTGTGGTGGAGTAAGGTTGTCATTCATTTTCCTGTGCTTTGAGAAGAGCAACATCTGCCATGTGATGGCCGAAGAGAAACCGGGGTTACTTTACTTCTTTTCCCAAACACAGATGAGTCCCGCTGGTAAACAGTGTTGAAACTTTGTGTGAAACAGTAACAACACATACAAACAAACTTTTAACTTGTCAGAAAGTAATCCTAAAACATTTTATTCTCCCTCTCAGTAATACCTGAGCAGCAGTAGTTCATCTGTGTTTTTACTGTGATATAGATACCACTATTCCCATTTCAAAAGGACAGAAGGAAGGGATTCATCCATGGTCATTCATCCAACAGGTTTGAGATGCAGCATAAAATTGAATCATAAACAATCCTTGAAAGGATGAACCGATCATTTTTTTCATCATGACAACCTTCTGAATACACTTTTCATGTTTTGAAAAATTTTAAATGCTCAGCTTCATTTTAGCGTTGGTGCATTGTCAACAGCAAAACAGATTTTGGTCCAGAAATTATTTATTAGCAGACTTGCTAACGTGTATAATGGCCTGGCTGACAAGAGTTCACATATAACGTGGCAAACCCCAAAAACCTGGAGTCCATGTGAGGTCCTAAAATCAATCAGATTATAAACCACACACAAAGTGTGGATGGATAGTAGATAAACGGAGGTCTTTCCCTGTGTGCTTTTTGTTTAACCTCCATCTTTCTCCCTTACCACTATTTTCTTCTGATTTCATTGTCTTTATTAATAGTTTTGGTTTGATGCATGCCATAAAAGCTCAAGTTTTTAAAATCTCGGGGCTAATAGGCAAGATGAGCACTATACTCTTTTCCATGTAGATTTTTTTTCCTGATAAGCAGTAGTTTTGTATGATGTGTCAACACTATGTCTAACTTATTATTTGAAAAAGAGTGGCAGTTTAATAGAAGATAAGTTCACAAAAGGAAATTCCCAAATATGTTGTCAGTTAAGTAGTTGAATGCTGCAGAAAAGCTATTGGCAGAAACCATCTGCTGAAGCATGAATTAATTTCTGATGCACTTCCAATGACTCTTTTGGTGCTATATTAAGGATGAATTTGGACTTAGGTTTAATCTCCTATGGGACTGCTCAGTTGTGAAGGTTTTGAGATGGTTGCTCTAGAAAAAAAACACATTTCTGCCTGCTGGGAGGCAGAGCTCAGTCAGAACTCTCATCTAGAATGCATTTCATTTACCTTTTACCCTGATGACAGGAAATACCCCATTAACAGAGCAGGGCCCCTATCTCTGGGTGCAGGTTCCTGCTGAGATGTACCCATAAAGTCTTTGCTGTTGGGTGGTGGGGCTGGAGGTGGTGAGGAGCTGGCAGGGAGCCCAGCGCAGCTCAGCCCTCGTGCTTGGCAGCACCAGCCTCTGGGGTTGGTGGGGGAGGTGGTTTTCTTCCAAGGAGGTATAAGTGAGGCATTTGGGGGTCCTTTCCTGGGGAGAAGGAAATCTGGGTGAGGTAGACAGCCTTCTTCTGTGGAAAAAGGAAGGAGGCATGAATAAAAGGTGAGGCAGACATCGTCAGGCTGCACTTCGACGATGTTTTTGTTCAGACTGTTCTAGCAATTCAGTTTGCTGAAGATTTTATCCCCTATCTACTGCCAATACAGCTAATTCAGAAAGATAAACACTGGGTTGCCTGAAATCAGGCTACTTATAAAGCAGAGGATGCTGATTCAAAATCCAGCTGGCTTATCTTGCCCAGTGAATATGAAAAGTCTGCTTTCCCAACCAACTCGATTATCAGTAAAGACACAGTGAGTAACTGGCACTGTACTGCACTAGCATTCAGCTGATAAATTAATTAAATATGCATAAATAATTTGGTAGAACAGAAGCACAGTTAGAGTAAGAAACTACCACCATACAAGCAGTGTGTCATGCTTTGAAAATTAATCTCTCTGCTCCTTTGGTTCAGCTTTGCTCCTGTATTTGCACTGCAGGCTGTTGTCTTCTGACATCAAAACCATTGGCATTGTCTTATAATTAAAAGTCATTTTTTCCCAGTAAAGGTAATCCCTTAGGCTAATAAGTAACAAAAACCACTTCTTCCTCACCTTATTCACACAAGTAGTTGCATTTGCTCGACTATGTCCATTCTGATAGGTAGGATGAATCAGGGATTTGGCCAAAGGATGAGTATTTAAACACCTAAGTCTATTTCAGTCATGGCACTTCTGTTACATCGTAACTGTAAATTAAAATTCTTTTAATAAATGTGTCCTAAAATCAGTGAGGTGGTATGAAAACATAATTCGGTCCTTTATAGTTTGTGCACTCTGTTCCAAATCACCATATCACACATTTTAGGTGGAAAAATTATCATATAGTTACCTTTGGTATAGTGGAGGCCCTTCTATTTAGAAAAGGAAAATCAGATCTTTTGATATGCATATGAGAAATGCTAATGTTAGCATATGAGAAATGCTAACACTGTCTGTATTGGTGTTCATGTTATAATGATATTACCAATTTTTTAAATTAAATTATGAGAAGTAGTTAATTTCTTAGCGGAGTCTCACATGACCTCTCCTACACCTTGGAAACAAGGAAAACAGAACTTTAACTGTTAAAAATAAACATAGAATATACATTTATATATATTTATATTAAAACCAAACATAGAATATGCACATATATATATATAAAAATATATATATATATGTATGAAAAGGTATATTGTTTCCCAGAATACAGATTTACACAAAGGTTAATTTTTGATTCTATGCTTCTGTAAAATCAGAGTAATTATTGCAGAGTTCACTGTAAACCTGATGAGCTAAATCTAACAACTCTTTCTTCTAATTCTGATATAAACCAATTGATGTTTTTGTTTTAAAGGCTAGCTGATAATTTCTACTTGTGTGGAGGATGCACTGTACCCTGTCGGCTACTACATGAATTGTATATTGAAACCTGCAATCCAGATTTCAAGATTCAAGTACATCCATCCACCTTTGGAAAGGTACAGGGATGCCTAAACAGAAAATTTGATCATCAAATATTTACACTGCACATTGAAAGAGATTAAGTAACAGAGAAGAATGAATATGTAATGTATTAGGCCTGTGTGCTTTCTAATGTATTTCTGGCAAGCCTTCATGTAGATGCAGTTATACTAGAGAAAAGAATGTTGTCTGTGGTCGTTTATTTTCCTCAAGGAACTGGTGAATGTTACACTAGCAAGGATTTCTTTTCCCAATGTATTTTAGAGAGTTTTACCAGCTTTCTGTTTTTAACAGCAGAAGGTTAAACAACTCATCCCAAGGAGCCATTTCTTCTGACTTTAAAAGATACCTTCCAATGTTAGATAATTTTATACTTTAAAGTATACTTGAGGAGATTTGGCTCCAAACACTAAAAAGTTGTCACAGAATCATCCAAGCAAAACAAATGCAGATGTAAAACTGAATCTTCTAACAATTCTACTCTTCTATTAGGTGGAGGTTGATACAACCCACAGAGCAATTACCACTTAGAAATCCCAATTGCAAAAAACACCCATAGCTATTCAACATTTTTTAACAAAGTGAGGAAGATAGAAAGCCTTGTGATTATTCATTGCTCAAGGCTTTTTGTTCAGAACTTCCTATTTTTTACTTGCAATATTCTATTAGTTCCCACAGTAAGAGATACTAAGCATTTTTTTAACACAAGCCCAAAATAATTTAAGTACAAGTTGTACCTGAAATCAATTTTATTTTTGTGGATAACTTCATTTTAGGAATCATTTATCTCAATTCAGTTGAATCTAATATTTTACTTGGTAAGTTGAATCACTTTTACTGAAAATTAAGATTTGAATGTGTGATCCAGTGTGATTTATTACCATAGCTTAATGGATCATCAGCCAAGACCGTGTGTAAAACTTGCCTGGCTCAGTGTAGACATCTGCCATGAAGCTGGTCACCTTAAAAATCTCTTGCTAGCCAATGGAGAGAAATAAGTAGTTACATATGTTCTCTCTCACACTAAATGAGTCATCTCAGACAGCTCAGATGAAATATGCTTCAGAACTGCCTGTTTTTCTCCACTGACTACAGTTTGCAGTAACTAGCTTAGACATCCCTGCCTCGTAGCCACATAGGTAAGATTAATCCCATCCTTCCTGCCTGTATGCTTTCAGGTACTCCAGCATGACTGAGTTACCACCCCTAAGTGAAGCCTTCTTGTGGTTTGCCTTAATGCACTTTACTTTTAAGTTGGGACAGGCACAGAGGAAGCATGAGTCTGGTCACGCAGCAGAGCTTAGATGATGAGCCAGAGCTGCTATGGGTTGGTGCTTGCAACTGTTTGCTCACAGCCTTAACCAACCTGGTGCATTGCAGTGCAAGTTAACACATCACAAATGAGCAAGCCAAGGTCCGTCTCCCCAGTGGCTTGAAATGGTCTGTCCTTCTGCAGCAGAAGGAAGGACCATGAAGCAAGAACCTGAGGAGGGCAGGAACCACAGCAACCCTGATTTAAACTGAAGATGCACGTGTAATCTGTTACCCCAGCCTTGCTAATGGGCTGAGCTATTAATAATTCACCAAGCTGTAGTAACCTGACTGTGCTACATATGTGTGGACTGCAAGAGCTTTTGCAGTCCAGCCTCATGTGAATCAAACTGTAGTGATGGAAGACATTAGTAATCTCATTTGCCCTATCCCTCTGCCTAAATATACTGCTGTCTCTGTAGGCAGTGAGAGGAAGTGTGTGTCTTGTGCCACAGAAGCCCCAGCATCATAGGCTGCCCTTTTAGGAAAATGAGATTATGCTAAACTATCGGCTTGAGAAAGGAAGCAGCTGGTGTGGATGCATGCAGAAACATGCAAAGAACAGGACTACTGTTAAAACTGGATGTGCATGTTAGTGTGAGCTGGGGAAATTTGTCCTTTATCAAGCCTTTGGACCAGTGACACACACTTTGCACAGAGTCCAAGCTTTGTGCTGCTGAAGGGACACTCTCCTCACTCCTTGCTAATATGCAGTGCTCGATCCTCTGTTCCTGCTATATAGAGAATATTAGTTCCAGGTGTCCTGGGTTAGTCTCTGTCTTCAGAGGACAGCTCATGCAGAATCATCATAATGAACTGGATTATTAACCTGACAGTATCTAATTACTCTGTAGAGCCTGACCTTGACAGATGCTGCATGACCTCAGTTCACACTTACCACCATCGTGGTCAAAAGGTTGCTTTGCTGCTTGATGATTCACGTCCTTTTAAAACAGATAAGTCAGGCCTTATCCTGTCAGCACACCTTGCAAGAGTGAGTGGGTAGGTGAAGCCCCTTGTGTGAGTGAGTTGTACTTAAATGAATAAGGCTTGCAGGTCTAGAAGTGTACGAGAAGCACCACAGTGCCTTCAAGTTTCCCCAGCTGACTGACCCCCCCGACCCACGGTGGGTCTCCTGGTGTGACCACTGCATGTTGTCAGTGCAAGGTAAAACAGACAAATCTAAAAAAAAATCCTACTTGAGGGAGGTAATCCCTTAAATTACTTAGCCTCCAATCTGCCAATTGAGTTCCATTCAACAGTTACCATTTGAGAGATACGTAAGTACAGGTATTAGCCTGCAAATGATGGAAAGCAAATTGATTAAAGACAAAAAAATGTGGCAGATATTTTTGCATTTTAGAATGAATTCACCAAGTATCTCTAATTTTCTGTTTGTTTTTACAGCTTATTCAGTTAGTTTTCCCAGGTCTGGTGACAAGAAAGCGAACCACAGCAGGGAGTATCAGGTATTGGTTTTGTGTCCTTTCTTTGGAAATATTATTTCTAACTATTCTAATAAAATCTTAAAGTGACTGACTTTTCAGCCCCAGCACTGTAATATGGCAGCTGGATTGTTGGTTGTAAGTCTGTAGCACATCACAAGATCCAGAGTAATTCATGTTGTCACCAAGGATGTTAAAATAGAGTTAATTCCATGAAAACCACCATATCGGATCTGCTTTGGTAGGGCATGAATTCCAGGTCAGATTAATTTTTTTCAAAAACTATTGCTCTGATTTGTACTGGCTACTAACATGCATGAGGCATCTGCTAGACATCACAACCTTACTCAGAGCTCTTGAGACATTGGGTCTCAAGGCCAGAAAAGCCTGGCTCTGGGAGGCAAGGTGGGGAGGGGGTGGCAGGCACCCATAATTGATGTCTGTGCTGTGCTTTTCATCCTTGTACATATCCATGGAGTGACACAGCACATATTGGTGGTCAATAGAAGTGCTGTAAAAAGTTTCAAACCATTTAAATCAGACAACTTCAGATCGTCCTCCTACCTGTCCTTTCTTTTCCCTTTCTTCTCTTCTTCTAGAGCACAGAGAGTTTGATGCTCTTCATATCCAAACTTATAATCACATTCTGAACATCCAGACTGGGAAAGGGGATATTTTAAGGACATCGAGACAGAGAAATTTTACAAGCATTTTGTGTAGCTGTCAAGAACAGGCTTTGAGTACAACTTGATCTGTGACTTTTCTCCACTAGTCTGGACTTGCTATCAACTTGAGCCAGGAGATCCTTTATTTTGGGAGTGCCTCACCACCGACACTCCCAGGCTTCTCCTCATAGTAGGCAGGATTTGAGACGGTGTTTGGTAGTCCCCAGCCTCCATGCTCTCTCTTCCCATCAGCAGAAACTTACCCTTTCCTGGCTGCTGGTGGCCCCAAACCATGGCACCGCTCCTTTGGCTTCATGGTGGCCCAGTCTGGGAAGAGCCAGCTGGGAGCACCTTGGCAGCAGAGAGGGGGAGGGACTCCATTGCTCATTGAGCTCAGGATAAACCTTAGAGAAGGTCTGGCAGATTTCCCGAGTTTTAGCTTGGCATGACTGCTGATGGGTCATCCAGCCCCCTGGCTACTGTGAATGGCCAAGAAACAGCTGCACTAAATTCTTCAGCTTCTCTGAAGGTATGGGAATCTCTGTCTGCAGAACTTGTTGTCCCTGATTTCACTAACTGTCCTGTACAAATCTGTTGCTCCCCATTCACCAGCCTAAATTTTTTTCATTTAGAAGAAGGTATCATTTCAGCGCAAAAACTGTTAAAAAGAGTTTGTAAATAGTTTGTGCAATTATTTTATGTTGGGGAAAATAAATATTCAACAGAATTTAAAAAACAAATATAAGGGTTTTTTTTAATTTAGTCTTTTCTTGGTTAAATAGAGTGATCTGCTTTCAAAGGAGGATTATGAATTATTTGATGACTTGTTGAAAATCACATGGTTGTCCGTTCACCTTTTTTAATTTTCTAGATATCATTATGATGGAATAGCTATCAAGAAGAACTCTTCCTTTTATGCACGTTTTTGCTGCCTTCTGTATGAGCAAAATTATCTCAGGTTTGTTTTTTAAAATATTTTAATCAAAAAATGTTACATGACAATCTATATATTGTCTGTACACAAAAGTCTGTAAATCATCTGTTGAATACTGACAGCAGCATTATTCTTTTCTTCTCATTATACATGCTATAAAAGTACTGTGCTATTAGGTGTTGCACCCTAATAGAGAAACTCCATTTTGGAAACAGACACTGCCTAATTGGGCTTCCTTGAATTGGACACTTGAGCCACGTAAATCTTAAGAGCAAGAACTCATGCCAAATCTAGAAGAGCTTAATATATTGCTACTCTAAATGGGAGCTCAAAAAAACATACTGAAATGGCTTCATGACATTGTATGACCTTCCTTATTGAACAGTAGTTTGAAAAGACATGTATCGAAACATAAATGACTGCACTGTTTTGAAGACTCCTACAAACAATCATGCTATTTAGGTTTTTTACTACTTGAAACAATGAGGCATATTACTTCAAAAATACTTCCTCTACTTAGTTGTAAAATATCATGTTTTAAAATCACTTCTTGCAAGAGAACACCATGTAAGACATGTATAAATTGACTGCAAAACTTAAAAGCCTAAAAGTAATTGATCAATGTAAGATACTTTGGCAAATTAGAGTGTAGATGGGAGCATGGTCCAGTTGTGGGCAGGAGAGGAGGAATTCTCACGGCTCAGATAAACAAACCACGAGCTTGCTTTTCTCCTCAGAAAAAAAAAAAAAAAGGAAGGGAAATGCTGCCATTCTGTAACAGGTTTACACTTCTTTTTAATGCCCAAAAGTAAATTAGGTGCAGTCTATGCCTTGGACTTGGAAGATCAGTCTTGTATCCTCACTCTCTTATAGTATTGTATACTAATGTGTATATGGGTAAATTCTGTACTTTGGTTCCAATTCTTTAATATAGAGGTACAGCATTATTCTATAGCATAAATATTAGGGCAATACAAGTCAGCCTATTAAGCACCCAGATATGTGGTGATGATGAAACTCTTAGTATCTGTGATATTTTATATAATATTTGCTTCACTGAGTGTATGCTCTGCAAGAGCATGGAAAAATTATACTCTTAGGTTTGTTGCCTTTCTCTACAGGTTTTATAGCATAGAAATGTTGCAGAAGCCCATAGAGGGATAATGGTAAATGATGAGATAGTGCAGAGGATCATGTTCTGCAGATAATCAAGTGGCAGTCAGTTGTTGTGAGAACAAACAAATTATTTATAGGCAATTTGAGGCTGGTTTCTCATGACACCCTTACTGAAGTGACAGTCTTCACTTCCTCTGCACCCAGTATAACCAGAAATGGCCTAAGATTTGATATCCACAATTAGGAAAGGCTTTGTCCACTGTTCAAGTAACATTGCAGGTCTCTGGCTAAGTCTATGCTGGTCTTTCCTCTTCAGGGAAAGAAAGATGTTTTCCTACAGCATCACTTGAAAACAGCAATCTTGATGGGCATAGTGGTGGTTCTGGTCACAAGAGAGATGAGAGAGAACAGTACAATTGAATTGTTATTCTTTTTTCCTCCCAGCATAGACACACAAGGAAAAATTAGAAAAAGTAAGAGGAACCAAAGAAGCAGTGTTGGCCAAGTTTGGGCCAGGTGCAGGAAGAATGACTTTAGCCACAACTGGGAGACAGATGCACCACATATGCCAGCACAGCTTCTGTCCTTGGCCCTCACTATGGAAACAAGCCATCTTCTCCAATGGGCTAGGGAACATGCTGCAGCCTGTGCTTAACCATAGCAGAGCTGCTGCACTGGATGTGGGTCTCTCTCTCCTTCTCCACCAGCAGAGGTACCTGCACAGACACCTCCTCCTAAAAAACTATATTAAATTTGTCCAAGCCAAGGAAAAGGAGGTGTACTCCAGGGAAAGGGCTGAAATCTACTGATCTTGATATTGTTTCCTGGGATAAACACATGTCCTGTTGAAGAAAGGCTGAGAGAGTTGGGGTTCTTCAGCCTAGAGAAGAGAAAGACTCCAAGGAAATCTTATGGCACCTAAAGGGGGCCTGCAAGAGAGCTGGAGATGGAGTTTGTACAGGGCATATCATGATAGAAGAAGGGAGAATGGCTTCATGCTGAAAAAAGGTAGGTTTAGATTGGGTATTAGGAAGGGATCTTTACTGTGAAGGTGGTGAGGCACTAGCACAGGTTGTCCAGAGAAATTGTGGATGCCCATCCCTGGACATGTTCAAGGCCAGGTTGGAGGGGGCTTTGGGCAACCTGGTCTGGGAGAAGGTGCCCTGCCCATGACAGGGGAGTTGGACTGGATAATCTTTCAAGGTCCCTTCCAAACCAAACTATTCTATAATTCTATAACTTTTCATCTTACAAAAATATCAAAATATAAAGATTGTATTTAGACAAAGATCATCTTTCTTGTTGCAGTAGAAAAGTCCCTTAGAAATTTATCTTGTCTGATGCTTCCTTCATGTAAGACATGCTGAGTGAAGCCAGACAGCTGAAATCAGAGCAGCTTCCACTCTAAATGCAGCCAAATGTTCCTGTCCCAAGCCAACATGCAGGCCTGCAAAACCTGGGCAGCCAGGTGTCACAATTACTTCTTAGTGTCCCCATAGAGCACAGCAGGAAAAAACAGAGAGAAAGCAGTAAAAAAAGCACAAGTCACAGCCAGAAAAGCATAAGTAGCACAACTCTGAAAGAAATAATTAGGCCGCATACAAAATAAACATCAGCTTCAACCAAATAAGTCAGTTGGTTTTCATTTGTATGAAGTTTTGTACCTTTTTTGGCATTTAAGCAGGAATACCTCAAGGAAATACCTCATCTTTACTGTCCTCTCAGTAGGGTTCAGTTGAAATTCACACTTAATTTTTCATGATCCAATGAAGCTGACAAAATCAGCAATGTCAAATTGTAGATTTTTTTTAATTATAAAATTGAAATTTAGCAAAAGAGTGACTAAAACTTGAAGACTTTTCTGCCTACAAGAAGAAATTTTGTTCTCACACAGGTGATCATTTGTATACCCACACCAGGAGTTATTTGACACACAACATCTCAGTTTTTGAGAGTGTGTTGGTGTGGAAATTTCCAAATTAGAGTGAAGAAGATTTTTAATATACCATTTCAGTGCAGTCCAAATGCTGGTCTGTAGACCAGACTCCTGTAATGGGATATACTTCTCTGGCTTGTTGCCATTTCCCTCTGGAAGAGATGAGACGGAGGATATCTGTTTCGGTAGTGAACATGTCCTAAATAATTATTGCACCCTCCCATGCATGAATAAAGTCCAACATGCAGATGCTTTTTCTGCTGCATCTGCCAGAGGGGAAGGTGGATCTCAGAGCCCAGTTTAGAGACCAAGGCATCCATCCATCCTGTGCGCTGGTGAAGAAAGTGATTGTTTCAAAACTACGAACCATTCTTTCTAATTATTAAAAAGGATATTTCTGGACCATGTTGAGATAGTAAGCAATTGACATGGTGCTGGTAGTGAGGAACTAGGCCTCTGAAGGATCTGGCAGCTTGAGAGCTATGCTTGTGGGTGTCACAGAAATGTCAGTAATATTTTAATGGTGTGCTCTTGAATACAAAGAAGGCATTTGGTAGTCAGTGGGGCCTCAGATATGTCAGGGTCGAAACATGTTCACACAAGGAGCGATCCTCTTGCACAGTACCTGTGAGGTGGTTCATTTAGAAATCTTTGATTCTTGGAAGATATGTGTGCCACAGGTCTGATGAAGATGTTATGAAAGTAGTGGAAATAAACACAACTGGAATCCATGAGGATTCCAAATGCATTACAGATATTAAGGGAATATGTTATTTACTGATTCACATTGCAATAGCAATATATTCCCTCTAGGAATGGGAACTTTGAGGACAAGCCTCAAAGTACCTAAAACAGTACTTCCTGTGGCCTAGACTACAGAAGTGTCAAAAAAATGTCATTGAATTTTGGTTTTGTAAGAGTTGCTTTATGATTCTAGTAATAGAGAAGATTTAAGCTCCTGACTGTCTAGTGAAGCAAATGTGATTTTTTCATTCAAAAAAATCTGATATGATTCTACAAAATTGACTTTTCTAATCTCACTGTAATCTGACATTCAACAACATGCACATTCACCATCTTCCCTCCTTTCTTTTTTCTTTTGTCCTCATTTTTCTCTGTTAATATTTTTGTCATCCTCATGCTTGTATTTCCCATTTTAGCTCTAGTTCCCACCCCATAGCATCATACAACCTCTGCAAGAGAGATGGTGAATTTCCTTGTGATTTTGCTGTCACACATGTTCCCCTTCTCCCACCCACCTCCTCTTTTGTGTGTTCCGTCTTTACCCAGGCACTGCTCTCCAGGGGAAGTGAGCATCTCTGATGTGCAGCCAAGCACCTCTGCAGGCACCAGGTGAGTCCCAACCCCCCTTGCTGACAGTGGGAGCACATAGATGTTAGTGTTCGCAGGTATTTGCACTTAACCATCACTGAGCTCCTGGCTGGCTGCTGGGGCACAGGAGAACCCACACAGCACCCCTTCTCAGCCCTCAATGTCCCTGTGTGGCAGGAGTGGGGAGCCAGCCTGCCGTGGGAGCCAACCCACTGGAGGCGAGCAATGCTGATATGTGTTGCCATAGTAGCAGCAGCGAAAGATACAGCTGGCCGCCTTCTCCGGGAGAGCAGGAGCTGGAAAACATTCATTAATTTTGTTTCACAGGCTTTAGAAATCTGCAGGAAGGACCCACTTGAAAGAAGCGTTATAAAATGTCTCTACTTACATGTGTTTTCCTTTGTCCAGCCACCACCTCTAAAATGTCTGGGAGAGAGTCACCAGCACTACCAAACATGCCCAGCATGAATGTTGTGCCCTGTCTTGGGCAGCCAGTTTGTTTTTTTCTCTGGAGCACAGCCCTCTTGACACAGAGTAGTGGCAGAGGGAAAGGTGGCAAAGGTCAGCCGTGTGAGGGGCAGAGAAGTGAGAGGAACCCTTTTCAGTGGCTGGAGTTTTCAGGCAATTAAGCTGTTAGAGTTTGTCCTCTGCCCCTTCAGGACTTATGGTGGTTCCCAGGTTTATGATACATCACAGTGGTGAAACCCAGCAGCCAGGATCTGGTTAGATAGCCTGAGTGTTGGCAGTCACCTGTGGATGCACATTTTCTACAAAGCCCCTGCCTGTCACCCTTCAAAACAGCCCAGTCCGAAAGGACTCTGGAGTTTGAAATGCCTTCACAGACAGTGAGCAGGTGTCAGCAGCAGATGGAGGCTTGACTGGAGGCTTTCAAGCCTCTCAGCACCTCCCTTTTACTAGCAACATTGTCTCTCCCTCTGCTAACATTAGCCTCAGTAAAACAGGCAGGGAGAGAAGCAGGAGATAGTACAGCCAGGAAACAGCCTGTTGTGCCTTCATCCCTGGCTTTTCAGTGAAAAGCCTCTAGTCAAGCCTTTGCAGATCTGAGTAAATTCTGACTGTGTGGAACATCATGGCCAGCTTGCAATGAAAATGGGAGAAAGTAAGAAAAAAAAAGATATCTCAACTGATGTACAGTGCAGAAAATGTCATAACTGTGAAACCTAAACACAAAGATTATTATGCTTTTGTTATTTTCATGTTTATAATAACTATTACCATTCCAAACAAAGTGCAACTGCAAATACAGACCCATGGTTCTGGTACAAGAAGTTTGAAGTTGTTGCACTGTTAAATGGGCAGTGTCTTGTTGTCTTTATAATGAATGTTTCAGTTTTATGTTAAAATTAAGAAACTGGTCATCAGATTTGCTAGAAAATCATGAGACTACTGAATGACAGGAAAAAGAGCAGGGTTTATTTCTCAAACACCATAGTCCAGGTTATACTCTATCCAGTTTGAACTCAATTTCTTACTAAACACAGAATAAATTGGTGAGCTTTTAAAAGTTTGTTTGTTTCTTTGTTTGTTTTCTGTTGTATATTTTATTGCAGTAGTAATTCCTGGAGTTCTGAAAATGCAGCTGATTACAAGAAGAATAGAGAAAAAAAAGGAACGGTGAGTTACAGATACATTAGACAAAAAAATGTCAATCTGTGTGTTTAATTAGAACTGCTATCTAATATGTTCTAATGAAATAGAGTTAGCCCATCTTCTTCAAAATAATCTTTGTGTAATCTCACTACATGCTTACTTCCCCCACTCCTATATTACCTATTAGCTAAATATTTTTGTTGTCTTAACATCAGCTCAGATAATTTTGTCTGTACTGAGACCTGAAATTGTGTCTGACAGCCCAGGTTTTGAAGTGGGGAACAGCCTTCCTTGCCTGAGGCTCATGGTAACAGACCCTCATGCTGGTGAGACAGTGTCTTTTCAACATGCTCAGCATTTATTGGCATGATAAGTATTTAAATACTGCAAAATGATTAAGAAAAAAGAGCACAACCCCTGCTCACTGAAAAGGGCGGATGCACAGCTAACCTGTGGCCGTTCTCCCCTCAGAGAGCTGCCATGGGATGTCTTGACACCAGGGTTGTTGAACATCAGCCAGCACAGCATGAGCAACAAACTTACGTGGACCAATGTGAGGAAAAAATGAGAGACTGGATGTCTGCCTTACTTTTATGGAGTGCTCGGGTGCAGTAATGAGTGCTCTGAAGTGGATGTAATGGCAGTCAGTGAGAAATGTGCTGTCCCCCTGACAGCACAGCTGACTATCTGCAGCCTTATTCAGAAGGTTACAAGTGAGACATGAGCGCTATAGAAAAAATATGTGGGAGATATGTATTGCATGAAATATTCACTGGTTTTAAAAAGAAATTCATATGCTATTTAGGAGTTAAATATTTGGGCAGCCCTGCCTGTTTCTTTCACTCATGCCTATTTTCTAACAAATAAATAAATAAATAAATAAATAAATAAATAAATAAATAGACAAGCATTTCTCTGAAGAAATATATGTTATTAAAAATCATGTTCTACAATGTCAAGAAAATACTTCATACCTTTAACCAAACTGACAAAATAATTGCAATCTTTTTTCTTTTTTATTGTTCAAAATAAATTCTGATGCATCAAGAGTAAGAATTTGGAGTATTATCCATCTGTCATTTATCTGAAGGCTGAGCAAGAGACATTTCAGTACCTTTTTCCTGAATTCAACCAGTTTTTCCTTGGAGAGCAAGTGCAAAGTGAGACAGACCTCTATGAAACGGTACGTTCAAAGTATCAGATCATAACACAAGTTAGCTCTTTGGCTGTGAGATCATTTTGTACTATCTTTTTTGTCACAGATTGGACTGATTGCCAATGACTACTACAACAACTGTCAAGTTATTTTACAAACGGTGAGAGAGAGCAAGCTTGACAAGGTATGCCTTTGTTTTAATAACACTTATTCTGACAACAGCAACCAGCTGTAAGGAAAAAATGGTCTGTGTAGCTTATTTATTTGGTTGTTTGATCTAAGGCAGATGTTCATTTATGGACTAGAGGAGCATTCAGTCAAGTTATTTTGGAATTCTGAATTAACACAAAGTGCTCCAAGAATCTGAGTTTGTAAGCATATCCTGAGCCCTCCTGGCACATCGGAAGGTCTGAGCCTAGCACATAACACACAGCCACGGACATCATATCTTTCATTATATGCTCTTGTCCACGGCACAATTCTTTGATTCTCCCCTCTTTCTTACACTGCCTGGTGAGATTCAGCTTGTTGCCACTTCCCAGGACACTTCCACTTCCACTGGAGTCTAGCTAGGACGGACCCAGGCAAAGAGTCCATCTCCACAGTCATTCCTTTGCTTCTGTGTTTGTGTGTTGTTTCACTGAATTTAACTTCACATTTCACAGGGATAAAATCAGTGAAAATTCATAAAGGACTTTGTGCAACAGGTAGAGGACTGTATCATGTCATTCTGGAGGTCTCTGCAGCCTGAAAGAATAGAACTGATGTGCTTGCCAGATGTGTGCCAGCTGTTAAAAAGTTATGATAGGTATCTATTCAAGGTATTGTAGACACATTTGCTTGTTGTAATTATGCTATTGCATGTCTGTGTCTTTTTAGTAATTCTGTCTAAGGAGAAAGGCTGTTTCTTTTGTGATGTACAACGGGATTGTCATTCTTACCTCAGCTCTATTCTTTGGCTTCTTCTGAGAGGGAACAGTATGGGTTTTGAAAGGAGCCAGTGGGATTTGACATAGCTCCATTTTCCTTCTATATATTAATGTGAAAGTCCCTAATATCAATGGAATGTGCTGTTATAAATGTGGTCTGTGGTTCTGGCATGAGATTATGTGACTGAAATTTCAACTGATAACTTTTGTAGATTGTGACAGTTTTCATGTGAGAACACTACTGCATTTCTCAGTGACATTCCACATAGAAATATGCAGTTTTCTGATAAGAATAATTTGCTTCTTACTTGCAGCAGGTCATTAAGTAGTGAGTAATTAATTAGGGAAACAACATTTACTATTAACATCTTTTTCCTTCTGCTAATAAATGTAGCTTGGCTCCTGTTCAATTGGAAGAAAAAAATGGGCTTCTTTACATTTAAACTATCAATATAATTTTATTTCATGCTGCTGTAAATATCTGTAGTACCCTAGTCATGTGCAGCACCATAAATTTATATTCTAGGAACTGGAGAACATCCTACTTCCTGATTTCCTGGAGGAGGTGCCTGCACAACACATTGACTCAATCAGATCGTTCAGTGAAAATGTTAAACATTGGATGCTTAATCCGTTGAGAGGATTTCCAATACTGCTCCAAACATCCAAATCTAATGGTAGGTTTGAGTAAGAGAGATATTTTCAAAAATAACCTTTGGTTAAACTGCAGAGAAGATTGTATTACAAGACTCTTCAATTATTTTTAAAAATTTTTTAGCTGATGTAACTTCAGTAGTAGCGACAAATGCATATAGTTGGGATATAGTTAAAAATAAATAGTCTCCGATAATATGTGAAAACAAATGTAAGCCAAAATTATTCCCAATTCATGGTAAATTGGAGTGTACTTAAATCTTATTAAAGACCTGTCTCTTGCCATGATTGCTTTGGCTGTGTAGACGACTATGCAGCTTGCTCTCTGAAATTCAGATATTACTCTGTCTCTTCACCTTGCAATTGGTTTTACAGCACAGTCCAGTATAAAGGGAAAAAAAGCTATAGTTTTATAGGGAAACTATGGCTACCATTAGAGGAATTAGAGGATAATTGGAAAAAATCTATTCTACAAACCTGTGTGTATATGTTTGTGTTTCTAAATATGTACATACACGTGTATATATTTATATATATGATGCTGAAGATTCTGACTGCAACATCATGTTGCTCAGTTGCTCCTTGAGTGAAGGCCAATTCTGCAGTGGCAAAGCAGGGCTTCTGTGTAGACAAAAAATTGTATTAAAATTCATATGTCTAAGAAAGACGTGCAGACAAATTTAATTCTGTCATTTCTTACATTTGAATGCTTGACAGAGAAAGCTTAGTAATGTGTTTTAACATGTCTGTGCATGGACTTATATGTAAATAATCACCTGTGACCCTTTGTATATGCATCCTGGTCTTCCTTCTTTGTACAAGCATCACAGAAACAGAAATTTTCCATTGGAAATTAGTAGATTCGCAGTGAAGGAAGAGTGGTGACGTGGGCAGTTTCTCCTTGCAAGCTTTGACTGCAAGGGTCCTCAGCTCAGCTCATAATGCTGGATCAGTGCCCCTGCTGTGCCCTCTGTTACCCTCCAAAGCTGCCCTAGGGATCTACTTTCTAACTTAAAAGATCTGTCTTCATTAAGGCATTTTAGACTGTAAAATATTAATGATGTGAAACATATGCCTCTTCTTCTTTAACAGAAGTTAAAGAGTTTGTAAAAAGAATCAGGAGACAGACAGACCTTTGTAACATGGCCAAGGTATGTTCCAGAATCTGTGAAACAAAAAAGCTGGGCATCTCATTCACACAGGCATTTTGGACTATTTTTGAGATACTCCACTGGAAGACAATAGCAGCAGCATGGGTGTTCTTAACAGTATACTGACCATGGTCCAAATCATGCTCACC
This sequence comes from Anabacerthia variegaticeps, assembly GCA_035583185.1. NCBI lineage: Eukaryota > Metazoa > Chordata > Aves > Passeriformes > Furnariidae > Anabacerthia > Anabacerthia variegaticeps. Next base: position 87,717,523 of record JAWWEW010000001.1, on the reverse strand, counting down.
TTCTACTCATCTCTACCCACACCATTAAGTATGCTGACAGGACCTTTTCCTCCCTCTGGATTCTGCAAAAGCCTCTGAGATGTGATCAGTGGTCCCACATGGAGGGGAGAACACAGTAGCTGGAAGGGTCAGATGACAATTTCCAGTATCTTCACCCATCCATGCCAAAGCCAGTCAGTACCTACTCTAGAGACTCTTCAAAGTACAAAGGAAAAGCCTTAGTCCCACTGGCAAATTAAAAACAGTTATTCCATTAAGTGAAACTGTGTAAGTCTTGTAAATGAGCATCCCATAGTCCTTCAGCAGTCACATAGCCTTGATTACAACTTCAGTTAGAGATCTTGCCAAAGCCATGGGTACTGGGCTCCAGTGAAACAGAGTATGAAACAAATACCAGTTAACATCCTCCTGCAAATTGTGTCCCCCCTGTCCAAGGCACACCATTAGATGGTTAGATGAACACCAGAGGTGTTTAGACTTTTCAGTTTGTGAGAAAGAGCCAAAAAGGACTGCTGAGTGGTTTAGTCAGTCAGACCCCAACCTAGGTTTATGTGGACTCGTATTCTGTTTCCCACTGTGGCCTCTCTACAGATGCTCACATGAAGTGGATATGAGTAGAGCAAGCAATACCTCTCTGCTCCTCCACTGTACTCTCCTGGCTTCCAGCAATCTGCAATACATAATTGTATTTAATACCTTGATTTTTGACATCTCAGCATCTTGGGGTGGTGAGTTCCCGGGTTTGTTTTTGAATTTCTACCCTTATTCATGCAATTCTCTCTGCAAATCTCCATCACATCCTTTCTCAGTTATTTCTATCCCAAGCTGAAGTTTATCTCCTCCTCTCACATAGGAGTCATTCGATATTTCTAATCATCCTTCTCTGCTTTCTCTGTCTAAAATGCACCTGGAATTTCAACTAGAGACTGGTGGTCAAAGCAGGTGAAAGTGCTCCTGATGAGAAGTACTACAGAGGCATTGTGCAGCTGCAGCTTTCCAACATCCCTTGTAGAGTACTTTGCAATAATTTAGCCATCTGGTGAGAAAATATGAACAATTTTGTCTGGGTTAGCATTTAAAAGGAAAAAAGTAAATTTCCCATCATGTGTAGGTAAAGCAGGCTGACAGCTGCTACTACCTGGACATGCAGAAGTAATTAGAGCATAAAGAGGTGCCAGTTCGCTTCAAAAAAGGCATGTGAATAAGATGCTTGTCATTTCCTGGGGCTGATTCCTGCCTCAGATAAGCTGTATTTAAGTGTTTTGAGAGCTGGCTCTCAGTCATTTAGAAAATTATAATTAGTACAGTGAAGTCCAATGGCTAAAGAAACTAGTCTACAGTGTTTGGGCATGGATTCAGGTGCTAGCAGGATAATGAAGAAGCTGCCCTTGGTAGTTCCCAGCCTTTGGGTCATGTGTTCCTGTTGTAAGCTCTTCTTCTGACACTGGAAACTCCAAGTCAAATAAAAAAATGCCTTCGTCTTTAACTTAGATGAAGGGGATTACTGAGCGAGAATCACAATGTTTTGAGTATTTTAAAAAAAAAGTCAACAAAATGACAAAAAAATTGATAGATTGGGAATTGTGTTTGAAAACATGGTCAGCTGCATTCACGGCTACTTGTGGGGTCATGGAAAGCACCTAGTGAATGGGATTTGTTAAAATGTTTATGAATCCTGAAGTTTTCCTAAATTTTACAAAACATTTTTTTCCTCTGGAAGGCCCAGGTGGACAAGGATTGATCATACAAAAACCCAAAATCCAATAAGGGTTTTAGGACCTTACTGATTTCAGTACGGAATTGAGAGACTAAATATATGAGTTAACAAAATTTGATGGATTCAGATTTAGTTTCCTTGACTGTTTTCATCATTTCATCAAGAATTTTAAGGAATACTAGCAATTAATTAAAAAGAAGTGAAGAGATGAGGATCAAATGTTCATCTGAAAATTTTTTGCAATATCTATGTAATACTTTTCTGGACAAATATGAAGACAGATTGATTCACAAATGACTCATAAGCAAATAAATGGGATAAAATCCCAACTAATATTATTTTAACTGATACCATATTTCTAATGTTATTTTTACTCTCTCAAAGGTTTGGACAACTTGAGAATTGAATTGAATTTGCCTTTGAATTTAATTGAAACATGTATTAAAGACAGGTAACATCGAGGGAAAGCTGTCCCTGATACATCTTTCTGTGCTTTAGACAAAATACCATTATTTGGTGTAATTATAATAACTCTAGGCAAAACCAACTGCCCAGGTAATTGCCCAGATAATTCAAGGATGTTAGACTTGTCTGCTTCATCACAGACAACACAGAGTGTCATTGGAAAGAACAAAAATCTCTTGAAGACTTCTTCCTTTGATCCTACACCCCCCAACACCCAATCTGGAGACTGCTCATATGAAGTCTAGTATTGAATAAGGGAAGCTTCTCTTTTTCAATTCCCTTATTTGCCTGAGTTAAGGGCTTGAGAAAATGAAAGGCATTAACTGTTTTTTTTATTCTCTGCAGACAGTAAGAGCGCTCTTGAACAACAACAGCACAATCACTGTTCTGCGAGCAGGCTTGCGTGCTGTCTTCAGTGAGCAATCTCTGGATGTGACTAAAAACCTCTTTCAAGACAAAGTTAGGAATCCAAAGAAGCGGCAGAAAAACACAGAATTCAAATGTAATGTGGTTTTGGGGTTTTTTGTTTTTCAGGGTTTTTTTGCTGTATTTTGTCTATCCACTTAAGCCCTTGCTGAACCTTAAAGCTCCAGCATTTCCTCTTGTTCATTCATGGCATCTGCCCTAATGGGAATTACAGTATTGCTGTAATCAAAAGGGCTGGAAAAGAGCCAATAAAATTGAGACTGGATCATGTGGTGTTATCCTCCTAACTTTAAAGGTTAAGAATTAAAGGCTTTCTATTCTGACTCTCTCTCAGAGCTTTTTGTGGCAGCCGGAATGGGGTTTGTGTTAATGAGTTATATATCTTCTAGAGGGTTGACAAGCAGGGTTTTTAATTTTTTATTGTTTCCTTTGACAGAAAAGGAATTTCCAATCATCACATTTCACATTCCTCTCTGTTATTAATTGAAGCACATAAAATAATTTCTTGTGGCTAGATTTTAAAATACTGTATGTTGAATTGGACAAGGCCTGTCAGCTTTCATGTCCTTTCACTGTATTGTGGCCTGTGGGATTAATGTTGCGCTGTAAACAATAAAATACACAGTTTGTATGCAGTTGTGACATAATGTATTTGCCAGCTTAATGAAAAGGAAGGGACATAATCACAAGTTAATTTTTAGATTAATGGTCTGCCATTTAAAATGTTAGCAAGAAGTGGGCAAGTTGGACTAGGCTGGGCACAGAACTGATGGAGGGAGACTTCATCTCTTTGTTCCTGATCTGTCACTGACTTATACACTGACAAGGGCTGTGCCACAGACTTTCCGTGACTGCTTTCAGTAGAAATAATAATTTGCCTTCTTCACAGAACCATCAGGAGAACCATTTCAATAAGTTTGTACACATGTTAAAATCAAAACCACTGCACAGAACACTCTCATTAAAATTTTCCATTATATTATCAATGATTTTGCTCTTTCTGAGGTGGATTTATTGCATTCTCTGTTTTCATTGCTTTTCCAAACTGCTGTTTATAATAAGCAAGCTTTCACAGACTCTATCCGTATGATTTCTTGAAGGAAGAAGTTTTGGTTAGAAGGGTATAAACTCAGAGAGGTCCAATTTACCTTTTGGCATTGGGTGGCAGGTTCCAATCTTTTGGGGGAACAATTTCACTGGTATGTAGCAACATTATCTATATTTCTGTTGGCCTACAGAATATTCTGCATTTTGTGATTGTTTTAAAACTCTTTTCTCCCTTCAACCGATAAAGCAAGAGTAATTTTTTTTTATCAACCACATAAAATCTCAGATAAATATGTTCGTATTGCCTATAACCAAACTCCAATTTTTTCACTAGAAGTGCTTTTTCTTGTCATCTTTGGCATGATGGCTAGGCCAGTGCAGTTATGGTGGAAATGGACATAAACATGAATTCTGACTGATTTCAAAGTAGGATACTATTCCTCACTAAAGAAATAGGATATTATTCAAAAAGCTAGAAACAGATGTCTTAATCTATTATAAGGTAAAGATTAAAAAAAAAACAAAAAACCAAACAAAAGGAAAAAAAAAAGAAGATAAAAATAGCAGAACCAAACCAAAAGGCAAGCTAATCACTTCGAGTAATGATCTCTCTTCTGTATTTCATAGGTTTGAAAAACTTCATTTCTTTGCTGACATCTTCCACAGATATTCGGGATCTCCTCAGCTGTTTCTCTTCAGATCTTCAGACTTTTGTCATTAAGGTACAAAATTAATAATTTCAGAAAAGAAAGAGTGATCACATCATTTATCCTTCTACATGCTGGCTGTCAGGACTGTCATGTAGTCTGTAGGAGCTACATTGCACACTAGCAACCTGACCAGACTGCAGATTTGCATAGATAAAATTTATGCATGCTGTGGAAAAGGAAGAATTAATTGGCATACAAAAATTCCATCTGTGCAAACAACTACAAGCATATTTATGCACATATATCCACTCAAGCAATTTCAGTATCTGTTCTCATTTCATAGACACATATTATCACAGTCCTTAATAAACCAAAATTCAGAACTAATATGTTATTAAAAATGAAAAGAACACTTCCCGATTCCTGAAATCCTTGATTACCTAAGCTGTTGACTTTTTTCAGGTAGTAGGAGAGCAATAACTTCTAGTACAAAGTCTCTAGCTCTTGTGAAAGATTCACGTATGACCATCCTCACAAATGCACCTTTCGATAGGTTGTCAATCCTACCACTCCTCTTCCTTCACTGATTCAGAATTAGTGGGAGCTTGTTGGTACTGCTGCATTTGGTTGGTTGTCTGACCAGTAAACTTGGGTCTGGGTGGTACTTAGAGTTTGGGGACTTTTTTTCCCTTTCTGAAGAAGCAGAGTAAACTGTACTTATTTGGCTTAATTATTTTTTTTCCTTTTTAAATAAAGAATACTTTGCAGATCTGTGGTGCCTTCATCTCATAGAACTGTCAGCTACCTCATGGGATGGTTTAGAGAAGAAAGAGCAGGACTTCTCCTGGAGTTTCACAGTTATAAGGCATAAAGCAATATACACCAGTTGCAGCAAAGAAAATTTCCAATAGATAGAAAAAAATTACCATGAGAGTAATTAAGCATAGGAAGAGATTGCCTGGAAAGGCTGTGGAATATTTATCCAAGAGATATTTAGAATTTTGCTGGGCAAGTCCTGAACTAAACTGGCCATGCTTTGGATGAGAGATCAGATTAGGTAATACCCAAAGATTTCTTGCAACCTAAGCTATTTTAGGATTCTAACAGAAAAAATTATGGTTACTTTTTCCACCTTTATATGCAATTTGTACAGGGAAATAGTCTGCCACACAATAAGGAATTCTTTTAGTCAACTTTTTCATAAACCAATTCTTTTTCTATCTGCAGCCAAGCAGGAGTAAAGAAGCCTTTAAAAAGCAGGCATCAGATTTCATGTTGAAATGGAACCTCCTGCTGAGCACTGTAGGCAAGATTCTGACTATCAACAGGACAGACAGTTTTGGTAAGTAGGATCCTTTTGAATCTCATTTGATATGCCCCTTTCTGACCTGAGATGGCAAAGGCAATAGATCTAAAAGTGTCTAAAGGGGCTCACCAGAGAGCTGGAGAGGGACTTTTCATAAGCGCATGTGGTGACAGGACAATGGGGAATGGCTTTGAACTGAAAGACGGTAGTTTTAAATTGGGTATTAAGAAGAAATTCTTTACTATTAGGGTGGTGAGGCACTGAGACAGATTACCCAGGGAAGCTGTGGATGCCTCATCCCTGGAAGTGTTCAAGGCCAGGCTGGATGCAGGTTTGAGCAACCTGGTCCAGTGAAAGGTACATGGTGGGAGGGTTGGCACCAGATGGTCTTTAAGGTCCCTTCCAACCCAAGCTATTCTGTGTTTCAATGATTTTAACTGACATAAATTCATGCTACATTTAATAGAGGCATCCCTTCATCCTGGTGATGTGGCCAGACAGGTCAGGGAAATTAAATGATTAATTTCTGACCAGACCAATTGTCTGAGCAAAACTCTAGGATGAGCAGAAGGGAGGAGACTAGAAGCATGCAGCTGGAGATGGCAGGAAGGGCAGGACTCCCTCTTTTGGCAGAAGTCATAATTTGTCTGTGGGAAAATGCGGAACAGCAGCCTGAGGTGTGAGCTTCTGCTCTCTCTCCATACTAGAGCTGCACACCACAGCAGAAGGGTGTGATGGAGAGCTGGGGCCACTAATATCCCAACCCATAGACATTCCAGGTTTCTCAAGTGATGGCTCCAAGTCCTTCAGGTTCTTTTTGTATAATACAGACAGAGCAGAGCCATTGTGATAACTACTGGCCAAAAAGGCAGTTAGTTCATCTGACAACAGCTATATGCTCCTTTTCCTTATGCCTTCCGCTGACCTAAATGCTTGCCTAGCCAGCAACGTACTTGTTGAGGGTTTTAAACTGACTGAAAATAGTCACTCCTTTAGCTGCTTTAGTTTTGACTCCATTTTAGGGCTCTGAGCTGTCAAACATCAAGTCCATCATATACCAGCGCAAGGCAGGAGAAGCGAAGGAACTGTGCAGTCATGCACACTTAAACTGGTTTGAAGTGATACAACCATGTCTTAAATCAGTTCAGTCTCTACCCTAACTGCCTTTCTTGTCATTTGCAACACCTTTCAGAGACTCCTCTCTGTTATTCATCCTGCAGAAATGCACCATCTCCTGTGAGTAACATCTAATCCCAAACTGTATTCAACGCCTTTTAGATTTTCAAAGGAGCAGCTTCATATTTTTAACTTTTCTGTTGGACGGGGCTTTACACAAATAGCCAAAGAAAACCTCATTATCTTCTTTGAAATGCCCCTTCAAAACCATACTTTCCTGTGTTTTCTACAAAGACATAACAAAGGGATACGTTAAGGTTGTTGCCTTTTGTGTTCTTCAGTATTTTTACCCCATTAATGGCTGTGTTTGTGCGTGTATGAATGCACCCTTGTTCTCCATCAAGGTGCTACTTTTTGCCTTATGTTTAGACTGTAAACTGTCTCAAAAAGGATCAGAGAAAACTCTGTGTCTGCAGGGAACACAGCACAGTAGGGTCCCTCATCCATCAGCTGTTTCATTACAGTAATAACAAAATAATCAGTCCTTTCTCTCTCTCCAGAGGAGTTCTGCACAAAACTCTCCAATGTTACATGCAATATTCTTGGCAATGAGGAAACTGGGAATTAATTCCAAGAGCTGCACTGGAAGCACGTTTATTTCTATTCCCTATGATGATGAAAACCTCTTCCCTCTTTCCACCACAGGAAGGGTTTTAATGAATTGCCTCCCTGTTCCACAGTTGTCAATGGATGGGACGCAATGGACGTAGTGTATCTCTTCCTGTGCTGTGTCTTCCTTAAACTAGTTACAAATTATGTTTTCACACCACTTATGACAGTCTTCCTACTATACGTCAATAACATTAAGATTTAATTTATTCTCACATATGAGAGAGTTAAAAGTGGTTTCTTATCTTTTGGTGTGATGCTCAAATAATTTGGTCATTATTATCTTCTTTCTTGATAACCCCGGTTCTTTAATATGTTGAGTTATTTGATCTAATGATGTTCCTTCTTTTACATGTTTCTATTCCATTAGGATATTGAGTTTTAGCAGACAGGCTGAAAGAGTTTTGTTAACAAGCCATCTGGTGTAAAAGTTCTCAGGGCCATTGCTTTTCAGAAATTACTTAAATCTCAGCATTTCTTGCCAGAATGATGGGCATCCCACAAGTCAAACTATGTAGCATCCGCATTGAGGAAATACAATTACTTAGGGAAATGTGTGAATGCCAGTCTGTCTGGCTAAATGCAGTATGTCTCATGCCCAAAATAAGCCACATACTAGTAACCAAAACCAAATTTACTTCTGACTCAATCTCTTGCCTTGGAGTTTGCCACATTCAGCATACATAATATACTGGCATACTTACACTTCTGAATTTAGGATTGGCTTTTATCCTTTTCCAGCCCAGCCCAGCATCCCCATGGGTGATGCCTAAGTGTGATCAGAGGAACTGTGCAGTTACCCCTGCTGAAAAGCAGCACGAAGCAGGTGTGCTACCGCAGTCCAGGCTAATGGGACCTCTACAGCTCCTTCAGCTCCACCTCCGCTCCAGCAATTGTGTTCTACATATCTCCCATACAGAGTTTCATGTCAGCTCACACACCTCTGTTTTCTTACTGGTCTACCTTCCAAGGCATTCAGGGATGCACTGCTGAGCCACATGGGAGGGACAATGACCTGTGCATTCCTCCTCTGAAAGCAAGTTAGTCCCTCTTGAAAACTGTGCCCTTCTCTGTTATCTGAAGGGACAATTGGAGTGGTAGCTTTGGTTTCACGCTTACTCTTATTGAATATATTGAAAACACTTGTAATACTGTTAGAAACACTCTTAGACTACTGGTGTCAGGTCTGTAAATTTTCAGCTACAACTATAAAAATCCCTTTCCTTGTTCCTTAGGTAAAGAAGTGCTTACACCTATTTTGCTATAGTTTAAAGACCCTCAAAAGGACAAAAAGCAGAAGCGGCAACTTCTCAGACACATATAACATCAAAAGACACAGTATTTTTCATTTTTAAAGCTCTGTAAACCTTGGTCATTTATATAAATTGTGGTACCCCCTTGATGTCCGTGTAAACTTGTTTGTGGGATGCAGAGATTATGAATTACTTGATGAATTCCTATGCAGATTTATGGCATGGAAGAAGATCTACTTCTAACTGTAAGGCCTTCCAACCAAGGTATGATTGAAATTTCAGTGGCCTCAGCAAGTCTCTCTTGGCTTTTAGTAGTTATGGCTCAAGCAGCAAGGTAGGCCATTTTATGTCATAGATACAACATATACAGATGTCTGTAGGAGATTTTCCTTGGGAAGAGGTGGAATGATTTATCTGTCTGAGGGGAGAATGGGGATAATATGTGGTTATTAATAAACCTTGAAGTAGAAGTGAATGTGGGGGAAAAACTTGAACAGAAAAGTGAATGAACACAAGTACACTTTCCTGTCTAAGTTAAATAAGGGAAAAAGCTTTTGCTTATGTTTAAAATCTGTACTTGGTGCCTATTTTGCTGTGATATTTGGAAGTACATAATTTTGTAAATATCGTTCAATGAGTGCTGATTTGCTACTTTTTTTAGTCCATTACTATAATGAAGCCCTTCAAAAAAGGACACATCATAAAGATAAGCAAATTAAGAGGTTGTCATAATTATTTTTGTTTTTGTTTAAAACTAGGATCCTGGCTTTTGTTGAATTTGCTACTTGTCGATTTTGCGGCACACATTTTCCAGACCCATATAGAGGAGGAGAATGAAGATGGAAATTCCTTGGCTGCAAAGCAAAATGAGGTCCCTGTTCTGTGTGTTTATGAGCCCAGCCATCTCTCAGCCTGTTTTGCAGAGGATCAGCCTCAAGTCAATGCTCCACAGACAGCCCTTGTCATGCAGAACCAGAATAACTTTGAATTAAGCAATATTTTCCAGAGTTCTGAGTTGTTTGGTGAACACAGCCACTGTCAGCAAGGTGAAATTAACATTAACTTAAATGAAACAGATGAAAAAACCCAGTTACAAATTGGGTAAATTAGGAGGGATTGGGAGGGCTGTGGTTCTTTGGGGGGTTTTATGCATGTAAAGTAGAACTAACTAGGTTTTCATGGAGCTGTGTCCAATGTCACCAAAACCTCTAGCCACAAAGCATCCTCCACATCTCACACCCATCCCACAATCCTATGAAGGGATTGTAGTCTCCACACCACCCACCTCTTAAGCACCACAGTTCCCTGATCTTTCCTTAGGTTTCCAGCAGACCTCTGGTGCTCCTTCAGATTCCCCAGGCAGTGGGAAAAGGAAAAGCAGCAGGCTGGGAGCAGATTGTGGGCTAGCTGATAAAATGGGCTTCACGTATTTATGGATCAGAAGAGAGAGGACACAGTGTGGCTTTTTCTCACTGTTGAAAGCACTGAGAGTGCATCCTCTTCTCTTCACTTATCTGTTAGTTTTATCAAAAGATGCACAAAAATGAAATCCTTGAGACCTTTCCCTCCACCAGACTTCCTTACTGTCAGTCCACTGCTCCAAACTTACTGGCAGAAAGTAAGGCATACAGGTAGAAAATAAGATAGACTTTGAGTGTTCTAGGATACAAGGCTAAAATATAAGGACATATGGGAACATGGATAAAGTCTCTACCTAATGCAAAGGATGAGTTAGACTTTCAGCTGTTTTCAGATTTCTTTTCCATGCAGTAACAGCACTTGCCCTAAATCTCAGAGAACACTGTGTTTTCCAGAAAACTGTGAAGGACAACATTAATGGCACCAAGACTCACAAAGAAAATTACATTTTTGAGGTGACCCTGCTATAGTTATTTTACTCCCAAGAGATATTCAATTTCTATACACTAGGAGCAGAAGTGGAAACTGACTGTTTTGAAAACATCTTTATTAGTTATAACAACCCTTAGGGGACTCTAATTTCTTAAATATAGTCTATGCTAAGGCTAGCTCAGCAATGACAGTCAGAGGCAAGAAAGCAGTACAAAGGGGACAAACTAAGAATGATTTATACGTGTGATGGACATATTTGACAGCTTTTGTTATTTTTCAAATGTAAAACAATGACCCATCCTGACATACCACCTCATAGTCAAAAAACCCAAACTGAGCTGGGTGCCAGCTATTAGCAGGACAGATCTAAATCACTGATGATCAGAAATGAAGAAATAAACCACTAGAAATCTCATTCAATATCTGCCCTGCTTCCTATGCTCTTCACTGCACAGCCCATATAGGCTTTTGTATGTCTTCTTATGCCCATTTTTGCAGGTGTTTGACGCAGATACAGACAAGGGTTTGACCCAGGCTTTGTCTGTGTAAGTGATGTGCCTGTAAATATGTCTATCACTTTTGGATGTTTTGTACTTGATCACAAGAACAGAGCAAGGCTGATTAGAGAGAGGGATGAGGGGTGTCAGAGTAAGAGAGGAAGGGTATGAAATGTGAAATGAGAAGTATGACGACTTGACAGAAGATATGGATGAGGAAAGGACACAGTGAAGGATTGAGTGTAGAAGAAGTTTAGAGATTAAAGAAGCCAACAGAACATGGATTCTACCAGTCCACATGCAAGATGCTGATAATTGTGGGATGAAAAAGAGATTCTAATAAGGGCCCATTGATGTTGTAGTTCAACTATTTGAGGGAGCTGAAAACCTTGAAGCTGCAGCTCAAAAGAGCTTCAGGATCTGTGACAGAGTGAGTGAGCATTTCTGCTCGCTTGTGTTCTTCAGACAGGTGGTAGCTCCAACCTCGAACATTGAAGATTCCTTCTCTTTGTTTGTCAATGCTAATTCCACAGGTTGATAAAAACCACAGCTGCCAAAAGCATCTCCATTACCCACCACTTTGTTTGTATTGTCATGTCTGTAGATCCTCTGACTAGATTCCCATTGCATGAGGACTTTTGTTCTGTGACTTTTGATCATCATCGTTATCATGCTCCCAAGAAACCATCTCCCAAGCATCCCTGCTCCTGACTAATCCCCCTTTGGCTGTGGCCCATTCTGCTGGATATCTAAACCCTCAGCAGCCTTAGCAGCATCCACCAGACAGACTGCTGTTTCCTGGACCGCATTTCTGGTGCCTGACATATTGCTCTCTGCATCATGAGTTTATTTCATAATTTTTGCCTTCAATTCCTTCTCCTCATGCAGCCTCAGCAGCTCCCTGCAACCCAGTGCCTTTCATCAGTTCCCATCATCCACTCCATCCACCGCCAACAACACGAACCTCCATAGCTTTTTAATCTTGTCCCACAAGGCACTTCTATGCCTTCTCTACAGCCTGTTATACTGGGAAAAAAAAATTCTGCTTATCGCACCTCCACCCTCACCTCATTGAAATTACTGCTAACCACTCCATTTTGCTACAAAAGCTGGGGGGAAAAAAAAAAAAAGAGGAAGGAGTGGTAACAGAAATCAGAAAAGAATCTCCCTCTTATCAGCAGCACCAATATGTGTCTGTGGATTAGCAGCTCACTTCATGATCTTTTAGTTGTCACCTTCATTCTTTCTCTTCCTTCACCATCTGTTTTTGGTTTTCCTTTCCTAGTTCATGCTGAATATAAATGACACTCTTCAGCAGGGAGACCATGTTTTCTCATTTATTTTGAATAGTGCAGCACATTTCTGAATCTTATTTTTAAATATAGTTTGAAGCATTAAAATAATTGTTAATTATCTTGAAGACAGAATACATTTCAAATTGGTGGCATCTCCCAGTGAAAATGTTGGTTTTATATGAAAAAATGTAGAGGGCGGGGAGCAAGACAATAGAAGATTTGTACACACTGGCTTAGCAGGGAAGTGTGGCAGAAGAAATGCTATATAGCCAAACACATGTAGTATGAACTAAGAATCGATGAAACTGGTGGCAGTAACAGAGATGTTCTGAGCGAGCCGTAATCTATGAAAGTGCAGCTCAGAGAGCATTGGCCCAATTTTTATTCCTTATCACAGAGCTTGCAGTTGCTTTCTCTCAGCACGAATAGCATTTTTTTCATCTAGAAAATCCCATTCTAGGCTTCCGCCCTTTGTTCACTTGTTACCAAATTAAAATCCTATTAAACTGCACACCTGCAGTGGGTTTATCTGCAGAGCACCGTGCTGTAGCTTTTAATCCAATTCCACACCTTCGTAACATACAATATACTGCAAATCAGGGCGCGAAGAGACTGACGGTATGCTATTCCTAGCTCAGTTAGCGGAGAGCAAACCAGACACTTTGACTGGTTAAAAAGGGAGAAAAAAATAGGACATGCTTAACTACTTGATTTATAGGAATGATAAGTGTTCATCTGAGTGGTCTGTATAAGCCAGGACACAGAGATCAAGTGAAATCATCAACCAAAATGATCAAAAAACGAGAGCAAAATTGAATTCAGTGTCAAAACTTCTGCTGATTTTAAGAAAGATAGAATTTCAGCATGGAAAAGCAGTCCCCATCACGAGAAAGACAGGCTAAGACTATTTGTTTTGAAAGTGAATAGAAGGGCTTATAGCAGAAACACAAAGTATGAATGATATTAAAACTGGATGTAGCTTCCTGTCAGACCTTGGCCTACCTGTGAGGAACCGCAATGTGTGCCTTCTCTTTTTGTGTTTATTGATGTAAAATAAGGCTTGGTATCTATAAAATACCTCAGGTTAAACAAGAAAGAATAGAGGACACTTTTTTTGTTTGATGAAGGGAAAAACTTATGATTTACAGTTTGTATTGTCAAAACATTTCCATGTTTCTTTTCTAATTTTTAGCACATCCAAGTGATTTTGGAAGAGAGATTTATTATAACATGTACTAAATTGGATCTTCAAGTTAGAAGGGAAATGCTTCTTACTCAAAAAGATGGACAGACACTTCTTTGCCTCCAATCAACAGCAAATCTTCAGAGAAAACCATCCTGACTTGAAAATTCTTTATGCTACACCATTCTTACTTTTTGATACTACTTTAAGGAATACTGTTTTCATTCTCTTAAATTTAGGAATTTTTTTTTGGAAATACTAAATTCAAAACTGGGTTGTCAATGCAGTTATTTTAAGCTGTCATGTGATTTGTGTTATTTGAATAAATCCCCAGAAAAAAAATGTGAACTATTTGTGGCTTGCTTATATGTATTTCCTGTATTTTTCTCTTGTCATTAAAGCTGAAGACCTACCCGAGGTAAATTTATCTGGAAGCTACAGCACAGATCACAGAATCACAGAATATGCCAGCTTGGAAGGGACGCACAAGGATCATCAAGTGCAACTCCTGGTCCCACACAGGACCATCCCAAGAATCACACCATGTGCCTGAGAGCTTTGTCCAAATGCTTCTTGAACTCTGTCAGGCTTGGTGCTGTGACCACTTCCCTGGAGAGCCTGTGCAGTGCCAGCCACACTCTGGGTGAAGAACAGTTTTGTAATACCCAACCCAAACCTTCTCTGACACAACTTCAGGCCATTTCCTCAGGTCCTGTCACTGGTCACCACAGGGAAGAGATCAGTGCCTGCCCCTCCTTTTCCTCTCACAAGGAAGTTGTAACTGCAATGAGGTCTCCCCTCAGTCTTCCCTTCTCCAGGCTGAACAGACCAAGTGCCCTCAGCCACTCCTCATACGGCTTCCCCTCAAGGCCCTTCACTGTCTTTGTTGCCCTCCTTTGGACACTCTCTAAGAGCTTAATATCTTTTCTGTGTTGTGGTGTCCAAAACTGCCCACAATATTCAAGGTGAGGCTGCCCCAGTGCAGAGCAGAGTGGGACAATCCCCTCCCTTGACTGGCTGGTGATGCTTTGCCTGATGCCCCCCAGGACAGGGTTGGACCTCCTGGCTGCCAGGGCACTGCTGACTCAGATTCAACATACTATCAACCAGGACCCCCAGGTCCCTTTCCCCAGCATCTCACTCCCCAGTCTGTACAAACATCCAGGGTTCCCCATCCCAGATGCAGAATCCGACACTTCCCCTTGTTGAACTTCATATGGTTGGTGATTGCCCATCCTCTAATTTGTCAGGGTCTCTCTGCAGGGCCTCGGAGGGAATCAACAGCTCCTCCCAGTTTGGTGTCATCTGCGAACTTGCTAGTATCCCTTCCAGTCCTGTATCCAAGTAATTCATGAAGATGTTGAAGCACACAGGGCCAAAGATAGAGCCCTGTGGAACCCCACTAGTGACAGGTCACCAGTCTGATGTCACCCTATTCACTGTTACCCTCTGTGCTCAACCTGTGAGCCAATTGCTCACCCACCACATGATGTGTTTATTCAGCTGTGGGCTGGACATCTTGTCCAGAAGGTCCAAAAAGATTACACCAGCTGGCTTCCCTTGATCAACTAGGCAGGTTACCTTGTCATAGAAGGAAATCAGGTTGGATAAGCAGGACTTTGCTCTCATGAAGCTGTGCTGGCTGTGACCGATGACTGCCTTTTTCAATATTTCACAGAATAATCTTCTCCATAACTTTACCAGGCACTGAAGTGAGACTGACAGGCCTGTAGTTTCCAAGGTCCTCTTTCTTGACCTTCTTGAAAAACAGGACAACATTCACCAGCTTCCAGTCAGCTGGAACCTCTCCAGACTCCCAAGACTGATCAAAAATCATGGAGAGAGGTTTTGCAATGACATCAGCCAGCTTTCTGAGGATTTTTGGGTGAATCCCATCAGCCCCCATAGATTTGTAGGACTCCAGCTGAAGCAGCAGAACCCACACAATTTCAGGGTTGACGGAATTGATCATTCCCACAGTCATGGTCCTCCAGCTCAGGGCACTGAGACCCCCTTTGTCTCTTATCTGTGTTAAAGACAGAGGAAATAAATGAGTCTGTGTCAATGCTGCTTTTTGACTACTGTGCTTAATTTGTATTTACTGCATACAGAACTTAGCACTAATTCCTGTCTTGAGAAATTCCTGCTTTGTTTCCCATTTCTGCAGGATACAAGAGTCAATATCTCACATGTAATTCTATTAACTGAAATAAAATAAGTTGTATATAATGTTATTGATTTGTTCATGTTAGAAACTAAGTTGTTTGGACTTGTTCTGTAAGCAAAGTACAACTAAAGAAGTTTATAAAGAGAAACCCTGACATAACTTTGTATGAAATAGTAAATATAGACTATGAAATTTGTATCTTGCATGCATCAGATTGTATGAGGAAATTCCCTGAAACAGCAGGGAAACGGGGGTTTAAATATTTTTGAAGAGCGTGACTGCAGTGAGTTGTCTGGGCCTGGTTGCTATTTCAAGAAGGGACAACTGTTTTGTTATTTTAAGAAAGGCCATATTCTGAATCAGAGAAAAGCACTTGTCAGGAACTTAGGAAGCTTTCACTCATTTTGGGTTTGGAAATCTATGTTTATTTTCTGCTTGCATCTCTATTCCTCTGTCTCAGCTCAATCACTGAAATGGGAATCAATATTCAAAAGTGTGGTATTACAGCAGACGTAGACAGGCCTGTGTGCTAGAGAAGGTAGTAGTGTGTTCATTTCTGCAATAAGATCAAGAGTTTGGCTCCAAAACTACACACTCTCAGGAAGTATCTTCACAGTCAGAAAAATTCATTTGGGCCTTAAGTTCCATTACACCCATTTCCCCTATCCTTCAGGTTTTTATGGTGAAGATTAAAAAAAGCAGAATAGAGGGTATAGGAAAAATACAAGCTAAAAATACTCAGTATTTTTCAGTCCACTTTTATTTGAAAGAGTTTAGAGTCTAGATTAGATATACAACATGTTCTCATGGTGTAATTAAGCAGAAGTTGTGCCAGTAGACTGACCTTGCAATCTGTTCTTCACAGCTCTGGAAAGGTAAGATCTGTGAGATGTACATGAGAGCATTCAGAGGCAAGGGCTCCTGTGAGGTTCATTGCTCACTGTCTCCTATTGAACCTGTGCTCCTTAAATAATTTGTATGAATGTAATGAAAGTTTACAAGCATATGTTTCAAAGAATTACAAGTTTGCATTGCCATATTGAAGGGGTATACTGCCAAAAACAGAAAAGGAGCTGGATGCACAAGTGCCTTTACTAAATCAGGCCATTGATACAAACTCAAATATACATCCAAATGTTTGCCTCATTAAAACCTCGCCTGGGAAACATATCATTTAATAGCAACTCCATGTACTTACATATCAAAACGCATTCTGCAAGCACCAAACTAGTGCTGTCTGCCATTTCAGACCTGAGGTCTTGCTCTTACTTGACCCCTTGGTTACTTGGCCATCCAAATGAAGCTTTCCCTGCAACGGGAATATTGACGCTGCCTCATGGATTCCCTTTTCTAACAAACGGAGAGGTCGCACCGCCTCTGCCCGGACAGCTCCATCTGTCTGGTTTTACGGTGCGTGTAAAGAACTTACTTTCCTGAGATACCTGCCTGGCTGCGCACCTGACCCAGGGGCTCCAACAGAGCACACCGCAGGCAAAGGCAGGGTAATCCCGCAGGGTAATCCCGGTGGGCTGGAAACCGCGAGTTGGGAGGGGGGTCCCACGGGTGTCCCGGGG
>JAWWEW010000001.1:87677802-87691900 GCA_035583185.1 Anabacerthia variegaticeps | reverse complement strand
CTGGTGCTTGAGGTAGCAGATTGGCACAATCAGGCAGTTGTGTTTGGTGGATACAAGCTGGCTCCTAAACTCTGCAGTGAAAATACTGACGGGAAGTGCTGAGCATCCCTGTACTTCTGTATACCATCAGGCCATGAGGAGAGAAGAATTTGATGGGTTACGATCCCTATTTCATGGTGGATCAGAAGCACACACAAACATCCAGCTTCATTCCCTGGGCAATCCTAAGAGACAACAAGCCTGCTACGGCTGGCAGGCACAACCTTTGAGATGTCAGGTAGCCACCCAGCATATAAATACCCCTGGGTCTGTGGAGTCACTGTTTGTTAATGTATGGATTCATATAACAAATTTGGTACATTTCTCTTTCACACAAAGAGAAATGATACATGTAGAAGACAAAGGCTGAATTCAGACATCCATCAATTTTTGAGATCCACCTGTGGCTCAGACACATTTCTGGTTTGGGTATTTATATTGTCCCTTTTTAGTCATATGCAAAAAATTATGTCAGTAGCTGTTCCTGAAAAATCTGTATTTAAAAAAATCATGGAGATACCAAATTAGAAAGTCAAACATGAAACCTACTATCATCTTGACCCAATGCACACAATACAGCTCTAAATTACTCTTTTTTTCCTGTATTCTTAAATAACCAATTTCCTAAAATCCCTTTCTAGTGAAGTAGTATGTGTTCCTCCGACTCTGTTTACAAAAATAGTTGATGCTGTTGATTCTTTTTTTATTGTCCATGAATTGTCTATGGTTAAACTATATAAAAGTTTCCTGTCTGAAACACAGAGTTCAGCTGAAGAAATGGGCTGTTATTGTCAATGAAGACAGACAAACAGACTGGCTTCACTTAACACATTGTAATTAAAAGAGTCTGGGAAGGATCATATTCTAGAAAGAGTGAAATTATTTAAAACATGAAAACAGATATACCATGAATACAGACTCACTTAAATGCAGAATAGCCACTGTATCAATACCATTCAGCTCCCAAGCTGACTTCAGATTCAGAACAGAAGACCTCTTCCAAAAGCAAAGCTATCTAACTATCTTTGCTAGCTCCCAAACACGGCTGATAAAGAAATTCTTGTCAAAATCAGAGCAAGGCAGAACTGCCCAGCCATATCCAGTTGAAGGCCAGCAACAGCTTTTCAGATTATGAAATTGCTTTCAGCACAGATTTTGTTTGACGTTCATGCCACGCAGATTAGCAGCACCAATACATTCTTTCTGCTTCAAAGACTCTGGCAGTTAGTGGTGGGCAAATGAAATGGATGAGGAGGATAACTTACTTTTCAAAATTAATCACATTTATGAATCAAAATTACATGCGTCTTACAGTAATTCTCTGATAACGCAGCATTCCCTTCCTTCCTTTCTGTAGGTTTTATGGGACAAAAATCCTATGATGCATCGTATATACTAGAAAATACCTCTGCTTTTTCACCTTGTGCCCCATTTGGGGCTATGTGAAGAGATGCCCAGTGCAGGGTGTGACAGGGTGCCTACCTTACATCTGTGGGAGGGGACAGGGATGAGCTGTGTCAGCATCCAGTCCCCACCCCCTAATTACATGGTTTTGCACCACTGCTGTCATTATAGGAGAGGTTAGGATGTGTGGAGGCAGTGATTGCCCTTATGCCACACATAAACTGTATGCTTTAAAGTAGAAAAAAAAATGTAGGAAAACTGTTTTCTGGGGATTTCTTCTTGGCTCTCTGTCTCTCCTTTTCTGCAATAGGAGAAAGCTCTTTCCCAACTTCTTTTCCATTCTGCTCCAGAAGTAGAGGGATAGGGGCAGTGCTTTCTCACAGGGCAGGGAGAACTGTGTTCAAGCAATATGGGAAGGATTTGTGTATCCTGACAGGGAGGATGAAAGGTCTTGTTTCTTCAGGGAGCGGAGAAGGATGTCAGCTGCTCTGTGGGAAAAGGAGGCTGGGGAAGAAGAAAATGAGAGGGATTCCTCTCCACAGATCTCTGCTTCCACCCCCAGACCCTGGAACATTACTGAACACTTGCCTTTCTCATACCAATTCCTTCCTGAGGACACCTGACTTTCCTTCTCAAGTGCTTTCCCTTCAAAACCCTTATTTTACTTTCACTGCTGGTCTGTAGCAGATCTGTGTCGGCTCACTAATGGATTGCAGAGACTGATAATGAAAACAATACTGAGGGATACTTTTGATCAGAAATCAGGAGGCAGAGAGGAGTCAGTCAAAGCAGAGATCTCCTGTGAAAGGGAATCCTAATGAAGACCCAACATCATCACCTTATGTGCCAATATAACCACAGCAGCCTGAACTATGGGTTCATCACATCTGGACTTGGATAGATGTTATATAAGAACCTTCTAATTAAACAAGAGATGTCTAGTGTAGTAAACAATTTAATGAGTAGGTGGCACTCTTTACTCTGAACTGCTCTTGAACCATGACCCAAAAAGCACGGAAGTGTTATGTAGTAAAATATGTGGGACATGTTCATTGGCAGTGCACTTCACAGCATTGCATCTCTGTTGGTAAACATATTTTCCTTTGATGCAGGCCCCTCTTTAAGCTCTGTAAAGCTGGCACCTCTGTAAGTGCATGTGGCTCATGTTGTCATCTCACATGCTTAGAAGAAAACTGCCTGGACTGGGTCAGACTCTGCATACCTAGTTTGCTCACTGTAAGCAGAGGGACAGGAACAATCAGTTCTTCTTTCTTCACGAATCAGATGAATAATTGAAAAGATCTCTCTTAATGCACTATCTTCTTATAAAGTGCACAAACTGAATCTTCTTCCGTTTTAATCCGGCTTTCCTAACTTTCCACAACAAAGTGTATTTACTTTGAATGAGCATGGAAAAATGTGTTCACCTATTGCTTTGTGTCCTTCCACACTTACCTGCTTTCTCTTCTCCTCAGTTCCTATTTTATCATAGCCTTCATGAAATCCTCTCCAGGGAGACAGAGGACCTGATTCTGGTAAAGACAGGCCCTGAGAAACCACCTCAGGTTTCCTCAACAGAGCAACAATATCACTGTCTCTGCCTTCCCTTCGCCCCTAGTCAGCAGCACACAAATGTTATATAAAGCTGCTCCTCTGCACCTACTCGTTCTTGTGCCAGCAAAGATAAAAGGAACCCAAGGACTGAGAGCTGAATATGTGTTTATACAGAAGGCAGCAAGTGACTAGTGAATGCATGACTAGACCTCTACAGATGTAAGGGAGGAATATTTTAGTAAATATACCTATTTATCCCTGGTATCCCTTTGTTACCTTTAGTAAAAATATGAGGTACACTCCTGACTATGTCCCTTTACTACTAGGAAGCAAATCCTGCATTTACATGAGTTGTGCTGGTAACAGCACTGAAAATTCAACACCTGTTCACAACATTTAGAAGTGGTAGCTGTAAGTTTAGTGATTTTTGATGGTTTAAGAAATATAAAATCACACTTCATTAGGGAAATACTATGTCAAAAAAAAAAAGATGCATGCAGAAACAGATTTACTTCAGAATGTGAAGGGTTCCTTTGACAAAGAAAATACTAATGCTAATGTAAGATTAGAATACAAGGTTCCTATTCTGAAACAGAAAACCTATGATAAGAGGCAGCCCTGAAAGCAAAGCCAACAAAGTAACAGTGTGCTGAAATGAAATGTATCATTGTCCTGTTAAGCTCTTCCAAAACGTCACCTAACATAATGACAAATAATTTGTTTGCCTTGTTTCCCAGAAAAACAAACTGACCCTTCAGAATATTATTCCAATGTACAAAATTAAGTTTGAATAATTTTTACTGGCAAGATAGTATTGTGTGTGTCAATCAGTGTAGCACCGTGGCTCATGAGAATGTACAGAAAAAAAAGCCAGGGGGAAAAAGGCCGCATAAATAAAACCATTCCAGATATGGACGCACCGTGTGTGGGTTTTGTTGTCAGCCAAATATGTGGAGAGCAGCTTTTCATGTAAATTGGGCAAGAGTCACATCTACCATTAGTCCTATCAGGCAAAACTTTCTCAGCAAAGGCTGAGAAAAAGGGTTCACTACTTAACCACAGAAATGTCAGGTCTACTGCCTACTCAAAATCAAAGAGCACACTTTCCAAATAAACATGTACTTGCACAAAAATGCAAGATAATTGTAATCTCAGAAGGTCAGACCAAAACCTCTCACTGCTCTTGATCCAAGATACCCAAAATCTATTATCTTGATCCAATCTGTGAAATGCAGACATCCTTTAATAGCAATCCTTTTTGAAGTCCTCTCTGAAAGTCATAACCACGTCTTACCCAGGAGCTATGCTAAGAAAGACACTTACAAATATTCCTGGTTTTCCTTGCTCTTCATTTGTTTTCAGCACTGTTAGGCTGTGGAGGAAAATGTATCATATGTATAGTATGTATCAAATGTATCATATGTATTATATGATCATATGTTCAGACACAGTTATTTTAATGCAATCTTCTGAACTGAATTTTTGCTAGTGAGAAGTGTTAAATATGTGTGTGAATCTGCACTGCCCTGGCTGTGGGACACACAGACCCTCTGCTGACAGCCTTTGTATGTGGGATTTGGCTCCTCTCTCTGCAGCTGTATATGCTGTATTCGCCTGTATTTATCTGTGTTCTGGAGGGTGAGTGTCTCATTGGACCATGGGTGCTGAACAGCCACACAAAACCCAAAGCCTATGCAAAAAAAAATGCAAGGAGCTACAGGTGTCCCTAGGGCATGGAGCTGTGTTCCGTAGGGACAGGGTGCTCTCAGGCCACTGTAAGCCAAATGTGAAATGACATCTTCAGCAGGAAGTGTGAGTTAGTGCTGAGCATCTACAGAGTGCCAAAGTGATCACATAGGCAAGTTTGTGCTCCAGGTACACACTGAGAGAAATAAACCCAGTGCCAGGGTAAGGAATGCAGAATTTCAGATACTCAAAACACCACTCATGTAGTATTTCATAATAATTTAAAAAAAATTTACTAGAGAAAATTAGACAATTACACATTGATCTGAACAGAGAGTTTGAACTTGATCTTTCCCTGCTGCCCTTCTTCACACATACTAAGCCTAGGAGAGGAAAAAGAGTATGAGTGGAGTTTGTCCAGAGGTTGTTAAGCTGAACACCCCCTCCAGACAACTGCTGCTCTAGGCTGAAGAGGACGCTGAAAAAACATCCCAGGGATTATGTGACTGCAAGTGGTCCTTTGGAGGTCAGGGTACAGGCAGTGTCAAGTGCTCACTAGGCATGGCCAAGTATCAACCAGCCTCTTATACTTCCTTGTGTTTCTCTGTTTATAGCCCTCTCTAGAAAAGCAGGTACTTTATCCAGTGAGCTACACAGTCTTTCATAACCATCTGTGGAGAATCTGCAGGTGTTAAATTAGCTGCAGGAGGATGTCCATATGTTTCCTGCATGCATTAGACACACATTGAGAATTATAACCAAAAATGAAGTCATTGCAGATTGCACACTGTTAAGGCTAAAGGGCTCAAGCCAAGATCTTTAAGTAAAATTGCACACAGATGAGATGCAATTTACTGTGATTTGCTGCTTCCGATTAAACACAGAGAACAAGAAATGCAGCCTTCATTTCCTAATGCATTTTTTCAGGCTTGCATGGGGATACAGTTCCCTGAGATGCTGAGTCTCAAACTGCTGGCAACAGGACTTGGGGCTGATCAGCATTCACCAGGATCAAGCCTTTGCAGTCATTGTATACAACATTTTTTTGCAATTGGTCAATTTACTTATGATTTATTTCCTTGTATGGTATATGTCGGACTCAGCAATTGCCCTGCAGCTACTAATGGGAGTTATTTATTATTACTTTATACAAAGAACCAAAAAGCAACAGTTACCTTCCCTGTCTTGGTCTGAAGGCAGTTGGAGAATTTTTTTTAATAGATCTTGTCTATTTGGTGTAAACCAGTTGAAAAATGGATAAAAAATTAAAAAGTATTTGGTTTCTAGGATAAGTACAAGGAAAAGACCTTATGTTTTACATAAAAATACATGTATTCATACATTTTTGTAGGCATAGGCACAGGTTAACCATCCCACAGTTCTCAGAATCCTGAAATACAGGTCTGTACATCTGTCTGGGAAAACTGCCATTTTCATATTTTTTACAAGTCAACAGGTTTTGTGATCGTAAATTAAGATTAAGCAAATATCTACAACAGAGATGTGTGTCAGGTGAGTATTCCTTCAAGATCTCTCCCCCCCACCAAATGGTATAGCTAGGTGTAGAAAAGACCTGCAAGGTTTAACAAAGCTTTCTACATGTGAGCAGGAGTTCACATTTCTCCAAAAGCCCTTAAGAAAGAAATCAAGCCATTACTCATAAGCATTTTTCTCTGTGCACAGAAAAAATGTAATTGATCCAGAGGATCCAAGGTGTGCCAGGCTGACTCTCATGGGACAGATGGTCACGGTGCCTCCAGAGGAAGTAGAATTTGCCAAGCAAGCAGTGTTTTCCAGGTCTGTATCTAACAGGCACACAGTAGAGTGCAACCCACAAGTTTGAGACAAATATACAAATGTGGCTGTTTGGTACAGAAAATCTGAGAAGTAACAAGCCTGATCTTTACTTTGGAGCCACAAAGCATGTTGGCTCCTGTGTGGTTTGGAATGACAAACCTCCTTTTAACTCTTGAGGAAACAAAATATGGAAATGCAATTAGTGTTGGACTCCGATAACACATGTAGTTTATAATCTGGGGATTGTGAAACTATTTCACCTGGGTCCAAGGAGAGATTCCATAAATCCAGGGTGTATTTGTCATCTTTAATGATTCTACCACATCTTAGGGCAGATAGTGCTTTTCAGTTACAGCCTTCTACTCAGGGACAGAGCAGAGCTCTTCTGCCTTTGGGGTTACAAATATTTTCGGGGTGGAGTTTTATTGCCTCTCCTGATGTACCAGCTGCTGCAAAGCCACAGTACTTACTGAACAGTCTCCTTTGAACAATGCAAGCACGACCCAGATGTGTACGCACACACACAGGGTGTGCCCCCATGCCCTCCAGTGGGTCTTCAGAATTACAGGCATGAATAGGCTGAACCTTAGCTGGGGCACACACCTCCCACACAGGCAGCCAGGGATGGTCCTCCAGGTGCACCTTCCCTGGTCAGTCAAATACTGCTGGGAAACTGGGATGAGCTGGGATTCAAAATAGCCCAGAGGCAATACTCTCTCTGGCCTATGGGAAGGGGTTAGGGTGAGACTCTGTCAGTGGGTGCCATCAATAGCAAAAATAGGACCATGGACAGGCAGAGCCATATTGGCACGGGAGCCTTTTTTACAAACTTCGTAGAAATTAGATTTCTGTGTGAGCCAGAGTCTGTCAGTGCCTCAGCAAAGAATGTGCCACTGTCAGGGTGCAAGAGCCAGAACAACATGGTGAGGGCTGCCAGGGCACACCCCACCTCGACAACACCGCAACTTGAGCTGTTGTGTCCACTCTGTGCATCACTGCTGAGCTTCCCACAGATGCGCTTGCTGGGGCTTGGGGACCAGATATCTGCACCCAGTATTGCTGTCAGGGAGAATCTCTTTTACCTAAGGGCAGACCAAAGAAACGAGACAGAAATAGAGGATGAGAAGGCTGTAGGAGGTGACAGCTTGCAGAGGCTGTGCTCTACCTGCTACCCAGTTTTATCAGCTCTCCCGCCATACCACAACTGCTACCAAAGATGTAGTATTTCCGGAACCCTGTTTCCTTTGCACAGATAAGAGCACACAATCAGAGAGTCTCCTCTATTTTTCACTTACTTAGAGACCAAAAAATTTTGCCTTTAGAGATGGGGTTCTGCAGTGGGGAATGTGGTGCTCACTGGCTGCCTGTGTTGCAGTTCTCCCCAGACTGGGGTGTGGAAGATCATAAAACTTATAGCAAGGGAAGGCCAAAAAGAGGAATGGTGGTGGTTCCCAGATCTCAGGTTTCACTCTGGCTGAGCACACTAGGCTGAATCATAAAGCAGGCTACGCATATGCTTTGGCACATCTTTTAACTTTTTTTTCTTTTCTTTGTCCTATCAGGCACCCCGTGGTAAGAAAGTGGCCTCGTAGCTATGAGTGGTTCTTCATGAAAATGAACATTGAGCACATCTGGCTTCAAAGCTGGTATGGAGAAGTTTCTGCCATTGCAGTAGAAGAGTATTTAAAAGCAGTTCCAAGTAAAGGATGATTGAATATGCTTTGAGATAGAAATCTCCTGAGTTTCCTTTCTAAACACTTCTAAAATTTCATGCTGGATGGTTACGTTACAATGATATTTTTTTTCTTTTACCAAAAGGCTTCAAAATAGCCCTGTCTGACATGGAGCAGAGTGAAAATAAATCAACACAGACTTTCAAATTATAAAGGAGAGGTGGATACTAACCCTACCCTGCAATGTACAAACTTGTCATTTCAAGCAGGCAATGCGTCATCTTAAATACTGTTTAAAAATGCTTTGTATCTGTTTGTTTTGACTTCTATTGCTGTGCACCCACAGGGAAACTACAGTATATGCTAAATATAATGTTCTGATTTGCAGAAAAAGCAAATTGCCTACTCAGAGCCCTCTGTGTATTGTGGAAGTATTACTGCTGCTTGGTCTCCTTTGATTTGTAAGTACTCTGAGAGAAACTTAATAGCTGTAAATTTAGGCATTTAAGTTAAAAAAAATATTCTACTAAAGCTGTCCTCTTTTGCTAACTTGTGTTTTCTACGTGTGCTTTTCCCTAGTTAGATAATTTGATATTTCATTTGGAAATTGAGTAGAACTTCTCCATTTTAGTAGAAAAAATGCAAGCAGTTCAAATAACACAGCTCCAATATAACTTGTTTCTCACTGACACAAAGCTGTTTAAACACATTAAGGGCCAAAATCAAATCAGCCCCACAAGGATTATCTCAATACAAGTATAAACATTGTCATAAGAAGAATTTAAGTAAATGTTCTCAGCTAGCCTGTTCCTGTTGAGACAGGAAAAGTATTTTTAATAGCCTGTAGTCCCAATTTTTTTCCCTCCCTTCTCCAGCCACTGCTTTATTTTTAACTCATTTGTGCAACTGATTTTTTGTAAACCCTCACTAACTCACGGAGGGGTAGAGCAGTCCTTTAACTCTGTTTCCTCACCAAGATTTAAAGGGCTTGTTCATGCATTCATTTTTTTTAAAGAAGTCTGAAGATGTTAGGTATTTCAGGCCAAAAAAACTCCTTTTCCTAATGTGGAAAGTGCAAACACATTATGACTAGGCATCTCATGTGATAATATCGAAAGAGTTAAAAGGTATTTTAATCACCTTTAGCCCTTTCCCTATATGTCCTCTTGAAAAACTTACTCTGCAGTTCCTAAGGGTATCACAGGAAGAAAGTTCCCATGGCTAACCAGCCAAGTCACTACACAGTTTGAAGATTATATGGCTGTTCTGCCTATTACATATAAGAAAGAAACACCCTGAGATGGGGTTTCTATGCCTGTGAGGAAGGTCTTCCAGCATCTTTGGGAGTGCACTTGAGCTCTGGACATCAGCCCGCACCATGCCCCACGTCTGGGTGGGGGAGGAGCCTGGGTGCCTGGGCGAGTGACCTGAGCTTGTACAGGTTAATCCCTGAGCAGAGCTCAGGGGCAGCTGCGTGAACCGTGATCAGCTGGAAGCCAATTAAGTGTAGCTGAGCTTATTTTGGTTCAGGCATGGAGAGAAGGAGTCATTCCCAGAACAGAGCTAGGCACCCTGCTGGTTCAACTACCAGGGGCCACTTAGCATCACTACCATTCCTGATATTCTGTATAAATCAAAGGCAAAGGAGAGGGGAATATTTTGTTTAGATACTCACTAAGATTTCTTTTTCATTGTCTTATTGTCAGAGACTCTGTTAGCAGTGCAGAACTTTTGCAGAGGTAATTACACAAAAGGAGGAAGTGTCCTGCCTGAATCTATTTCCTTCTTTTTTTTTTTTTTCTTGGCAGATGAGTAGCATTTTCCCATTTGAATTTCCCTCTGAATCTTGTACTGTGTATTACTGATGCAAAATGGCCCATTACAGATTTATAGAATACCATCAAGTGAAATCCTCCTTGATGCATGTAATTTTGCCATGGAGATCTTTGTTCACTATGGATTTGATAACTTTCCCCATCAGGATTAACAGGACTTTTAAATCTGAGTTCAACAGGAAGAGTACTAGACCTTGTAAGGGAATTTCTGCAGGTGTAACAATTCTGTGAAACTGTAATTACAAGTTTCATTATCCCAGTTCACTACTATTCCCAGAGAAACCTGAAATGCTTATTCTGTCTCCCACCCTAAACACACACACACACACACACACACACACACACACAGATTAAGCAAATCCAAAGTAAAAAGTTAATGTTTAAAAAGGCTGAAGAAGAGAAGGAGACTTTTAGAGGTGCTGCTGTTACTATACTCTCAGTTTCACTTACATCCCCTGGCAACAGTGACATGGTCTTGTGCCCTATTCATTAGCTAATTAACTTGCCTTGAAGCAGTAACGGATTGTGTCAATGATGTCCAGTAGAGCTTTAATGGTTTAAGAAGTTGGTTAGTACTAGGGAAGGTTTTGAATTTATAACACCCTACTTGCTATAGGCAGTCACCTTGGACACACAGATTAATTGGAGTAACTTCTGTACTGTAAAATGACACATTCATCAAGGTTTTCTATACGGACTTGCTGCGAGGCTCTTGACAGAACCTCAAAACATGAAATGGGGATGGCATGTAAAGTGACAAAAGGAGCTTCTTTAAGAAATGCTGTCTTAAATTACCTGTTCTCATTTCATGCTTCCTTCAGCCAAGGAATAGCTACTATAGAAGTACTTGAAAGTCTGTAGAAATTCATCAAAAATATGACCTGTGGATTTTGAATGGAATTTTCCAGACCAGAAAAAGGAGAGGTGATAGTAGTTTGTTTAATTGGGCTTTACATGATTATTCATATACTAGTTCCAGTTTTTCTTTAAACTGACAAATGTCTCAAGTGATGTTGGTTATCACGCGGTAAGTGATGTTTGTGAAAGCTTTTAACCCAAAGAGTGTTATTTGAAATATAATAACAAAATCATAGTTCCTTGAGACTGTAGTCTGACCTTGCTTCAGATCAAATCAAAAGCAAAAATCCCATTTATTTGTTGTGCTTTAATTATTAAATCGAACAAGCATTTTATAAAAGGTCTTGATAAGCTCTTATGAATTCATTAAGCATTTCAGATGGCTAACGTGTAATTTCCATGTGTTCTCTATTTTAATTATTTCTGTAGCTTCCCCCAAAAAGCTTGTTGTGCAATATGTTTAAAAATCTAACTGTGGTTTTGCAATATTTAAGAGATGTATTTAGTAATTTCTGTATACTCGCTGAAGAAAGGAAAACAAAGTTGAAAAGTTGGGTTCTCACTTTTTGCTAATTTGTGCAAAAGTAATGCATGTACAGGATTTAAGCTCAGCTAGTTTGAACTGATGTTCTTATTTAACCAAAGAATGCTCTGTTTCTGATTAAATTTTCATCAGTTCAGTGGATGAAATGCAACTTGTCTGATTTCTGGATGTGCACTGTCATTTGCAATGTATTTTGATTTCTAAAAATGTTGAAAATTAACAATGCCTATGGAGAAGAAATGCAAATAAAACAAATTTAAAAGTGGAACCTGTATTAGAATATTTTTCAGTACAGGATTAGCCAGAATAACTAACCTTTTGCTAGCAATCATTATAATATCTGAACATCTGGGGTTTTTCCTTTTTTTATGAGTTTTCCGTAACCAAGCTAATTTCTCTCAAATATTTAATGGAACTGAGACTCAGATCTGCCTTTTCTCTGGTGAGAAAAGCCTAGCCAAGCACCTTTTGTCATTCCTTCATCTTCTCATTACTGTGAGCTTTCAGTGTGACAGTTAAATGTCACTCTTAAAGTTTGGTCTTCTTTTCTGCATGTAGGGACTGAGCACTCCTCTCTTGGGTGTGCATTAATGGTGTTTCAGAAGTTTCCTCAGTGCTATTCTTTCCCCTGCCAGCCTTGCTCTTAAAAATTCTTGTTAGAGCTTGTTTTCTGCCGTCCACTTTTCTCTGCCACGTTTTCTTAAGCCAAGACTGACAATTTACCTTTTCATCTTGCTTTCCTGCACCATCTCCTTTCAAAAAAATTCAAGCTCTCATACTAAAATTCCCACTTCATATCTGATAAAGGGAATAGAATAGAATAAATAGAATAGAATAGAATAGAATAGAATAGAATAGAATAGAATAGAATAATGGTATATGTTAGAATAGGTTAGTACCCTGTGTTTCCTACTTACACCTTAAACCTTTGTCTTGCCCATGGTTGGACTGCATTTACTGTGACAACATGTTTCCTAACCTGTACAAATTATGGTCAATCTCAGTTTCCTATTTCCAATAACTCATATTTTTAAAAGATCATTTCCTGCAGCTGTTCTTTTCCTTTTTAATTACTCTTTTTATTTTTATTCCAATTCCAAAGTGAAGTCTATTCTGATTATACCAAGTCTTTCACTTATTTACAAAAAAAATCTTATTTGAACAACATTTTTTGAATCACTGAAGTACTGTCACTTGTTTTTTGATCTGCTTTTTGCCAAACACTGAATTCATGCTTCTTCTGAATCACCTGTCATCCTTCAATACAGCTCACCTTTTACCTGCCTGTTCTCTGCCACCACCTCCACATACCGTCTCCCATCTAACATTGTTAGATGCCTCTGTTTCCTCTTTTCCCTATTTTTTCATTAACTCTGGTTTTACTGTGTTCTTCCCTCAACTTCCAACTTCTTCTCCACAGCTACTTCCACACTACTCTGTCTGCTCAGTCTTGCTGTCTTCTTGATTTTGCCACTTTGTTTTCACAATGCTCAGTGTCTTGGGAGAGAGTCCTAACACTGCCAGGTGTCATTCTGGGAGAATGCTAAAGAGTTGCTTTAAGGAATACTTTGGGTTTGAAGGTGTTTATTTGTTGGTTTGTTTGTTTAAACACTCACTCTGGAACAGAAATGGGAACATATTGGCTGGCCTTGGTGCTGACACAGAGTAGGGCAGTTCACCGAGCTCATGGCTTATGCCAATGTTATCTTCTGCACAAACTATTCCAGGCTCTATTAGACCCTGTCTGCGTCAGCAGCCACAACATATAATCATGATTAGGAAGGACATCAACAAAGTTTGACAGTGTTGTTTGACAACATAGGTAACAGTGTAGAATCACACAATTGTTGACTTCTGAAGGAAAACAGGGATATGAAGCCACTCAAAAAAAGGCTGGTGAAAGCAATCAATTTATTTCAGAAGCTGCAAAAAGGTATAGATGTGTTCTGTGAAAGAATAGGTAAGACTTTAAATGTGTTTACTTAAGAAGAGGTGTATGTCAAATACTTCTAACGGAAAACGAATCCATAAAACGATCACGTTTATTCAGTACCTTAATTTCTTATTTAAATACATTTTCCTCGAGACATGGTGCTGACCTTCTCACCGTTTTTCATCTTTCTGGAAGGAGCTCCCCTCAGCACAACACCACAGAGGCAGCCTTTACCTCTGAGTGTGAATAGCTCCATTCCCTTTCCCCTGCATGGCTGTTCCTGCCTTCTGACCGCTCCTTCTTCCCTTCTGTCCTTGCTTGTGGCGCCTCAGCCTCCCTGCACTGCTCAGGAGGCCACGCTTCACCTCGAACGAGGGCGAGGTGTGCCCCGGAGGGTGCGGCGGTGACTCACCGAGGTTCACACGTGTGTCCCTGCTCAGGCTGAAGGACGGGACCAGGACTGCCACCCACGGCAGGGTCCGAGCCCAGGCAGCCCCCGGGGGCTGCAGGGGACACGCTCCGTGACCGAGGCGCTTCAGGGGTTTCGCTCAGGGGACCGAGCTGTGCCCCCGAGCCAGCCCCGTCTGACCGGGAACAGCGGCATTCCCGGCCTGTGTCAGGGATAGCGTGGCCAGCACTAGGGAAAGCGACTCTCCCCCTGTCCTCAGCACTGGTGAGCCTGCACCTCAAGTCCTGTGTCCAGTCCTGGGCCCCTCGGTTCAGAAAGGACACTGAGGTGCTGGAGCGTGTCCAGAAAAGGGCGACAGAGCTGGTG
>JAWWEW010000001.1:87638064-87677113 GCA_035583185.1 Anabacerthia variegaticeps | reverse complement strand
CAGAGCCGAGCCCGGCACAGCGCAGCGTGCTGTCCTTGCCGCGCCGCTGGTTCCGCGTGGGGCCGGCCGGGCCATGGTGCGTCGCGCCCGGCTGGCGCTGGTGGCGGCGGCGCTGGTGGCGCTGGGGGCGCCGCCGCCGTGCGCGGGCGCCCGTGCGCTGGAGTGGTACACGGCGTGGGTGAGCACGGCCTACGTGGAGCCGCTCAGCAACCGCACGGTGCGCGGCAGCACCGAGAGCGGCCGCTACGGGGACAGCTCGCCCAAGGAGGGCGCCCAGGGCCTGGTGGGCATCCCCCGCGGCGCCTCCCCCCGCCACATGGAGGGCTGCGCCGCCGACACCGACTACGACGTGCCGCTGCCGCCCGGCGGGCGCGGGCCCCCCGAGGGCGACCCGCCGGCCTGGATCGCCCTGGTGGCCCGCGGCGGCTGCACCTTCAAGGACAAGGTCACCAACGCGGCGCGGAAGCGGGCCGCCGCCGTGGTCATCTACAACGAGGCCCGCTTCGGCAACAGCACCGTGTCCATGTCGCACCTGGGTGAGCGGGGCCGGCGGTGCGGCGGGGGCACGGCTTCGTGTGGCGCCGGCTCCGCGCCCCGGGGCACGGGGGGCTGCGGGGAGGCGGAAATCCCTGTGGGAACGGCGCGGAGAGCGGGGGGTGTGTTTGGTGTTCCGTGCTCGGTCTGCCGAGCTGCGGCGGGGCCGTGTGGGGGCTGCGGTGGAGGCTGGGGCTGCCCTCGGGGGTCCCCGCTGTGCCCGCTGGGGAGCCTGCAGACCGCGGGGAGGGACACCAGGCATCCCGAAGGTGCCCTCAGGTCCCCTGGAAGGCACAGCCGGAGCTGTTTGGAGATGTCTTTTGGTACAGGCTTTGTTGTGAGAGCTTTATCGTCCTTCCTGCGCAGGTCTGTGAAGGGTGGGAGAGAGGTGCGAGCATCAGGTAATCCTTAAACGCCTGCGAATGCGGTAGGAAAACTGAATCCTGCAGGAGGATGTTGGCCTGGCTTGTGTGAGCCTGCTGCTGCTCATACGTAACCTACAGGAGGGCTCTGTGGTTTTTGCCGAGATAGGAGTCCAGAGGTTCAGTCGCCGCGGTCCCCACTTGGGCAATGCCACTAAAGCCTGGCTGAATTTTTATGGTCATGACGACATGAAATGCATAAATCAGAGCGGGGAAAAGAGCCTCGAAAGTCGGCAATAAAATCTGTGTGCCTTTGTAGATTTTTGAGAAACTGGAAGGTCTTCAGAGGAGGATGCAAAGACAAAGCAAACTAAGTAAAAAATTGTGCAGATGTGTGCTTCGCATGGATTTGGTACAGTGAGTTTGTTAGTGCCTGGGCTCTCACTCTTGGTCAGGAGAAAGACCAGGGATTTGGTTGAAGTAGAACCATAATGCATTTCTAAAGGAAACAAACTTATTTTCTTACAATAATGAGCTAAAAATCTGAGTTTGGGAGCTGTTGCTCTATCATTCATACATATGATTTATCAACTGGAAAACAAGTCTCTCTTGGAATACCAAGCAAGGGGCACCAATTTGGGGATTGGAAGCATGATTCTTCTTAGCCTGCTGCCTGCTTGGGATCAGCCTGGCCTATCTCATGTTCTTAATCCATTGTGAAAGTGGAGGTGAGATGCTAGGTACAATTGGTCTTTGATTTTTAGCCTATGTGGCAATCAAGATACTTTGTTGTGTAATAATTCTTTCGTCTTTACCAGCTTCTTTTTTTTTTTTGCTGTCACTCTATATTGGCCAATCAGTAGAAATTTTTTTTGCCATTCTCTCCATTCAGCATTGTAACCTCTCATAAATATTATTTGTTCTTTTGTTGAATATTTTCCTTCTTTTCTCATCTTGTTTGGTTTTTCTTTGGTTTTTTTTTGTTGTTGTTGTTCTTGTTGTTTTTTCACCTTAATTTTCTCTTTTCTGATGTCATCTCTATGCTTTGGAAGACCTTGAGCTTATTGCTCAGGTTTGGACTTGCTAGGGTAGTTATATCTGCCAGTGGCATAAAAAGAAGTGCTCTTTCACTGCTGATTGGGGTATTTTATTGTCTTAAACTGGCAGAATGTTGCTGATAAAAGTTCTACCTATGTCAGGAGTGGGATTTAGTGTATATACAATATACATACAGTAATACATTTGTACTTACATTGATTTCACAAATGCAGGTTGGACCTCAAAATGGTTTGAATAGGAATATAATAATATATCCCAATATAATTATGAGCTCTGATACAGTCATAGATGTTTGTTTCATAGTTGAAACTTCCAGACATGTAAATGTTCAGATATTTTCAGTGTACTTTGGCAATATAGGGATGAACAACTGCTGGTATTTTAAATATTGGGCTTTTTGAAGGGAGGAAAAAGAAGTCTGGCAAGGACAAATGTGAAAGGTAGAGCTGTATTTTATAGGATTTAAGTTTTCCATTCCTGTGAAGGGATTTGTGAATTGACACATGAAGAAGCAAACTTTGCTTCTTGGAGAGTGCTGAGGATATACGCTCTGGGACATCTACAGCACAGTAACTAAGGAGTGGAGTTACATGCATAAGTAAAATCTGCTTAATGGGTTTGCAATTAGTGGCACTGAAAATGATGTGAGATGGAAGCGTTGTTATGGCTGGTAGAGGTGCAGGCTAAATTATGTGAACGTGATAAACAGGTAGCTTTTCTGATTTCAGTATCATCTTTTCATTCTTTTCCCAAAAAACCTAGCCGTTGAATTTTTTGTGATGTGTGATCATGTGCTGTTGTTGTTAGAGGATTTTTAGTGGTTTTAGGCATGTTTCAGCTTGAGTGAAAATAGAAGTTCTTGATTAGGTGAAGAAATAATTTATTGTAGCTGGTGTCAAAGCATTTGGTAAAGGACAAATATTCCAAATACTCTGTTTTCCTTGGGTACCTTGTAAGCTTCATGAGTGTAGTGAGAAGGGCTTTTAATTACGGTTTTGAAACAAGAGAGTTGAGAATTTCAGTATGTAGCTTTACTATCCTGTCCCTCCTTCCAAAAGAAGATTCTTCAATTGTGACTCTACTGATGTGTCTCATGTATTTCAAGCCTTTGCTATCTATTCAAATTACGTTGTTCAAAATGCTGGATGACTTCCCTCTTCTAGGAAAGTAATAGTGAGACAGCTTCATGTGTGGCAGAGGGGGTTTTTTCTAATGGAAAACACTCATTTTACCTAAATGAGTCAAGGAGTTGTTCTTCACTTGTGTCTGAATAATGTAAACTCAAACTTCAGTTTTACGGATTTTGCAGGCCCTCTTAACTCTGTTCATTTTTTTGCGGTGGTAGCAAACTTTAAACAGAAGCTTCAAATTCATTTCCAAAACCAAAATAAATATTTGACGTAAATATTAGCTGGGAGTGCACTGGAGAAGAATCTGGAGAGGCAAGGTATGAAGTACTGTGGAGACCAGACTAAGGAGAGTCAGAGGCTCAGTTCTGGTTGAGAAATTAAGGGGGTGCAGAAGTGTATGGCAGTGGGAAGAAAACAGTCTTCTGATTCTATATTTTTCCAGTTGTACTTTGTGCTGGGCATCCAACCATCTCAGAATCCCACCTCAAGCTAGGATTTGGTGATTCTGACCAGAATATAAGTTACCTTGAAGACTAGGGCCTTAAAATATGATTGTGCCAGACACACAGGGATGGGAGGGACTGGCTCTCATAGTTTGAGGTAGGTCTGGAGTGGGTCTTTGGTTCATGGCTTGTGGATTTAAGGGAAGCTTGGGACTTAATTTGAGTCTATGACTTTGGTTGCACAGAGGAAATGGTCTTCGATTTGCCAAAATACATCCAACTAGTTCTTTTCTTCATTGTCATGGGTTTTTATGCATGTATATTGAACAAAAGAGATGCAAATTGCTTTGTGCTCATGATTCTATAAGCTCTTGCCATATCCAAAGCAGCAGAGATAGGGTTATTTTGGCATGTAGTTCAGCTCTTTGCTACATTGCTTTGCAGCACTACTCAGGATTCTCAAGTGGTGCATAATTTCTGTATTACTGCCATTTTCTACTGAAAGCTTCTGGTTCTGTAAATACTGAAAGGACAGAACTGAAGCCAGTGGCATGCTTCACTTAGGCAGTCACTGTATGATGTTGAGCTGCTAAGAAGAAGCAAGAGTAACTTCAAAATGCCTATGTCTATCTTATACATAAAAGTGCCATATGTGTTAGAAACTCCCATGGAAAGAAGTATGTGTACCAGTGGTTATGCATCCTCCTTGAGGCAGGTGAAAATACAATGTGCACCAGGGATTTTATGAGGTGAAGTTGGGTAGATGGTTGAGACAAAGTTTGTCATTGGATTAGTGTACTGTTAACAGCCATTCCTCTGGACCAGAAGCTAAAGGGAACATTTGGCCTTAATTGTGGCAATATTACTAGGATGCCTATGCTTAAATATATCAATAGACTGACCTTAAACATTTTTACTAACATGGTCAAACTCTGGGAACTTTCTGATGTTTCTCAGGAGGCCAAAAACTAGAGAATGTCTGCCATCGGTTTCCAGATGACAGAAGATTATCTTTTTTGTCTCTAAGCATGAATGAGAATAAATCTTGTAGTTTGGGATGCCTGGAATCTTTATCTGTCCTACTTTTTCCTCATCAGGAGAGTGCTGGTTTCCTTTTCCAAGAAAAGACTAGCAATGTTAGCAGTAGAACCGACCTTGGTGTACTGGCAGAAAACATACCTTCATCTTCAGAGTTCTAGATTTGCCCATGTTTACAAGTATCCTAAGGATCTGCCAGACAGGATAATGTTAAAAAACACAGACCAATTTTTAAATCTACCCAACTTCACTGAAGAATCCATCAAACCTAGAAAAGAAAACAAGTTTACTCTTAACAGAGTAAAAATGTGATCATTTATTGTAAAATTGGAAAGTTATAGAAAGGCAAAGCCAACAAAACATGCTTTCAGTAGATGCATATATGTGACACTTGTAGTTTTCTTTATAAATGTGATTTGAGGTCTCTGAATTGTGTTGCTGTTGAAGAAGCTGATGGAATGACTCAACATCATTTCAGTCTTTGAATAACGTGTTTCAGAACAGAAGGCTAAAATTAGCAAGGAATGAGTTAAAGCCCTTAGTCTTATAGGCTGCTCAGGGCAACTGCTTCTGTGAGGCTGCTCTTGTTCCTTTTGTAATCATGGATTGCAATTATTTTTTTTTTCCCCCCTTCTGTCTCATGACCTTTAAGGCAATTGTGTTTTGTTGCGTGTATTGTTAATGGCAGATTCATCACAATGTCTTTAAAACTGTTAAAGTGCTTTTAACTGGGATTTATTTAAAAATGTATGGCATGCTTGTGTTAATTCTAAAAGTGAAAGGTGTCACAGTATGTAGCAGCCATTGTGTAAAAGTAGCCTGACTTCCATTTCAAGGAAAGAACTGCATGATAGTTGGGCATGCTAGTGACAAAACAGAGAAAGGCATTACTTATTGTTGTGGGAGTTTTAAATACTTCTTTGTTAGCAATTACACAGAGAATGAGATAGCATGCTTAAACTGACTCAAGATTTCAGGACTGAGGTGGAAATGTTTATTGATTGAAAATCCAGGCTGTCTCTAATCTTGAAACTTACTTTTCTTCCCCAGGCTTGAATGAAACCACATAAATTTTCCTGTGACACGGCTGTACCATTCCCTCGCCGTCCTTAGGCACTCCACTCATTATTTGTAACTCTTACAGTTGTTTAAGGACATAGGACCTAATCTCTTGATTTAGGTATGGGGATAGCAGTTCTCAGCAATGTGAGGTAAAGAACACATGAAAGTAAAAATGTTCTTATTAAGTCCCTGTGTAGTTGTGCAGGGTCAGAGAGCAAAGAGTGCTTCACGCACTTTCTCTGAGATTCCTTAGTCTGTCTGGTAATGCTTTCATGCTGGTTCAGAGAGAACAGTTTTAACGAACCAGCTCTTAGTATACTTGGCCTTGTGGTATCACTTGGATCAGCACATTGTTGGTAAGCAGAACTTATTAGTGTTTGTCTTCATCTTTGCTTTGTGTTTCCAAACACACCCATCAGGCCAACCAACAGGAGCCAGGTGGGTGCTGCTGGTGAGCAGAGTGGGGTCCCTGCGGGGGGGGCACAACTTGGGCCTTTCTCCATTAGCGTATTTTGTTTTTTTTGTGCGTGCGTCTGCACCATCCTCAAAACTTCCAGAAACATGGCTGTATTTGAAAAATCTGCTGTTTTGCCGGGACTGGACCTGGCAGACAGGAGTATAATGGTTCTTACAGAGCTAAGATCAGAGGTGCACAAGGTGAGATTGAGACAGAGTAGCTGGCATTGAGATAGGAGGCTTATTCAGCTAATACTTGGAATCTTTAGTGCTTCATCCAAAGCAAGCTGTTTGCACCTTATGGAGGGAGGAGTTGCTACATACAGAAGTGAAACTTCCGTACATTCCTCTTGGCTTGGTAGCAGAGTGGCCAGAATGACAAGGTGTCACAGCCAGAACTATCTCAATTAAAGGAATTTGGTTTAAATAGTTCAGGCAAATAACTCTTTGTCTTAGTATGTAAAGAAGGTGGGTGAGTCTGGAATGCGGCTTTGAATTTTGAAAGTCTCCATTTGATGTAATGTTATAAATTAGGAAACCATTTCTTTTGACATAGCTTATCAGCAGGGAATCTAACACGGCTGGGAGGGAAAAAGGCTTTAAGCCTTCAGTGGGAGGTCTTGTTGCAGGTAAGTAATCTTGTGAATCTAAAAAGGTAGTTGTGATGTTACAGCTTTAGCTTTTCAGCTAGGAAAACCCCTCTTTTTCTTCCTCTCTCTCTGAATTAAGATTAGTTTCACTTTTTCCTCAGAGGTAGGAGAGCAAAGTAAACTAAAGCCATGACTTACCAAGGGTGTAGCAGTGTTAGTACACACAAAGTAGGAACTACTTCAATGAAAATAGGATAGACCTGTGAAAATGTGACATTTTTAACAGGTACATTTGTTTGTAATTTATTTTCTAATAGTTAGGTTAGATGTTTCTGAGACAATATTGGAGGTGCTTCCAGACAAAATAGAGTAGAACTCTAGTCGCAGAGGGTCTTTGGTTTTTGCTAGTTGGTCTTGACAGTATCTTATTATTGGTTTTGAGAGCATTATGGTGCCTAAAGGTTTTGGGTTTTTTTGAAATTAGATGTTTTCTTCATATGGATTGAGTGCTTTAGAATTTTAATGTATTAGAAAAATTAGTTGGTTCAATGCTCCCGGAAGAGTCTCAGAGTATATCTTGTCCTTGTTGTGAAGCATCATTACATTTTTAATATTTAATATTAAAGACTCTTTAAGTATTTCAATGTTTATTGTAATTTATTATTGAATATGTCAATCTTTTTTCTTTTTGTTTACCTATCCTGTGTAAGTGTGCTATGGATTCAGATTCAAACTAAATTGAATGTGTTGCGCTTTGTGATATTCACATTCTCCATCTGCAGCTAATCCCACGCTGACATATAAAAGACCAGCTGTTCCTGAGTTGCAAGTTAGAACTTAAGCAGCTTCAAGATGAGATGTGTATAACTTATTTGGCTTTTTTGCATGGCATCCACATCTCACCTCAGTGTGTGGAATGATGACTGTATAGGGCCTTGAACAGTAAAGGTACATCTGTCGGAGTTTATCTTGTGTTTCTGAAAGTAAATAAGGGATTCTTCACAAGTCACCTTTCTGTCAAGTCTGCTATGCCTGGGAAAAAACCATGGGAGGTTTTCCTGTAGCTTTGCTTGCTGATCTTAACCTGAAGAGGCCATATTAACATCAAGCAAGAATGCCTAAATTTTTACTGTGATGACTGACTTTATTTTTTTCCCCCCTCCAACAGGAACAGGAAATACAGTGGTGATAATGGTTGGCTATCCAAAAGGCATAGAGATATTGGAGCCAGTACGAAGAGGGATTCCAGTAAAAATGACTATTGTTGTTGGCACACGACATGTGCAGGAATATATTAGTGGTCAATCAGTTGTGTTTGTAGCCATCGCCTTCATCACCATGATGATTATATCGCTCGCTTGGCTCATATTTTACTATATACAACGTTTCCTGTATACAGGATCACAGTTTGGAAACCAGGTAAATGGAGCTCATGATGCTTAAAGAGTATTTACTTCCTTCTTGTGTCAAATCAGTTGCCTAACTTTGATTGTTTATTGATGCATTCTTGAAGATCTGTGCCTTCTTCCTATTTTGCTAACTGTGAAAGCTAGTTGGTAGTAGTTAGTGAGGCTAATAAGCAGTATGCTAATTGGCATCACAGGTTTGACTAGTTATAATTATTAGATGCTGGTATGAAGTAGTGAGAAATATATTTAGGCACTTGTCAATAACAGAGTAAGGGCAGCTTCTTGTGTGATTTGTCACCTAACTGAACTTCCTTCCTTTTGACATTAAAAGTTATTTTCATTCTTCAGTAATTTTAATTCTGAGAGTATTAACTTCCCACACCAGGCTTCTTTTTATTTTTTTTTTAATGGAAAGAGAGCATGGTAAGTTTTTTTTCCTTTCCTTAATAAAACCCACAAGTTGTTCAGGGTAGAATTTTTGATTCTAAGGCTTTGTCAGAACTACTTTTCATACTTGTAATTCTACAACTCCACTGTAGAGTTACTGAATTGCAGCAGACTAGAAGGTATATGTGTGGGGAGATTCAGCTTTCTTGGGCTACCTGAAATGTTGAAAACAGAGTACTGGGAAGGTTAGGAGGAAATAACTTTGCTCCGTATTTGCCCTTTTCACACTCCTGTTCTTTGATAGAATTAAAAAAAAGCTTTTTTCCCCTGAGGGAAATGTTTCATCATGGAATAATTTAGGGACCTCTGGACCCCTGTGATCAAGAGAGCAACTGAAATGGACTTGTTGAGGTCCTAAGTCCCACTGAGCTTTGAAAATACCTTAGAATGGCACTTACTTCTGCTTTTTGACTCCTGCAGTTAGGTTAGGTTCCTTCCATGGTTATCAGCAGCTCTACCGTAGTTTTCCACTAATAGTGAAAAAGTTGCACTTAGTTATATTTGCATGTGGTTCTTGTTTTATCCTCAGTTCAGGAAAGAATCCCGTTTCAGTCACTGCTTTGTATGTAGACTTCCCCTGCCTTCTCCTTGAAGATGCAGATTTTTGGAGAGGAGGGAATGGATTTTTGTTTGCCTTCGGGAGTCTGAGAACTTACAGGACTCTTCTAGGAAGATAGTTAATTTCTCTTTTCAGTAACTGAGGATAACGCACGGGACTTCTGTATTGGTTAAATTTGTGGTCTCAGTGAAATGTTTGTTCCATAGAGTCTTTTGCTGAACTTTAAGTCTTAGAACTTAGATTCTGAGAATACTTTCAAGAAAACAAAATTTTTGAGAAGAATTTGTATGAAAAGGGATGTGTTTCTGTGTTGTAACAGTTGTTGGGTGAAGAAAATTGCTTCTTCCTGTTGCCTTTTGGGTATTTCACACTAATGAAAGTTCACAGGCTTTACGAAGCATCATATCATATCACATCACGTGCTTTAGTTTTAAGGGTGTTTTTTAAGGTGATTGTGGTGTTTCTCAGAAATACATACCATAGACTCTGAATAGATTATGTTGTTGGGCTTGTCATCTAAATGCTTCTTAAAT
Organism: Anabacerthia variegaticeps; assembly: GCA_035583185.1. Classification (NCBI taxonomy): domain Eukaryota; kingdom Metazoa; phylum Chordata; class Aves; order Passeriformes; family Furnariidae; genus Anabacerthia; species Anabacerthia variegaticeps. The sequence goes on along the minus strand of JAWWEW010000001.1, from coordinate 87,667,491 downwards.
AAACGAAACTGTCTAGCATTAGAAGGTTATGCCATTTTCTCAATTCTCTCTCTTCTAAATGGCCGTTGAAAACAAAATTGATGCAAGGTTGGAAAATGTTTTGAAGATATTAGTCAAAATGTATCATTAGGAGTCTTAAAAGAATTTTGGAGACAAAAAGTCACTTTCTAACCCAAATCTTACTTTTCTTGGCTTATGGACTTCAGTCGATAATTAAAACTTGGGAGTTAAGTACGTTACGCTTTAAAGCAAGCTGCTGTGTAGAGGCCAAGTGAAAGTGAAGATGTGTATCTTAAGATTTATTCTAACATCAATTTAGCAGTAAAACTTTGGAAGACCTCCCTGCTACTGAAGATGAAACAGGACAGTGCAGAAAACCCTGCACTGCTACAGAAGCTGGAATAGACTTCTGCTGCTGGTTGTCTGTTCATTTCTGGGGAAACTTTCAGACTAATTATTTTTACCATAAACATTTAAAAATCACAATTTCCAACACTATGCATCTGTAAAATTATATAAGTCATTATAGTTATTACAGAGAAAAGATGCTATTATGTTTGTTATGGTTTTTTTTTTTATTCCTTTATGGTATTTCTTTAGTGAGGGTTGCTGCTAGACAGGTCAGCATCTGTTAATTGGGAGCATTTAGTTTCTCAGTTTCTTGCAGTAGCTAGCACTTTGTCTTGTAATACAGTACTGCTTTCTTTTCTTGCTTCCCGTCTAAGCATAATTAGGAGTTACTGTACAGAAGTCCAGTATGGTGCATCATGTCTGTAAAGCCTTTCTTGTCATCTCCTTTGCATAATGTGTCCTTTCAGTGCAAAGCTTTGTCTAATGTATGAGACAGTGTTTAACTGAGGGGAAGTATTAATAGCTACAAGCAGCCTTTTGACCTGGTGGCCAGCTGTAGGCTGCCTGGCAGGATTCCACCTTCTCTCAAGCTGGTGCAAAACGTACGGTCTGCTTGTTCATGGGCTTGCCTAACTGGAAGGTCTGGTTATGCGGGTGTTGTTTCAGCTCTGATTGCCTCTAGAGCCTACACGGGTTTCAGTTTGCCTATGCAGAATGACCCTTGATGCCAGCAGTCAGGATGCAAGGCTGCATGTGCCTGTGTGGTCTGCTCACTTTGGTACTGCCTGGGTTTGATGTAGGAGCAGTATGCTTACAGATAATGCCTGCTGCTGGATCCCAGGAGCACAAAACCTGCAGCTCTTGAACATCTGAGGGCTGGAAATATTTTGTAAACAAATTGATTAGCCAGAGATTATTTGTTTTTTAGATGCATTCAGAAGACTTGGTAATCCACATGGAAAGTATGTCAAACCTTTAATTACTGAAACTAATGTCTATACTAATACTTAAAATCTTCTTTCAAGGGACATAGGAAAGAAACCAAGAGAGCGATCAGCCAGCTTCAGCTGCATACTGTGAAACGTGGAGAAAAGGTAATTCGGTGTCTCTGGTTATTGCTGTAGGCTTTTAAAATGGTTGTAAAGTCTTCATAGAATTTAAACTAAAATTCTCACAACATAATTGCAGTGTGACATACAGTTTTAGACTTATTTTAGGACTTCTGTTTAAAAGACACAATTTAAAATTGAAGAGTCAAATTTGAACTACTTATGAAATGTAAGGGTGTTTTGTTCCAAATAATATCTGGTTATACAGAATGTATACAGGGCTACATGTAAAGATGAGGAAACATTGTTATGTTTTCAGCACTTGAAAACATCAACAAGTGGATTGCAAAATACTTCCTGGGACCTACTGATTGCACAGTTCTTAAAGCTGATGTAATGTTTTGTTTTCTTAAAAGAACATTCATCTTTTTATTGATCAGAAAGCCTTAAAAATATAAAAATATTTGAAAAATAAAACACTTGTTTCATCTTTTGATGTACAATACATTACGGAGCTGTATGGACTTACCTTGAAGCATACATTTTTGAAGTACCTTTCTTATGTTAAGCAATCTATTCTAAAAATTAAAGCAGCTTCCAGAAAGTTGGCTTTGACAGCATACAACCTAAACTTCGCTGTATTAGAATAAGTAATGTAGGAAAAGCCAAGGTTTCGAAAGAGTATTTTAGCTGGAGTTTCAGGCAGCACTGATCCTAGATGCAAAATTACCTTCTGACTGCATTTCTGCTACTACGTAGATGCTCTTCCCCCGAGCCCTTGTCTTATTTGATTAGTTTTTACTGGAGGACTGATTTGGTCAGAGGTGAAAAACAAGATTAGGTTGTTTTTAAATCTGTGAAAAAAATTGAAGTGAGAAAGGACATTGATGTGTAAGAACTTCAAAAAACCGAGATTCAATAGAAGCTGTGCTGCAGAGAATGTCCTTCATTTACTAAATCAGGTTTGAAATGTAAAAACCTCAAAACTGTCTTTGAACTTATTTGCCTTTCTCCTTTTATGCATTCAGCATGTTTAAGCAGTGTTTTATGAGCATTTCTTACTTTTAATTAGATTACTTTTTGATGGAATCTAGTATATATTTCAAGCTGTGAACAGATGGATATTCATACTTCCGTTCATACAGTGGTGACATCAGAGATCAAATAGGTGGAATTGAACCAAAATGTGTATAAGCAGTATCAAAGTATAATACCAGCATAGGAAGAAAGGGCTGTAAAAAGGTCAGGATGAAACATGTGGTGAAAATCAAAAAGCATGTGGCAATGGCTTTTAAATTGATGTTCAGTAAACCTCCAAAAAAAATTTGTATTGTGTGATTTTTCAGTGTACTAGGGAGTTCCTTCCCATGGTTAGGTAGACCGTTGACTAAAGTAAATAAAATGGAGGAATTTAAGTTATTATACAGTATGCTGGCTGTACCTATGAATGCCATGTTAGATACACACAGTAGAACGAGATTAAGTTAGAATCTCTCTATTAAAATAGTTTTTCTGCTTAGTAAATCATGTCTTCTAATTTGATTTGAATCAGGCTGCTATCAGCAAATTTATGTAACTTACTGATGCAGAGGTATTTTCATGAACTAGTTAATTTGTCTGGAAATACAGTCCTGTTTACTCCGTAAATGTACATTTTTTTTTTCTTTAAATATTTCTTTCAGCCATTTAAAGAGTCTATTTCTTTTGTTGTGACACAGGGCACTCTTTCGTTATCCCTTTGTTTGAGGTTGAGGTATTTAACTAAAAATAGGTCAATATATTAAAAGTGTATTTGCTGTCATGTAGATTTTTCCAGAGAAGCTTATGGGATTATTGTAAAATGGACACTCATTTGAGTATGTGCTACATATGGTGTGCTTGGATTTTGCCTCTTGTACAGAATGAAAAATAACTTGTTACAGAATAAGTACTTGTCTTAACTTTGCTTATGTAAAAAAACCCATCTTAATGTGATTTACTTGGGAATTTAAGGCATTAATTATGTAAATTGATAGCATACAAAGGAGGGAAGTACTTGCATTGAAAGTTTGCTTGCAGAACTAATTCATTTGACTGTTTGTGATAATGAAACTGAAGTGCTTCAGTAAGTACTAAACCAAAAATACTTATTTTATGGGGATGGAAAGAAAGACATTTGCCCACTGTTTGTTTTTCTAATACTTGGGTTTTATACAGCCCAATTAATGTTGGATTATTTCTCTTGCATTTGAAGATATCCATCATATCTGTACTGCAAACTATAAGCATGATATCAAAAAGACAGGAAGACCTGTTAGAAAGGATATTTAACCTTTAGAAAGAAATAGAGGTGGAGAAACACTTAGTTTTGATGTTCTGTCTAATGAGAGCTTGGAGAAAAGTTTTAAGTCATCCCATATTGTGTACTTCAGTGTGAAGCTACAAAGGAATATCTGCTAGGATGTAGTAGATAGAGGTGGAGAAGAGGTTTGCAGTATTCTGCTCTTCCTGCTCAAGCACTTTGACGTCTTTGGGATGGCTAGTTCAGAATTCGATTATGCACTTTGATCTGTGCTGACCTCTTAAAATTATTTAATTTAATAGTTACTTTAAACTGAAATATTCCTGTGCTCCCATGATCAAAACCAATGTTTGAGACATAACAAATTACTTAAGGTACCATGTATAGCTATGCAAATTAGAAAATCTAGGTTTGCTTTTGGTATCTGGTAACACTTGATTGAATCACCTCTTGATAGAATCTTGAATTAAATGAGGGAGATATTTTTATTTGCCATACCATTAAATATATTTTGCATTCTGTGAAGCTATTTTGTTTTGCTCTGTAAAGAAATATAGATGTAATACACTGAAACATGTTATATTTAGGGTTTAGATGTTGATGTGGAAAACTGTGCTGTGTGCATTGAGAACTACAAACTGAAAGACACTGTCCGAATTCTGCCATGCAAGTAAGTTGCCATAATTATTCTTTATTTGTCATTATGTTTTTCTGAAGTAATAGGATGAGTTTTCTGTAAACCCTTTGAATCTCTAGCAGCAGAGCTGAAGCTGCCATTCATGTGGACTGTTAGATTTTGAAGGACACTGCAAGAACATGTAGCACTTCATACTATGCAGGGGCAAGGGAGCAACTGGGAGAACTGGGGGAGTGAAATAGAGCTTGCTTGAATTAGAGCTGTACACTGTTGAACTGGTAACTGGTGTCTTTTTGGTTAGTAACATCTCTTACATCAGAAAACATGAAAGAAAAGGCTTCCAGAACTATCTCTGTACTAGTAAATTGAGCAGCACCTAATTGTCAAGTTTATAGAGGAAGGGTTTATTTTTAATGTGTTAACTTGCTCATTGTTTGAAGGAGTAGTGTGTGGCTTTCATGATAAGTTCTAAAGGGCATTTCTTTTCTTTTAGGCACATCTTCCATAGAACATGCATCGATCCTTGGCTTTTGGACCACCGAACTTGTCCAATGTGTAAACTAGATGTTATCAAAGCTCTGGGATACTGGGTATGTTGCACATTTACTTTAATCTTCAAGGTAGAGTACAGGGTAAGAGGCAAGATTTCATGTAACTGTACAGAGTGAGAACAAAACTCAAGAAGCTGAGCAAAGATGCAAGAGTAATTGAGTGACAAACAGAAAAATAAGGGAATTCTATGGGTAAGAGCTTAAATAGTATATTGAGCATCTTGTGAATCTTCTGTGATAACCAATTTTTTCTGTCTCCAGGTGGTGATAGTAAGGAAGTTGAAGCACAGGTGAAATTGTTTGTCCAAGCTGCAAAATTATAATTGAATTCAATAAACGTAGAGCATATATTTGATGTTGTTGAGAACTGCAATTCAAAGGAAAAAAATAAAGTTTTTCCACATAGTGTTTGTGTACTTCCACATATGCCCCATGTTTTACCCCTGTAAAAGAGCCGGTAATTAAAACCTTCCTAAAGACGTTCACCAGAAATTGGTTAAGTAGAGAAAATGATGTGCTCTCATTTCTTTCTGACAGCACCAGAAAAGAGAGATGAAGACACATGCGGTAGGTTACTCGGTCACTGCTGATAAATAGTCTTGAGTTCCACTCAAATGCCATAGACATGAATGTGCCTCTCTTTATCTCCTACTGACCCGCAGAGATCTTTAAATAAGAGGGATGTTCTTTGGTTTCAGGGACTTTCCTTTCATAGAATAGGTCTATGTTTTGACTACTTTCTCTCTTACTTCATTGCAGAGGCTTAGCAGATCTATGGAAGAGTTTTATGAATTACTGTTTTGTTCTGTCAAAGGTGACAGTACTCTTGCTGTGTAATATGTGTATACCAGATTCTGGTGGTTCAGTGTGTTAAGTCAGACTTTACCCAAGAGTTGCAATCTCTTTGTCATGTGAAATAGCTATTGCTACTTTAATATTGTTATATTAGCAGCTTGGTTTTTGCTCACTTTCAGTTCTTGGGGTCGATACATCTTGTGTTTCATGCAGAAGGACTTATGCTTTTGAATACAGGCTGAAAACTGAAATACTAGTACCTTCAGAATAGTTATATTCCCTGAATTCATACTGGTGCAGTGGATACTGATACCAAGCCCAACCAGGAGGAGTTATACCTCATCTGCTTGTTGACCAAAATGACTTTTGGAAACAAGTTGAATGGGATTATATTAAATAGAGAAGTCCAGTTCATTTTTTTTTTTTTTTTAATGAAATGCAGCAAATATGTCCTGCTTAGGCATCAGTCATTAAAGTCTCACTGAATCTAATAATGTGGGAAATCATTCAGGACTTTTTTTTCTAGCTTAGTTTTCAGCCTGATCCAGGTTGCCCAATCTAGTCTGTAGAGTAATTTTTTTTTTTTTTTACTGATGTAAATTTAAAAAAGTGCAATGAGCAAGGCAGCTTCTCTCAGCAGTGCACTTGCTGAGTGACATAACGGCAGAGAAGAATGTGCAGCCTTATTACAGAAATATGCTAAACCTTCTGCAAAAAGGTTCAAGGTTCAGTTCAGTTTTACAGACAACAAGTACTTCAGATGCTTCAAAATTTTTAAAGGCTCAAAGTAAAAAGGTTCTAAGTCCTGTTACCTCGCTTTTGTAAAGGACAGACATCAGTGGTCTAGTTCTTCATTATACTATTTCTTAAGAGCAAAAGAAGTGCAGTTCAGCCTGTCTGATTGATTTTGTAGAGCATTGCTGAATTTTGTAGTTTCAGTGCTTATTTAACTGTCTAAGTTTTGGAAAATCATTAATGTCCCCCACCCACATACATAAAGATTAGTATCATATGTGTCTTCTGTTCAATTGTAGCAGTTCTATAGCTTATTAAAATTCAGTACATTTTAAAATGTGCTGATTTGATGCTAAAGAAAGAATCAGCCTTGAATTACTTAAATCTGAAGATGAGCCTTTGTGAGTTGTTTGAGGAAGGGAAAAATACTTGTTAGGAAGGCCACAGAATATACTGCAATAGACTTGCTTATGTATAAATAATAGCAGTATAGGTATGGCAGTGAAGGTAGTCTGTTTAATTTTAGGAACAGAACTGTACGTCTAGGACTTTGAATTAAGTTTCAGAATGGATCAGAAATAGCTACGTTATGCAACAGGTGAAATAAATCCCTTCGCCTTTGCTGCAGATGTTTTGTTCCTGCAAAGAACAAACTTGAAGTTAGGCTGGAAGTAGAGGAAGAGAGAAGTTTGTTCTGATGTCAAATGTTTGCTCGCCCTAGTTAAAAAAAAAAGTCTAAGCTTGCCCAACTACTGTCATGAAAAAGAGAGGTTTCTGCAAATTCAAAGGATCAGTAGGTTTCCTCAGTGGAGATCATGTGTGCTGAGCCTACTCCTAAACCAGACTGCAGCAGTACTGTTGCTATAGTGTTGAAATACTCCATACAAAAGGCTGACTGGGTGAACTCCTCCTATTGCTGCTCTTGGCTTTGAGATGGCTTTGGAAAAATGGCTTTTCTTTGGGTTGGCTTTGTTTCTTTGCAGTCAGACAGTAACATTGCAAATGGACAATGTTGAACATTGTTTTCAGGAGCGCACAGATAATAGCTAAAAAATGGTCCTTTTTTTCCAATAATGTGAGGTTACAAAGTGGTAACATTGGAGGAATGTTGATGCCTGATGGGAGAGAAAAGCGTCAGTTAAATATGTTTAATTTTGAAGGGGGACCCTGAAGATGTACTTGAAGTTGCAATACCTGAATCCATAAGTGGCAGCGTTTCAGTTGGGAGTCTGAGTATTGCTTTGCAAGATGAAGACAGAAATGAAGTAAGCGAATTGTCAGCTTCCTCCACTAATGAATCTGTATTGCAGTGTACCAGTTTAAAAGAGGACGCGGGTGAAACCACAGCATTGCTTGGTAAGTAATTTGCTTTATCATTGGACAACCCTGACCACCATACATTGCATTAGAAGAAGCCCTTCTCTAACTGGGGTTTGTAGTGTTAGTATGGCCGTGCAGACCAGACTGAGTGGTGTCACTTACTACTGGTGTTCAAAAAATACAAGCAGGTAGATTTTCTTAGAATTCTATTGAACTGGAGAAAACTCAACTTGAGGGAGGGGCAAAAAAAATATGTAGGCAGTGTCTTCGGAGGATTACTTACCCACAGAATCTTGAGAACTTTAGATATATATGAATATGAAATTTGTTGCTAGAGCCTGGATTAATGTAACAGATAAAACATATTAAAATGGTAAATCAACAAATAATTTTCCTTTAATTCCTGATTTCTAGATGTGGATGTCAGTAATAACCGGCATGGAGAACATCTATCTAATGGAAATTCCCACTGAACTGCTTCATGGAAGATATCTTGAATAGACTGTTGAAGAACTATTATTTTTTATTTAATTAGTATGGACTCTTGTCTAGTGAACAGAAAAAATAACAATGTAAATTATTTTACCTTTCAAACTTTTCTAGCTGGTGTTCCAAAAGGGCTAATAACTAAGAATTTTGTACACAGGAGGATTTTATAAAATCTCCTCTGGATGTCTCATCCTAAAAAAAGATGCAATAACCCTTTTTCTGTGAGCATTGTTGCAATGTCATTGTGTTCCAGAGGGCTGTAGCAAAGACGAAGACTAGGCAGTGAAAACAATGTAGAATGTGTAACAGTTTAATATTTTGGATGCACTATTTACATGCAGTATGTACACATGGAGAACACTTACAAGACTACAACTATTAAAATGTTCTGAAGGTTCTGATCTGTTGTAATTGGATAATTGGAGATGGATATTCTTAGAAAAAACGTGATCTAACCTTGAAGGAATCAAATAACTTAATGGATATGTTGTGTATTCTTTTTTTTGTGACGGAAAAATTGCTAGTTGCAACTTTCCTTACGTGTAACAAATACTAATTTGATCTTGTAATGTGTTCTACTCAGAGTGGATACTAAGAAAAGGAGACTTTCTCCATCTTGCAAGCTTTTTATACTGAATTTGGCAGTAATAGGTTGTGCTAGGTGGTCTTCACGTGCTGAGCATGTTGACATATTTAGATATATGCACATTGGTTACCTCTTTCAATCCTAAACTCAGTAGAACAGAGGTAAAGGGCTAATTATGGCTAAAATATATTTATTAGTCTATTTATAAGGTTTTACTTAATTCCTTCTTGCTCCTGTTCCCATCCTGACCCACTTTGTTATGTACAAATTGAAACTATTCCTTAAGAAATACAAAGTTTGGTTTTGTTTTGATTTTTCTTTTCCTTTGCATAGAGATGCTGGAATTCTTCTCTTGGATATTCCACATTAGGAGTTTTGACTGGGTTTGCCATTAGCTTTTATTCCTTTCTTTTAGATTAGCAGTATTGTGCCTTATAGTAAAACACTTAAGAAATCTGAAGCATCTGAGAATAAATATAAACCCTGGCATCTCCCATTATGACCTCTTATTCAAATATTTATATACTGTAAGTGGTATAAGGAATTGCTAAACTGTTTTGTAAAGAAATATGTATATTTAAAACACTACTTAAGAGTGTTAAGTGAGTTGTTTAGGATTTTAGCATTGTCATGTTATAATATGCTACATTCCTTGATTTTCCTTTGTAAAGTTGTTGCTACAGGTTGCTTAAAACAGTGTCTTTCATTGGACATTTGTTTCAGAATGCATTTTGTTTTTAAAATGTATATTTGGAATGTTTTTAAGAAAATATGCAATTCTTTTTCTAACTTATATTGAGCTTCAATAGAAGCAATAACTTTTTTTTAATTTTAGAATGAATGTTCCAGAAATGACAGAGGCTTCAGCTGGGGAAATATAATCTGAACTACTTTGCAGAGCAGATGTTTCACTCTAAATTTCCTTCAAAAATTCCTCTTAATGCCTACTTAAAAAAAAAAAAAAGCTGCCTCTTCCCTGTAGGAGTGTAACTTTTAGGTTTACTGGAAAACTGTCAGGTTGTAGTTCTGATGTCACCAGCAGGTGCAAGTTTTTGTGATGCCTTTATCTTTCAAGAAGCACATGAGAATGGAATATGACTGACCAACCATCTCCAAAACAAATAAAAAAACCAACCCATAACTAAACCAAACAATGTATAGGGACATTTATGTCTCCAAAAGAAGTTTATCAACATTTCCAGAACTGCCTTTTTAACTATCTCTTCAAGATTAAAAATGAAGTCTTCTCCCTCTTCTTTAACACAAAACTGAACATTGATGTAGTGTATGTTGAGAGGGTTTAAACTCTAGCTCAAGGAGGAACCAAAAGAGAAGTTATCAAGAGAAGTGTTGTCAGTCTGTGGATTGTGTCTTGCTGATAACTACAGCACAGTATTCATTCTGGAGAGGAGAAATATGGTAAGTGCTTGAGTCTTTATGTAATACCTGTAAAACCAAAAACTTTTTCTTAAGAATCAAATCTGAGATCTGATAGCTGGGAGAAAAGCTAAAGGACCTGCAGACTAAAAGTGTGCTTACCAAGTCTGAAGTGTGCTGACTTAGAAAAATACCCGAGTAGGAAGATTCCTGGGGTCTGTTTCTATTGCCAGCACTTCAAGGTTTCACAAGAGTAGTTACAGTTGTTTCTATCATATTGGTTTTTGCCTAGTTGATCTTTGATATGGTTAGGTCGTGTAAGGTCAGCGGTGCTGCTGAGGAATGATGACAATAAAAGGCCGAATTGCAGTGCCTCCAGCAAGCAGTTTGCTCTCCTTGGAAGCACGATGACAAAAATCACCCGAAGCGAATCATTAGTCTGACCTCAGTCAAAAAGCTGACATCCATTAGCAAAAAGAGAGGTAGGACAAAAAGTACAGGGCAGGAAAGAGACAATCTAGGGAGCTTAGAACAGTAGCAAGAGAGGATTAGAAACACGAAGTATATGACCTGCTGCTGCAGGGCATCTGACACATTTAGAGTAAAGAGGTGTAGGCAGCTGTAGGTAAATGTAAGTTCACAGACTTTGCTTATCTGGATCCCCACTGTGTTGTATCAAACTGGTATTTCTAGTTTCTACCACTTTACCTACCAAAAGCTTGTATGAAGGTCAGAACTAGTCTTTTTTTACCCCTGGCATGAATGCTTTTTGTAGGGTAGGTGCCTTCTGACTCCCTTCCCTACTATTTGGAGAATCTATAATCTGCCTCTTCTGCTTAGTCCATGTCCTGCCTAGTGAGGGCTAATGGTGTGTGTGTTGTGGGTTCCTGCTGCCTCACTCTGCCCTGATTTCTCTTTCAAGCTGCACATTTTTCATAAAACATGCAGGAACTTTCCTTGGAGAGTTCTGTCTTTTTGTCAGATTTTGCTGTAATGAGGCAGAGGATATCTTACTAGAGGCATTCATGTGGTATGATTATACAAAAAGCTAAAGTCCAGTGCCCACGTGAAGTCTAAAGCCTCTCGATGGTGATGCTGAGTAAATAATTTGAGAAAAATCCCTCACAGGACTAGAGGATGCTGTTTGTTGTGGGATAAGTTTTATTAGTGTTAATGGACATGGCTTGGTTAGTTCTGATGTCTCTGTTAGGGAGAAAATTTGTGAAATTGATTTTTTTCTGTGGTTTTGGTTTTTTTTTTAAGGAGTTATGAACATGTCAAAATGGACTGGTATCTTAAAACTAGAGGCCCATCTTTGTTCAGAAATTTTAGTTTATTAATAATAGTCTACAAATGAAAAATTGTAAAAAAGAAAATAGTAAACAACAGTTTAAACTGACTTTCAGCAAGCAAAAATGAACCGTAGACATTTCAGATCTAAAAGCATGTTAATAGTGAGTTTTATAGCTTACAGTACCAATTTAACTAGAAAATTTGGATTTTGTTTTACTAATGACCCCTAGAGTGGATTCTTCTTTGGCTGTAAGCAATGCTTGGAGAAGATTATTTGCATGTACTGGAGAAGTTTGATAGGATGGTCGTAACTCCTTTCCCCTACCTGTTGCCCCCACCTTGGATCTGAATGTATTCCAGTAACCTGTTGCCAGTAATTAGGGCTAGATTCTGGAGGTATGCCAGAGATGTTGTAGGATGATATAACTACAGCGAGAATGCTTTTAATCCATGCTGACTTAATAAATTGGGTACCAGTATATTCCTGCCAAAGCTGGGCTGTTACACTTTGGGAGTTCCAGTCCTGTGCTAGGGTGTAACAGGCACAGAGAAACACCATTGCAACAACTTTGTCAAATGTGCAAAGCTGTTTTTTTAATTACTTATTGGTTTGGGAACGGTCATTCAGTTCTTTTGCCTATCCTGCTAAGTTTTCTTTAAGACCAGCCAGTTGTAGTTGTGTAGAGAGGAGTCCAGAAAGTGTGCAGTGCTGGTTCCCCCAGGTCCTGTGCCCTCTGGATGAGGCAGAGGCAGCGACAGTATCTGCACTTGCAGGTTTTGATGAGGTTGGTGAGAAGTAAAAGGTGTTGGTTTTACATTACAGTGACAAGAGATAGAACACAACGGGTTGGACTGATAATTTAGCTGTCCCATAAAAAGCAGAATTCCCTCTAGACAAGTGTAGACATTCAAGCATTGTTAGCAATACCAGTCATACCGTGAAGTACATGCTTGAGTAGACTAAGGATAGCCACCTAAATTTGTGGAATATTTTTTCAGTTGCCACAATAAAAACATGTTTTTTGTTACACATCAACAACCCACACGTTGAACTGGAAACTGTTGCTCAGCAGAACCTTTAGCATCCTGAACGAAGCCAGTAATGTTGATAATGTGATAGGTGACGTTTTGGGGGGCTGTTAGCTTTTTCATGTTTGTTGGGGGTGGTGCTGGGGGTTTTTAGTTTTGGGTTTTTTTGAGTGGAGAGGTTGCATATATAGTTTTCAATGATTTACAGCCCTTGGCACTGAATGCAGTTTTTCTGTGCTGGCTGATGATACTGAGATCAGTAAGAATGTGCTGACTCTGCAGCTCTACAAAGAGCAGTGAAACTGAAATCTAGTAGAGGAGTCAGCTAGAAGTATCTCCTGAGGTTAACCTGGAGGGAGTGGAGTTGTTGGTGTTGACTGCTGGGTGAATCAGATTGTGATGGCAGCTTGACAAGGGCCTCTTCTGTTCTGTTCAGTCACCAGGCTGGGTGAGACTTCGCACAAGGGCATGGACTGATTTAATAGCTTGCTCTCGGAAGAAGAGATGAGTGGTCCTTTTCAGTTTTCTTTTTCTGCTTTTAACTTTGCTATGTTTCACATTTAGATTAAGATGAATTATCACATACTTTTAAGTGGCACAAAATTAAATCTGTCAAGGCTGTATTTTGACAAGCTAGGAAACTGAATATCCTTATCCTTACTGTGCACTTAACTGAGTTTTGGGGCTGGGTATAGGGATATGAGGAGTTGGGGTTGAAGAGGGGGAGGGTAAGGCTCTGCTTGGGTAAGTTGAAGAGATGCAGTTTAGTAAAAGGACCATGGCAAATTGCAGTTGAATATGGCAACATCATTTTTTAAAACTGGAATGCTTGTAAAAAATTGTAACATGTACATGAGACTGGTCTTTACTGGATGTGTTCTTTTCTCTCACAGGTGATACATGATTTGGGAATTGGAATTGTAGATTAAACATGCACAAATCAAGCTGAAGGCTTTTGGTTTTTTTCAGTATGGGTCCTGATCTCTCTCCTCGGATATCCTACTGTATTGCAAAACTTGAGAAAGTTTTAAAAGTAGAATGTCTCTATAATTGCATGTGTTTGTGTGAAGAGTGCATTGCCTGGGACTGTCCATTATACTTCCATTGGACATGAAGCTACTTTTCACTGTCTTAAACATGGTAATGATACTGCATTTCTAAATGAGCATATCCTTAATTCAGAAGAGCAAAATAATTTGTGTTTCCATCATTCTGTTAGTCTGAAGCTTAAGTCCAAAACTTTGAAGCCAGTTACTTCTATTATAAACATACCTGCAGCGAACCATGTGAATTTGCTAGTCTGTCAACAACTATTCACAACCGTCTTTTATTGTAACCTTGTATTGACTTGGTTGCATTGTTTGGATTAAGCACTTTTGTCTTTTCCATTGTGTATGTACAATTGTAAGAATGTCAAGTTATGCATTGTTGTTGTAACTCAATGGCTAAAAGCTCAAAGTCCTTAATAAATTATACAAACCTTTTAAAAAGCAATGTCTGAGAACCTTGAGGGGTTTGTTTTCTTTGCTACAGTGAGACTCTGCACTAGCACAACACAAAACAAGCTTGATTTGGTGCTGGGCCTCTAAGGGGGCCATCCTTCCAGCATGTGGCACTCTCCCCATGTAACCAACACCTGGCGGGGGGGGGGTGGGGGGGTAACCTTGGCTGGCTGCTGCCCTGTTGAGGAGGGGGAAAATAAGATGGAACAACTCATGGGTCATGATAAGAAACAGTTACCAGTTACCATCACAGGCAAAACAGACTTGATAAAGATTACTTTTAAATGGCAATAAATTAGTTTTAGAGTAGGATGGTGAGAAATTGAAGACTAAAACTACCCTTCTTACTAGGCTAAACTTGACTCTTCTCCCTTCCAAGTGAGTGATGGCAGGATGGGCAAGGAAGGGTATGGCCAGCCTGTAAAACAGTTGGTCTCTGCTGTCCCCTCATCACCCTTTTCCTCTGCTCCATCGTGAGCTCCCTCTTAGGGGCTGCACTTAAAGAACTGCTCCAGTCTGGATCCTCTCCATAAGGTATAGACCACTCCAGGGTTATCACAGAGATGCCACAAGCCTGGCTGAGGGGCTCAGCTGTGCCATCTTCTCCGGGCTGGGTCTGACACAGGGCAGCCTCAGCCTCTCTTAAAACATTAAGATACAAGTTTAGAGCACAAGCTCAGGTAACTGTTGCTGCTAAAAATATTTCAGAAAATGTTTTAGAAGGAATGTCTACAATTGGAACAAACTTTAAATACATGCTACTTTAGTTGACTTGATATATCGTGACTCTGGGAAGCTACACAGGTCCGACCCCTAATGAACACACTTCTCACAGGATTTATCAAAAGATTATGCTACATGAGATGAGCAACCAATAGGATTTTCAATCCAAGCAATTTTGCAATTTCAATTAGTTGGAAAGAGAAGGCCAAAAGACAGTCTTAACTCTTGCATTATTGATCTTGTACTGCTTAAAAAATTGAGAAACATGCAGATTTAAAAGAGCTGTCATTTATCAAGCAGCATTAAATTGGAACTAGCCAGCTCTTCAAATTATTTCCCTTTTCAGTCTCAGGGTTTGAATAACATCAGCTATTCTACGATGAGCTTGGAACAGTAGTTTAGCAAACTCCTTCCCCAGTTTCCTCCACAGCTGGCATTTAACATGTGAATGGTACTCCCCCTCTATGCTTTAGAACGAAGATGCTATTTTAACTTTGGTAGCCACAGACCAACTGCCTATGCAAGTTTGGAAGTGTGAAAAGGGGCTCATGCCTTGGATCTTTAAGGAAGAAGTGTGACCATCTTTACTCAGTAAAACTTTCTTACAAGTATGAAACAGGTGTAGTATTTAAACTCCTGATGGCCATGATTCTGGAAATATTCAGTGATCTTGAAAAGACAACTCTGAGCCTACAGCACTTAACACTTCATTTCTGTTGTGTAAAGATAAGCCTTTAGAAGTTTCTAGATACCAAGACAGACTCCCTTACTCACCCAAACCACCATGCATTTTTAGGAGTTGTATTCAGCTCCTAGAAGGTCTTACACAGTGAAAAAAGGGCAAAACAAGGAAATTACTTACCTTGATACAAGTTGACTTTAGTTATACACAAACAGTTTTGGACACAAAGACAGTGAGGCAGATTAATACTTAAATTTGCTGTGAAATGCTAAGTACAATTTATATTACCTCTGGAATTAGAGCCTGAATCTCAGGACGTACATACAACACACAAAGTTTAACCACAGTCAAAAATAGTGTAAGGCCTAACACATTTTACAAACTCAAATGTGTATCAGAAAAATCCTTATTTATTTTTTAAATGCATAAAATGCTATTTATAATGTATTACATAATTAATCCAGAGATTTAAGTTTAAAATATACAATTAGTTGGTATAGAACGCTGCCAAGAGGGTTTTTTTTGCCAGTGACAGTCACTTTATTTTGACGTTTTTGTTTCTGATGGATTTTCCCCCGTGTCTAGTGTCTTCAGCAATCTGAAGAGGCCAGCTGCTTCTCGTATCCTACTGAACTCAATGCAGAATGCTTGCACTTCTATAAACAAGTCCTGTACATTAATAATTTTGTTTCTGATTAAAGACTGAAGAAAGACACAAACGAGACGTACCAGGCGGTTCTGAAACAAAAGAGAGATTGTTTCATAATCCAAATAAATGTTTGTGACCAAGTCAGTTAAAGGACTGTTGGCCCTCAGCAGTGCAAGGGAGGCATTTCAGGAGCAGTTTAGCTTCAGCAGTTATCTTGTACTTCAGCTTTGTAGGTGCTGCCCCTATTCTTCCATTTCTCATACTGCTATATTTTAAAAATCGATTCCTCTGCTTTATACTTCTGGACACAGAAGCTTTCTCAAGATCAACCCATGTACAAATGTAGCGCCAGACTTACCTATGCACTGTACTTAATTTATTATGGAATCTCTGAATAAAAGCAGGGATCAAAGCTTAAGATCATGTCATCATTTGGGTCTTGCTTAGTCTTACTTTCCCCAATAACATCATAAAGAAAAATTAACAAGCTTCACATCTCAAAATTCCCATCACCACACGATCAAGGCACTCCAGATGGGAAGTGACAGCAGCAGAACTGATTCCAAACTTCCTTCATGCAAAACGCTCTGTAACTGAATTAGCAAATGACCCTCTTGCTCTATCTTAAAAGGAAAGACAGTTCCAGGGACACCTAATCCAAGAACATGCCTCTGAGCTCATGGCTCATTTCCTGCCTGATCCAGTGAAAAGAGGGGAGCTTGGAAGTGTTCCTCCCTCTTAAGAGCTGCTTAGGTAACACCTTGAAAAGCACGCTGGGAGTTGGAAAGTGGAGGTCTCGGAACTGGCACATACAATTTGTCACACATAGATCCAGTCACTGCCATCTGCTTTACACAGAGCACATTCTTCACCAAGGACAAAAGCAGATCTTTATCATTAAAGTGGTCTCATATTGTGAGAGAGTTAAACCCAAACCTTTCTCTAAAATCAACTATATATGTGAATGATGTTTATCAGACAGAACTGAGGGACTTGATTCAAGTGTCCAAAGCATTTCAGGTTATTTGGCATTAAAAATAAGCTATCAGCTACTTTTTCAGGAACTGAGCTTACTACTGCAAAATTTGCTACCTGTAACAAGAGAATTCAGAAAGTGAACAACTGACTTCCTTCACTGCAATCAAAAGGCATCACATTCCTTCTCTGCAACATAAGTTACTTACAAGAGTAATAACTGAGGAACATGAAACTCAGAACAAAAGAACAAATGCAAGATACTGGCTGACTCCCAGTCTCTGAGGATCATTTCCAATAGCAGTTTTGTTCCATGCTTTTCAAACAGAACATCTTGCATCTGTGAGGCTCCATACATATTAAAAAAAGTTAGATCTCACAAGCACTGCATGGTACTTAGTGATCAGTATGTGTTCCTTGGCCCTCTGTTCTTTTGTCCCCTGCGTGCCTGAAGCACAGCTGCTATGTGCTGTCTTTGAGCACTAGCCCCTTTGAGCACAGTGTCCCATTCTGGGCGTATTCTCAGCTGTAGCCCAGCTCTGCTGCTGTTTTCCTGTTCAACTACCAAATGTAACAGACACAGCTGCTATTCAGCAGGTCATAGGTCAAGTCACTCCTGTATCGGGCAGAATCCCAAGGCAGAGAAGCATCAGAAGCCACTAAAAGATCACAAAAGGTTAGTCATCACCTGTGAGGATGCTGAGAACAAGACAGAAGGGGGGTTGCTGCTATCTCAAAGCCCACTTCAACCTGACCCTGTGTAATGTGTACAATTTTCATCTCCGTAGCTTAAGGATATAGTAGAGCTGGATAAGCACTAGAGGACACAAAAAAAGCTTAAAGGAAAGAAAGAGCTGTCTTGTTGCAGGAGAATAAAGAGGTTGAAGTCCTTCAGTACTGAGAGGAAAATGCTGAGGCAGGACTTGGTCAAGATTCACAAAGTCTCGAGTAAACGGAAGTGGAACTGTTTTTCACTAATGATGTACCCAAGAAAACAAGTTCTACTGGGCACTTGGTGAAACCAACAGATGGGTTTAGGAGAGAAGAAAGTACATCACACAGCATACAGACAACCCTGCATGCCAAAGATGTGGAAACTTCCCCAGGCTTCCCCTGACCCTACCCAGTCAGGGATCCTTAAAGTGGCCGTGTGTTGGTACTGAGGAAGTATGACAGGCTTGGTGTTAGGAGGACAAAAGACCTGCAAGCTGTTACAGGTCATGATTGAAGAGCAGGACTTCCATGTGAGTTTTGTAACATCACCTCAGAGGTCTGGAAGTGTTAGGCACACTTGTATAGAAAAGAAACTTGAAGCTTACAGCTAAGCAGAAGGCAAACTAATATTGGGGGTGAAAAAAAGGATGAGTGACAGATAAACCTTTTGCACCTAAGAACCTCAGTCACATAAAACTGCAGTTTTGCCAGGAAAAAGTGTATGATGTCTACAAAAAAAATAGGGAACAGTAGTTACCTGTGAAGTCTTTTTTAAAAGTGAAGAACCATCTGAACCATCTGTTAAACACTATAAATAACTGCATAGTGTGTTAGACTAAAAAAAAAAAGTGCCTTTGAAATAAAGAAGCAGTTAGAATAACTTAATGCTTATCAACCGTGTAAAATCACAGCCCATATTACACAGAGCAATATACCAGACACTTTTTTCAACCCAATTTAAGTACTCACCTGCATATATTTGTCTTTAATCTGTTCACAGGTGGAGATACAATTGGAGATATAAAGATGAATAAATTCAGGTGGGAGATCAACTGCAGTAGTAAGCCTGTTCAAATAAGAAATATCCAGTGGTTTATGAAACTATAATTTTAGTGATTCTGTTGCAACCTAAAAGAGACTTGTGATACAAGTTTATTCCCAGTCCTGTTGTACGGAGCTCATTTTGACAGCTTCCACAGACATTTCTACTTATTTATATTTCTTCATTAAGAGTCCAAACCTTTTAATATTAACTCTGACATGGTACAGAAGCTGAGTTAGATTGGTTTCTAGTAAATCTGTCACACTTACAAACATTACACAAATCAGTCAGTGAGACTAGTTTCTAATTTACTACAAGGCCCTCCAGCTGTCCAAGCACCAAGATTCTTCTGCAGAAAGCCCTGCAATGCAATTTTGCCTATTCATATTTGAATTCCATGTGCCGATTCTAAATGCTGAAATCCTTTCATAAATATACAACTGGAATTCCTTCTTCATTACTGCAAAAGATCAGTTTCCTTAGTTCTTTCAGCTGTAAAGTTTTAATTCCAGTATCTGGAGCAATATGAATCTCTACAGTCCAAATAAGAGACTCTGACTAGATGAAAAAGTTAACTAGAGATTGATGACACAATAATCTCAGAAGCTTCTTACTACAGAAAAATTGGAGGACTATTGCATCAAAGAATGGTATTGGTGCATTTAAGGGTTAACAGCAAAGTACACCTATTTGTATTTTAACAATACTGACAACCAACGTAGGAGTGGCCACTGTCTCTTAACTGAAAGAGCAGTACAGCTCTCTTAAGATAACAACATACACTAAATGTAGAACTGCCATAATGTTACAACAGAATTTGACTCAAGTAACTCAATCAGTCCTGCCTCAAGTAGTGAAAGGGGGGGACAATAGGAAAAAAGGTACGTTTTAGTTTCAAGTGCAGTTTCAATTTTTTGTCTTATTTTACTTAAAAATCAGTGTCTCCCTGTTTGCACTGCCAGTCATTCAGCAACTTGATAAAAGTTGATCCTATGGTAGCTACGCTGTGGGAGAACCAGCATGCCTGGTCGTGTAGCTATCCTGGACATTCAGGGCAGTAACTGCTGTCAGTCTGCACCAGTAGGGAGGGATTTATTTCAGACACGTTTCTTTCCACAAAGGATATTTAAGGTGCAATTTGACTCTGCTGCAAAGAGACTGCTGAAGAAGGCTGATTTGGTAGTTCACATTCAGTAATTGCCAAGAAATGGAAGAAAATAGGAGAGATGTACTTCTGTAGTTTGTGGGGATTAGCTGTCTGAGAAGTTTCCTATTGAAGGGGCTAGCATTCTGTTAAGAAAATGGGTTGTATCTATACGCAGTAGTTATTCTCAATGAAAACAGGGCTGCTATTTAACAATAACACCTTTTGTTCACTTAAGCTGCATCAAGAATGCAAGCAGAGATTAAGCAGATTAGCCACGTGGAATTAACTGTTTGTGGAGGATTCTCGCAATAGCTGCCCTTTGTCCCACTGGAGTCTTCTATCTCCCAAACAGGCATGCCTCAAGAAGGATCAAAATTAATTTTTCCAGATGTCCTAATAAAACACAACTGCTCCCTCAGTTGGAAGAAAAGACTGATGCTAGAGCTGAGGCTAACTTTTGGTTATGAGAAAAGAACATGAACTCTTGTGACCCATTGGAGGAGGTGACAGTCACTACAGTTCAAAACCAAACACTTTCAGTAACCAGTCATTTTACAAGTCAGGAACTAAACCTGCAGGTTCCTTGGAGATAGGACATCTACTTGATAGTAAAATTTATATATTAACCAGAACCTGAAGCCTAAAGAAAACATTTAGACATATTATAGATTGCAGCAACAGACTTTCTTAAGTGACCCCATTTTAAATACTGTTTTGAGCTCAATGTAACGAACAGTTTGATAAAATAATTTTCTAGTAGTTATCAACTCCAGCTGAAGTTATGCACAATAGGATATGTATTTTCCTATTCTTTTCAAAGGAGAAACACTTTGCTAATATTAGAGAGTAATACAGTGTTTTTCTAAAGAAAATAAGCCTTTTTCTACACTGTAACCTGACTAGCTATTTCTTCCATTCCTGTTTCATTTGGTATTGTTTGGAATGTATTTAAATATTTAAATACAGCCCTGTGACCAGCCTCACAATCCTTCAGTAACTGTTCACTTATTTGGTTGACATACTTAACGGAACCTTGTGAGATTTGAGATCCTACTCACCGATTTACAACTTCCATTGAATGTAAGGACATGTCCATGTTGACCAAGACAGAAAAATACTCTGTTATTTGACTAGATTGCATTAGTTTCAGCAACATTTCTATAGCTACTAAAGGATTGTTTTCAACCAGGTCTGGCAATTTGGCAGGAGTGAGACCAATATGGTAAACAAGCTTGGGGTCCTTTTCCAATTCTCCAAGGAGCTGTGAAGAAAAAAAGAAAACAAAAACTCTCAGTTTGTTTTTCCTCAACTGCTACTGTTTGAAGAAACTGCTATAATATATCTAAGATGCGGGAGAATGATAAACTTTTAGATTTAGGCTTCTCTGTTGAAAAACACTGGAGGTTTACTTTAACATTTCTACATACAGGCAACTGTGCTCGTTAAAACCTTTAGTAAGGCATTTAGTAGCCTTTCATCAGTGGATGGCAAAGGGATAAAAAAAAATCCACACGAAAAGTTTCAGCCTTCTTTTGTTTCCTGTCCAGCACAAAGAAATGCCAATTTCAAGGTCACTTCAAATTGTCGGAAACAGTTCTGCAAATAAGAGTTATTTTATAGTGTCAACATAATGGTTATGAAAAAAAGCTCACTGAAATCACATGCAATACTATCAAATTGAGAAAAAATAAATAATTTGGTGTTGGTATTTCTGAAATAATTATTTATCAAAAGCTTTCACAGAAGCATGGACAATTTAGTTACATGAAGATTTTTCCATGCAGAAAAGTATTGGTGCCACTTACTGATCAACTGTAACTACATCCAGTCACTGCTATGAAGTTTAAGGACTTCTTCCTTAATAACACAAACCCAAGTCAAAATTCTTGGCTTTTTACAATTTGAAGTACATGGAGTTTCCTGAATCCAAACATAGATCAATTAAAGTGCTCAAAGTTTTCTAAAATACGTGACTTAGACAGCTTGTTAAAAGAATCATTTTAGACATGAAAGTGTATCATACTTACCTGTGTTTGCTGTGGGGAAGTCAAAGGACTTTTAAAAGCTTTTGCCATGATTCTTTTTATCTCCACTCCAGTGCTGTTCTTCACACACATTGATTTATCCCACTGAATTGTGTGATCTGGCTCGATTGGATTTAACCATGCCAATTCATCCTCACATATATGGAGTGGAGGCGGTGGTCGAATAAACTCTGGTCGAAAGTGACCTAAAATCACAACAAAGTGTAATGTTTTCTTAAGCTTTGGGTATTCAGTTTTACATCAGTACAAAAAGAAGACCCCCAAAGCCCCTATTTCTTTAAGCCATTATAACACTGAGAACAGCATTACAATTTTATTTGCTTCACAGAAAAACATTTATTTCTGACTTTTAGTGATACTGTTACATCAGTCAGTCTTTCCTCTTGATGTAGATCACAAAGTTACCAAACCTATGGTCTTTTTCCCTTCCACAGTAACCACTTCCTTGGGAGGTGTCACCAGCCAATGCAGATCTCAGTGCAGGGTCTAAGATGTGTTAGCCAACAGGTGACACAGGGAACAGCTTGAAGACAAACTCAAGATTTTTCAAAGTCTGAAAATATGAATGCTACGAAATCTGATCTAGAGACAGTCTGACAGTGCAGTTCTGCACTGTTTCAGTCACCTTAATTCCCATTTTGTACTTCTGAATCCCATTACATTTTATCTAAAGTAAGTAACACAACATGTCACATTACAGAAACAAAGATGTGAAAACACACATACTTTCTATAGGAGGTTTTGGTCCACTCACTAAGGCTTCCGTGATCTGGGAAGCAACAGAGCTGTCAAAACCGGAGTTGGAAGAATCTGGGTCAGGATCACTAAGAATGCTGGGGAAGCTGGCCTTGCTCTGTGTTGGCAACTCGGACTGGCGTTCTGAAAGAATATTAAAGCATAAAATTGAAACAGAGGTGTCTTGAATACTAAAGGTAGTGAGAAACAAGCAGTTTTTAAAAAAGAACTAGCTTAAAATAACCCAGATAGCATCAACATGAAATTTAGTACAGTGTTAGACAGCTGGTAGGGAAAGTGCCAGCTGACAGGCAAGGGGCTAAGGTATGCAGCAAGGATAAAGAAGAAATAGAAATTAATCTTAAATGTAGTCTGATCTTTAGAAAAGCTAAGTAACTTCTGTAATATGCATCTCAAAGCACACTGGTAGATTCCCATGCTACTCCTGAAGGAGTTCACATGGTGTATCTAGTTCTATAACCACTTCTTCTCAGAGCAGGAAAGTGAGAAATCTACCTGGATCTATCCACAGAAGACAGTGATCATACTAGACCTGAAGTCAGTGATTCAAATTTACCCAACACATTTCTGTGGCATTGTCTAACCCACATGTGCATTCACTGTCAAGCCACAGTCAGTGCCCTTATGGAAAACAATGGTGTTTTAACTGTCATGTGATTCTACAGACATTGTCATTAAAGCAAACCTGAAAGAAGCTGAAAGTGTCCCTTTAAAGACCAAACTACAGAACATGAACAAGTTACATAAAAATAATACTACGGTTAGTATGTTGCCTAAAATCCAGGAAAAACTTTTTGAGGCAGTATTAGTCTGGGTAAAGTAGAGAGCAGTTCTTTACTGAAAAGCTTTTCAGGTTCACAAAGTATATAGATGTGCACGCCCAGTATAGGGGTTTTACAAATTTATAACACTACTCCATTACCATAACTAAAGGTTACATCCAAAATCCTAAGGCATCACTATATACAGCCAAAGACTTGAAGAAATTGGCTGAAAGGAAAACAGCGGGCTCAATACTTGCAATGTCAGATTTTTACATGCTCTTCTGTCACAATCTATCACCCTTCTGTATCTGAAGACTTGGTAGCTGATCTTCTGTGTTCTCTGTGCTATTTTGAGAGATCATGTTTTCCATTGCTTTGGCAAAAAAACTCCAAAGGACAAAACCCAGAAAAATCCCCACTACAGAAACACCACCTAACACTCCTCACCCCACTACCCCATTAACAGAGAACACTAGGCAGCAGATTAAGCCTTAAGCAATCTGAAGTCCAAAATTGTTGGTACTACACAAGAAATCCCTTGAAAAAGTTCCACATGAAACTAAACACCACTCCTTTTCCTGGCCAATTGAGTGTAATGCTGGCCTATTTGGGTTCCCTAACACCTCTAAGCAAAGTGTGCTTACTCCTTTTTGTGCAACCATGATGACCCTTTCCAACCTCCCATGCATATGACCTATTTCATATCACTCCAACCAAATCTGTGAGAGATGCCAAAACTGTGAGTGACAAAAGGATCATCAAAACAAAGTACCACCCGGGGATAATTTTTTTTTTTTGCTTTCTGTCCTACTTTATCCAACTATTTCAGATTATGCAAACATTTGCATATATGCTTACTGAAGCAGCACATCAAGGTATGTTTTTCTATTACAGGCAACTACTACCATTCTTTTCAGTTATTTAAAAAAACCCCAACATTTTAAAAGCAAAGTCCAAATGAGCAGGTTTATAAAACATGTCTTCTACTTAATAAACTGATTCAAAACTTCACCTTAGGAGTACTTTCATTTAGCCACTGAACAGAAGGGTTGATTGAACAGATGAAGTACAGGAGTGGGGGGGAGGCATCGGGCATTTTTTTTCTACCTTTTCATTTATAGTCTAGAACTTAAATCCATTAGTTAGTAAGTCGCTGATTTGTTTGTAACCTCATAATCTGAAATTATTACTGATGCTTAATTAGAAATATTACAATTCACTGATTTCAGAAGTCTGCCTGAGCTTTTAGTTACTTGTATTGAAGCTCAGAAGTTCACTCTCACTCCTCCAAGAATTAGGGCTGAATCAATAGATTCAGGTAAGGAGAAGTAAGAATTACACCAAGTTATTCAACAGAAAATCATACAGCACCTTGAACTAAAACACTTAAATTTTAAAAATTGAAACAGAAAACAAACCGTTAGGTTCCTTTATGGAGGTTTTTTTTTCTTTTTGCAGGTAAAAAGAAACTTCCTTTGATTCCTAAAGAAAGCTCTACAATGTATTAAAAATTTTACTTCAACACAGGTCAACTACTCCTAGATCAAATAAGGGTTAGCAGACAAACACTTAGGAGCACTCTGCCAGAAGACCTATCCCTGCAGCTAGGAGAAAATGACATTTGTGATAGGGTAACACACCAGGTCAACAAAAAGAAGTTACAGGGTGATACCAAAGCTTGAGTTAGCTTTCTGTAGATCAAACAGAGATGACAACAGAGCAAGCTTCAATACTTATTCTCAAGATGCTCTATTCCAGCATTCTACTGGGTTTTTTTCTGGGGAGGGTAGGGCAAACCAAAAAGAAAAATCGAAGACAGAAAAACTACCATACAGCTGCAAGTGAATTGTCACAGTGAGTTCAAGTTTAGAAGACAATCCAAGTACTTCCTCTTCCCTTTACAGAAAAAAGGATTGGGAAAGATAAACTGATTGAAAAAATTTAATGCTTTAAATTACTTCAGTTGGTTTTGCAGGTAGATGCTAAAGCAAGTAAAAATCATCCTGCTCTAAATAGCCCTCAATTCAACTCAGGGACCAAAGAGCTACCAAGTCTTACAGCTGTTACATTCTGGGAAACCTGGGGGCAAAGTTTAAGCATAACACCATAAACATTGCATCTAAGTGCCATCATCCTGCACCAGATTCATCCTCCATATATACTGAAGGCTTGTGAAAAAAAATCACAGGCTTCCCAAAACAGGTGAAATATTTACCTTCTAAGAAAGTGATTAGAAAGCAAACAGTTATTCTAGGCAGCTACAGCAAGAAGCCTGAGTAAGACAGCATAAAGCTTTTCCAGATGCAGCTGGTTTTGTTACATAACTCCTACTACAGCTAATAAGCAATTAGTTGTGCAAGTTTACTGGATTATTTTACAATGATACATGCACATGTTTAGGGCTTAATTTTGCAAAGCACCATTAATGACTTTGTATTGTTCTTTCAGACACCACTGACTTCTATTTTAAAAAAGACTAATTAAAATATGTGGCCTAGAGTACCCAGTCATCCAACTACCATTCTGAGGTTGCTCAGAGAAGTTGTGGATGCCCCATCCCTGGAAGTGTCCAAGGCCAGGCTGGACAGGGTTTTGAGCAACATGGCCTAGTGGAAGGTGTCCCTACCTATGGCAGGGAGGTTGGAATTAGATGATTTTTAAGGTCCTTTCCAACCCAAACCATCCTCTGATTCTATGATTTAATTTTTAATGAGAACAAACTCTTCAGAAGGCAAACATAGTACCAAGGGCAAAACAAAGGAAAAAAAACTCCAGGCTTCTTAAGGCATCATATATGTCTTACGCTAAAAATCAAAAGTTACCTGATATTTCACAAAATCTGAATTTGCTGAAGTATTCTAGAAAATACAGACAGGATGAACAGAACAAGAACTAGAAGGGTTTCGTCTTGTCCACGATGGTATATTAGCGTGTTCCATTTGCATTTTTAAAAGATCCCAGTCTAGAAATAGCAGCTAAGGAGGACACCAGAGGACATTTGTACACTGTGAACAAAGGGCAGTGTACCACAGCATTACAAGTCAACATCAGAAATGACAATATGAAGATACAACTGCAGGACAGACAAAAGTGTAAATAGTGCCCGACATCAGAGCAATAAACCGCATTGTACAGATATAGAAGTGGGATGGTCAGTTTTCAAGTAGGCAGGTGTATTTGCACATACTTAGGGGAAAAAACCCACTATTTTTTGGTGTTCAAACTGGCTCCTTGTTCCCAACAGTATTTGCATTTTATATTTCAGATTAGCTCCAGATGTGACTCATCAGTCAATGTGACCTGAAAAATGACATTCCTCCTCCTGTTCTCCTGTCAAAGGATAAGCATCACATTGCTTTTCTTTTCAATCTAGTAAAAGTAGACAACCTTCCCACTCTTGAGCTAATGCTGCAAGATCTAACTTTATAATAAACTGATGATATAATTTTAATAGTCAATTTGCCAGGTACAGCTGAAGTACCAGTACAAGACAGTAATGCGACAGTTAGGCTTTTTCTCTCACGCTAGAAATATTGCCAAGGGTGAAAAGGGATAAAAATACAGAAGAAATACCCACAAAATAAACAAAAAACAAGCAAAAAAGCTCCACCCTTAAAAAAAACCCACAAAGCTTTATATTAAAACCTTCCATACTTGCGACATTTTCTCACATTTAAGGCAGTGACACACATGCTTATAAAGCTACCTGTTAAGGAGAATAAAAAGAGTTAAGATGTAATGTCTGCTTGAGGTTTCTCCACATGCTGGAACAAGGGCTTGAAGACCCTAAAGCATAGTTCAAGCTTTTCCATATTTAGGACAGATAAGAGTGTTTCTCAAGTAACTCACAGTCATGTTACAATTAAGAGTTTCCATCCATAAGAGAACCACTGTCACAAACCTTCCTTACCTGCTAATGCCAGCTGAAGTCCACTTATATCCACTGACTGGGCCATGTTCCCCACATCCATTGCAGCGATCTGCCGAGGAGTCTTCTTGAACAGCTCTCTAGGAGGGGCCAACATCAGTTGAGAAAGAAAGAATTTTTCTGGAGGAGTTATAGGAGGTAAGAAGCCTGTGGAGACATGGTGAAAAACAATCCCTGGTTTTTAATGCAGAAGCATTAACGGTTTTCACGTGCTTCATGTACAACAAGCAAAAGTAAAATGCAAACTGATGTATTTTTTATGGCAAGGTCAGTGCAGCTGGTGAGTCTGTGTGCACACAGAAAGTTGTTACCTACTCAGCTCCTAAAGCAATGAAAAATGCAGCACTGATCAGGATGATGCATCTTGACATGAAAGACCTGATGCTCAGTCACTCATGGTGCTTTATGCACACATTTTGCAATCCAGATGACCTAAGTATGACCTGATGTCACACTTCACGGAATCAGAGAATGGTCTGGACTGGTAGGAACCCTAAAGACCATCTAGTTCCAACCCCCCTACCATGGGCAAGAACACAGACCACTGGACCAAGCTGCTCAGAGGTCCATCCAGCCTGGCCTTGAGCACTTCCAGGAATTGGCTTCCACTTCTCTGGGCAACCTGTTCCAGTGCCTCATCACCCTCACAGTAAAGAATGTTTTCCTAATACCTAATCTAAACCTACTCTCTTTCAGTTTGAAGCCATTCCACCTTATCCTGTCACTACCAGTCCTTGTAGAAAGTTCGTCTCTAGCCTTCTTGTAGGCTCTCTTCAGGTACAGGAAAGCTACAGTAAGGTCACCCTAACTTCTCAGGGCAGAACAAATCCAATTCTCTCAGCCTTTCCTTGTGCTGAGAGATGCTCCATCCTTCTAGTCAACTTGGTGGCCCTTCTCTGGACTCACTCCAACAGGTTATTTCTCTTTTTTTAGAAATTGGTTTACATAACACTGTCACACTTGTATTTACTGAACCTGTCAGTTTAGAAAAGCCCTCTGAGATCATCGAGTCCAACCTATGACCAAACACCATCATCTCAAGCAGACCACGGCACCGAGTGCCACGTCCAGTCTTTCTTTAAACACCTCCAGGGTCAGTGACTCCACCACCTCCCTGGGCAGCCCATTCCAGTGCCTGATCACCAACCCCACCCGGCCACAACCTCCTTTCACTTCAGGGAGCTGTGGAGAGCGACAGCCTCTGCCTGACACTGCTGTTCTCGGGACGGCCGAGGAGCCCCATGTCGCTCGGGCACCTGCACAGCGCGGTGAGGCCCGGCCTGCCTGACACCGAGCCCACAATTCCCACCGCTGTTCCCGGGAGAGCCCCATGCCGTGCCATGCCGTGCCATGCCATACTATGCTATGCCGTGCCGTGCCGTGCCACGCCGCTCCCCGGCCGCGGACGCACCTGACAGCGGGGTGCGCTCGGCCTCGTCGCCGCCGCGCTCGGGCGCGGGGTTGAGGAGGTGCGCGAAGACGGCGGCGAAGGGGTTGGCGGCGAGGGGCTCGGTGCGGTACATCTCCCAGAGCAGGTAAAGCGCCGTGAGCCGCTGCGCGGGGCTGGGCAGCAGGTCGGGCTGCTGCAGCAGCAGGACGAGCACGGAGCCCAGCCGGAAGTGCTCGGCCTTCCCGAAGTAGTGGTGGAAGGCGCTGGACAGCCCCTCGAAGGTGCTGCCGCCCGCCTCCTCCGACACGATGCTCAGCAGGCTCGACAGCTCCTTCGGCGACAGGCTCATCCTGCCGCCCGCCGCCGCCGCCGCCTCGCCCGCCTCCGCTCCCCCCTGAGTGCCGGGCGCCGGGCTCCCGCCGCCCCCGGGCATCCGACCGGGACCGGGACCGCCGCCGATCGCCCCCGCCGCTGCCCGACCGACGGCTCGCCGGCCCTCCCTCCCTCCTTCCTTCCTTCCTTCCCTCCCGCCGCGCTTTACGGCGCTGCCGCAAACGCGCCCGGGGCGTTCCGGTGCGGGCGGCGGGGCGGCGCGCGCGGCCGGGGATTGGCGCGGG
>JAWWEW010000001.1:87599109-87637964 GCA_035583185.1 Anabacerthia variegaticeps | reverse complement strand
GCAGGGGGCGCGCGCCGGGGGCGGAGGTGGGAATGCGAGACCTGCTCCGGGATGGTCCCGGGACGATCCCGGGGTGATCCCGGGATGAGGGGCGGCTCCGCCTCCCCCAGCCGCTATCGCGGACCCCGATCCTGCCGTTTCCTCCTGGGCGGGGAAGGCGTCGCGGCCGTGCCGCTGAACGAGGGGACGGTCACGCCGTGGTCCCCTGAAGGGCCCGGGCACGGCTCCGGAGAGGAGCGGCTGAGGGAGCCGCGCCAGCCCAGCCCGGAGAAGGGGAGGGTCGGGAGTTCCCCGACAGGAGGCCGTAGCCGGGGCCGGGGGGCGGCATCTTCTCCCAGAGCAGCAGTGGCACGACAAGGGGGTGTAACCTCAAGCGGCACCGGGGAGGTTCAGGTTGGACATTAGGAGGAATGAATTACTTTACAGAAAGGGTGATTAGAGGTTGGAGTGGGCTGTGCACGGAGATGGTGAAGCCACAGCCCCAGACGGGACTGGATGTGGCGCTTGGTGCCAAGGTCCCGGTGTTAGGTCATAGGTTGGACTCCGAGATCTCACAGGTGTTTCCCAACCTAACTGATCTGTGATTCCGTGATTACATTTCACTGTGCGATATCCCATTGCTTTCGGAAGGAAAGGAAGCCTCATCCCTGTCACTTTGTCACCACCCCGGATGGGCACAAAGGCACATTCCATACACTCAGAGGGCCTGTGTGTCCCTGGGAGAGGGACAGAAAGAAGTGCCGGGGCTATGTCCCGGCCAGCCGCCCTGGCAGTCTCACATTGCCTCTGGTGTTCAAAGGGAACGCCCTGTTCACCTGCTGCTGCTGCTGCCCATCCCTGTCCTGTCCCCAAGCAGGGACGGTGTTCATCCATTTCTTCCATGATCCAGCTCTGCTGAGATTATCTGCCTTGCTGGTGGGGCTCTCAGCAGAGCTGAAGGATGGTGAGCAGCAGTAGGATGTGTCTGGGGGCCAAGGATGGAAACACATCCCTGTTAAATGGGATGATCTGTTTCACTGTCTTATCCCGTGTAAGTGCATCTGGCAGGACAGCAACTCAAGGGTGTAGGCTGAAGAAGTGCTGCGGGCATGGCCTGGAGGAAGGGCTTTCTGTGGAATGTGCCGAGAGGAGAAGGGCTTGGGAAGTCCTGAGAGCAGGCACTGATCCTTCTAGTATCAGTACTCCTCCCAAGGCACCTAGCCTGGAAGACCTTGGCCTTCCATTTAGCCATGCTGGCGTAAGAGATGGGATTCAGTTTCTAAAATAATATAAATTGAAAGCTTGTGTTCTTAATATGGACCAAGTAATAGAGGTGATCCCTGATCCACATTACTGATGGCAAATAAACCCAGATCCCACAGGTGTAAAAGGTACATATATAGCAGTTAAAAAATGATGATTTGGGGGAAAAAAGCAAGGTCTACAGCCAGGTGGGGAGTGATCTGAAATCCTTGTTGATAGAGCAGCTATTCAGTAGCAGACTGGATCACAATGAGAGGTCTGCTTGCAAGATAAAATGCTAGAACAGTAAAGCCGATGGAAGAGGATGCCAGTGAGCTGCTTAATATGGCTAGCATATTCAAGGAAACAAAGGTTTTCTTGGAAGTTTAGGCCAATTTAGAATTTACTAACAACTGCAGCAAGGACTTTAATGTTAAGATTTAGAAAAAAGATCAAAGGATTGCGAATCGCCAAGGAAGTAAACTGTGAATGTGTGTGGCAGGGTGAGCTGGAGAACTTGGGAAAGCATGGACCTCAGACTAACCAGCAGATTTTCTGTTTCTGATCTGCTGCCAAAAATGGTATTTGTTCATTTTTGGGATGAAGGTTACAGTTAGAAATGATCACATCTAAAATCGTGCCTTAAATTGAGGGACAGTTTGCTGGGTGCTAATCACCTAGGAGTTCACCCAAACAAACCTGTGATGCTTCTGTCCAGGTGGTCTTTTTTGTACAGCCTGCACCCAATAACAAACTGCTGAAGACATCGGAGCAAAAAGAAGAAACGTGTTTTGAAAGAGAAAGCTCTTCTTTTCCTGTAAATTTCAGAAACAAAAGCCACTCTGATACTGTGCTTACTGGAACAGTGTTTGCAGAACTGTAGAAATGGACTTCAGAGCAACAATAAGTTTCCCCAATGACTAAGATAGCAAAAAATTGCCTGACTCGTGCTCACTAATGCAGCCATCTGAAATTATTCTATCCAAATTAAAAGGTTTCTGGTCAGAACAGGAAAGCTAACAGTTTAGAAGATGGAATACTTTATAGGAAGTGGGATGGGTACAAGCATTAATTGACAAAGGCAATTTTGAAGTCACAATGATTTTAAAACAAATTACCATTTCAGGGTAGGAAAAACCTTAGTCTAAGAAAAAGATGGGGGTAAAATACTCTTGGGGCATGAAGCATAGTAAATGTGCTGCAGAAGAGTGTTTCTGTGGCTGCAGAAGAGTGTTTCTGTGGCTGCACAGGGCACTGTATTTTGTGGACACGAGTGTGTGGGATATTCTTGGGCTCAAAACATGTAATGAAAAAGCAAGGGTATGCGGTCCTAGTGCAGACTGAAATAAAATGACTTCTCAGCCAGATTTGATTTCTGAAATGGATCACATTGCATTCAAGAAGGAGGGTTGGGGCCCCAGCTCCCTCAGTGGGTCAGGGGGGTTGGATTCTGGAGGAGATACCTTACTGCAGCACAGTCTCACAGTGTAAAGGGAAGAGTTCATTTTTTTCCCTTTGAAGAATGACTCTTCTGGGAGCAGGCAGAGCATATTCCATTTCTTTTAGATGGCTTATAAAATAGCTATTAAATGGTCAATACAAGCATAAAATATACCTGTCATTCTTTATGTTTGGATTTGAGTAAGAACCCCAGTAAAAATCATGCTTTGAATTCCTAAAGAGGGCTGAAGGGATTTGGGCTGTACTTAAATTACTGACTCTCAGTCTACTTGTGTAATTCTGTCCTGTTGGCTCATAAATGTTCATAGAGATGCAGAGATTCCAGACTAAAAGTGACAATCTAGTTTGGCAGGTAAGAACATCAGCCTTTGATAAATAGTGATTGCTACTGGAAAACTAGATTCATGACCAAGGCAGAACGTTGAGATTTCCTGAGCTAAGGGAGAGGCTGTGTCATTTAACCATAAAAGTTGAGTTTCCTACTTTCCTTATTAAAATTGATTATATTAATGTTTGCTATTGTATTTTAGATGATGCATAAAGAACACAAACTGCATTGTGGGCAATAGGAAAAAAACTACTAATGAAGGATCAATAGAAAAAGACAACATTTGGAAGGAGAAAGAAAAGTGTTAAAGAAGATGTATTAAATTGACTTGCTGTGCAGCAAGTATTTGAGTTTCTTCTAGCAAAGAGGCTGAATACTCAGGAAACAACTCCCACCAGCATATCTTTTATCCCACCTTTCATTTGGGAAAGACACAGTAGGAAGGAATTAAATCACACCTCGAAGTCAAAGGGTAAATTAAAGCACTTCCAGATTGTTCTGTTTATTCTCATGGGAATTCTCTTTTGTATACAAATTCCTTTCCATAGTAGTTTAAGTGACCCATCCTGTCTACAGTGTATTTTAAATAGCAACATACCAGAGAGAGGAAGGAGTAGATGCATTTTGTATGCATTTCTTCATGTGTGTCTTTCTAGAGGCAATTGCATGTTTTTCTTACTTGTTTGTCGTTTCAATTCAAAACACAAGATAGGACCACCAATGCAGAAACAGATTTTGTTATTCCTGGAGTAATCAACAATGTTGGCATGCTAACAATGCCTAAAAGTCTTCATGAATAACTCTATGAGAACACATCTTCACTTGTTAGTCAGCCCTCAAAGCTGCCAAGGCATCTTGGATACAGCTTGAAGAGCACTTAAGAAACACCAAAAATATCATTGCATGAATGGCTTTGTTAAGTGCTGAACACTTGAAATAAATACATTTGTTACTAATTCTTTATCTACTGTGAGTTTTAGTGATAACTCTGGTTTTTAAGCCAGTTTTCACACAGCAGATACTTACACATGTAAATTAATGTTGGTTTCATGAGTGTTGGACACTTCCAGAAGAGACGGAAGTTTGGCCCAATTAAAATTAGTGATGAAACTCCAGCAGGGTCATCTAGACGCATAAAAGCAGCAGCATCATCACCATGGCTAGGCTTCACAAACAAAGATTTGGGAAGGGCTCTACTGACGCTTGCTGCAAGCATGCTGGTGGCTAAAAAGACCACCGCGAGATAGGCAAGTCCAATAGCAAAAAGCACAGTGGAAAGTCTCCATCGGCACTACTGGCGACGCACGGTTCTTCCTGCGTTGCCTTTTTTCCTCCAGACTGATTCTGCGTGTTCTCAAAGGAAGCAGCAGCGTTATGGATGGTGTGTCTCCATGTATCCCAACTGGAGGCCAGAGTGGACCACCGATGGTGGTCAATACAGCCAAGGCTGAGGTATTGTTTCAGGGAGTCCTTGTATCTCCTCTTCGGGGCTCCTCTCTTGTGGCAGCCAGTGATAAGTTCCCCATAGAGCACAATCTTAGGAAGGCAGTGATCCCCCATCCTGGAGACATGCCCTGCCCAGAGCAGCTGCATTTTCAGCAGCATGGCCTCGATACTGGTGATCTCTGCCTGTTCAAGGACAGACACATCAGTCACGTAACCAGACCAGTGGATGTTTAGGATTGTACGGAGGCAGCGCTGATGGAAGCGCTCGAGGAGTCGCAGGTGGTGGCGGTAGATGACCCATGATTCAGACCCATACAGAAGAGTAGACAGTACAATGGCTCTGTAGACACTAATCTTTGTGCTTTTCTTCAAGTGTTTATTGCACCAGACTCTTTTATGGAGTTTTCAAAAGCTCTGTATGCCTTTGCTAACCTGTTGTCTCTGTCAATCTTACCATCTGAGGAAATGATGCATCCCAGGTAGCTGAACTGCTGGACTGACTTAAGCTCTGATTCACCTATGGTGATGTGGGGATGATGGAAGACTTCGAGGGCGGCCTCGTCAGCAATGCATAGACCCTTCTGATAAGAAACCCTTCCTTGATAACTCAGAAACACTTTTTCCTCCAAAAACTATTTGAAGCAAAATAATCATTTTTTTCTTGCTCTTTATTCAAACAGGATTTTTTTTAATCCATTTGTAATTTTGAAATAACTGAGCATATGTTTTATGTGAAAACATTCAGTCTATGTGCTGCTTGGGAACTCTTCACTGTGAACTTTAATTTGAGCACTCAGCATTTTTAATTTAAGCTGCGCAATTGCATGCCTGACTCGAACTATTTCCATTCCCTGGCTCCATGACTTGATTTGTGCTTTATGGTTCTGTTTTAATCCAAAATCAATTTCAGCTGAATCTTTACCTATGCAGATAAAATTGCAGGAGGAAGTACTTTATGTTTAAGCTGCAAGTTTGAAATCCACCATCTGAAAGAATATTCAATAATTTTGAGTTGATTAGGGAGCTCTTGTGCAGGAAATGGGAGACTCAGGTTCTCTTTTTTCCTCTGCCTGCAGAGTTTTAAACTCCAGCCCAGGC
This sequence comes from Anabacerthia variegaticeps, assembly GCA_035583185.1. Lineage (NCBI taxonomy): Eukaryota > Metazoa > Chordata > Aves > Passeriformes > Furnariidae > Anabacerthia > Anabacerthia variegaticeps. Next base: position 87,632,410 of record JAWWEW010000001.1, on the reverse strand, counting down.
TATGGCTATTAGGAGTAGAGGGGGGGTCTTCCTCTCCTCTGGCTAAAGTTACCTTGCTTTGTTATAGGGATTGAAGATTCACTCAAAGAAAAGGGACCAAAAGCAAGGTCTGATGGTTTTAGTGAGAGTGTGTTTAGTGACATGCAGGATGGTAGGTGGTTTGTGTTCTAGTCGTACTCCAGGAACAATGCAAAAATTGTATATGTAAGTAGTTACTCATATATAACCCCCCCCCCATATTGAAAAAAATCAAAAATTTTCTCATTAAAAATCTGTTTCAGATAGAAAAGATGTATGTTGGAGTATCTGATGATGTGACACTTTTTAACATGGCATTTGACCTGAAAGATGCTTGGAAAAGCTAATTTCTAAATGTGCTTTCAGGCCCTATTATAATCCTTTTGTGCAAGAAGCCAAAACGTCAGCAGTATTTTTAGGGACATCACTGAGCATTGTGGTACACAGATCTATATATACTAGGCAAAGAGAAAACCTCAAACCACAAGGTCCCATTTATAAAAGTGTCTTTAAACATATTTGATGAATTTGTTTTCCTCCAGAACTGGTTCAGCTCCACTCATTTGTCTGTATCCTGAGTTCTGCATAATTTGTTTTCTCATGTTCCCATATGTTTCAAACACTCAGTGAGCTCTTTGCAGTGCTTTCTTTCCAATTGCCTACAAAGTTTCTCTTGTGTCTGACTATTTATTGCCTTCTAAGTATTCTGCACATCCTCAAACTCTCTTGTTATTCATCCCATCTTCTGGTTTCTTCTGAAAGCTTTTAAATACATTTTAATGATGCATAACAGCAATATAATGAGCCTAATAGCATGCTATTGATTTTCATTTGAAACACTGACATTTGAACGTTTCAATAGCCTTTTAACAGTGTGTATATTTAATGTGACTCAAAGACAAGGCAAATGCAACACAATGTCTCCCTACTTAAAAAACTTCACAGTCTCTGTCTACTGAATGTCTTTCCCCCTCGCCCACAATGTTTGTTGCAATCAGCCGCATTAGAAGTATGTAATTTTCCATGTCTTAAAATAAGCAAGCCATAATACCATAATACTTTATACAAGGAATTAAAAGGGAAAAACACAAAATTGCAGTATCCAGACACAGCTTTGCTTATCTGTTCGGGTCCTGATAAAAATATTAATGATTGCCATTAAGTCAGAGCTGTCAGAGAATGGAACATGTTAGCTCTGGAGTGAAGTAAACTGCCCAAGGATGCCCTCTAGACAGGAGATACCTGAGTTATGGGACAGGCTTATTCAAGCCAAGTGGGTGAACTAAGAAATATAAAAAGAAAAATTATATCAGCAAACATACACACCAGCTAGATAACGGTTCCCTTTTGATGAATAATCACTAGTTACATCCTATGGAGAGTTTTGTTTTCAGGAGTGGTTTCTGAGAAGTCAATGTTCAAGATGTGATGCAGCCATACAATGCCCTGACTGGCCTGCATGTGTGGCTACTTGGATTTAGAACTACTAAGCAGCATTGCCAGGCTGCATCAGCCATATATTTTGCTAGTGTTAGAAGTAAAGACCTTCTTTTTCCAGTGCTGCAACATGTTTTTTCAGGGAGTGTTTATAAAAGGTCAATACAAGTCAAGTTTACATGAGTTAAGCAACCTTACCCTTCTGTCTTTTCACAGCATCACTCATATTCTTTGCACATCAATCATCTGTACAGCAACATAAATGTGCACGACACTATCAAGATATTAGGAAATACTCTTTCTGTCCTGTGGGTTGATTGAACATAAGGTAGGACACAGAGAAAGAGAGAAAAGCAAAAGACCAGAGAAACAAGGAAGAGTTATGCTTTTGTAAGGTCTTCAGTTGGCTTGCTTTCCCAGTGTAGAGCTGTTGGTTTGTAGCCACATCAACCCAGAGAATCATCTGACAAGTCATGAGTCAGACTTCATTGCAGTTGCATATAATTAGATGGAGGCTTTGCTATCAAGCTTAAAAAAAAAAAAAAATCAGCTTCTTTCATTGCCATTTTGTTCAGATGTTTTTTCAGCCTCTGTGGTTTTCTTTCAAGAACATGATACAAGTAAGGTCAGGAGAAAAATTTTTGAGAATATATAAGTGATTATGAAGTCTGAGATGCTTTTTGGATTATTAGTAGTTCCCAGTATTGAGGCTGAAATTATAGTACACAATTTTCAGAGGTTACCTAAGAAATTCAAAACTGGTTTATCAAGTAAAGTACCTAAGACAGGCATAAGGCATATGTTTTGTTATTAAAATGTAGGTAAAGATCTATTTTCACCCATACCAGAGACACCTCTACCAGAGATGAACAAGAAGACCATCTTAGTCTGTCTTGAATAGATGGTGATAGTAGTGAGTAACTCTCCTGAAAACAGTAGAGCAGGACATGGATATTAAACCAGTCTGAGAAGAAATCTCAAATGCATATAGTTGAAAACAGAAAAAATTACTTTTACTTTTTTATTTAAGGTAGGTCATATCAACAGTCTCCTGGAAATACCTAATTCTCTTGATGGTGGTTTAGGGATTGTAGAACGATGAACTCAGATGTCTCATTTTTGACCTCTAAGTTAGGATAGATCAATCCCATCCCCTGGGGAAGCACGATCAAGTTTGACATTGAGTTAAAGTTCACTCCTGGTAAGAGCCTAGTCATAACTGCAGGCAAGATACTTGTTCCTTTTCTAATCTTCCAGTGGTGTGTTGCATCCCTTTTTCTCAGACTGTGCTGGTCTTTTATATTTTAAACTCAATTCTTCAGGACAATGACTGCCTCTATTGACAGTCCTCAGTACCGCGTTTTCAGGAAGTGGGAAGTATTTCTGTAATGGAAATTCTATCGTGTCTCCAAAGAAGGGGCTTCCATGCATACATGATTGAAACAAAACTCACAGGTAGTGCAAAAGCAAAGGAGATGTACAATACAACTGCTTCTGTTCTCCCCACCTGCCAAGAGGGAAGTCCCCTGCTGGCTCATGCTGTACAAACCATTCTCTTCTTTTGATGTTACGTCCTTGCTTGTGTCTTACAGTAATCAGAAGTTTCTAGAGGATGTGGAACTTTGTTTCTCGTCTGTTAAGTATGACAATAAAAGGCCAAGTTCCCAGCACTGCCGGTTCAATGAAACTGAAGGGTAGTAAATTCACATATCATAAACAAAAAGCATTTTAAATTCAGTGTACATAAAATGAACTTACTGCTACAGGCTGTCATTGAAGCCAAGGTTGTAAGGAGGCCAACACATTTTAAAAGATAACAAAATATCTAGAGTAAATGCAGGAAAAGAAAAATTTAGAAGGTGTATAAGTGCTTCTTCAGTTTACACAATCTCTTAATGATGGATGAGACCGTTTTGGGGATTATTTCCTCTGTTGTAGCTTGTCTTGGTCACCATTAGACAGGAATTTCTAGATGATAAATATGAAAAAATATAGCAATTTCCATGTTGCTCACTTACACCTGAGAGAGTGTGCTCACCTCAAAGTGCATGAAGGATTTGGTCTAAAGCACATCATCCATCACTGACACAGTAAAAGGGCATTCATTCTGTAGGGGTGTGAAAAATTGCCCAACAGGCAGCTCGTTTGCAGGGCAGCAATATATACACGTCGGTAATGTGGCATTGGTGTAAAAGGCTCTGCATTCATTCCTCTGTTCCTGTGAGCCTAAAAGGATTCCAGATTTTGAAATTCACGTACCTCCTGCTCTTCCTTTTAATTCTTTGCTCAAAATCCAGTGCAAACTTCCTCTCCCATCATGACTATTTATAAGTATACATAGAAACAAATGTTTTGTAAAGATGTGAGAGACATTCTGCTTTATTCCCAGGGGTGAATAAAGCCTTTTATTTTTAGCCTGGTTTCCTAAGGAAATGACACTGATGCAATCACATTGTCTATTTGTCTGTCTATCAAATCAGCCCCCTTCCCCTCTTCCCTCCCCCCATCAACTTCTCATTAATCTTTTTCAGCTAGATCTGAAAGAATGGCAAAATTCTTTCAAAAGTGTTAAATGCACGTTAGTTTTATGAAAATCAGTGTCTGGGCGAGAGGAGAGGTCTTGTCAGTTCCCTTATGGGAGTAGTCAGTACTGGTTGAATTCAGCGGGTGGACAGCAACAGGTTGGCCTGTCACCCTGGGCACAGCTGTGATGCACGTGGTCTCCTGAAGGTGGAAGAACAAGGGGCACTGGGGTGGGAGTTCAGAGGTACTTCTGGAGGGGCTTTCCTGTGTACTTGGCAGTATTTCAGGGGTGGAGGGAGAGATGGTGGCACAGGGGAAGGGAAGGAGCGAGGTCGTGGGACATGTGGGATGCAGGGGTCAGAGCACCCTTGGGATTTTTCTTTATATCCCAAAGGGGCTGATTGTTAAGGTCATATTCTGGGGAGCTTCTCAGTGGTGGCTCAAGGAACATGGTGGAAAATGAATGCAAAGTCAGTACCAGAGAAGTGGTCATCACTGTATTTGCCATTACCTGACAAGTGTTAAAGTGTTTCCCAGGTAATTCTTGTCATGGAAAATCAAATAAACTGGAGAAATAAGGAAAGGTTCACATCTTACTGGTTAATTGATAACCCCACTGCAAGTGCATGTGCTGCCTCAAACAAAGAGGGCAGTTTTGCCCGTACATTAAGTTGTGGGTTTTTCCAGTGTCACTTTACCTACCAAACATACCAAGTATATTCAGACCAAGGCAGAAGGCCAGCCTTTCCCCTCTCTGCCTGACCAGCTGCCTGTTTCACTGTAGGATATAGTTCTGAGCAGTGCATGTGTGTTTCTGTGTTGGAGGGAAGTATGTAGCAAAATTATTTATTTACTGTGTTTACAGAGATGTCTGGAAAATAGTCCATATGCCTGCAAGAAGTCTGAAGATAAGGCTAAGATTATAAGCCTAGTGCACAAGTTAATATTTCTGTTTTGACATGCATATTTTCTTATATTTCAGCATCACAACATTGTCCTCGGTGACCTGTATTTTAAGTTTAAGTGGGAATGGAAGTGTGTAAACACCTTGGAGATAAGTAGCATGATGCCACATTATGGGAGAAGGGGACACAGGTAAAAGGAAAAGCAGTTCTAGTTTTCAGACAGCTTCTGCAACTTAGTCTGACATCTGCTAAAGCCTTCCCAACATCCTTAATGTGATGTTTGAGATTTTTTTTTAATGGAGAAATTGGTAGGATCATTTAAGAGAATAAGCTTCCTTAAGTTCCTCCCTATTCACTAATATGCTAGTCAGCAGATAAGGCTTAAACACCTTTTTAGCAAAGAGATAAGGTCTCTTGTTAGAGCTCTGGGACGCAGCTTCTTCTGATAGGGAATTCCAACAAGTCAATACTCTAAAAATGCATTTAAACCAGTATTGATAATGTGCCTTACCTTCAGTCCTACTCTTCCTCACTGAACCCAAGCTACTTGTTTCTCAAATTCTTTCAAGCTTAAATCTGAAGTGTCTGAGTGTCTAGAAACTACTGTCTTGCAAGGGATTCAGAACAGGCTAATGGGTAAAGATAAAAGAGATAAAAAAGCAGTATCCCTCTTCTGATGAACAGTGTAAATAAGAAAATTCTCTTCTTCCCCATTCACAAAAAAAAATAATTTCATTCTTAGATAAGATGACAAGGCAGGAATCTGTTGCCTCAGAGTGGGAGAGAGGAGGTGGAAAGGGAGGGGACAAAGCTTCCCTTTTCTTGTACAAGTGCCTACTGATTTTGGACACAGGTCCAAATTTTTTAAAATACAGTTGGCCTGGAAGTGCCAGGAGAGAGGACTGAAGAAATGCCTGCAGAATGAATGTCTTCCTCTCACATGCACAAAGTGTGATGCACACTAGCAGTGCAGAGATATGAGACCCTGTGGTGTCCTTTATTTCTCTTGCTGTCCCTGCCTGTCACCAAATACTAACATCCTTAACTGACGCTCTCATTGAAGGTGTGAAGGTGCAGAGTGCTGTTAACACAAATGACATGGAGCACACTGACATCCAAACAAGTTTGGAGGCTGAGCCATTTTGCTTTCAGCAACTGAAAACATTTTGCAAGTATTTAATATATAATTAAGCCTTCTTTTCCCATCAGGTGATCTGACCTCAGAATATAACTTTACATGCCAGAACAGAGGATGGTGAGGTGGGTCAAGTAATGTAATAATGGGAAGAAACATTCTATTTGTAAGTATACTGTTGGAAATAAACTAAGTTCTTTCTCCAGAGGAGAAACCCTAGCTTTCTTTGGGATCCTTGTTTTGTCCATAAATGTTTCCTTGTGATCAGCCACCATCTGCAGATCTATGTCCCTGACTGTCAGCCATTCCTGCATTTCTTGCAGAGATCACACCAAGGACAGACACATATAGTCAGTGTAGTTGGAAAAGTGCACTCTCCCTCAGCCAGCTACTATTTCACATGTATTAGCCACCAGAGTCTGTGGTTTGACATCAGCAGCCACAGCACAAACTTCTTACTATCACAGCATTAGCAATTGTCTAATCAACATGAAAATGGTTACCTAAGCCTGGCTCAGCCATCCCCTGGTTAGTAGTGACGACCCATTCATGCACTGGGCCTACTCTCTGATGTACTATAGCATTGTGGGTCAGAGCAAGCTCTTCAGAGGGCTCCATGCAGGCAGCATTCCCTATGCAATAACTCTGTAGCTGTTGCTCATCACCTCTACTCTAGATCTTGATGTAATTTCACAACCCTGCAACACCAGAGACCTCAACTAGCAAGGGCTGAGGCAAACAACAGCTGTCTCCATTCAGCTATGTCAGCAGCACCATTTCTTTGCCAGGACATATCACTGTCAAGTAAGGGTTAAAAAAGACCACTGCTGAAATGCCCTTTGAGGCCAGAGCCTTCTGCGTGCCTTCTGAAATAACATCACAGTCCAAAACAGGAACAGCTCATTCACTGGTGCAGGATCCATGGGCAGCAGCTGGAGAGGACATGAGAGAAAAAGCTGAATCAGAAGCATTTTATTTTTGGTAGTTTAATAATGGACTAGGAACGTCTGTGAGCTGGAGTTTGGGAAGGACAAACATGTCTTTCCACATCACACAGTGAAACAGTTTGTTAGATACTTCATACTAGTGATGCTTTGGAGTGCTAGCCTCCCTCCCAAAACTCCTCATGTAGACTTGTATCCAGAACTGTGAATCAAATGTGTGCTTTTGGGCCAGTTTGGTTTGTCTGGGTATTCACACCCACATATGTAATTCACGGTAAATCCTACAGCAGGAAATGGGCTAAAGTGTAACTTGGCAGAGCTGCAAATGTGTGGCAGAACTGAAAGCAAAGCATCAGGTTTCCCAGGTCCCAGGGCTGCTTTGCCATCAGAAAAGGACAAAGGAATAACACTAATAGCTTGAATTCAGTTTCTCCATTCACTTGCTGCTTTTGCCCTTTAGGTATACAAAGTACCTGTATGGATGTACATGGTCCTGTATTTTTGTAGGCATGGTTTTTGTCTTTAGAAGATGGCATGCCCCAGCAAGCTCCTTGGTTTACAACATCCTTCATCTGGCCAAAGGGAGTTGCTGCAGCTTCCACAGGCCGTGCCAGGGTGGAATAAGGTTTATGTCCCATTGGCACAAGGCAGATGGGCTGAGAGCTATGCTAGCATAGTCTGATAGTATGGCAATGCTTCTGAAAATGCTATCCTGTTAAGGTCCTGAGTCTTGTTGCTGGACAACACAGACAGTTATGAGACAAGGCACTGTGTCCTTCAGATGTCTAAATCTGTACCATGAATGGAGCAACTCTTATACACCTACCACTGTGAGTATAACCTTGTAAAAGGGAGCATGGAGAAATGTCAATACTGTGTTTAGATAAATGGTCTCAACTGAAAAAAGTAGGTTTGTTCAGTGCGGTTTATTTATGATCTGAATGTTGAGAGTATTTCAAGCATCTACTTGATCAACAAAAGAAGAAACCACTCTGTATTTACACAGTCTTGTACCAACCTCCCCTTTCCCAGTAACTCTTAAACCAGTGGCTGTTTTCAACCAGAGAGGCCTGGAAGAGATGGAGTTGTACAATCTCCATCAGCTGGAGGTCTGGCAGAGGAGAAGGGCCCTGCAATGGAGTCTGTCCTCATTTTTGCTCCCGGGTCTCTCAACTCTAACCAGTTTTCATGCTTTCACTTCTTGGCCACTCTGCAGCTGTGTTGGAGCAGTGGGCCCCAGCAGGGAGTTCTGGGGAGGGGGTCCAAACCACACTGGAAGGAGAGGAGACAGGTGGCATTGTGGGAAGAGGGGATTGAAGGTGTAAAGGCAACGTGGGTACGTGGAGAGAGGGTACAGGGAGGCCATTATAGTAAGGGAAGGCAGAGAGGAGAGCAGAGCCTGTTACAGGTTCTGCTGGTTTTGCTGCCTGCTAAATCCTCTTCTTTGACATGTGAAAGGAATGTGAAGGTGCAAGACAGCAGGAATTAATAAATAATCAGTAATAATCAGTGCTTTTCAATTCCAAGGGTTTTGTAAACATCAATGAACCTTCATGAGTTGTTGGAGAGGTATTTAAGCTGTATTCCATTTTCATAGATAAGGAGATGAAAGCTCTGGCTCAAGTCCAAAGTTTTCAAAGGCAGAAACTACTTTTAAGAGCTCCCTTTGACACTCAGCACTAGAACTCCAAAGGGATTGATTTCACAGTTGCCGTCATTGTCAACTGTATCCTGATTACTTCTGCAAAGCCAGGTCTAAACATGCACACTCAAAAGGAGAAAGTGCTTCTGAAAACTCAGGTTCTGTTGGCTTGTTGGTTTCTCCCAAAGTATATAAGGAGAAACTGGTTTATGAGAGAAATAGATATGTAAAAACATTTACATTTTTTACTATTGCACCATGACAAGAATGGAAACAAAGAGTTTGTGGGCTTAAGACAGAAAGGGCAAAGTAAAACAAAGATTTAAAAAAAAAGACTGCCAAGTACACCCATTCATCTGTGCAAATGGGAAGGGAAGCAGAGCATGTTTTGAAATCTTTCTACATCTCCCGTAAAGACTAGGCAGATGGTTTGGGTGCATTTCTGCAAGTGTGTGATGAATATTTTATTCCTGTAAGAATGCGAAACTTAAACGTGTGTGTAGTCACCACTTTGCTGAAGTGAGGGAGAAACAACATAGGACTTCATTAGAAACCATGTGAATTGGTAGTCCATAAAAGAAAAAGAAATGTTTACAGCAGTATCATTAAAAAAAAAAAAAAAAGAAGAGAGAGCTATAGCTATTTTCTTTGGAATTATGTATTCTCAATTTTAATTGTTCTGTGGCCAGGCAAAGACTAACATCTTGTTAGCCTACCTGCTAAAACATAGGTGGAGAAAAAGCCTCCAAATTCTGTTGAAATGGCAGGTGTCACATTTAAATTAGCTAGCAGCCAAAACAGGAGGAGATCACAGAGCTTTCACACAGAATACAGCAGTCAGCTAGAAGCAGAAATGTAGTGCTGATCAAAGAGAGTAAGTTCAAACCCAGTCCTAGGCATGTGCACCACAACTCCTACCCAGCAATATCAGTGATGTGCCAAGCACAGATTCAGCTTAACTTTAAGTGTCATAGCAGATCAGTGGGAAGATGTAAGAATCACAAAAGAAATGTTCCTTTGGAGATCCCTGGTGCATAAAAAAAGAGTAAAAAGTTGCCAGAAAAAGGTATCTTAAAGGGTCCCTCAAAGGCACTCACACATTTTAAAACTTGTCTTGAAGCATTGACACTTCTGTGACAACAAGGCTTGTGCTGTAATACAGTTTTGCTGCAGCTACAGCTCCCCATAGGTAGTTCAAAATCCTCAGGTGAGCAGGAGTGTTGGTTCCTCCCTACACCTTTGGCTGAACCGATGTGTTCACCCCTGGCACTGCTGGCAGCACCGTCAGTCCAAGCACGCTTATCTTGATGCTACTCAGGTGGTAACGTGGTGCTGAGCCCTGTGGTAGGAGATGCCAATTCTCTGCAGCTGCCAAATGGGTGGGCAGGATTCACAAAAATTGGAAACAATCGAGATTTAGGTGGCTTCAAGTTGGTTATACGGTCCCTGAGCGTGCAGGGTTATGACAAATCCCATGGAACAGTATGGCATCAGCCCCTGTGGCATAAAGGCAGGATGGAGATCATAACAACTTTAAGAGACATCATATACTTTCATGTGTTTCTGTTCTGCAACTCTCATGTGCCCTGAGTCATCTCTGACTAAGAAAAAGGCACAGTTAATTCATGTTTTTAAAAGGTCTTACTGTCTACACGAGGTGATATTCCAAGGAATGGTTGTTCAAAAGAAAAACAGAGTAAGCACCTAAAAGAAATTCTTAAAACAAAAGGAACCTCTGATTCCAAGTGGAGTAAAGCAAAATGGAAATTATTCCAGCTTCCTACCTTTAGACCATACTTTTGGCTAGGGCAGATTGTATCCAGATCCAGAAAAAGACAGCTATGGTAGGAATACCATTGCCCATCTTCATACAGAACCAAGATGGGTCACTATAAACAATACTGGCATACTTTTGGAGGTGGTTTGGGTTTGGGCTTTTTTTTTCCCTCAAATCACCTAAGTATTGCTGAATTCATGAAGAGTTTTTGATCTTGGAAGATGAATTAGTATGGGGATTTTGGATCAGGAAACAGCCCGGGAGGAAGCTGCTGCTAACAGCAGCTAACCCTGGACACTCCACTTCAGGCTTCCTTTGAGACTGCCTAGGACAAGTCAATGCCAGCAGCTGTATTTTCAGTCACGAGTTAGTGCAGTAACACCTTTTCCCCATCAAGGTCATTTGTTTTTGCTGCTGAAACACCACTGGTCTACATAAAATTACAATTAGAAAAAGGAAGGTTGCGGACTCTGTTTAGCAAGTTTTGGCCTTTCTCCTCCGGGCTTTTCACCTTGCCACAGGAGCCTTTACACCTTTACTTCTGATCCCACCTCCTTTGTTCTTGGCCCCACTATTTCTCTCTGTTGTTCAAGATCTTGTATCACCAAAATATAAGAATCCACTACATTCCAAAAGGTATAAAAATCACTGGTTGTTTGATTCATTCTCCCTAAAGACTGCCAATGCATTTTAGGAGGCCAACTCTTCCATTCCCATTACACTACAGCAACTATGCCAAGCCAAAAATAAATGGTATTCTTGGAATGCAGTTTCTTATAGAGGATTGGCCATTCCGCTTCTTTTGTACCAGAATAATTTTAGTGTCTTATCTCAATGTCAAACTGGGTAATATATAGAAATCCTGAGAGGATGGGGTCTACCCATAGCTATGTCTTTGAGAATGAAAATGCCTCTGAGGTGAGGGTTAGGTTCCTGGAGGATGGACAGGGAGGGTATTCTGGGTGGTGACATGAGAAAGACCTTCTTCTTTCCGTCATAACAGAAGTAATCAACAGCATGTCCTCTCAGCTTCCCAGGGTCAGTACCAGTGGGATTGAGCAAGCTGTGATAAACAGGGGTCTTCTGCACCTACTGAAGATGGAGAGGAAAGCCAGGGTGACTCAGCTCTGGCAAAGTGCAGAAGCATCATTAAGGATTGGTGGGGAGGGTGTCAAGTGATTGACAGGGCAAGTTGTGGTCACACCCCTCTGCTGTCCTTTGCAGAAATAGCGGCCATGAACCCCCAGCCTGACTTTCCTCTCAATCTGTGTGTGCTGAAGGGATCTGCTGTGTGTGAGTAAAAGGCTAAGGGGTTGGTTTTTTCCTCCTGTTTTGGAGAACTGTAAGTATAGTGAGACACAAAAAAAGATGGAGTTTACTGCCTTAAACCACATGTGTGTATTATTTTAATCACGTCCTGAGAGAGGCTGTTTTCTTAGGAAATGTTTGTTAAACACCTTGAAATGTGATAACCTTTCCAGTGTCACAGTAACTGTGTGGTTCCCAGAAGAGGTCTGACAGTCCTAAATTGCAGAAGTGGGTGTTGCAAGTGGAAGTGAGGGAGTGATGCTGGAAGTAAAACAAGAAATGGAATCAGCAGTACAATAATTTTGGATATTGCTTTTCTAAATATGTCATCAAAAGACCTGGTACTTTAAATACAAAAATGTACGTTATAATGTTGTTGACAGGGGAAAAGCCATGAAATGTGATTGCATAAAACTGAGTCAGGACCTCTAATGTGTTTTTGCAGTGTTGCCTATAGCTTAATTACACTTGCTCCTGTGTGTATTATATCTTCTTACATCTTCATTATTGCACAGGCATTAATTTAATCAGAGATAATAAATGCAACCTCTGGAATTAATTACAGGTCATAACAGTTTTGTTACTTTACTAGAACAGTCACGAAGGCAAAAACATATGGACCCATAAACATTAACTGGCTTTTGCAATCCAGCCATTACAGGAGAAAGACAATGAAGATTAAATTACTTGGAGATGTAGCTGAGAATGCTCAGGCAGTTTGCAGTGTTTCCAAGGCTCAGCAGTTCTTGGTGTGGATGACCTTGACTACTACATTTCCGGGATCCTTTCAAGTCCAAACGCTTCTTGTGTTTGAATCTATTTAAAAGATCTAAGTTTAAGAACTGGTTTTGCAGATTCCTGAGATCTGATCTGTCTGGCAGGAGGGGTCTTTGCACGGTTGTTTCAATGGAGGCATGCTGCCAGGAGTTGGGATCTGCGTGTGAATTACCGTGATTTCCCTTGGGGCCCTCCTGTTTCTGCCAAATTTGAAGTGGACTTTCTGTGAGTGAGAAGCAAACATGGCCCCTTTCCAACAGCACAATGTCTGGGAGGGTGCCTGACAGGAAAAAACGTTGCAGAGGAGCCTTTCAAAGCATCTTAAAAAATCTCCTTTTGTAGTGAAGAAAAGTCATTACCTGGGCATAGAAGGCAGAAGGTATCTTGCTTGGTTGCCTAATCTTTCTGATCACAGAGTTACATTAGAAAGTAATTCCATCTTGAATGAAATTATCTTATACTATTATTAAAATGTCTCTAGTCCCTTGGTGGACTATTCATGGTAAAAAAACTTTCTGAACGACGTGATTTGCTTAGTAGGCTTAGTACTCCATCTAACCTTTCCTTTCTTAAAAAAAAATAAAAAAAATCTCTTACTGCATTTAGTGAATTACTTTTTTAATGCAATAAATACATCTTCTTTGTGTTTAACATACTGACCCTTGTAAGCAGCTATTTTGTGTTCCACTTCAGTTGTCACTTTTGTCTGAGCTACACATATATCAGCCCCATCCAATGTGAGTCCACAAGTCAAATTTAAACCCTTAATAATTGCTGTTGTTCTTTTCTTAATCTGTCTCCACTAGATCTACATTGTTCAAGGACTGAAGTACTCTGAAATTAATATGATATATCAAGAATGGTGCTTTCGCACTTCGATACAGGAGGACTGTTATCTATCTGGTCTGTCATGGGGATTTGTCTCCAAACTGCAGTCAATGTAATCCTACACTACATGGAAAGCATAGCAGTCTTAGCAGTGGGGGGTTTTCAAGGGTGACCCAGTGCCTGGAGCAGCTGGGTGCTGACAAAGTGTGTCACCACATCTACTCCTTAGTTCAGGGGAGGTAGGAGATATGGTATTTTCAAAATCCAGCCACATAATAATATGGTGAATCTGAAGACTTGTGGCTTCATTTCCTTAGAAAAGTCCCTTCCCTGCTATCAGAGTGCTCAATGGTTTTCAGCCAGGGGACTGTGGAGCTCCACACTGGTGGAGGGCTTCAAGGTGACATGCTAGGCTTCAAGATGATATGCTACTAGGAAAAGTAAATGTATTGATGCCTGATGACAACCGGTCTACAGGAGGCTGAAACCATAGTGGAAAACTTTGGGGACTGCAGAAAATAGAAGGTTGAAAATAGCAGCTGTTGATTAATCTCTGTGAGGCTTTTTTTAAAAAAATTTTTTTCCCTGCCACCCAACACATTATTTTTCTGCACTCACTGCCTCCAATAAGTCCAAACTCAGGCTCATCTGAGAGTTTCAGGAACTGTTTTGGTAATTGAGTCAGCTCACTGATTAGGGCTTTTTCAGACACTAATTAAGACAAATGGTAAAGAATCAAAACTGGAAACATGGAGATGATTGGGCTGTGCACCTGCAAAATGCTAGCCAAATTCCAGCTCTTTTTTTTTTAAAGTATAAATAAATTAATCTCCATCTTTAGGCTCTTATTTCGTGATAAATGCAAATTGATCTCCCTACAGCCTCTTGCCTGACAGATCAGCCTGTTTCTTTCCCTCAGGCCAGGATATATGTTTGCACCCTACAGTCACATGACTAAAGAACTAATGTAGCTGAAACAAATACATAAAAGTCAGTTTTCAACTAGTTTAGTTAATGCATTCACTACAGAATATCTGACAGGGGCAGAGAGGGAGTGTGGGCAACCTCTTTTTGTGGCAGCCCGTATGTGCATCAGCTTCAATAATGCACCTGCAAGCTCTGGAACCTATCCTAGAGCATTGCACACTCACACTCTTCTAAGTTTGTTCAAGTATTTCCAGCCCCCTTCTGACGTAGGCTTGAGAGAGTTCGGTGCCCTCTTCAGGGGCCAGACAGGCAGGAGGCCCAGACCACCACAGCTGCCTGTTTCCTGCCGATGGAAGCATCATTCATTTTAATGTACAGGAGGAATCTGCCTTCCCTCAGCACCTCAGTGACATCCAGAATAAAAATTATATATGATTGATGGATGAAAAAGATGAAGCCATGCAAAGTTAAAGGGCATGACTAGGGCTGGGAAGGCAGTCAGTAAAAAAGGGAAGAAAGTTGTCCCTGTGACTGTTCCCTGTGCCATCTATACTCAATTCCATGAATGCTCAGGATCTCTGTAGTTTGTTTTCAATATGCTCCAGTGTAGGCTCAATGACAGACTCCCTGCCTTGTGCTATTGGTACTGAAATTCAGAAAAGATACACAGCATCATAAATAACTCAAACACAGTCATTTCAGAGCATATGCTAAGGGTGGCATAAGGCCAGAAACCTTATTTTCTTTCAGTTCTTTCCTTTCAAATACATCTTCCTTTTTTTTTAAAGCTATTTTTCTCTGGCCTACTAACCTTAAGTACCTTCAAGCAATTGAGTGAGATAGTCCTATCTTTTCTAGACTACATTAGAGAATAAATAAAAAGGTGTGTAACTTCTCACAGCACTCTGTCTTTTGTCTAATGATCTACTAGATGTTCATCCTCCCTGGTTTTACTTACCTCTCCAGACACTAGCATTTGGAAACTATTGCCTCACGGGAAACTTCAGAAGATCCTCACATCATTGAAATCCTCTTCAAATACTGGCTGTGAAAATAGCCAGTACATCACTGCAGGACTTTCTCCATGAACATAAACCTTTTGTTAGCTGTTGCCAAAGACTATCTAGTTTTCAGGTAGAAGCTGTGCCTCAGGATGTCAGGGAATGCTGCACTCAATGCCACACTGAAAAAGAAGGATGTTCCTGCTTTCAATAGATGTGTTTATTACAATATATATTAGAAAGTGCTTTGACTTACTCTGTCATCCTAGTCAGTTTTCCCTCATCTCATCCATTCTCCCTCATTTTGCCCCTTTGAAGCAATTTCTCAGAGGTTCTTTGTTAATTACCTTCCACCAGTTCTGTGTCTTGGAAAAGCTGCTCAAAAAGCATACACAATCCCATTTTGATTGAATGGTTGCTGGGCCAACTTGGATGTGGTGACTCTGAAGGAGTACTGTTGGTGAGGTTCAACAGAAGCCTGTCTCAGGATGTAATTAACAGAGGCAGGTGTGCATGACACTGGATCCTGAAATAAACTACTTTACTCTTTTGCTAACTCTCAAGCTCAAAAGCACCTCAAAGGTCAGCAACATGCTTGGTCCTCTTATCAATTATGTCTCAAATCAGCTTGCCCAAACCCCAGGGTTGAATGTAAAAAACATTCCAGAAACAATAACAGAAAATAATATTCAAATATCTGTAAAGGGAAGAAATATTCAGCCTCACATCTCACTGAACATTTAAATTTTCAAGACTTACACATCTTCAGGATAGTTTTGGAGGCAGGGGAAACCTCTGAGCTATTCTTATCCTGCAAGAGCATTTAAAGTAACTTATCCTTACACCCTCATTAATTTTTAATACATGATTATATGGATGTCCATCTTTTCCTTTTAACAGCTTTTATTTTGATATCAGACAAGTAGTATGCTCAAAGTGCTTGCTTGCAATTCTATGTATGGAAATGAAATCATTGCTGCACACAGAAATTGTAAAGAACACGAATCACACAGTGTTTAGCAGACTGCAGCTCAGTACAAAATTGTGACTGCTAAATGTTCCCACTGGCAGCTGGAAACCAGTCCACATGGGCACCTTCCAATTCCCAGTTAATAATTACTGCTGGCTTTGCTAAGTAGTGCACCGCAGCACCAGTCCTTTTCAAAGAGCTGGAAAGTTCACAACTCATGTAACAATAGGCTGAGATTGGTAAAGCAAAGCTCAGATCTTTTTCCCTAGTCAGAATTCTCTGCTTAGAAGGATCTTTGCTGAAATGTATATGTGATTTAACCCACAGTGACTGGGGTCTTTAATCTGGAAGAGTGAGTGAGGTTTAGCAGCATGCTACTTCAGCGGTTATAAAGAAATTATTTAATATTTGCTGTTAACTGGAAATGGGATGTGACAGAGAAAATACATTGGTCATGTTTTAAACATAGAAAGGGTTGAGTTGGGAGGGATCTTAAAGATCACCAATTTTCAACCACCCTGCCATGGGCAGGGACAGCTTCCACTAGACCAGGTTTCTCAGAGCTCCATCCAACCTGGCCTTGAACACCTCCAGGGATGAGGCATCTGCAGCTTCTCTGGACAACCTGTTCCAGTGCCTCACCACCCTCATTAATGGCAATCTGTGCTAATAAAAATGTAAAATACAGTGTCAGAGGATTACCAACATAAGGTGCTGCAGCAGTAACCATTTGTGCAGGTTCACAAACGACCCTGCTAACAGCTTAACTGAAAGCAGTGCCAGATTATTTCTTAAAATGAGAAGAAAAAAACCCCCCAAACCTGTAAAATTAAGATTCTGACTTTTCAGCTGAGAAACCAGGTTTCAAGCACTGGCCTTCAAACATCGAAGTAAGGAGCCGTGGGCTCGCACTTCAGGCTGAGATCTAGAAGCAAAAAGGAAAGCAGAGTGCCCCACTGCCCCCTCTGCTCTCCCTAAGGCCATAACACCCTTTCCCTCCCTCTCTCCCTAAGGCCATAACACCCTTTCCCTCCCTCTCTCCCTAGGGCCAGAACACCCTTTCCCTCCCTCTCTCCCTAGGGCCAGAACACCCTTTCCCTCCCTCCTCCCGGCGGTCCCGCAGCAGGGGCCGTGGGGCAGGCCCGGGCTGCCCTGTGGGCACACGCCGTGGCTGCGGGAACCCCCCGCGGTGCCGCCCGGGGCAGGGGCTGGGCAGGGGTTCCTCCGGGCCCCCGCCGTGCCCCGTGTGGGGCTCGGGGCGCCGCGGGACCCCCGAGGGGCAGGACGCGGCCCTGCCCCGGCTCCGGCCGGATCGCCCCATCGGCGCTGCCCCGCACAAATCCCCCGGCCCCCGGCCCCGGCAGGGCCGGCCCCGCCCCGGGCCCCGCCCCGGCTCCTCCCCGGCGGCCGGGCCCGCGCCGGGGGAGCCGGGGCCGGAGCTGGAGCTGGAGCCGGCGCAGCCCGCGGGGGGCGATGTGAGCGGGGCGGCCGCGGCGCGGAGCGGGCTCGGAGGGGCTCGGAGGGCGGCGAGCCGGGGGAAGATGTGGCTGAAGCCCGAGGAGGTGCTGCTGAAGAACGCCCTCAAGCTGTGGGTCACGCAGAAGAGCAGCGGCTACTTCATCCTGCAGCGGCGTCGGGGCCACGGCGACGGCGGCGGGCGCTTCACGGGTACCGGGGGCTCTGCGGGCCGGGCCGGGCCGGGCCGGGCGGGCGGGGCGGGGGAGCCGCGGCGGGCCGGGCCGGGAGCGGAGCGGAGCGGCCTCTTTGTTCGGGCCGGGCACAGCGCGGGCAGGGCAGGGCAGGGCAGGGCGGGGGGCAGCGGGCCGGGCGGGGGCAGCGGCTTCGCCCCACCGCAGCCCCGAGCAGCGCTGAAGCCGCTGTCGGTGCTAGATCCCCGCGCCCCCCTCCCGGCGGGCTCCTTCAGCGTGACTAAGGGCGGCCCGGAGCGCCGGCGGGGGGCTCTGCGGAGGCGCCGGGAGGTGCAGGGATGTGGAGGGATGGAGGAGGGATGCCGGGGGATGCGGGGGTGCCAGGGCATGCAGGGGTGCCGGGGGATGCCGGGGGGTGCAGGGGTGCCGGGGAATGCAGGGGTCCCGGGGGATGCCGGGGCGTGCAGGGGTGCCGGGGAGTGCAGGGGTCCCGGGGGATGCAGGGATGCCGGGGGATGGAGGAGGGATGCCGGAGGATACAGGGATGCCGAGCGCACTCAGCCGCGCTGGACCACCCGTGCTCCCCCCGGCCGGCCGCGACCTGCGGGTCGCCTCGCCTTCCCCTAAAGGAGAGCTGTACAAGTACGTATGGGACTCCTGGCTTCTGGACGATACGTGACTTCACGGGGACGGGGGGGTGATAATTCAGTGTTGTGGAAAAGTGGATTCCGACTTATCTTTTGCGTTAATTGTACTACGGCTTATGCGGCTGTAGATCGGGCACGCTGTGTCCGTGTGGCACTCCAGGTACGCGTGGTGAAGGGTGTGTTCGGAGCAGAGGGATCAGGCTGTACCCTCGCAGGGGATGGATCCGGGAATAACCCCGGCGAGAACGCCGCGGCGGGCTGCGCTGACAGCCGCTGTGGAGCAGCGAAGTCGGGCCGAACTCGTGGTTCAAAGACATCAGCAGCTGAAGTCAAACAAACTATGCTTTGGAGGAATAGTAAAGTTTAACAGTGTGGTTCTTACTTCGAAGCAGAAGAGGCTGTTTTGTACCTTCAAAAATCAGAAGTTTTAATGGTGGCTTATATATTTGAAAGGACGGCCAGGCATTTTCAAAGTCAGCGCTTTCTACAGAGTTTAAGAGGCTGTACTGCCACGTTTGATATTTATTTTATTAAAACCTTTTGTTCCTGAGCCACTGACCTTTGCCATTTGATAATAGTGCTTTCTGCGTGTTTTTTTTTTTTTTTTTAATCAGAGCTTTTCCTACCTGTGCATAAAGTACACAAAACTTAATTGTGGCGCAGTAGGACCCATGCTCTCAATGTATTACTCATGAAATGAGAGTTTTGCCAGCGAGTTAAAAGCTTACCCTCGTGTTTTCCCCTGCCCCCTGTGTGGAAGTCAGACCACTCTTTTGTGACAGTAAGGATGATGTGGATTAATTTTCAGAGTTAAAAATAGCTGTTTACAGCTGCTTGATTTAGATCCAGGACAATCTCGAGGTTCAGTTTCACAAATGTTAATGCCTCGTGCCTGAGCTTTTCGCTGCAGAAATTTGCAAGCTTAAACCAAACAAACTGCTTTTCTCTCTAGTTAAGTTTCAGGTGAATCATTTTGCTGAATCTACAGTGCACAGGCTTGCTCAGATCTCTTGGCTGGCAAAGGAAAGCCGCTCCCGTCTCCACTCATTTTTGCAAGGGAACTGTAGGTTCTGACAGTCTCTTAAACCATTTGGAGATGTTTGTATTTGAAAGGGCTTGGAAATTTGAGTCCTAAAATCAAAATGCAAGAGTTATGGAGCATTAAGTGTAGCTGGAGTTAGACAGATAGTGTAATTTTTTTTCACAGTTTTTACTTGGAACGAATGAAATAGAGACCTGTACTGAGAAGCATTGCTGGGCTTTGCTGGTAACTGTTTGCTTTCAATGCAAAGCTGACATCCTGATTCTTGCTTTACGTAGGTATAGAGACACTTTTAATACCTGTATTTTCCAGATACAAAGGACAGTAAAGCACTGCTGTATTTTGGAGTATGGTCTACCAAGCGGTAGAGCCAAAAGTTAGAAGTTTGTTTTACTGAGAATATCCATATCTGTTTTCTCTTCACTTTAATAACATAAGCCCTGGCCTATTGCAGTTAAATTTGATGAAGAGGTAGAAGTTTCAAAGATGTGAAGATCCTGTGCATGAAAGCATGTGCCGTGGTAAAAGAGAATCCCATAGCTCCTCCAGTGAGGAGATGTATCCTCAGGCCATGTTAGACTCATGTGGAATCAGGAAAACAAAACCTCCAGAAGACTGTTTTTTTAAGAGTGTAGATGGGGCAGCAGACCACCCATGATGTACTTTGCTTTAAACAAGGTGGAAGGGTGCGACACCTGAGCGGCTGTTGTGCGTGTTGCCACAACGCAGTATTTGCACTGAACCTATATGGGGACATCTGTTTTATGGCCCAATTCTCATTTGCATGTCTTTTTTTTCTTCTAGGAGACTTTTTTCTCCTTACCAGAGCTTTTTGTCTATTAGGTAAGAGTAAGTTAGCACAGCTGGAGGGTATATTTTATGTGGATTTAATTCCTGAAGGATGGACTAGGGAAGATCTCTTGCACAAATGTACTTTTCTTTTTCATCTATGTCTCTTTCTTTGTGTACTGTGTTTCAGTCATACTCTGAGCAGATGTTCGTAAGTGAGAGACTGTATTTCCTACTGTTATTTAATTTGTGTCCTAGGGCAGTTACCAAATGCACACTGGGCTTTTGAGCAGCAAGTACAAAAGATGATGGAGGCTGTATTTAACTCTTCATTACCTGACTGGTGTCATTCTGAGTTCTGTCTTCCTGAGAGATATGCTTTTCCCAGTTAAAGTTTAACTTGCCACTGTACCTGGATCTCTACTTGACAGCTCTGTTAGAAAGAAAATTGATAATGTTTTAGAAATACTTAGCAAAACTGAAATTATTTTTTATGTAATAACTAATTTTAAAACTAATTTTAAGTTACAGATTTAAAAAAAAAAATTAGCTCCTCACTTTCTGTTCATTCTGGTGTTTTCTTAGCCTGATTGGAGGGTCCTTTAGTGATCCATACAAAAAAGGCTTGTGATGTAACCATGACTAACAGGACAAAGTTAGTTGGATTTCATATTTGCTGATATCTTTGGTTCTGAGGTTACGTATTAATGATAAGCTTGAGATGCCAGCAGGCAAAAATACTGTCAAATACCTTCTGGTAAATACTGCCTTTAAGTGAACCACTACTTTCATTTTTATTAGAGGATGCTGAAAGCTTTGTGCACTTTCCTGTTAGATTAGATTAGTTCTGTGAATTTTGACAGCAAAACTGCTTGTTCTGAGAGGTGTTGGGAACAATTTCATCACGAGTGCTGGACTGAGAGTGGTTTTTGACTCTTACCAAGCAGCTAGCATTGCAGTTGCTGTTTATACAGTACTTCACATTGCGCACTCTTACCATATAAAACACCACTTAGGATTCTTTTAAGCACTTGTGAATCCTCCGTTTTATAAACAAGGTTAAATAAGAATTTGAAATTAACTCATTTCAAGCAGTTTTTTGTCTTGTTGAGATACGGTGCTTTTTTAACTTAATGCTTGAAGTAGGCCAGAAAAGAAGATTGTTTTGTTCCTGTTTTACCATGCTTTTAATTTAGTTATGGGTTTTTGCCCTGCTATTCTTCCAGCCTCCATTTTCAGCTCAGAGCACTTCCCAAGCTGGATATGGTCTTATATTGTTTGCAACTCGCAGAGGCTGAACATTTTGAAAGGAAATTAATTTCTTCAGCTTATATAAACCTTTATGGTTCACAACTTTAAATATAATACACTGGCAAAAAGAAGCATCTTCTGTATGTGAATGTGAACCTTATTATTACTTTAATAAAAGTAAATGTGGTAGGCATGATAAATAGACTTCCATGAGCTATATGTCAGCAATTGAAATAAAGTCACATCTTAGGATTTAATTTTTTCTTTTAAATAAAATTCTTGCAGGATGATAGCTTTCAAGCTGATCTACAGAGTACCTCTTGGTTGTGAATGGAATTTGACTAGTTACATGATAAGACCTTTCTTCCTTACTTTCCCTTTGCTTGAATTTTAGGTTTTTTTAATGCATACAGAAAAATGGCTATGTGTCTTTTTCATGGAAATGAAAAAAGCAAAAGATCTTTTGTTGCTCTTCATGCTCTTCTGTCCAAGTGGTCCTGTGATCATTGTCACTACCTCAGCTTTTAGTAGTCCTGTGCATCTCCCAAGGTCTAAAGTAAATTATTTTTATAATAGAGTCTCTTTCAGGGAAAGGCAGCAAGGGGACCACAGTGACTGAGGATTCCTACAGCTCAGATGGAGAATCCATCTAGATTGCCCCTCTTCCTTACATTGTAAGGAGAGGGTCAAAAGACTTGGATTTTTACTAGAGAATGCAAATGAACTTTTTTACCTTCTGAAAGGGGGAAAGGCAAAATGAATAGCATATTCTCAGAATCAAATGAAAAGATCTGTCCCAATACAGTCTTCAAAATAGCTTGCCTTTTTGTCTTAAAGTATGTCCGGGGTACTAAAACAAGTTAAGGATAAATAAAGGCTCAATCTGAGTGCTAACAAAAAAAATCCAACCCAACAAAACACTTTTATTTAAAATGTAACAGTTTGAGGAGAGGAAGATGCCACATTACTGATAAAAATAAGGGATATTGGTATGTTCACTGCCTGTATTCATGGTTTTGTTTTCTTACTGAAGCCTTTCACAGAAGAGGGAGAAATCTGCATACTTTATTGAAAGCTTGGACTCTTGTCAAAGCGTTATCTAGCCTTGCCCACAACTGGAATTCAGATCGGCAGGTTTTTTCCCCCTTTTCTTTATCTGTTTATTTTACTGTAACATTTTTTTAAGGAAAATGCATACTCGCAAGCTCTTTCCCAAGAGGGTGGCTTCTCCATTACAGGGTTTGGCTGGGAGGCATGAGCAGGAAGGAAAGATAGGGGCAGGGGGCCAGGCTATTACCTGCGAAACCAGGCACTCACATTCCTCACCCCTGAACCCCCTGAGCTGTGTGTGCTGCTCTGGCCCCCTCTGCTTGCCTTTCTGGGGTGAGTTTGCTTCTAAGGCACAGCAAGACTAATCCAGTAAACAGCTACAGTGGCTTTTTATTTTCATGCTGTGTAAGCCAAATGGCACAGGAAAAGGCAGGAGAATCATAGAATATATGGGCTAGAAGGCACCTTAAAGACCGTCCAGTTCCAGCTCCCCTGCCATGGGCAGGGACACCTCCCACTAGACCAGAGTTCTCACAGCCCCATCCTGCCTGGCCTTCAACACTTCCAGGAATGGGGCATCCACAACTTGCCCAGTCAGTGTGTTCCAGTGTCTCACCACCCTCATAGGAAAAAACCATCTTCCTTATAAAATATGGGATGTCTGTGGTGGCAGAGTTTAAGTAGTACTAGTTTGGTCTATTCAATGTTATTTACAACACACCCAAAAAAAGCAAGAGACTTTTTAATGTTGCCCCAAGTAGTGCCCTGTGTCTGAATAATTTACAGGGCTGCTGCAGCAGCTTGTATATCCCATCTTCTTGTCCATTTTCAGGTGGAAACCAGTTTCAGGTATTGTCACTTGTAACGTGAGAATCAAAACATTTGGCTCAGCGGCCTTCAGGGCTATAAAAATAGGCTTGGTGTGACCTGTACTGATGGCAGAGGACTGAGATAAGCAGCTGTGAGTGCTGTGCCATGGCAGTGTGCCCGCCTGGGGAAGCAGCCCATGGGGAAGCAGGGCTGAGGAGAAAAAACCATTGCCTCAGGACAGTGATGCCATTTCCACCGTTCCGGGAGAGAGGGTGCATGGCTCCTCTCACCGCTTCCCTCAGGGTGGTCTTTCCCTCCTGATGTGGTGGTCCACTGCAAGAGCTGAGCCTCACATCCAGGGGTAATGGAATCATGGGGACCACAGGACACCAGCCTCCACAGTGAAATGCCTGAACTCCTCAACATCTTCCCTGGAGAACAGGGACCTAGGAATAATGGTTAAGTAATTTGTTACAATTTGTTTCTACATGCCAGGTTGAAAAAAGTCCCAACTCAACAGAAACCAATTTCCCTAGTGGCAGTGTTTGATCTGGCAAAGCCTGTGTTGGGAGTATTGTAAGGGTTTGGATGTTGAGTATTTCCCTGAGTGAATAAATGCTGGGAGCATTAGGTCTTTATGCTGAAATCTAATGTTGTCTGTGCTTATCTTTGAGTGTGGTAAGCCCTTATCTCACCAAAGGAAACAGAGCCTTCCTACAGCCGTTGGAGGAGTCCTCCTTCATCCCTTTTCTTATGTACTTACCCAAATAAGTTCTGTAACTTTTTTCTCTGGTGGTAGAAGCGTAATAAGAAATACTTTCTAATGGATGCTGTATTGTGTCAAAACCTGTTGATATAACTTTGCAAAATTCAGTGAAGACAGTGTGGTTGGTGTAAAGCCAAGACATTAAGCCCTTGTCATGAGTGGCCTTGCATAACTGATGGTGCTCTTACCCATCAAAACCATGTATTTTAGGGAGGCCTGAGTGAAAAGTAGCAACCTGCTACACACATGAGTTTTGAATTTTTAGAGAAATCAAATCAAGATTGTATGAAAGGTGTCCCCAGACATTTATACTGGGGGCCACCACTGACCGACAGTAGCTTCGTGCCCATGTCCTGGGCTTCCTACCATGGTGCAGCTCAAAACTCTCCACACCAGCCTATAATGCTCAGTGCCTGTGGGATGTGTGGCACTCTCTAGCTGGGCTGTAAGAGGTGAGAATGGAGGCAGCAGTGGTCCTCTGCATCTCAGCTCTGGTCTTGCCTTGGGCCACCCATGGGATTGTGGTCACTAGTTAGGACTCCTGTGTGGTAGGGTGGTTGAGACCCCATGGGAGTCAGCTTCATAATCCCCTCCATCCCTCTCTCAGCAAGGACATCGGTCCTAGGGAGAGCTTCTGAGATGCCTTGCAGAGCCAGGCAAGCAATTCCCGCTAGTTGTTGCTGTCCCAGGCTGAGCTTATCCTGGGTGGTGTCAAAAGCAGCTTTCTGCCCCACCAGCTGGAGCACAGGGATGGCAGGGGCTAAGGAGCGGGTAGATCCACGTGTTTCGTCCCTGTGTTCTGCCTGATGGTGGGCTGTTCCTTCAGCTAGTTTGTTTGTCTCCTCTAGCATGGCTAATTGCTGCCCACCATAGCTATTGTGAGACTCTAATTGTTTGCAAATCACTGCGGGATGGAGGAAGCTATGTGAAGAAGTGTAATCAGGATTCAGAGTACTGAGTGTTTCTCTGCCTCAAAGAACCGAGATTAATTCTGCTTTGTTGAAGCTGTTAGTTCAATTTCACTGTCCTTAAAAAAACCCCAGCTTTATTTTTATGATCGTTTGAATTGTTTGATTTGCTCGTTTCTCCCAATTCACATGCCTGAACAGCTTAGAGTGCCTCCTGCAGCTACTAACTCTCTGCAAAACTGCAACCACTGGGAAGCAACCTGTGCTGTTGGCTTCTTCCACTTCCTGAGAAGAGCTTTTGAATAAAGTATAGCTTTTGTGAGACAGCTGGGCTTGTTTTTCTTTCCGCCCCCGGCTTTCTCTCGTAGAGCAGATGTAGCAAGCAGCAGTGAGCTCCCAAGGATGAATTGGAAGGCATGCTTTTCACTTCATGGCTTTGTACTGGAGCAATAGCCTGGAAGGGTGCTGTGCTGTGACTGTAATTGTAAATGCCTCAATTCGGTTTTTTTGTCTTACAAAAATATCCTAGTCTGATTGGGAAAAAAAAAAAGAAGGATATGAGTATTAAAACATGGCTTTGGCATGATATGAGTGAGTGTAGGCACCAGTTGATCTTTTCTGTGTCCTTGCAGAACAGCCAGGGAGCTGTCACTGCCATCCCTAGAGACCATGTGGTGCCATCACTTTCCTGACTTTGGAAGTGCCTGGTGCCTGTGACCAAGAGAAGCCTCAGCTTTGGAGTCACTGAGCATCTTGGCAATCTTGTTTGGGTCCTTGTACAGTGGTGGTGCTCTGCTTTCTTGTAAGGGCTGGATTTTGGAAATACTTTTAAGCCAGCCCTTGTTGCACATCTGTCCAGCTCTGCTGGTCTCAGGTGCAATGGAAATCTCAAGTCTTTTTTTTTTTTTTTTTTCCAAGTAGACTTAGGAGAAGTGAAAGGACAATTTTCTCTTTGCTTCAAACTCCTGCAGTGGTCAGATTGCTTGTACAGGGACTAAAACTGTTCCCCAGAATGCTGGAGACACAGGTTGGACTCTGTCTTCTCTGTCACCCCTTTAATTTTGGAAGAGGGCTGTAAGTGCTTGATTTGGGGGGTTCAGGGCTGTGGCACATGGGTGGGAAGAGGTGCCTCTGTGTGTGCATCTGACCTGCAGTTCCCCAGATTTTAAAAGTGCCATCAGAATTTCTTATCAACTAATTGCAGGTACCACATGTATTTGCTTCTTTGAACTGCATTTGCTTTCACTCCCTACTTTGTAATGAATTTATGAGTTCATGTTAAATGAGAGATCCTGGCTGTGGAGACCAGATGTCTTATTTAAAAACAAAGTAAACCTGAAAGGATAACATTGCTGAATGTTGTGGTATTGCAGGCTTCTTTGTCACTTAGATTTAACTCTCCTTTTTTTTTTTCTTCTCTCAGCCACCACCCCACCCAAAAAAAACCCAAACAAACAAAAAAGTGTGCAATAAAAAAACAAACAAAAAAGTGTGCAATAAAGCAGTAGCAGCTTTGGCCTTTTGCCTTTTCATTTTATTTTTTGGTAAAATTTTATTAACTTACTGGTCCCAGACTCCTAAATGACCAGTCCAAGTCTCTCTGCCTTGCAGCATGGTTTAGCTGCTGAAGTGACCACCCCATTTATGGGAAGGCATTTGAGTAGTTCTCAAAAATTTCCCTTTAAAGCCTTTAGAATATGATGGAGGTAAGTAGAAATCGACTTGTTGTTATGTAGAGGGTGTCTTGGACTGACTCTTGAATATTGTCCTGAAAGATGGAAATAATACATAGTTTTTCAGCTTGAGTTTTTTGTTTGAGTTCAGCTTTAATCACCCTCTCTCTGCCCAGTGTCTCGGAAGTTTAAAGTTGAATAAAGTTGAAATACCACTTGGATAATTGACAGTGATTCAGGAAAGGAGTGTGCATTCTGTAGTTTGAAAGATATGGTATGTTTAGTAGAAGCTGGTATTAACTTACTGGAAACACGTTCCTTTTCCTAGGTTGGTTATGAACACGACACAAGATAAGTTGTAATGGGATCTGTTATCTTTCTGTGGGGCTATAAGGAACCATGTCTTCAAAGATGAAGAGTGATCCACTTGTGATAGTTCATTTGAGAACCTGATCCTTATAAAATATCCTTGATTTATTTTTTGTGTGTGTGAGGAAATACTCAACAAGTTCATGGTGCATGATGTCCTGTTTGTGTCCTACTTGGTTACAGGTTGACCTCTGTAAAGGGGAGACAGTCTCTACCTGTTACAGAATTTGACATGGTTCCTTGCTAATTTTAACACTACAGATTATTTGTTGTATTTTATCTGTAATAAGCTTGTACATTTTGTATCAAATGGATTCGAAATTGGAAGTACAGCAGTCTTGTTTTTCTTGGAGTTATCCGGTATCCAGAATTCAAGCGACAAAATATGCATGAAAGTAGATGTTTCGATGAAATAAAAGTATGGAGTAAGGTGTGGGATGCGTAGTGAATTTTCCAGATACATTTTATAAACTTACTTCTGAAAAAATACAGGTAGAGGTTGTCTTACCTGAAACCCAGCTTCCAGCTACAGTGATCAGATTTATTGAGGAGAAGCATATAATTTCGGTAGAAAAGTCTCTTTTTCCACTTCTCCTGTCTTCTCCTCCATATTCTCAAAAGTATGTGTACTACACTGGACATTTACGTGTGCATTTTAGCCTGGAAATATTCTTTCTGCATGAAGAAACTTGCACCTTTTGAGGAATGTGCAATGTTCTGTCAGTGGCCTTTAGCAGAAGGCTTTCTAAGCCTACATCTGCAGCTTTCCTTAGTACAGTTACTGTACAGTTAATTGCTGTTTCTGAAATACTTCTGTGTCTTGGGAGGTCAAAAAGCGGACAAGAAGTTGGTGAAGTGGCTCGTTAAAGGGGAAGAGGTATGCTGAATTTTAAGTTCCTCCCAAAAGTCTTGTTCCATATAGAGTAAAAAAGAACTGTGAGTTTTTGGGAAGAAAAACTGTGTAGCAGTTCTCCCTTTTCCCCTTCTGTTTCTGTTTCTTTTTCATTTTTTACTGTCCTGGAGTATAAATGGTTTCACTGTTGCCTGTGATGGGGAAGAGGTCTGCATCATTCTGACTGAGGGCAAGCTGATGCATCAACATGTCAACCAGAGACCCTTTGTAGAATTTATATGTGCTTGCAAGCCAGAGCCCTTTTAGTTTATAAGCAGATTCTGTTTTATGAGACCCTTCCATGGAACAAACTGCTGGGATATGTTATTACAAAAGTGCTTGCTCACAAGCTTGGTATTTTTCAAAGCATGTTTCAAAATCAGCATACTGCATAAGTTTCTTCTTTGTTTGTTTGTTTGTTCAGGCATTTTTATGTTGTTTATTTTTTGATGTTATGATTCAAAAGTTATCCTGAATGAATATGAGGCAACTTGCACTGGAAAAATGTTGCCTCTAGTTCTTGTAATTTTCGTGCTACTACAGGTTCAACTAAATTATCATATTAGGCTTGAGTATATATATTAATGTTGAATCCTTTTCATGCTCCTGCAAATGCACTCTTAGTAATTCCCATTTCTTTTTCCCTTTGATTCTTAGTTCTGGGTCCTCTTTGTCCCCCTTAGTTAATATATAAGCTATGGGTAGTTCAGACAAAGGAGGTGATTATTTCTTTGAAGCAGGAATGGGTTTCTTTTTAATAGTTTGTAAGCAAAATGGAAATTGTAAGCAGAAGTAAACAGTGAGAAGAGGAATTGGGTTTTCTGGTCTGTCGTTCAGGAAGAGAAAAAGGAATTAATTTTGCACATGCTAAGAAGTAAAACAAAATTTTGCAGCTACTTCTGTGCTTTCATGTGTTTTTTCATGGTTTCTGGAAAAAAAAAGAAAAGGTATTTCACAAATCAGATGTTCTTTAAGTATTCTTTAGGAATTTTGGTAGCCCTTGCTTTTAGTTGTCTTTTTTCTGACCTTAAGAAAATGAAAGGAAGTCTTTCTCCTAGGTCTGTCGTCAGGGGAAAACGTGCACAGTGCTTCATAAGTTTTTTTTTTCCTTGTGATGTCTGAAGTCTCTTGAAATTTGAAAGCTAAACCCTATTTTTGTTGTCTACATCATTTGATGCTCTCTTACTGGCTTTAATCCAGCTATTTGAAGACTACACACTGAAGCTGGTGCTCTGTTTTCTGTGAGCACAGGTAATTTGCTACCTTTTATACTAGGATGAATTTTTATGTCTTCTTCTTGTAGCTACAGGACAGCATTTAGCAATTCCAGATATTATACGTATTACTGGTATCCAAATTCAGATGTCCATTTAAAATAGATGGATGTAACGTCTGGTCACGTATTTAGCTGAGAAGAAAACTGCTGGTGAAGAATGTTTCACCATAGAGTTTTAAGACACATTGTGCTCAACTTCTGCTTGGCTTTGAAAACATCATTGACAGTGAGTTTGGATGCAAGGAGGAAGTATCTGATGTCATTTTCTTCACTCTCAGAAGGTTTTCAATGCTGTTCCATGTGAGCTCCTTACACCTTTAGACCAGAAAGTGCTTACAGTGCTGTTTTGTTGTCCTAGACTCAAATTAATTAGCTGTGGTTTTTTGTCCATGTGGGAAGGCGATTTGGATGAGGACTTTTTAGGTCTCCACTGTTTCCATTAATCACTTAGGTGATGGACTGGAGAATGCCATTTTTAAAACAACACATGGTGCCAAAGACTGGCAAACCTTTTGGAGGCTGAGAGTGGTTCCTTTAGTGTTGGGTTAGTGTTGAAGGAACAAAAATACAACAGGTTGAAAAGATTACATATGCTAAGGAAAACCAGAGTATTGCAGAGAACTTCCTGTAAGCAAACATGGTAAAGCCATTACTCACGCTCTGCCATCCTTCTCCTTAGGAGGTTGTGTGCAGGATGCACAGGGGAATTGAATATAAAGTTACTCCTGAATTGCTATTTGTAGGCACAATAAAGCAATTCTGAGTTACTTTAATGTGCAGATTTTGGCACTCAGGTAACTTTTTCATGGATAGTGTGGTTTTGCCTGTTCAAGGGAATGGGTAGCAAGAAAGGCCAACTCCAGGTGACTTCCAGACTGGAAAGTAGTTGCTCCTGTTCTTCAAAATGAGTTTGCTTATATTGATACCAAGTGCTGATTTACAGTGGAATACTGCAAGCTTTCTTGGATACAGTGGCATGTATGCAAAGTACAGGAGGTGATCTCCCATTCTGCTTGTGGCTGAGACTTCAGTAGCAATGAGCACATCAGGTCCAGTTTAGAGTCATGCTTAAGGATAAGGGATAAGGTGGAGAGATTCCAGTTTAAGCTCAAGAAAAATGAGCTGTTTCAAAACCATGATCCATAAGGAAGAGATCAGATGATTGGGGTTTCTTTAGAAAAAGAGAAATCATTAAAAGGTGGGAAACCATGATGATACTTCTTCATTATGTCAAACATTAACATCAAAAGTGCCTGTGGCCAATTACTTTCCATTTTCGATGGAGCAAGGTTAGTTTTTAGCATGAAAGTTTAAGAGTGTGGTGGTTGGCTTGTTTGTTTGGGGTAGTTTTGTTTTGTTTGGTTTATTTTTTGTTTTTTTTGTAAGAATACTTAATGAAAATAGTGGAAGATACTAGCTGGGGAAGTTGTTGCGTCTTGGTTGTTAGAGGTTTTGAAGAACAGGTTAGACAAACACACTTATGGCATAGGTGTATTTATCCAACTTCAGAGCAGGGCTGGAACGGTAACTTCTTAAGGTGCCCTCAGGTCTTCCTACTTCAATTCTGTGGTTATACACATATATACGAGGCAAAACCTGAAATGCAAAGAACTCTATGTGCTTTTGATCTTCCAATCTGGTTTGCCTTTTGCATTTTTAGCATCTGTAAATCACAGCATTGAATTGGGGAAGAATTGTTATTGTTACATTCTGTATTCTAATTTTATGGCTTTAGATGTGAAGTGACTTGTAGGCTACAGAAGTGAAAACTGGCAGTAAACCTCTCTTCCCCCTTTTTCTTGGCAGGTCGCTTGGTTGGTGCCTTGGACGCTGTGTTAGACTCTAATGCACGTGTCGCTCCGTTTCGAATTTTACTGCAAGTTCCAGGCTCACAGGTTTACTCTGCCATTGCATGTGGTGAGTTATTGAACGGATCAGAAGTTTACTGGGCCATAGCTATTGGTGAGTCACAGATGGAAAACCCCAAACCGATTCTGAGCATGGTCAGTGTCTGCATGTCCAGGAAGCTCAAGGTAACCCCAACTAGTTGTGAGTGTGTGGAAAGCTATTGCCTATAGCTTGTTTAACAACCAAGTTAACCTCTGGTTAAAATCTCAGTCAGGAATTATTAAGAAAATTATGAAATTATGAAAAAGCATTTCCTAGGAACATTAAATTTCTGTAGAAATCTTGTGTAACAGGGTGTTTTGCTCTGTTAAATTTTTGTCTCTTGCCAAGTAGTGTGATTCTGTTCATGTGCATCTCTTTTCCTACAGTAGTAATAGTCCCTTACAGCAAGAAACAACTTAGTTTAGGCTTTCACTGCTAATCTCTTCTGTTTGCTTGCTGTGAAATGTCTTAGCACACTTGGTTATAATGAAATATAACTGGAACATTTGGAAGATGCTACATGATTGAGGAGGTTGTTGCAGCAGGGAATGTCTAATTGCCTGGTCTGTTGTGCATTAATCCCTTTTGCAGTGTTTCTGCAACCTCTGAAAGTCAAGTTTGTCTTCAGGAAAGTGATATCAACATGGATTGTAGCAACCTTGCCATGACACAGTAAAGGCCATCTGAATGCACTTGTTCCATTCATCCTGTTCTTGCTTGGCCAATCTGCAGGGCTGTTCTTATCCCTTCTTCTCCCATCTGCAAAGTCTTAGCATTGAAATTTACAGCAATTTTTATTTGGGAATGGTTCAAAGCTGCAACCAGTGAGGTTTAGACTTGACATTAGAAATCATTTCTTTACTGAGGGGGTGGTCAGACCTGGAACTGGCTTTCTTCTGAGAGGTGGTTGATGTCCCACCAAACCTGTCAGTGTTTAGGAAACATTTGGACAATGTCCTTAATAACAGGCTATAACTTTTGGTCAGTGCTGAAGTGGTCAGGCAGTTGGAGTAGATGATTCCCAGGATTTCAAGGACAACAGGAACATCTTCTTTAAATACATCAGTAACAAAAGGAAAAGAGTGGATAATGCGGGCCTGTTACTAAACGGAGGGGAGGCTCTGGTGATAGAGGACACAGAGAAGGCAGAGGTATTGAACACCTTCTTTGGATTGCTCTTTGCTGACCCATCCAGCCCACAGGAATCTCTGACCCAGACTACCAGGGTAGAGGAACGCTGGAGAGAAGACTTCCCTTGGTCAAGGAGGATTGGGTTAGAGAACACCTTGGCAAACCTGACATCCACAGATCCATGGGCCCTGATGGGGTGCATCCATGAGTGCTGAGAGAGCTGGCAAACACCGTAGCGAGGCCACTCATTATCAACTTTAAAAGATTGTGGTGATCAGGAGAGGTGCCTGAAGATTGGAAGAGAGCAAATGTCTCCTTGGTCTTTGAAAAGAGCAAGAGGATCCAGCTAGTCAACCATACCTCAGTCTCTGGAAGGGTGATGGAGTGCCTTATTCTAGGGGCCATCTCTGTTCACATGGAAGGCAAGAAGGTGGTCAGGAGTAGTCATCATGGATTCATTAGAGGAAAATAATGCGTCACCAACATAATTGCCTTCTACAGTGAAAATACTACCTGGATGGATGAGGGGAGAGAGGTGGACATTGTCTACCTCTGCTTCAGCAAGGTTTCTGATACTGTCTCTTACAACATCCTCATAGGCAAAGTATGGAAGTGTGGACAGGATGAGTGGACAGCAAGGTGGGTGGAGAACTAAAACTGGTTTAATGGCAGGTCCTAGATGCAATCGGTAGCACAGGCTCTAGTTGGGGGCCTGTCACTAGTGGTGTCCCACAAGGCTCAGTATTGGGCCCAGTATTTAACTTATCCATCAATGACTTGGATGAAGGGGCAGAAGCCTCCTCAACAAGTTCACTGATGATACAAAGCTGGGAGGAGTGGCCAATACCCCAGAGGGCTGTGCAGCCTTCAGAGGGACTTTAACAGGTTAGAGAGAGGGGCAGAGAAGAACTGTCTGAAATTCAACAAAGGCAAATGCAGGGTCCTGCACCTGGGGAGCAATAATCC
>JAWWEW010000001.1:87582589-87599009 GCA_035583185.1 Anabacerthia variegaticeps | reverse complement strand
CCCTGGTGAGACCACATCTGGAGTGCTGTGTCCAGTGCTGGGCTCCTCAGGACAAGAGAGACATGGAGCTCCTGGAGCAGGTCTAGTGGAGGGCAACAGAGGTGATTAGGGGAGTGAAGCATCTGCTTTATGAGGAAGGCTGGGAACACTGAGCCTGTTCAGCCTTGAGAAGAGATGACTGAGAGGGGACCTCATTAATGTTTGTAACTATCTGAAGGGAGGCTGCCAAGAGGATGAAGTCAGGCTCTCCTCGGTGCCAAGCAATAGGGCAAGAGACAACAGGCAGAAACTGTTGCACAGGAAATTTCACTGGAATATGAGGAAGGACTTCTTTATTGTGTGGGTGACCAAGCACTGGAACAGATTTCCCAGAGCGGTTGTGGAGTCTCCCTTACTGGAGGTATTCAAGAACTGATTAGATGCAATCCTGTGCCACGTGCTCTGGGACAGTTCTGCTTGAGCAGGGAGGTTGGACCAGCTGACCCACTGTGGCCCCTTCCAACCTGACCTGTTCTGTGATTGTTGTAGATACCGTCCAACAAAAAACTGTTCTAGTCTAGTCTATTCCATTCCATTTCATTTCATTCTATTCTATTCTTATACTGATCAAGCCATGAAATTGTTAGCTAATGTAAATGTTATGTTGTTAATGGCGTTTGACATAGTAGTCCTTTAAATGGAAAAAGTAGTCTATATATTCATCCCTTTCCTCTGTACAAGCTCGTTCAGCCATTCTTCTTTGGTTCAGTAGAGATCTCTCTCTGCCTGTTTCCCATTAATATTGGAAATTTTTCCCTGGGCCAGATGTGTATGAAGAAACTTGTAAAGTCTATTTGTGCTATTTTTGTTTTGGCTGGGTTTTCTTTGTTTTGCAATTGTTCTGTGCTTTTTATCCCTACCCCCTTCCTTTTTATATTTAAATAATGCCATCTCATGGAGAAATATAAGAGCTTCATGCTGTTACAGTCCTCTGATGAAACCAGGTGGCATTCACTGGACAAGTAAGCTCAGTGTTGCTGTCATGGTCTTCTTGATTATTTGAACATACGCGGTATTTTTTTCTGGGTCTGATCTTGCCCTGTCCACACTCTTACTGCATACAGAATTTGATTTTTTTACATTAAAGAAAGTACAAATCAAAAATTAATCTGTATGAAATTGTTAAGGATTTTGCTAGATAAACTTATTTGATTAATGTTTTTTAAAATTTTCTTTGGCTCTTCCAAACGGATGCTCATCGTGGGGAAAATGAGATTTACAGTTACAGAAGGAAAACAGAGGCCTCTGCTTTGTATGCTGTGTGGATAGGACATACACAGTTGCCAGAGCTGCACAGAAGTGAAGAACAATGGAAGCAGAAGTTGTTTCTGAATAATATTGCTGCTGTGAAACCCTGACGTGAGTGTCCAAGGGAGAGCTTGGACAATAGGAGTCAGAGGAACATGACCCGACCCCTTTCTTGGGAAGCTGAAGGAGAATATTCCCCACACTGAAGTGGCTGTCACAGCTCACTTGGCTCTGCCCTGTCTCAGCAAGGTGCTTCATACAAACATGATGTTAAGGAGTCTGTTATTGGCTTTGGAGGGAGCAGTGAGTCAAATTAAGGTTCGTGCTGCTGTATGGCAAAGGCAAGGAGCAGCTCCAGGAACTCCTTCCAGTCTCCCAGTCTAACTTCATTACAGATAGCCATCATGTCAGTAGGCAGTTAATTAAAATGACATTTTTTTAATTGTATGTTGGCAGTCCTCTATTCCAGGACTTGTAGGCTTAAATGATAATATATGCATAAGGGTCAGATCTGTGTTACAGACTTTTGCCAATCTCGAGGGCTACTAGGAAATCTGATCCAAGCATGACTGTTCTGGCAGAGATGTTTTAGTCCAGATGGTTAATTATGTTACACCAGTACAAGAAAAAAAAAAAGGCTAACCTCAGCCCTAATGTAGAGCCACTTAAAATTTTTCTTTCAGAAGGCTCCTGGGCAAAACAGAAACTCTAGTCCCAGTCAAGGGAAGTAGGTATTAGGAGAGGGAGAGCAAAGGGATTGGTGAGAAGTGTGTTTAAAGAAGAAATTATGACCAATGAGGCAGTGGTTAGACAAAACACTTGGCATAGGCAGATGAAGAAGGTGGGTAAGAGGTGGAATGAAATGCTGTGCAGAATCACAGCACAGGAAGAAGAACAAGGAAGAGAACTAAGGAAGAGCTTGGCAATGCTTGGGTCAAATCACAGGACAACTTTAAACCGTGAAATTGAAGGGACCCAAAAAGCTGAGGAGCTGGCCTGACCAGATGGAGCAGACAAAGAGATATTTCTGTATTTGAGCAGAATCCCTGGAGGCAGGCAGGAAAGATTGCAGTAGCCTCCATGGGATATAGCCACTGCCAGTGCCCAGGCTCAGAGCAGGCAGTGTGGATACTGCTGTTAGAGGCACCTTGCTCACTGCTTTTTTCACAAGAGGCAGCCCAGCAGCTCTTCCATGCAGGTTAGGTCTTTTAGATTGCTCAGAAATAAAAATTCAACTCAGTATTTGCTTTGTGCAGCCATTTCAAAATATAATTGCTGTATTTTTTGTGTTCTTAAGCATTGATATAATTTGTTTTCTTTACCTAAAGGACATTTAAGTGTCTCTTCTTTCATGATTTTTTTTTTTTTTTAATTTAACCTTGATTAATGATATTTATGAAGTTTCATTGCAAGACCTTCCTGTGAGGGAAGTTAAAGCCTGGAAAGTTTCCCTGCCAGTTGGCATTCTACATGGAAAATAGAGCAGAGGAAAGTGGAAAATCCTTACTTAAATTTATCTTTCTATTGTTGTGAGTCAACATGATACATCTCTCCGATGCATACACAAAACAAATCTTGAGATAATCGGTCTTTATTTAAATTTCTTTCTACTTGAATTTTTATTATTATATTCATCTGTGATTTGTGTCTCTTATATCCAGCTTCTTGTCTAATTTCTTCCACTAGAAAGGCACTAGAAGAAGAAACTATTGCTGCCTTTACTTTTTTACCTATAATGTTTAGTCACTGACCAGTAAGAACTGGAGGGACCAGTTTTTCCCCTGATGGCCCTGTATTGCGCCTGTCTTGTTCTGACTTTTCTGTCATTGTGTCGTGCAGAGACAATTCAGTTTCAAGCAGAAAGAGCCAAAGCAAATAGTGAGTGAAATATTATTTCTGCAGTTAGTGTGAACACAGTACATTTAAAACAACAGCAAAACTCTCACATAAATTGTTAGAGAAAGAAGCTCTAAAGGTTTGAAAACCTGTATTTGTCAAAGATTTTCTGTTCAGTTTATTTCCTTCCCAAACAGTGGAAATGTACTCTTGTAGAACTTTTAGGCGTTGCTGAACCAAATTCTTTTATTTTAAGATTATTTATTATAGAGAGCTTTTCAAATATAATGTAGATTATGTGTATTCCTCTCAAAGGGTGTGCATGTGTGTGTGTGTGGGGGTGTGTATGCACGTGAGTATCCAGGGAGGGAGAAAGAAAAATCAGGGACTTTTGGGAACAGGGCGTAAATCAAAGGTTTCCAGTGGCTGCTTAAGGAACGTCATGTCAGAATAAGCTGCAGTCCAGCAGCTCAGGATGAAGTTTTGCTGGTTTTTCTGCCCTGACTTTTAATGCAGCATTTGCTGGCTGAGAGCATTTGAGAAGATAAAACTAAAAGTACTAAAACTAATTCTCTAAAACAATGAAGTTTTTGTTTTCCTCTAACTATATTGCCATAAGTGAGACCTTTTTGACCTGTTTGCTACTAAGAATTCTGAGGTCGAAAGTTCAGTTTCTCATAATGAATTTATGAAACAGTGCTTTTTATTACTTTTTTTCCCTTTCAATTGTATTTTGTAGGATTAGTTTCAATACACTATATTTTGCTTTTCTAGGTGCCACTGCAGAGGAAATAAACCAGCACTGGGAATGGTTGGAACAAAACTTGCTCCATACTTTGTCTGTGTTTGACAATAAAGAAGATATTGTTAGTTTTGTCAAAGGGAAAGTGAAGGTAAGGAAACTGTCTTGTGTTCCCCCTTCCTTGCCCAATTACATGTGGTCTATTAGAAGTAATGTCCTGAAGTTGTCATTCATAATTAGTTTTGACCGTCTAAACGTTATTAGTTTTCTGTGCGGCTCTTGTACCTGATGTGGCCAACATACGTGCATCTTTACTCCTATTTATCTTGGGCACATCTCAAAAACAAAGTATCTAGTTCAATCTTTTTCCCACCTTGTCCCTTTCCAGGTTCACTGTTTCCTTGCCTGTGCTATGCCACTGAGCTGTTTTCAGCATCTGTTTTCAGTTCCTCCACCTCTCCAAAACATTATGTTAAATACCATCCCTTCCTATATCTCAGCTTTTCCTCCTTATTGTGTTTTTCCTCCTATCTCCTATGTTTTTTCTAGCTTTAACCCACCTGTCCCTCTTGACTGGGCTCAGGGGTGACATCAGGTGATAGCCACGGGGCCTCACTCTGCTGGCAGCACAGCTGTGTGGGCACCACCTCAGTCCCCACAGCATAGGTAGAGGGGAGAAGGCCCTTGTACAACAGCAGCTGCATTGTAAGGATCTGCCATGGAAACTGCCGCTGGCCTTGCTTTTGCTTTGTTTTGGAGTCATTATCAGGCACGTGAAGCTGCTGGCTGGCCCCAGGGTTGGAGAAAATGAACCTTCGTTTGGAAGGCTAAAGAATTTTAAAAGTAAAGGAATTTCATGACCATAGACCAGATTTAAAATAGTAATGACTTGTGGGGTAAAACTTAGAAAGCCTGATGTTCTGAGCTCTGCTTTTAGTGAAATATGTGCTCCAAGAGGAGCTTGGTGATGGCTGGTGGGGTTGTGGTTTCACTGGTGACTGCTGTACCTTGGGTCTCACTGCAAGCTTTTCTTTGCTCAGAGTTTTAGTGGGGTGCTCTTCCCCACATGGCCTCTTTCCTGGTTTGGAAAATTTGTAGGAATAATATGCTTTTGATGGATTTCAACCCTGCTGCTGTGATCTCAGTGGGCTCCAAGTCTGTGGAAGAAGGGGACAGAGGCAAAACATAACAGTACGAATCCTAGTTTTTATCCTGTGGCAGCCTATTACTTAACACAGCACATATTTAAAATTCTTCAGGTTTTATTAGTTAATGTTAAGTCCAGGTTTGTCTGAATGGTGCAATTCATAATTAACTCCTTTGTTGTAATAC
This sequence comes from Anabacerthia variegaticeps, assembly GCA_035583185.1. Taxonomy (NCBI): domain Eukaryota; kingdom Metazoa; phylum Chordata; class Aves; order Passeriformes; family Furnariidae; genus Anabacerthia; species Anabacerthia variegaticeps. Next base: position 87,593,812 of record JAWWEW010000001.1, on the reverse strand, counting down.
CACTATTAAAAATTTGAAATCTTGGTTTGATTTATGTTGATGTTTTTGAAACCATATTTTTAATGGTTCCAAGCATCTCTCAAGTTACTGACACCTCTGAGGTAAACAGTACTGGTCAGTATACATAGCTGTTACTCTACTTCTGCTCTACATATATCAAATGAGAGCAATCATAAGCCATAGTGAAAGTATAAATATATAGTTCTGCCAGATTCACTGAAAAAATTATATATATAAAAAAAAGGCCCCCAAAGTCTTGCTTTGGGAGCGTTAAAAAAAATATATGAGAGATACAAGCACCGGAGAAATTTCCCTATTTGTGAAAATTGCAAGTGAACTTGAATTTCTTTGTGAGAAAGGTTTGCATTATTGAAATTTGAATGGGTAGCTTGTAGCAACTTGTCTGAGTGTGAATGCTGTGACTTTATCCTGATACGTTGTCTGGTTATGGACTCAGGCACTGATTGCAGAGGAAACCAGCAGCAAGCTCGCCGAGCAGGAGGAAGACCCCGAGAAGTTCCGAGAAGCCCTGGTGAAATTTGAATCCAGATTTAATTTTCCTGAAGCAGAGAAGTTGATCACCTATTATTCCTGTTGCTGTTGGAAAGGAAAAGTTCCTCGGCAAGGCTGGCTTTATTTGAGCATCAATCATCTCTGTTTTTATTCTTTCTTCCTGGGCAAAGAATGTAAGTATAAGTGTGTAAGAAATGTAGCGCTGGGGAGAGATATAAATATAACTGCATTTGAAAGCAATAATAGCCAGAATTGTTATGAAAAGCCTACTTCACCTCTGAAGTTTAGTTTCTGAGTTTTCTGTTGTTCAGCTGAAGTATCCTGTTTAAGTTCTAGCTTCAGCCTTTATGTTTTAGTATGAATCCAGTAATAAAAACTAATCCTGCAAGAGCACACAGACATAGTTGCTATGTGGTTTGGGTTTTTTTTTTTAATGCTACGACAAAGCAGCAACAGACCTCCTACGGGTTCTGAAATAGAGACTTTCAGTGCTGAAAGGGTGAGTAAGGATGGGTTCCTCCCACTGGTGGGGAAGCAGAGTCATGGCATTGCTGCAAGGCATCAGGGGAAGGAGCTGCTGGGGCCAGGGATGCCTGAGTCCAGCTGCCTGCCTGAAAATAGTCCAAGAAACATAAAAGGGCTGTGCCCTGGAGAACCAGGTGAACATTCAGGGCTTTTAAGGAAAAACAACAGCAATTTAGGGATTTGTTTGTGTTTCTGAATAGAAGTACAGGAAGGTCACAAGAAGTGTGTCCTGGGGTTTTTAGACTTTCAGATGGTTCACCAAGTTGTAAGAATTTGGTCATGGTGTTCCTCTACAGAGGAAGGGTTGTGTGATTATGAGAAGCCTGTCAGAATAGATATTAGAAGGTAAAAATGAAAGGAACAGACATAAGATGGTAAAAATGAATGTAGCAATTTAAAATCTATAGCATTTCTCTGTTTAGTAAGATTGTGCACAAACTACCAACATTTTACGTCCTGTTTATGCTGCTGCAACTTCAGCAAGGACAGCAATAGAAACCTATACTGCTGTAAATATAGCAATAATTTTCAGTTGTAACAATTAAGAATACTTTGCCATATTTCATCTGGATTTAATATTGAGATATATCTGTAGATTTAAAAATGAAGTACATTAATGTAAAGATAAGAAACGTAGTAACTGGTAATTTCCGAGACTTAAAACATACAAATACGTGCTTAAAGTTGGAAGTCCTTTCTTCCCTTACAGTATTTCAGGCCAATTATTTTGTCATATCAGCAGAAGATGGAAGAGTTTGATTTAAAATGCAGGTAAACTTGTTACTCACTAGAAAAACAAAAGTTGATTTTGCTGGGAAGACTAGAATGGAGTCTCTTGATATATACTAAATATCTGAGTTCTTCTTTAATATCCTTGTTTTCTTTTTAGTATTAAATAATATCCTTTGTCAATCATTTCTTCCTGCTACAGTTGCAGGTATGTTCTCATTAAATCTGAGATAGCCAGTCTGCCAAAGCACACAAAGCGAAACTGATACTTAGTAATGACAGGTAACAGAAGAAGCAGGAGGCAGAGAGAAAAACCCTTTATATTGTTCCAAAATGTTTGTTTATGCAATACCACAGATCATTAAGGGATACTGGAAGTGCAACATTATGCTGTATTGTTTTAAGAAGAGGTTTCTTCTCATGTCTTAAATAATATTCATTATGAAAATACAAAAAAACAACAATTACGTGTTTGCAACTTTATATTTTGACCATGGAAAATATACTGTTCATTCACTACTGTAGTTAGTTGCATTGCCTTTGTGTTCCCATGCATTTGCATGGAAATGTGAAATAAAAACCTGGATTTTCTTTTAGTTAAACAAACCTCCCTAGCTCAGTGGGAAGCATTATATATGCTGAAATTATTCCCACTTCCTTGATTCTGATAAAGCAGATTACTTTTGTTTCTAGGCTAGTGTTTTGTCATGTTTTTGAAATATTTGTATTGCATGGAGTAATCCAGATTTACTATAGTTCTGGTAGTTACTGTTTGAGAAGCTGATTACATGTAGAACAAGTGATTCATTGTCTTTTTTTCAGGTAGCAATCATAAATCTGTTCAAATCTAGTCTTGAAAATATTGCTAAGAAATCACCATTATTGTGTTCTTCAATACAGCACAAGTTAAAAATCCAATATATGGGTTGCCATAAAAATGGTTCTTAATTGTGTTTTACCTCTGTAAAAATCCCCCCATACTGTAGACTGAAATCTCTTTACAGGCAAAGTGTTAAGTCTTCTGCATCTGGCAAGTCTGTTCCCTTCTTCTTGTTTTATTTTGTGTTGAAATGACTTGGAATGCAATAATAGAACCTGTTTTCAGCTTCTCATAAAATTAACTTATGGCTTATGTGAATATAAACTCCATGGAACATTTTTTCCAGGACAAGTCCCCTTTTATCTAAGCCTCAAAGTATTTGCAGGATTTCAGAGGGCTAGATCATCAGATATCTTGAAAGGGCGTGCCGAGGTTTCTTCACATTTTTTAATTAAACTTGTGTCTTTTTCTAAAACTTTGAACACATTGTATGCTTTATCAGTAGTTTGGGCCCCTTACAGTCTGCTGTGCTGTTTCTATAACCAACACTGTAGAGCCTGTGTGATTCTGACCTGCCTGAACAACAGTGCTATTGCTGCGGCGTTATTTAATCTTTCTTCCTTTGGCTGTGCCCATACAGATGATTTTATGACCATTCACAATAGTCTGTGCATGTTGACGCAGCTGTGCTTTATTTAAGTAAGAAAAAATGTAATCTGCAAATAATCTTGACAGCTGTGGTTCATGTAATACAGAAAACTTGCTGAAGGTAGCTCCTTAGGTAATTAATGATCATGGATAAGTGTCATATATATATGACAATGTTTGCTATTACTGCCTTTTCATTGCTTTATTGGCATCAGGAAACCAGCTGGGGATGTTAGGGGGTGTAGTCTTGATGTTATTGGCACGGAGAATCCTGGGTAGCTTCCAACAGCTGTTAAGAACAAATTTAATCTATTTTAAAGTCCTTTCCAGCCTAATTTCTACCCAGAGATTCATATGAGAGACAAGTAACATCCTGCAGTGGTTATCTAAAATAAGCTGATTCTGTTTACCGCTCGTGTTTATTTGGCAGTGTTTAAGTATAGACAACAGTGTCCTACACTTTTTGTTTTCTATAAACAAGTCTGACCACAGTTAATGTTTAGGGCAAGATAATGCCTGTGCACCTTATCAGTAAAAGGTAACCAAAATGGAAAGACCCAAATGCCTAGGCAGTTTTTTTTTCTGAATGTCTAGTTTATAGTAGTAGTTACACCTCATAGAAATCTCCATGTGCAAAAGCTGCCTTTTGGGTAGGGGTTAGCTTTATTTTAACAGCTAAAGTAACTGTGCATGTAATTGGTTTTCCACCTGCCAACAGTTTTGTTTCTGGGAGGTTGCAAAGCCTTTCCCTGTTATTTTTGTACTCTTGACATTAACTGTTTCTTCTAGTTGTATGCAAGCAGGCTGCAGAAAAGGCTTGTAAAGGAGTTAGGAGCACAGCATATGGCATGTGTCTTTTGCAGACAAAGGGACAAATTCCCAGTCCGGCATTTCTTATGAAAATAGTTAAAATTTTGAGGGAGAGATCTGAAAAAGACTTTTGAAGTGCGGGAGATTGAATGCGGAGTCATAGCAGGCATTTTCAGCATGTGCTTGGTCTTGCCTATAAAAATGTGTCTCTCTCCTCTTTGGTTGTATGCATTTCATTCTGAATTTGCTTATTTCCCAAATCTGAAAAATGTAAGCAGAGTTTCCAATTTGCTTTTGCTGTTCTCTCGGATTGCAGTGAAACTTATCATTCCTTGGGTTGAGGTCCAGAAACTGGAAAGAACCTCCAATGTCTTCATGACTGACACAGTCCGTGTCACTACTGCAAATAAAGAGCGAGACTTCTCCACGTTCCTCAATATTACTGAGGCTTTCAGGATCATGGAGCAACTGGCAGATGTGACACTCCGAAGGCTACTGGATAATGAAATCTTTGAACTGGATCCAGGCCTACAGGATCCTACTCAGATTACCAAGAGGTAAAAAGCTAAGTTGTTATATGAGCAGAGGTTTGATAGTGGGCTTCATGGTTTGCTGTGTTGGCTGGGTAAGATTTCAAAGCTTTGCTAGATTGGACGCAAAAGAGATTTTATAATGTATTATGGTGTATCCAATAGGTGCATTTTAACCTGTGTGCAAGATACCTTTTTCCATTTTATATTTTTCACATAAACATCATGTTTTTTTGTTTGTTTGTTTGTTTTAAAAGTTCCATTCCCATTAGAAGGGGAGATTGCAGCAAGGGATGTTTTTCCTCTTCCCTGAAGAGCAACATTATTATGCTTACAATTTGTGCAATGTACAGGCTTTCCTAGTGCCATCAGTTCTCTAGAATTATTGCTTTTGGTCATATCTGAAACACAGAGTTCCCACTAGTGTGATTGCCATAGCCAATTTAGCAAGCAGTTATATGACTTAAAAAACCCACAGGCAGTGGCAACAGTTTAATGTCCTATTGTCAGCTCTATCCCATGCATCCCTGAAATGCATCTCTGCATTTCTCTCCCAGTACAGAATGCATTGGGCTCTCTGGAAAAGTCTGATAGCTATTTCTCTGCGAGTGGCACAGCACACAACTTTGTGTTTTATTTGCTGCTGTGAGAAAGGGGAAGGGAAACTGCCCAGAGGAATTTTAGGTGGGCAGGATGGAATAACTCAAACTGGAATTTGCCTGGGGCATCAAGGTTAAGATGCTTCTTTCCTGAATGGGGTGTGAGTGCTTATCTCATCTTGAATCATGCCCTTTCTTGCTCTTCCTTCCTCTCCCTCTGCCAGAGGTATGAAGGGAATCACCCAGGTGTTGCTTCCTAGCTAAAACATATGGAATGCATGGTATCATTTCCCAAAATAGAGGGACACATCCAGTATACCTTTTTATTGTTTCTGAGGAGCAGTTTTGCAGTGGTGCTAAACACTTCTACAAAGTTTCATAATGAAGTTTGAAAAAATGGACTTCCGCTGCAATTTCATATGTACACACAGTAAGGAAAATCACTGACACCAGGATTTCATCCATGATGTCATTAAGGAATTTACTTAAGGTAATAGAGTGGTGAGCAGCCATGAACATCTCTGAAGCCTTTTTTTTAATAGCTAGGGTTCCTTGGAATACCAGAGCAACCATTGTTTTTACACTGTATGTCTAACAGGATGTTGTTAACATTGTAGGCTTTTGGCTCAAGAAATGTAGGACATGTACTTTAGTTAATGTAGGATATGGCTGTAGTAGGTTGTGTCTCTGTCCCTTTCCATGCTTTACTATTCCACCCTCCAGCTGCTTTTGGACTGAAAAGTTAGATGCATGAAGCATAGAAAGGAAATCCAGAGGAGATGTAACAAAAAACTGGGGTCAGATATTTCCATCATCTGCCAATTTTAACTCATTTTCACTTCCCAAAACAGTCTTTGAATCAGGGGTACTAACTGAATAAAAAGCTACAAAGAAAGTAAAATTACAGTTGCAAAGAAAAGTATAAGCTTAGTAATATACTATCATAAGGGGCTCTCAGGGAATCAACTTGTAAGTACCTTGTGGCATTTTTGAAAAGTAGTGTGTCTGTTAGCAATCAACAGACAGAAACCATCCCACAAATTTATTCAAAAAGGTTTTCTCCTCTCCTTCCTTCCAACCCAAGAAGTAAAAAAAAAAAAAGGTGAGGACAAAGGAGAAGGAAGGACAAAAATACACTTAATGGAGAGTTCCTGGGCAACATGTTCTCTAACCTGTGCTGTGACTTGGGATGGCAGAAGAGGAGACATGGAAGATGCCAAAATCCCATTTCCTTTGCATGAATTAGGTAGTAGTTGGAGAAATTGCTGCTTCTGGTGCCCTTTGCCACACTTCAGCAGCTACTTTAATATAAGGTGATTAAGCAAGACCTAGTTTTTGAATAGTGGATAAACTGGTTTTTAGTGCTAACGTGTTTGGGGGGGGTTGTACTTTTTTTTTTTTGGTGTGTGAAGTTTTTGTTGCTGTTTTTTTTCTTGAAGCCATTGTAGTACCACAAGAACAATGACTTTCCTCTCAGCACTTTCCCCCTAATAATTGTCATTTTTAATTCTTTTACATGATTTGGAAGCAAATAATAGGCTATGAAAATGAAAGCAATAATCCTCACATCATTAGAACTATTCCAGCTCTGTCAAATTAATGAAGTTTCTGTAGATGGCTTTCTTTTGTGAGAGGCTTGTCTCAATATCTTTAGTTCTAAAAAAAATCCATTTTTAGTGCCATCATGGTCTGTATATTCTACATCCTGAAAGCCAGAAACCTTTGCAGGCATTCCTGAGGCTCTTGGGTTCATCCTGCTGAGCAGTGGAAAGATGGGACTCAGAGGCTGTGGCATTAGGCCCACAGTCTGCGACACAAATGATATCATGACCAGAGTCAAACAAGTTAGTATGCAATTTTTCATGCTGTTTAATGAAATAAGGCTCAGAACAATGGATTACAAAGGGATTAATGGCAATTAAGATAATTGCCATAGAAAGCAAAAAGTGCCATTTATTGCAGATGTAGCTGTGTGCCACACAATTTTACTTGAACATATGGTAACTATTTTTTCTTTTTTAATAGGAAGGTTGCTAAACTCTCTTGTATAGGTTTCATGAATCTCCAATTTCCATCTCTTTCAGGATTCAAGAATATCCATTGCATTCCTCAAATGCAGTGAGGAAATTTTCCAGAGCAGAACCTGTGGTTTAAAAGCTTTAGTGCTGGAATCAGTAAGGTTTCAAAAGTATGATATATTTCCCTAGGCTCTAACTACCTCAGTTTCTTTTCTTCATGTCTAACTGTGAATTACCAATGAGAATGGCTTTGCTTCATATGAAGGCAAAGAAGGTTGTTAGCACTGGTCTAAGCTGAACAGAAATTGATTGAAGTATCCTGAGTTGTAAATGTCACTTCAGTCTGCATTAATCCCTTCAGAATCTGAGAATGCTTTAAATCTTGAGCAACAAGAAGAATGTGACTAGAAAGAATGACCTTTTATTGCATCTGCACAGCAGAAGGTAGGGTTCAGGTTGTTTCTTTGTGTCACTTGTGATAGAGGATTGCCTAAAGTGATTTTAAGGATTTGCAGTAATGGGACTACCAGGATCCATACTGATATTACATTGTTCTGTCGTTTAAAAGTCTGAGGTCTAACTGGAATCTTTAGTGCTGCTTTTTGAGTCTTTTTTGAGTCTGATACGTCTTGTCCTACCCTGTACTATTGAAGAGATCAGATGTGTGCTCTCTTTCTTTAAAGCAATCATTTGTGTATTTGGAGATTGATGTGCATCTTCTTTTTCTTTTTTTCTTTAAATTTCACTGCCCTACTTCAGCCAGGGTTTTCTTACCAGTACAGATTTTAACTATTCTGGTCACTTTTCTCTGGGCATTTGTCACTTATGTCATGAGATGGCAGGTGTGGGATGGTGGGATACAGGATTGCCCCAGAACCCCTACCAGTGCTGACCAGGGCAGGAGCAGCATGACTGTCTCTGCAGCAGCTTTGGCACTGCCATGCTGCACCTTGGTAGCTGTGCACTTCTGAAGCCCAGCACAGAGCTCCTCTTCCTCCTGTTGGCTCTTGTTCATCTTGCGATCGTGTGTAACCCCAAGGTCTGTTCTTTTGGCTGAATGGCTCCTGGTAGAATTGATCTCCATGCTGCATTTGTGCAGCTTATGATGTACAGCTGGAAATACTTTTAATACCTTTTTCTACAACATTGCTTAAGTTTATGAACATCAATCTGAATATGATCCTGTTCTTTTGTTCATTAGTTTCAACCAGCCTTGCATCGTGTGCAAGTTTAGTAACAACAAGCTCTTGATCCATTACACAGATTACTGATGAAGGCATTGAACAGAAGCTAGTCCAGGGCAGATTCCCAAGGAATTCCTCTTGGTATAACCTTCCAATCTACCAGAAGGCTTTGGAGGGCTGCTTCTTTTTCAACTGGCTGGGTACAACAGTTTTTCACTTCTAGTTTTATTAGTTCCATGAGAGGCTGTACCAAGATTTTCATAAATTCTGGCTAAAACATTCATTGCATCTGCCCCATCTACAAGTCTAATGTTCCTGCTGTGTAAGGGATTGATGTTTAGTTTATGTGTGTCCTGACAAGTCCATGTTGGCTCTTTGCAGATAACTTCTCCTGGCGTGCTTATAAGAAGCAATTCTTCCAATAAACAAGACGTTTATCATTGGATGTGTTATTTCCAAAATACCTAACTTTTTGGAGTCTGAATAGTAAGAAGACTCTGGTAATTGGTCTCTAAAAGAGGTCAGCTAGTCTGTTTAGATTTTAGATAGGCAGCAAGTGACTCAGCAGAGCTGAAATGTTGCCAGGTTGGCTTTCTGCTGGATTTAAAACACAGAAAAACATTTGACAGTGAGGACAGCGTTTTAAGCGTCTTGATACTTTTAGGCATTTCGTTAGTCTTGTGTGTTATTTCCTTTAATTTAAAACTCTTGGAAGGTGACATAGGGGTCACACACAAGGAGTTATCGCAGTTCAGGCTTGCCATTCACTTTGAAGTGCTGGAGCTGGAGGCAGTCCAGGATCCCATAACATGCAAGTTGGGAGCTGCACTGGGAAGGAGTTGCTGAGTTTTCTGAAAAGTAGGGAACAAGGCAGTTGCATCTTCTCACCTTTTATTCTCCTGATGCTTGTGTAAATACTCAGTAAATGTTATTTTTACAAAATGATAACTTTCATTTTTTTCCTTAGGTACTGCTCAGTACACTGCATTTGCTTAAAAACCAAACCAACATGGAAATTGTTAAGTGAGAGTAGAAATTTTCAGACAGATAGGGGTTCAAGTAGATTGCATTTCTGTGCAGTGCTGGAGGTATTGTGAAACTCAAAATGGGAGCTGTGGGAGCTGCTGCGTGGGCCAGCCACTGCATCTGTGCTGTATCATATTTAAACAATTGCCTGTCGTGTTTTAGGAGCTAATTTTGTTTGTGGGTTTTTTGGAGTTGTATGGTGGGGCATTTTTTTAACCAACTTTAATTTTGTTTGTCTGTGTTTATGAAGGAAAGCCTTTAAGCCCTAGAATTTGCCTGCCTAACGGGAAATATATTCACCGTATGCAACTTTCTAATAAAATGTCTTCTTTGAGCCCACAGTGGTAGGTGCTGACAGCACGTCATTCCTGTGCTACCATTTTTCATTCCAGGATTCCTTCTTTGGAGAGCAGGCTGGCCCCTGTTTTAGCACTTGTTCCTGGGGCAGTCCTGGCTGTGTTTTGGTCTCTGTGGTGGCCCTGTGTAAGCTTGTGTCTGAGTCATGGGGGGACAGGCAGTGCCAGGGATGTTGGGGTTGGCAGCCTTCCCCTGGTACAGGGTGAGTAGTGGGGGGATGCAGTCCTGGTGAATTTACTTAGATTCAGATGTGGGGAATGTCATTCTTCTTGGAATCCTCTGGCTTGTTGTCTGAAAGGCGCTGCACATGGATCCTGTGTCCTTAGGAGATGCAGCAAAATCCTGAACATGCAGAAGCTTCACATTGTGGAGTATTAGAAACAGTCAGCTCTTAAATAACAACCTCTGCCTCCGCAGAGGTCCCACTCTTCTGAATAATGCCTCTTTTCACATAAAGATCTAGAAATCTTCACAACCGAGTAGATGCAGGGAGGGCCTTACCTTCTCAGCACAATAGCAGGAGAGCACAGCTCTACCCAGACCTGACTGCAGATGCTATCAGCAACATTCATCTGTGCTGTGCAGAAATGGAAAATATTTTAGTGGTGAGTTAACTAGAAGGCATATCCTGATCCAGCTTTGTCACAATAGCAGATCGCTGTGGGCACTTATCAGAGTTGCTCTTGCTGTGGAATTTTAACTCAGGAGCAACCTTTTTGTCTCCCTTCACAAAGAGGGTTTCTCTTTGTTCTCTGTGAAAAAACAGGAGACTATTTGTCTGTTTTCTTTGGATAATATTATTAAGGAAGATAATGCTTGAGAAGGAAACAGCAGCTGAACGCTGGTTGAGCGCATTCTGTCTTTTCTGTTGCTTGCAGATACAGATCCTCCCTTCTCGGGTCTCAGTTTGTTCTGGATTGTCTTCCTCCCTGTTTCACATGACTTTGTTTTTTTTCTATGGATTAAACTAAAATACTCCCCCCCCCAAACAAACAATTGATTTACTCTTGAAGCAGAGGCTTCACTTGTCTCAACTCATTTTTTAACAGCAGGGCTGGGGTAGGGGGAGTGTGTCTGCAGAAGAGGAGGGTGAAGGAAGGAGTGGAGGGGCGATTTATAGCACCAAAGTACCACTCCCTGTTATGCTTCAGCCCACACTTTAAATTCTTTTAATGGCACAAAGTCAAGCTTTTTTTTTGCCTTTTCCCTAAGGTGAATCATGCTTGGAAAAATTTACTTGTAGTAAAGAAAATGATAGAATTTAAGCCCTAATGTTTCTGGAGCTGCTGGTGGTGAGCTAATAGCCATGGCCTGTTTATAATGTAATTGCATAGCTCTCTAAATTACTGCAGGCTTCTTCATTTAAAAAAGGAGAAGAAAAAAAATCTCCTGTGCTGGTTTAAAAACAAACTGGCAGGAGAAATGGACCTACCACGAGAGATATTGTAAGTCAGAATTACAGTT
>JAWWEW010000001.1:87399659-87582489 GCA_035583185.1 Anabacerthia variegaticeps | reverse complement strand
ATCTCCAAAGCCAAGTCTGCGTAACCATGGCTCAGTAATGAAAGTTTTATTTATGTAAACTTTTTTTTTTTCCAAATAAATGTGGATGGATGACTGGAAGGAAGCCAAGTCCAAACTGTGTGTGGCTGATGTTGTTATTCCCAACTGAGTCTGTAAATGACCTGAAACTGTTTTGCATTGTGCAACTGTTCTGAGAGCTCTGATACCTCTGCAAGTCAAGGATTCTGTGATGTAAATGCCACCATCATTAATATTTCTATTACTGACCACTTTGGAAGTACTCATTGAGGAAACGCATTACTTTTGGATGCAGGTGCAAGTCCCTGGAGTGATGTTGGTAATGCTACTGGGAAGGAAAACAAGGAACATTAAGCTAATCTCCATTGCTTGATGTATGTTCAGATGAAAGATATAATTATCTCTTGTGCTTTGAAATTTGTAACTCTTTGAGCTGGGAAAGTCATACAGCAGCCACAGAAAATATGTGGTTAAATAACAATTAACCCTCCCTCCTGCCCCAAAAACCAAAACATCTGATTTAAATTAGTGTCCTTTTCTTTCCTACTTAATACCCTAGTTGTGTTTGACCTTACGGTTAAACAAGAAATTATTGATAATGTTTTTCTTTTGTATTTCAAAGTTGGTCTTTTAACAATCTGTTCACATAGGCGCTGAAGATTGCTGTGCACTGTGGTTTTATTCTGTATCCCTCACTCTTGGTGAAGCCAACAGGAAAAGTGAACCTCACACTGTATGTTCTGGCTTTTGGGATCTTGTGATTCATTCTTACTGTTTTTTCTTAAGGGATCTTGAAGCCAGAGCACAGAATGAATTCTTTCGGGCCTTCTTCAGATTGCCCAGGAAGGAGAAGCTGCATGAAGTTGTGGACTGTTCTCTCTGGACGCCATTTAGTCGCTGTCACACAGCGGGAAGGATGTATACTTCAGACAGTTATATCTGTTTTGCCAGCAAAGAAAGTGGCTGCTGCAATGTTATCATCCCACTTAGAGAGGTAGAGTTGGTTGTTTGTTTCACTTTGGGTCTTTATCTCCCTTTTTCTGGCCTAAACCTCCACTGTCCACTTGACTTGTCTGCAAAGTGTTGTTTGATGAAAAAGAGTAGGATGTTTGTGTGTATCCTGCCTATGGAATTGTTGTACAGCTTGTTCTGGGACTCCTTGGGGCTTGAGTTCCTAAAAATACAGGTGATTCAACATGATCCTCAAAGTGAAGTAGGGACAGGTAATGCAGCAGGACAGAGCACTGCAAAAGCAGAGTCTGCTTGGCCCAGGACTTGGACAGGGATCCCCTCCTACCTCCACAAATGCATATGTCCAGCTTGATGTTGATAGAGACCAGCTTGGACCCATTCCAGCAATGTAAAAGTATGCTTGCCTGGGATCAACACTTAAAAGTGTTGAAGCTCTTCCTCCATAGACAATCTCTAACAAACCTCTGGACACTTTTCAAAGCTGTAAGGCAGAGAGGAAAGGGGATGTTCTGGATGCACAGGCAAGCTGACAAATTTACATGAAATCAAAGACATGTTTAAGTGGAGGGAGAGCACATGGGAAGGTGGTGGGAGTAGAAGAGGAGACAAAAGCTGTCAGCTAACATCTGCCTGATCTGCTGTGGATACAAGGCTGTTATGATCTCTTAATGAAAGCTTTCCTTTCATCCTCGACTAATAACAGAGTAAGATCCAAATCATATCCTTACTGTAGCAACTTACCTTCCACTGTTATAAAACCAGAAAACAATAAGAGAACAGTATTATATACTTAATCAGAAATAACAAAATAACTGTTTCTCCCTATCTTCAAAGGTGGGAAAGTAAATTTCCTCCTCCATGCCCCAAAATTTGATCAATCCTTTTATAAATTTTTTTTTAATCATACACCCCTTTCTTATCTTTTCCCTCAGTCTACTGTCCAGAATTGAGCTGCAAAGTCATTTAGGGGGAAAAAAAAGGCATCTGGGATACTTTTTGGTATCTAACTTAAGCTTCTAAAGAGACCATGAACTTCAGGTGGTAGGATGTGTTTGATCTAGGAAAGCCAATTCGAATAACCACATTTAAAGCATGTGTGCATATGAATGCTGTGTTTGTACATTTTGGTACATGTAGAATATTTGAGGATGTTTCTGTGGATATGGTGCCTAATGTGTTTTCCGTAATGTTTCTGGAAAAGGTAATCAGTATAGAGAAGATGGAGGACACGAGCCTTCTCCCCAACCCCATCATTGTTAGCATAAGGAGCAAGACAGCCTTTCAGTTCATTGAGCTGAAGGATCGGGATACTTTAGTGGAGAACCTGCTCCAGAGGCTAAAAGAAGTGAACTCCAACAACCCACTGCACAGCAACAACTTGCAAAATAACAACCAGGTACTGATTTTCCCTTTTTCCCCTTTCCCTCTTCTCCTCTTTTAGTTCATTGTCCTACCTTCCTTGGGGGATTGATCTTGAGCCAGTACTATCTGATGCCTTCCTTAAAGACCTGCGTGGTGGGGGGGTGGAGCACACGTGCAGCATGGTTGTGATTGACACACTGGGGCAAGCAGTGAATATGGTGGGCAGCAGGGCTGCCTTTCACGGAGACCACAGGAATCTGAAAGAGTAGACTGATAGACACCTCATGAAGTTCAACAAAAGCAAATGTAAAACCTGGAAAAGTAGTCCCATGTGACAGAAGAGGCTGGGGACTGGCTGGCTGGAGAATAGCCATGTGAAAAAAGTGAGGGAGTCATGTTGGACAACAAGTTGAGCTTATAAATGAGCAGTGTGCTCTTACAGTGCAGAGGGCCAACACTATACCAGGTTGTACTAGCAGGGTTGTAAACAGCCAGTCACAGGATGTTACTATTCTTTTTTGTTGATCACTTCTGAGGCTGATCTGGAGTACTGTGTCCAGTTTTGACTCCACAAGAAAAGCACTGACAACTCAGAGTAAGTCTAGGGGAGGGCTACAAGACAGAGGCTGGAGTACATTCTTTATAAGGAGAGTTTGAGGGAGCAGGGCTTCTTCAGCCAGTCTTCTGCTAGATAGTGGGGAGTTAGAAGAAGGAGGCAGACTCATCTTGGATATGCCAATTGAAAGATGAGTGGCCACACCCTCAAGATGTCACAAGGGAAAGTCTGAATAGATAAGAGATAGATTTCCCCTCAGAGATGGGCAGAGCTGGACCAGGCTGCCCAGAGGGGCTGTGGACTCGGCTTTCTTGGAGCTACTTGACTAGGCACAAACCCCATCAACCAGGTCTGAGAGCTCCTGCTTTGAGCAGGGGATTGAAAAAGATGGTCCTTTCCCACCTAAATTGTTCTATGATTCTGTCTTTCAAGTCCTAACAGTAGAAGACTGTTTGGTAGCTTGTCATTAAGGGCACTTAGAATTGCTAACAACTTTTGGTTTAAAATACTAACACTTTTCCTGACGTGCAAATAAATAGTAATTTGTATGAAGTCTTGAGTAAGACCTTTCCTCCTGAAAGGTGTGAAAGGTTTTGATGCAAAAGGCGATGAGTAGCCCAGCTCTCTGTCTGGAGGACAGGTGAGGATGTAGTTCTTAGCCTCTTTTCAGTCATTACCAATTTGATTCTATGTTGCAGAACAGTCTTGCTTTTGGATCCATGTGTGTGCTGAGGGATGGTGAGCCTGCACATCTGGAAACAGAGGCTTCAGAAGGGAAGGAGAGAAGTGAATGTGAAAAGGAGAACAGTTACTTGCTCAATGCAGAAGCACTAAGGTCAGACTTTCATCAGTCAGGAATGTCAGACCTTGACTTTGGAAAGGTATGTAACGTTTGGAGGAGGCTTCAGGAGTTTTAGGGTTTTTTTGTTTTTAAAAAAGCTGGGGTTACATTCAGACATATGCATTTTCAGTAAAATGCACTCTGTATTGGTTGGAGAAATTAGATATGGAGTAACAGCTTTTCTATTTGCTTGGATTTTTTTCTTCTTCCCCTTCCCCCATTTTATTCTGGTGAATATTTGTAATTTTTCTCTCTGTGTGGTGAATTGAATATGCAAAATGGGGCAAGTTATAGTCCCTAGAGCAAGCTTCCCATTTCCATTGATAATGGAAATACCTTATGGAATTTCTAATATGTAAAATGCTTTTGTTTACCAGTTTCCACATGCACATGATTTGTTCTTTTACATATATCTTCTTGTTCCCAGTCTAGGGAGCAAATCAAAGAGAGCCTGTGGGATGACCATTTTGTAGAATACGGCAGAACTGTGTGCATGTTTCGCACAGAGAAAATCAGAAAACTTGTTGCTATGGGAATTCCCGAATCCTTAAGAGGCAAACTGTGGCTGCTGTTCTCAGGTGGGCATGCTTAGAAATGCTGGCTGTAAGCATCATCTGATTCTGGACATGGCAAAGCACTGAGGCAAGAAATCTCCCAGGGCAATTAAATGTCTTTTACATGGAACTTGGGATACTCTTTACAGAAGAGAGATGATCTGAACTGAACTAATAAATGCAAACAAGTACCTAGGTAGATCTGTAATAAGTTTATCTCGGGATGACATCATATGATGTGCAAAAGAATCAAAATAACATCTTTGTAATACATGTAATTTAAAATTAGTGTCATGTTTTCATAAAACAATGTTCATCCTCAAGCAACAATTAGATTATGGCATAAGTACTGATTTAACCCTAGACAAATCAGATTATTGCAAAATAATGACATCTTAAAGTCAGCAGTCCTGCTCCTGCTTCTTGTTGCATGTTAGCAGAGCTTACAGAAAGCGCAGACGGAAAAAACAACTTATTTAATTGACAGATCTGACAGAGCCAGAATATGCTTACAATATGATCTCAAGTTTAGTCATTAATCCAATATATGACATGTTCAGACATTTGTGAAAAAGTGGAGCTTTTCCTCCTTGGAGGATGTGAACAGTGCTGAATGAATTTCTTCCAGTAATGTGTGTGGCACTTAACAGGTTGCCTGGAGAAGTTGTGGATGCCCCATCCCTGGAAGTGTTCAAGGCCAGGTTGGATGGGGCTTTGAGCAGCCTGGTCTTGTGGAAGGTGTCCTTGCCCACAACAGAAGGGTTGGAACAAGGTGATCTTTAAGGTCCCTTCCAACTCAAACCATTCTATGATTCTATTATACTTTCTGCTGGAGAAATCTTTTGCTCAGTTAAGGTGTTTTGAATGACATTTTGTCATGCAAGCTTTGCTAATACTTATTTTGTTTACAAGACATGTATTCTGCTAGGATTTTATCCCTTTTAGGTCTGGAAATTTCAGTAAATCCACAGACCTTGGGGGAAACCATCTTGCTTATATCCTTTTGAGCAGTAATTCCCACCACACTAAGTTTAGCATTGTCCTAATCCACTCCTATCTTCCTCTTTGTCTCTTCCCGTTGCCCTCAGATGCTGAGACGGATCTCGCCTCCCATCCCGGGTACTACGTACATTTGGTGGAGGCATCCATGGGCAAGTGTTGTATGGCGACAGAGGAGATCGAGCGTGACCTGCACCGCTCGCTGCCGGAGCACCCCGCCTTCCAGAGCGAGACGGGGATCGCTGCCCTGAGGAGGGTGCTCACGGCATATGCACACAGGAACCCCAAAATAGGATACTGCCAGGTGAGAAATTCCCAGGGCTATAATGCTTGCTGCTTTTTTTTTTTTTCTCCTTTTTTCCCACTCTCTGCTTTATTGTTCTGCTTGGAGTATTTTTAATGGTGCTTTTGCTAGATAGGGATATCCTTTTAGATAGGGAAAATACATAATTTTAGCTAATGTCATTTACCCTGGAAAACAAGTCCTTAGGCTTAATAAAATGCTCTGTCTTTACAAAAATATTCCTTCAGCATTTTGCAAACTGCATTTAGAGTTACAGGAGGTGAAAAAATGTTTCTGATGTTTTTGTTTGTTCAAAAGTGCGTTTCTTGCACTTGGAGACAATGCAGAGCAAATTGGCCTGCAGAGATGAGATTCATGTAGTGCACTGGGGCAGAGGCTTAATTACCTTTCTGCCAGTGTCTTCCAAAACTGAGGATAAATGATGAAAGTATACTTTGTCCAGCTCGCCAGCTAAAATAGTAACTTTAACTTCTGTGCAGCTCCCTGAATTCTGATTAACATCAGACCAATTCTGATCCAGGAAGTGGGGAGGTGAAAGCAGCCCCAAAACATCTTGCACTATCAGTTACCTGCCTTGTATCTGGGCAAATCCAGTACTGTGCTTTTCTCCACTGTTTCGTATTGCTCTAATGAAAAACAGTATACATAAGCTTGAAAAACTTGTTATGCTTTTGGGTTGCAATTGTATATTTGCTGACTATTGCCTCCTTTTCTTGTTGTTTTCTTTTTTCATTGTTTACATCATGTTGGGTGACTTTTCATGCTACAAAAATAGCCACAATTGAGGTTTTGTCACTAACAAATCCCCTTTTCTTCTTTGCCCTTGTCAGTCTATGAATATTTTGACCTCCGTGTTGCTGTTGTATGCCAAAGAGGAAGAAGCCTTTTGGCTGCTGGTTGCTGTGTGTGAGCGAATGCTGCCAGATTACTTCAACCACCGAGTGATAGGTGAGTTCGTGTCTGTCTTCTTGCAGACTGGGAAAGAGCAGCCGAATGGCACAGGGGTGAGTAAAATGCTCAGGGTCTGCTGAGGTCCAGGCCCCACAGATGATGTGGTCCATCTGCTTGTGTGGTGTGCAGGGACAGCAGTTCCAGCCAGGGTTGGTTTTGGTTTGAAGGGTTTGAACTGCAAGGTCTATAAATATATGCTCAACTTTACAGTGTGTCTTTTTCTTTTCTGTTGACCAGGAGGAGGTGACACTTTTGCCTGTTAGGTAAAAATAGAAGAGCCTGCAGGTCTTGGTTACAGTGTTCAGTGTTAGAAACTCAAACTGTTTAGGCTGAACCTAGGAAAGATCTGCTGGAGTAGCTACTTGTCGTCTGATTTGTCTGAATTGCCTCGCTGCTGGAGCAATGCAGGCTTGCATCTAAATTAGCCCTTTGTAATGAGAGCTGATCCAAAACCCTCTGAATGTGAGATGCTGGATTTAAGAAGTAAGCCCGGTCACTCTGCAGTGTGCACCATGCACTGCATGTGCTGTGTCTCCTGTTCTTTGCAGTGCAACTATTTTAAAAACTGTCGTGCAAACATGTGCTTGAGGCACGGAAAGAGAGGGGCTGAGCAGCTCCACAGAGTAATTGCAGGTATGCATACAAGAAGAGTATTTGTTCTTTGCAGTCAATTCCTCCCCTTGCAGAAATGTTTGATAGCTTTTCCATCTTTAATGCTAACCTTAGTCCTTAGCTCCAGCATCTGCTGTTACACCATTGCTGTGGCAAAGAGAGGGATCGGAGTCATTCGTGAAAAGATGGGGATAGGAGGAAATTCCTGGCAGTAGTGGTTCTGGGAGGTAGAAATGGTCTGGGCACTCTTATGCTCCTTGGGGAGTGGAAGGAGACATCTGAGAAGATTTTGAGTCTTTTCCTTGAAGGATGGGATTGTCATACCTCCCTGTGGATACTGTCATGCTGCACAGTTATTGTGTTGTTGCTGAACTGGCAGGAAGTAAGTTAAAACAGAGTTATTCCAAAGTTATCTGGATGCTTAGGATGTTTTGTGGTGCTTTGAATGCCATTGGTATTTTCAAGGAATGGACTGGGCATTGCAACTGTCCCACTTTAAGAATTTTTGTTCTTGTCTCCAAACATAACTTTAAGCTGCTATTTTGATGACTGACTTCCATGTTTGTCTCTCTCCTTCCTGGATTAAAAGAGAAACAGCTTTATCTGTCCTTGTGCATTTCTAGATATCATCAGCGTGCCTTGGGTTCCTGATAACTTTGATGCTTGCTGGGTTATTGCCCTTAAGTAGCATTCCCCACACCCAAACTAATGAGTTGTCCCACTTGGCCAGTCATATGGCTGCCTTTAGTTGTACTTAATCTGGGGTTTGTATCTTGCCTGTCACTTGCCATGGCTGCAGCCTACATTGTTTCTCTGCTGAGGGTCTTGATTGTCCTGTCTCTCTGTTTTCCTGTCCTTGGTACCGCAAGGAAAGAGTGCTGTGGCTCTAGAAGAGGTACTGCCATGGCTCACCACAGTGCAAAGAGCCTGGAGCTTCAGCTTCTCCTGTTCCCCCTCTTCAAATGGCAGAGGTCTAGTTTTGCACTGTGATTGCTCCACTGAGCAGTTACCTCTGCAGCTTTGGTTTACCCTAGAACTTAATGTACCCAAATCGGTGCTACTGATCTTCTCCACCCTGCTCCGCCTCTGCTTCCTGTTCCTTGAGTTAGTGTTGGCTTCGCATTTCAGTCGACCTTCTTTTTTGATTTGCAACCAGCCCTTGTCTAAACTTTGTATTGTTTCTTCCTGCATAGCACTTCCAAGACCAAACTTTTCCTCTTTGTCTGCACTGCCAGCATAGTTGTCCAAATTTTGATCTAACTTTGATGATCTCTGACCTTGCTACCCGTCACTGTGCTTTTCCTTTTCAGTGTCAGCCAGTAATCTCTACAGTCAAAACACCTACTGAATTAATGACCTTGGTTATAACAGGCCTTCTTAGTGCCATCTTCTCTTGGGCTTTTTCTTTATGACTTTCAAAATCTTCTATTTATTTATTTGTGTGCTTGTTTATTTTTTTTTTCCCTCCAAAATTGCTTAGGCAATTCAGTCTTACTTTTTACTTGCATCACATGACCATCTCCCTCCTTCAGCCTTGCCAGCTATGACCACTCTGTCCTTTCACAAGCTTTTTTCATCTTTTCAGTGCTTGCAAATGGGAAAGACCTGCAGGCAGGACTCCTCCTTCAGGAATTCCCTCCATCCTTCTCCCCTCTGCAACGCATAGAGGGAATTATAAGCAGATAGCTGCAAGATAGAAACAAGTTATACTTGGGTGAAGAGTGATGGCAAGGGTCGTGCATATTCTATTCTTGTGTTACTATGACTTTTCCATCCTCTGCATAAAACAGCAGGCCATCTTACCCCCCTTTATATGTTAGATTGTCATCATCTTGATGCTGTAACTATTAAAACACTGAAAACCTTATTTCATTTCTCTGATTTGCATTTTCAGTCCAGGAGATGTCATTTAGCTTGCATCTTGGGTCATCATTTTCTAAATGGATGCCCTGGTATTTTCCTACCTCGTCATGGTCTCATGCTGTAACACAGTAGAGATTCAGTTGCTGAGATTTCATGTTTTCTGGGAGCCTAATGAAAAGGTGGGCAGAGAAGTCCCTTTGAATACATCTGCTTGACTTCCTTCTATAATGTCAACACTTAGTGCAAAAAGACCTGTGAAAGATCTAGGCAGCATTGCACATTCCTTTTAAAGATCCACTTTCGCCTGTGCTGTCTCTTGAGTCTGGAATGATCTTTTTATATGCATCTGCCTATTTGTCTCTGGCTTCCTTCAAAAACCTCTACAACTAGCTCAGTTTTTTGGGTCTGTATTAATTATGGCTATTCAGTTCTTTGCCTTAAGCTTATTAAAAAGAAAAACATGCAAAACTTGCCCTCTGTTGAGTAACCCTGTTCTGTTTTCTCCTCTGTTTTCTTTACCCTTTTTGTTTATGACCATCTTACGTGAGAAGGCTTTCTCTTCAAAGTACCATGCTTGATGTGTTGCTCAAGAGCTCTGTACATGTCCCTGGGCACTTACTTTTGATTTGTGGTGCTGTAATGTTTGTTCAGTCACCAGCAGAAACTCTTTGTGGCTTGATGTGAAAAGTTCTAAGACAGAGAAATGTCATAGCTGTTTTATTTTTCCCTATGGTTTGGATGCAAAGCCAAAAGATGCTGGCATTCTGCCACAAATTGTCCAGCTTACATTCTGCTTCTGAACAACAGAAGTTTTGAGTGCTAGGGATATATATGTCTCAGAAATTTCATAGCAATTAAAATTGTGTCCTAATATTAGCAGAATATGGACTATGAAAAAGAAATTAAATAACTTGAAAGGAAAGACAAAATAATTGAAAAGCTAACTGCATTTTGTACGCAGGAATATTTTTAACTTGTAGTGTCTTGGGTTAAAGCTCTGATGTGGCAGATTTGGTTTGTAGACATAGGCCACTTCAATGATAAGAAACTAGATTGATTCTGCAACAGCTGCTGACAAAGCAGAACTGAGCTCGTAGCTTAAGCAGAGCCCAGATCTGCTCTTTTGGAAAGACTGGTCGGGACAGCTAGGAAAGCTTTTATCTGGCCATTGCAGAAATCCTTTGTTCTTTATACATAGATATGTATGTATGTAAATATATATTTATATCTGTGCATGTATTTATGTGTAAATATTTTTTCTTTCTGCTTAGTGTGTGTAGCCATATCTGGTTTTCCATCTTACATGTCCTCACTTAGAATGAAAGCTTTACTGCCCACTTGCTTGAGTACATACACTTGAGAGGAATATGCACTGTCTTATTTTCACTGCATAGATCCCAAGTCAAACAGTAAAATGCTTCAAGATTGCTTTTGCTAGCACTTAATTATTATGTGCTCTTGTAGCCAAAAACAACAGCTGCAGCTATTACTATTTCATTGCGCCCTAAAGGCACTTAGGAGAATCAACACACTCTTTTTGCAGAAAGTTGTACAGTAAGGATTATGGACATGTTGGACTGAGATCACAGCAGGAGGATAATGGGATTTTTCATTGTAGATGTGTGTGTATCTTGTCAGTTTAAATTTTAAGGAACTCTTGCAATCGATAGTTGACAGAGATGATTACCTTCAAAGAATATTTTTTCCCTCTGTCAGTCTGGCTAATTGTCTTTTCTTTTTTTTTGTGATTTGCAGGTGCTCAGGTAGACCAGTCAGTGTTTGAAGAGCTTATAAAAGAGCAACTTCCAGAGCTGGCTGAACATATGAAGGATCTGACAGCCTTAGCTTCCATATCTCTTTCCTGGTTCCTCACCCTTTTCCTTAGTATCATGCCACTGGAAAGTGCTGTGAATGTTGTGGACTGCTTCTTCTATGATGGCATCAAAGCCATTTTCCAGCTAGGCTTGGCCATACTGGAGGCCAATGCCGTGGATCTGTGTAATAGCAAGGACGATGGGCAGGCCCTGATGATCCTGAGCAGGTATGGCCATGCAGGGGTGCTCCTTTCATCTAGTCACTGGTGGGACCCTGCATGTTGCCTTGCTGCTGTTGCTGCTTTCACAGTGTCTGCCTTAAACAATGGGCTCAGTACGTGGGACGAGATGTCCTGTGAAATTTCCTGGCAGTGCCGAGACATGCATCGACTGCGTCAATGTGCAATATTTACTGCTGCTCTCGTGCCTTCCCTAGAGTGACGGGCTTCCTGCTCCAGACTTCAAGGAGACAGAAGTTTTCTTCTTTGGGCAGCATTTAGTCATTTGGCTGGCTTGCCATTCCTCAGATGAGTAATCACAAAGCCATTTTTTAAAAGCCTAGCTTGCCCAAACCCCACTTTATTTCAAAGTCTGAGCTATGAGACTTGTTTGCGTATTTGAATTGAGAAGAGCATAGTGCAGCGTGATCTGTGCTCTTATGTATTTATATCTACTCTTCAGGTTTTTAGAACATGTCAAAAATGAGGAAAGCCCTCTACCACCTATTGGTAATCACCATGCATTCTTCAGCGATGACCAGGAAGCCTCTCCAGTGACTGAAATAGCAAACCTGATTCATGACTCCTATGAGGTAAAATACTGCTCCGTATCTACTGGTCAGTTAAGTTAGAATTTTAAATAAGAAAAGTTAAATTCAACGTGGATGCTTTGGAAGTTAATACACATTTACAGATGCCTTAACTAAAGTGCTCAAATGCACAAGACTAGGTGTAGTATGAATACCTACACCAAGAGATGAGTTAAAGGCTGGGTATGCTTTTTCTTCAAGGTCTCATTGTACTTTAAAAGCTGTATTTCCAGTAAATGAGAAATACAAATATCATGAAATACTACACAAATAATAAACTTCTGTTCCTCTCTTGTAGAAATTTGGAGATCACTCTGTGGCACAGATAGAGCACATGCGCTACAAACACCGAATCCGTGTCCTGCAGAGCCACGAAGATACAACCAAGCAAAATGTGGTGAGTAGGGTATTATATTGACTGAGGTAGCTTAACATTGCCTCTCTGGAGGCACACCAGTTGAGTTTTTAAAAAGGTGCCACCAGGTCTTGAAACAAGGAAGAATCATTACTGACCCTGGAAAAAGATCTTTCCTGGGCTGGTGATGATTTTTCTTTTTTAGCCTTGTGCATTATTTTTTAGGGTGGCTTTACAGTTCAAAACAACTGCAGGACCATCCAGCCCAATCCCTTGTCTCTGACCACGGCTGGCCCTGGGCAGATGCCTGGGGAGGAGTGTAAGAAGAGACAGAGCATGATGTGATGCTTCCCCGGCCTCCTGTGACCTGTAGCTTAGGGACTTCCTGTCTTTGTTTATAATAGCCCTTGAGGGATTTCTCTTTTTGTGGATCTGTCCAACTGGTGAACCTAAAGAAGAGGGAAATATTGCAAAGATTTGTCAATGGTGCTGTTTTCAGCTGTACCACACAAGTACAACCCCTGTGGGGCTCGTGGGCCTGCCTGTGTCAGTGATGAGTAGAGACTGTCACTAACGTGATTTTCTTTCTTTATAAGCTCCGAGTTGTCATCCCAGATGTTTCAATTCTTCCTGAAGATTTAGAGGAATTGTATGACTTGTTCAAGGTTGGTCTCCCTGAAAAGCAGTGGATTACACCTATTTGAGGCTTCTTTGGGTGTAACTTCCAGCTGTTGCTTTACAGTGCTGCCCTGGTCCTCATGTCCTCGGCCTGGGTGGTGCTATTTGGGTGGGGTCGTGCCATTTTGTCCTTTATGTGGCTTTGCAGTTAAAGAGGAATAGTAATGCACTGATCCTTTAGAGGAGAGCTGCTCCAGAGTTTCCTTTCTAACTTGCTGCTTGGAAATGGTCCCTGACAAGTTAGGTTCTGGTAACTTTCACATGCAGAATAAATTAAATAATACGTAGCTCTGCTCACTGGGAGCTTGGCAGTACTTCTAAGTTCTGCTCTCTTAATGCTGTTTAAAGGCAGACTCTCTTTTCCATAGGGGAACTCCCCCCTACCCCACAAAAGGTGTCCTTGCTATTTGTTCCTAATTTCTAATAGTTTTATTTTTATTTTTAGAACTAAAAGCAGTTTCTACTTCAGTTCCCTAAACTGTTATTTGACAGAACTTGCAATAAAATTATTTGGAGAGAGGGACATCTAAATTTATACAACTATACTTGATGTAGAGATCCAAGCTTATAATTACTGCCCTTAATGGACCATTTCTTTTGTATACTGTCCGTAGCCATAAATACTGAGAATATGACTGTGGTATGTTGTTAGTGTTACCCAGCTTTGTCACTAAGAGCAGCTGTATCCTCCTTCCATTAGTGGTTGCAGGATGATGCTGCTGAAGCTTGTTCTTCAGTGCTTCCCTCCTGCTGCTCGCTGCTGGTTTTGAGCTTTAACTGGCTCACGCTCCCCTTATTTCATTTCTTGATGGCAGTTCCTTTTTTGTTATTTCCCTTGCTTCCCTGGGGACAGCTTGCTTTTTTAGGACTCTTTGTTTTGCCTGTCCCTAGGGGAAGTCTATGAAGTACAGTATCCAAATGGAGAGTTCTGAGAGAGGTCAATCCCATATAACGCTTACTCTGTGTTTTTTCTGACCCTCTGTACCTTTGGCTGATTAGGGACATCCTGGGCCAGATGTGGCTAATAGAGTTTCAGAAGTCTACAGCAAATTTCTTCCAACAATGTGCAGTGTCACCCTTCAAATTTATTAATTATCCATTACAAACTGTGAGAGCTGTTGGCTTCTCTGGGTAAAGTTTTGCTTCTTTACACATAAATGGTTTTGGTATCAGTATGACACCTTGTGCAGAGAGAATGTTGAGCACTTTACAGCATAGTTTGATGCGAATGCCTTTTTTACTTCTGGTTGTGCTTTCTGATACTGCACACTGCAATAATCCCTCTCTGGTCTCCGATTTCTCCCAGAGGGAACATTTAATAAGGTGTTACTGGGAAGTGACGAGCCCGGTGGCCGAGCGACACGACCCCAGCCGGCCGTACGCCGAGCAGTATCGCATCGATGCCCAGCAGTTCACAAACCTGTACAGGCTGGTCTCGCCCTGGACCTGCGGGGAGCACACCGACGTCCTCGCCCAAAGGACCTTCCGGCTCCTGGATGAGAACATGGACCGGCTCATCGAATTCAAGGGGCTCGCCAGCTGCTTAGGTATCAGCTCAGCTGCGGGGTAGAAGGTGGGCAGAGCAGGGGGTGGCACATGGGAGGGACATGAGTGTTAAAATGCCACATGGCTGGCAGGGGAGGATGGGTTTCTAGGGCTTGTAATTATCCTAATCAGTGACCTTTACTGATTTTTTGTGTTTCAATCATCTGAGGACGATTTGATTTAAAAGACAGCCTAAGGACATGATTGGATATTGTATTAAAATATTTGATATCTCAGAGAATAGTAATTTTGTTGAAAATCCCGTATGAATTAAAATTATACTTGGGTCTGCATGGAATGCTAGGAATTCCTCTCTACTTGATTGCTGCTCTCACTATACCTTTGAAATCTCAGTATACCTCTTTCTAACCACTTCTTGAAGACTTAATCTTACATGTTGGCAGCAAGCAGAACAAAAAAAATAAAATTTCTCCTGCAGGGTATGAGGGCTGTGCTAGGGTTTGTCTTGAGGCCACCACCTGTCCTAATGAGGCTGCCTGTCCCAAAATCTGGCTGAAGAGAAAGTACCGTATCTCAACTGTTGCCTGACCTCAAGCGGAAAAAACTGAATCAACATTCAAAGCTTCAGTAAAAATCTGAGCATTTTTAATCTTGCCACTTAAGACATTTTAGAATTTTTTATGTAAACCCTAAGGCACCCTGTATTATATTGTTATTTGATTTTGATTCTTAGACGGATACAACTTTAAACTAAAAAAAGTTCTTCACAGTGTTTCAGTGCCTTTGAACATTTAGAATCTCATTTTTCACAGTCATTGGAAGTGTGAATTATATGACATGTTGTCTGTTTTGAAAATATAACATGCGAAATAGTTATCTCATTTGGGCTTACTCTTTAGAACAGCAGTAAGAGCTGAAGGGGAGCAATATTAAGAATATGATGTCCCCAAAGTTTTCTGTCTCGCCTCTCTCACATTCCTGTTAATCTGTGGCAATAAACAGCCTTTCCTAGATTCCCTGCCGTCCTCCTTGATACTTATAAACAATGGTGAAGCTCCACAGGGTTAGGTATTCCCAATCTACTTTACAAGAACAAAGACCAAAACAGATGGCTGTCACCTGCTGTTCCTCATTGAGAGGCACAACTTGAAGTGATACACTGGCCATATGTTTATCGTCCATGTAAACAATTATCCTTTGTGCACAGGGAGATGCCTGATTTATTTTAAACTGTGGAAGTAAATGCTCTGGTTCACTTCCTTCTTGTTCTTTTTTTTTCCTTGCAGATGTTATGTATAATGGAGAAATGAATGAAAAAATAAAGTTACTATATAGGCTGCATATCCCACCGGGTAAGAAATCTGAAAGGGAAAGAATACCTCAGTTTCCCAAAAAAATGTCTTGCTTTTGGGAAAAAGCTGCTTAATGAAAAACTCCATCTTGCTTCTTTCCAACTGGGAGCATTATAGGATGTGTATTTGTAGTTACACTCACTGCATTTTGCAAATTACTTCAGTCAAACCTTTTTGGACGAAATTCATAGATTACAATGTTAAAGCTCACACATCTGCTGCAATTAGAGAACTTTTGCAGCCAATTATATGGTTACTTCCAGACAAAATATGAACTGAAACAACTTTTTTGAATGGCTCGTACAATAGAGATCTCCTTATCACATCCTGATCCAGTTTTGATCAGATGAGAAAATTCTCTGCTAGTTCCTCTGTGCAGTTTTTAATTAAAAGTGCTGTTTTTGGCAAACTTCCAACTGCAGCACCAGTCTTACTTACAGTAACATAATTTTACACTATGATTTAATGAAGTACTTGAAAGTGTTCAAAAACGTATTTGCCCAATTATTTTGCTTTCTTCAAACATGTAAATTCTAGAAACAAAAATAACCATCATGCAGAATTCAAAGGATTACATTTGTCACTTTTTCTTGATAGCTCTCACAGAAGATGAGCGAGACAGCCAGTCACCATTAAAGAATCCTTTGCTGTCAACATCAAGACCATTAGTCATTGGAAAATCAAACGGTACGTCCAAAATGGTTCTCTAATGTGTGTGCATACGAGATAACCAACTTTCCACTTGTGATCCCTACCATGTTATCTCTGCTCTCTAGGGTTTATTTTGAAATGTAAATTTACTCCAGTGACTTGAAAATTAATTCTCCTTTTTATGTCTGCTCCAAAAAAGGCGATGCAGTAGATTACCAGAAGCAGTTGAAGCAGATGCTGAAGGATCTAGCCAAAGAAAAAGATACTAAAACTGAAAAAGAATTGCCAAAAATGAGCCAGGTATGTACCTTGGAGGCTGTAGTGTGTTTTTAAAGATGTGTACTCGAAATAACTAAATACAAACACTTTGGCTCTTTCTGACAAAGTGTGACTTTAGCCTGAACTTAGATTCAGTCCTTCAGGCATCAAGGACAGGGATCCAGGGAGCATGTGTTTAAAAACTCTCAGCCACCTTTCCAGCAGCTTCCTCTGCTCAGACTGGCTAGTGAAGAGTTTCAGATATACCCTCACCTGTAGCCAAACAGGCAAGCAAACACGCTTATGCAGGCTGGAAAAAGCCCTCCTCTAAGCCCAAGAATTCCTGAGAATGCATATGGCTGTTCTGTCTTCCCATCCCTCCTCTGCACCAAACCAGTGACCTCTTTGTCCACCAACTGGGACTTGCCCTGTCATGGCCAAACACTAACTAAAACTGAAGGCAGCTGAAGGCTGTCCTCCCTAAAGCCAGTAGGTTTCTATATGGTGTTGGTTTAAGGAAATCTACGGGAAGGGAAAGGGTCCCGTATTAGTAAAAAAAATGTACAGACATGAAAAGGGAAATGGGACTACACCGAGAATTCCTTCTGTGCTGCTGCTGCTGCATAAAGTTTTAGATGGGTGGCATGTACCTCACTCAACAGCTCAGCAGGGGCATGTGAGCTCTCATAAAGGCATCACTTCACTGAGGGCTCACAAATTTCATAACATCCTCTCTAGCCTGATAATCACCTGTGATGGGTGAGCAAAGGAAGGAGAGAAAGGGGCTGGGCAGGTAAGATGTCCGGATTTTACCAGCAAGAAAAAAAGATCTGGGGAAAGATGGGAGAGACCCAAGGGAAGTTGCTTGCAGGCCTGTGGATGGCAACTTTGGTTGTAACTCACTCTGCTTAATAGCTGCCAGTAAGGGATTATTCCTTGTCTTGTATCTCAGTTGCCCTTGGTCATTTGGCAGGTCACGATCTCCTTCATCAAGGCATCAAAATACTTCACTGCTCTGTTCCCTCTTTGATTTCAGCACAAGGTTTCCTAGCACCAGTGGGGGTTGAAATCCCTTCACTGGCTAAAAGCGGGCAGAAGTTATAAACGAGCATATAAATGTACACAGCATTCTGCCTGCCTTTGCAGTATCGTGCCCTTGCCTGGGTCCTGCAGTGATCCATAACGTGGCTGCTCAGTAGTTTGATGTTCGTTTTTCATCCTTTACAGAGGGAGTTCATTCAGTTCTGCAAAACGTTGTACAGCATGTTTCATGAAGATCCAGAGGAGAATGATTTATATCAAGCCATTGCCACTGTGACCACACTGTTACTTCAGATTGGAGAAGTAGGACAAAGAAGCATCAGCCTGGGGAGTGGATCAGATGAATTCACTGAGGACATGCAGCCCGAGGCCTCTGCTTCAGACCAGGATTCTGTTTTTAGTGACACTGTGAAGACCCCTCACAAAGACTCTCAGCCCTCACCAGTGACTGAAGGGGACTGGACTGTCTCTTTTGAACACATTTTAGCATCCCTCTTGACTGAACAGTCATTAGTTAACTTCTTTGAAAAACCCTTAGAACTGAAACCAAAACTTGAGAATGCAAAGCTAAATCAATATAGTCTCAAAACAAATGGAGTGAGCTGCTCATCACGGAACGAACATACAAAACCAAACACACAGTAGCAGCAAACATGTAAAAAATGAAATGCACTGAAATTATGCCAAAGCACATACCGTAAAAGGCTTTCAGTTAGCAGTGGACTTCTGGAAAACAGTTTGTTGGTTTGTGGTTTTCAGTTTAAGAGCTTTAAAAGCTAAAGGGTGTGTAGGTTTGTTTTGTGCCATTGATTTATTAATTATGTTCTTGTTTTGAATGTAAAAGGAAACATCTGTCTACAGTGTGAAGACACTGAAGCCCTCTTCCGCACTGGGAGAGCAGAGGCTGGCTCCTGTTGTCTTTTTTTTGTTGTTGTTTTTAAACAGGGGAAAACACTTCTCATCTGCTGTCTGCAGTTCGTTTGGGTTGCCTTTTTTGCACTAATACTGAAAACTGTTTCAATGCTGGTAATTGAAACTATTTTAATATATTTGATTGTATTCCAATTTGTATGTCTTGCTGAAATGTTAAATGTACATGGACTGTGCTTCTGATGTTGGTCTGTAAAAACATGCACTTTTCAATAAACCTTTTTGTACAAGGCTGGCATTGACAGTATTTATTGATGTAGGGATGGTAAGTACCTTTAGTCCATACTTCATTAGACAAATTCCCTGAGCTAGCATGATCACAATTACTTCATTAGTCAGAACCCAGTTTCCATGTAGCACACAGACCTGCTTTGGGAGAACCCTACTGAGCCTACCTAGGCAGCCAACAGGGGCCTAAATACACAGAATTTACAGAATGCACAAGAGATGACATATATGAAATATATGAGCCATCAGGTTTGGTCA
Source organism: Anabacerthia variegaticeps (assembly GCA_035583185.1). NCBI lineage: Eukaryota > Metazoa > Chordata > Aves > Passeriformes > Furnariidae > Anabacerthia > Anabacerthia variegaticeps. The sequence goes on along the minus strand of JAWWEW010000001.1, from coordinate 87,563,578 downwards.
GGGTTTTGTTTCTTAAAGAAACTTGGCCTTAACCCAAAATACCTCTATAGTGGCTCTATTCCCCCAGGAACAAAACAAAACCACTAGGACTTTGCCACCCACAAAGAACATTCACATCTCCTTATTCCATTCACATTTTACAGAAGTCTACAGTATTTTTAATTAAGAAAATTACACCATTATGTACAAATCCAAGGAAAGCAAAATACTTTAAGATGTTGGTACCTGTTCAACTCAATGTTTCATAGGTGAGAACTTGAAGAGACTGGACAACAAAAACCACAATTTAGGAATAAACTTTCTTTTTATCCTTTTATTGTAATGAAAATCAGTTTAATTTTCATCCACATTGACTGTCTGTAGACCTGCAAAACAAGAAACTGTATCACCACCTGTTACCAGAACAGTTTCCTTTAAATATATGGAAGTCTTCACAAGAAAATGCACCTGTTTCAAAGCTAGTTTACTGATCTACTTCTGGAAGAGCAAACTACATAGGCAAGTATTTCTCCAAATTTTACAATAAATCATAGAGTTGGGTTTTTTTTTTTTATTTGCAGAATTCATTCTTCTTCGATGACAAGCAGAAAGGGCTCAACCTGCCTGAGCTTTTGACATCAGAGGACAGGCTTTATATGAGAAAACAAACCTTAAAACTACCCTAACAGCTATGCCAGTCTTTCTTGATCTCTCAAAATTTACATGATTACTTCACCACATTCTGGGTTTTTTTTAATGCGGATCAGGCAAGCTAGCAAAGCTAGTTTAAGCCAGCATCTTAATTTTCTCTACAGCAGAACTAGTTTAAAAAAGCAGTTTGGGCCCTTCAGCATGCTTTCCATCTGAATTTTGCACTGCAGGAGGAGCTTCTCAGCTACTTGTTCAGAGAAACATGGTGTGAGAGATGACACGCAACATTCTTTACCTTTGAATGTTGTGACTGGTACATAGGTAACCAGAGTGTACAGTTTGTTTGGTGAATCTTCATCCTCATTGCGCTTTCTGGACAAACGCACACGGATACGGTAAGGAACGTTCCTAAAATGAAGAAAACAAGTTAATTTTTAGTAAACTGTGTACTGGAACCTGTGAATTCATAGAGAAGTTCTTGGTTCCATGATTACTAGCCCCCCACCCCAAATTCTTAAGATCTGCCTGTTTGTGCAAAGATATGATTAGTCAATTCTATCTCACCCTCACAGCAAGAGAAAAATCCTGTACCTTAAGAGACTGTACTGTTTACCTTAGAGGAGCTTTTTAGGGGGTTTACTTAGTTTCATTAAAGTGAGCAGGTAAGACCGAAGTGAGCCTTGAATAAGATTAATCCATAATCCAGTAGGAGCATAAAGTCAGAAGTGCATCATCTGTCCACTACTGACCCAGGAAACTCTCATTTCATGATCAACTGTGATCATGAATGTGAACACATGAACATGATCAGCAAGCAGCTGTTACTAACAAGTATTTCTTACTACAATAGAAGATAGTGTGGAAAACCCCCAACAATTTGCTTTGAATGCCAAAGGCCCCTCTCCAGAGTCAGAGTACTGCCCAATCTGTATGCCAGACTCATGTGGAAATTCTAGTGAGCATAAAACCTGAACAAAGATCTTATGGGCACACAACTGATCAACTTTCTTCCTCACTAAGCCCATGCAATCACAACTAAATTGCATAGATAATTTTGGTTGTAATAGGGAAGTCACAGCTTTGTGTCCTCCCCTAATAATGCCCACAATATGTGAGGGAAGGAACAATTTTTTTCTCCACAGTTTTTTGCATAACCTCCCACCTCAAATGAAGTCAAGGTTTTGGGAAACTCCTGCTCAGGGTACTTTATTCCACAGAATATATTAAGTAACTTCCTCTTTGCTGCACCTTCTCAAGAGCACACTTACTAAACTGGGTGGACAGTAATTAAGAGACAGGAACTTGCTTTGATTTACTCCCTTCTGACACAAGTAAAACGCTTTTTTCACTACTTTATGTAGATCACTGACTATCATACAATCTGACATGGTGATTTTAGCCACTCCTGATCCTTCCAGAAGATGGTTTTTTACTTTGCATACTTAGTATTCTAACTAGTAAAAACTGCAAGCTCACACTGGAAAGACAGATGTGGTGACTCCGTGCTCCACAAACTGCACTGCTACTGGTTGATGTAAGGCAGTCTTGGTTAGCAGCCTCACTACAAAGCTCTGAAGTTATGCTGTCTCCTGGTTCCACTGCTACTTCTTCACTGCATACGAACTGGACAGTTCAACAGGAAGGACAGAGAGCCCTTGCCCACACAACACAGTAACTTAGTCCCATCCTTCCACTCTGATTTGAAGGAAGTGTCAGCCACACAATGCCAGGTAAAGTATCGTAAATATGTCACAGGCTGGACTTAGGAATCTATTTCCAAGAAGACATGGTTTAAAACCACGTGTATCCAGTACATCACTCAAAACATCAATCCCAGTTAATCCTTCATTATGGTTTAAGAGGTTCCACTCCTCACAGGAGTTCTTTTGGACCATCTTTACACATGTCAAATGGGCTACCTCCATAGCAGTGATTTAACAGAACTCGCAGTTTTTGACTCCCAAACTACTTATTTGTACTTTCTGGAAAATATTAATGGCCCTATTTAAAACACATCTGCTTATCTCCTCACGTAGCATCTATCAGTTCAGCAGGCTTCAAAACCTAATCTTATTCAGACACACCACACAAATCCCAGGCTCATATGCTGGGACTGCAGGCATCACTAAAAGGCCACAAAAAGTATCTGTGATAGGGATCAGGGCACTACTCTATTACAATACCCCAATCCTTTCTCTTCCTCTACCCTCCACTTCCAAACACGCAGTCCTTCTTTCTTTTTCTATGTTCTTATTAGAATATTAGAATTTTTCTTTTCTATTCTTGTTAGAGATAGAAGGAAGCTCTTTCAATCCCAGACTTTGCCAAAGTTTTGCTACAAATGTTGGGAGAGCTGACTAGAACACAGAGCTGACAGAAAGATTAGCTTGGCATATACCCTATAAGAAAAAAGCATCTGCAAAGAAAATGCAAACACTGCAAGCAACATACAAATGTTTCTACCCCTCCAAGTCCTTTCACACCCAACAGGGAAAGCTGCAGAAACCCACCTTATTCCTTTTGCCCAGACTGCTTTGTTCAATCTGGTGTCAATGCGAACGTCAGGAGTACCCATCTCCTTCATCGCAAATTTACGGATCTCCTTGAGAGCACGCGGTGCTCGTTTCTTGAAGCCCCTAGGACAAACAAACACAAGAGACATTTCTTTAACTTCAGGACACTGTCAGCATTCAGTGCTGCAGCATTCATTCATGGATGTTCTCTAAACATACAACGCAAATAACTGTGTTTAACACCAGACAAACAGCTGCATCATAGCATGACTAGACCTTTACCTTGGTAGGTAGCTGCTAACCTTGTGCCCAGTAGAGACCACTAATACTTAGGTAGAATAATTTCAGTAAAATTTTGCAACCCCAGGATCTCCTGAGCCTTAAGCCTTCAGTTTTCATGTCAACATGTTTGAGTATTGCAACATTACTGAAGAGATGGGAGGTTTCACAGATACTATGAATAAAAGGCCTATGAGAAAAGCAGTGCAACAGTAATACAAACTTGACAGAAGCGTATCAGTATCAAAATAAACTGAAGAACAAAACTGATGTTATTCTGAATAACAGCTTCTGCTGTACAGTACTTGATGCTTACTTTCTTTCATGCTAGCAGGACTGCACCAATACCATCAGAATTGGGTTTTCTTACCAGTGTAGCTTGCCTCATGCCCATCATGGACAGATCCTGCAGGACTGGGCATTCACAATAGAAGTTAGAGCCACACTGTGAATGTTTTGCCTCCACAGTGACATGTAGCTGTGTCAGTAGTACCTGAAGTCCCACAGTGGGTTCTATGTAGTGTTATTTACACAATTCTGTTGATAGTTTAGTGCCAGAAATGGGTGCATGATTCCAAGTGAGACAAGCATTGAACAAAATGCATTTCAGCCTTAGCACACACCATGCACCAAAAGTGGATAACCCAAAAAGAAAAGTAAATAGCAGGATCATCAGCATTAAAACAGACTCAAATTGCTGGTCAACAAGCAAGGTCAGAATATCTTACTGCCATTTAGAGAATACCACTGCCTCCTGTTCTCACCCATAGTTTTACAATACTTGACTGCCTCATTTCTCTTCAAGTTAACTTTGGCCATTGCACACAGTTTTAATTTGGACTGTGTCTTCCATGTGACTGCAGCCATACACAGAATACAAGGGTGACATAATTTCCTCTCAAGCACTTCATTAATGCACAGCTTTACAAGGTTCAGAACTTTGCCAGGTAAGAAGCTGTTCTCATCAACACACAAAAAATATCCTTTAACTCATTATCATACCCCAATTTACACCCCATACAATCTTAGGACAAGCACAAAGCCAATAATTTGACTTCAGCAATATTCAATTTCCAAAACTTACTCAGTGGGCTAGACTTCAAACATATGCTTGGGAAAGAATGACGACCTGTGCACAGAACTAAACAGATCTAACTTCCAATTCAAGTTCCAGAACACTCAATCACATAAACGTGCCTGTTCCTGAGAGCCACATACAAAGTGTGGGGATGCTCAGGTACAGAGCTGCTTCTTCAGGACACAACCGAGGCACAGGGGACGCAAACACCCAATAAGACAGTCCTTCTCTGCCTTTTAAAACCTATCGAAGCCGCTTCCGAATGCCACTTAACATAAGGGATAATGACCACTTACACGCCATGGATCCGCTTGTGAATGTTGATGGTGTATTCCCTAGTCACCACCTCGTTGATGGCTGAGCGCCCCTTCTTCTTCTCGCCGCCTTTCTTTGCAGGAGCCATCTGAGCAAAGCTGAAAAACACCCCTGCACGCGTCAAACACAGCCCCAACTTCGCTTCAGGGCTCTTCCCGCTCCCTTCCCTCCCGGCGTCCCCAGCCCCTTACAAACCACTCAAGTCCCAGATTCGGAAACTTAAGCCTAAACTTAATTAGCCCCCGGGGTCGCACCAGCCGCAGGCTTTACGCAGCAGCTTGCCAGCACCACAAACGCATTACTTCCATGTGCCCGAGGGCGGCAGGAAGCACCTCCAAGATGCCGGCTGCCGGCCAGCCCCAAACGCCCCCACGACCCTCTAAGTCCGAGGCCCCCCTGGTTCCAGGCCACCCGGCAGGGCAGGGCAGGGAGGCCCGGAACGGACAGCACGGTGCCCGAGCCGCTCCCTCCAGGCACTGACAGCACGGCCCGCACCCGGCCGCGTTCCCCCCGCGGGCCGCCCCGGGCCTGGGAGGAGAGCGGAGCGCAGGCCTCGGGCCCCATTCCCGCCGAGCCGGGTCCGCCGAGACTGCTCCCCCGGTGCCCCTCCGCGCCGGGCCGGGGCAGGGACGCCCCGAGGTGCGGAGGCTGCGGGGCGGATGGGATGGATGGGGTAGATGGGGTCGGATTGTGCAGGACGCGGCCCCGGCCCGCACTCACCCTGGCCGGGACCGGGCCGGAAAGGAGCGCGCACGGCACGCCGGGAAACGGGAGCACTTCCGGGATGGGGCGGCACCGACTGCGCCTGCGCCGGGGCGGGATCGGCGGGGGGAGGGATGGGGGGGTGTTCTGGTACCGGGAGTGTCACAGCTGTGTGTGTTATATCTGTGTGTCTGTTATATGTGTGTGTATATGTGTTACATCTGTGTGTGTCACATCTGTGTGTGTGTGTTACATCTGCGTGTGTTCTGGTACCGGGAGTGTCACATCTGTGTGTGTTATATCTATGTGTATGTGTGTGTGTATGTGTTACATCTGCGTGTGTCACATGTGTTTGCGTGTTACATCTGCGTGTGTTCTGGTACCGGGGGTGTCACACCTGTCTGTGTTATATCTGTGTGTATGTGTTACATCTGTGCGCGTCACACCTCTGTGTGTGTGTCACATCTGTGTGTGTTATATCTGTGTGTGTTATATTTGTGTGTGTGTCACACCTGTGTGTGTCATATCTGTGTGTGTTATATCTGTGTGTGTGTCACACCTGTGTGTGTCGTATCTGTGTGTGTTATATCTGTGTGTGTCGCATCTGTGTGTGTCACATCTGTGTGTGTTCTGGGGGTGTTATGTCTGTGTGCCGGTATGGGAGTGTGGGGTGGGATGTGTGTCTGTGTGTGCTGGTACCAGGGTGTTGGGTGTGATGTTACATCTGTGTGTGCCAGTACCAGGGTGTTGGTGCCTGCCCGCCCCCTCTTTAGGGTCTCTCTGTTAGCTGGTGAGTTGTGTGGTGGGCTCAGGCTGGCGCAGTTGTGCTTCTAGCAATCATGTTGCCTTCTTCAGGTCTGGAGTCCTGTTCCCGAGACACAAAGGAGGCACCACGGTGTGGGGCAGTAGGCTGCTGTAATCGCCCCGCCTGGCCACCTGCCCGGGAAACCGGCCTGAGCTGAGGGACTGTGTTGGGACAAGCTGGATCTCGGCTATAATGAACTAGAACAACGGCCCAGCTCTGTGAAGGGGAGTGGCAGTGCCTCGTGTGGGCAACAGAGAACAAGTGCAATAATCCCAAACCAGCATGTGTGTACAGGGAAGAAATGAGACAGAGTATGAAAAACTAGGTATTGACATAAATCTGCTCTTGCAAGTGCTCTGCATCCTTCCAAACAATGTAATAAACCAGTTTAAAAGAAGGCAACCCCACTCTTATTTACAGCTTCTCCCTATTAACAGCTTACAGTGCCTATGGTTTTAGAAAGTCAAGTGCTCCAAGGCTGAGCTTGGTTTTGACATAACACTGGCAACTGGGAGAGATGTGGGTGTATTATCTCTGATAGTAAAACAAATTCTTAAAAGGAATTTTCCCTTCCTGGGACTTCCATCATAGTAGTTGAGATCTGCTGCTTCCATAGGTATTTCTTCCAAGGTGCTCATGTTCCTTTGTTACCACTTCATGCACCAACTTCTTGGTTTACAGATTTCTCCTCCCCTTTCCCAGGATAAGCCCTTACAGGAGTGGCTGGAATTTATGAAGTTAGCTCTAACTTAGCCAACTGTCCTTTACTTACGTTTGTCTATAGTTAATGAAAAGAGGGCGGTCCCTTCAGACACTAAGTGAAATCTTTGGATTTAGCTTTAGCTTTCTAATCTTCATCTGGTGGGGTCACTCTTGCTTCACTGAACACAAGAATTTAAAGAGATGAGTAGGCTAACTCACAATGGTATCTAAAGGTAGCGGTAAAAACACTTTCTTAGAGACGAGATCTGATAAACACTTTTTCAAGACCAAATACTCGATTCCTTCATCTTCTTTCATTAAAGTAAACCAGGGTAATTGTATAGACTGAAATACATGTGCACTGATCAGTGCTACCATCCAGTCTTGCTTGCCAAAGCAACAGGGTCATTTTGCCAGTGTGTTTTCATCAGGAGATTTTTAGCTTTTTTGGAGCTCTGGGCAAATGAACTTTTTTCATTCTTCAGAAAGTTTACTTCGACTATTTCCAGCTCCCAGTCCCATTGCCTCCACTGTTCCTCTATGGCATAGAAACCAGAACACATTGGGCCCTGGTGATGTGATCCTTGGTGCCAAAGGGTGGGAAGGACACGTCTGCACTCTCTTGAAGCTAATGCTGGCTCCAGTGGCTGCAGGCTGCCCTGAGGGCCATCACCTTTCAGTCCTGCTGGGGAGAATGAAGATACTACTATGCTCAGTTATCTGTGTTGGAGGTTGCTGCTCCTGCAGCAGAGTCAGCAGAGGAAAGCAGACCTCTACCTCGACTGCTCCATCCTGTAGCCAATTTGAATTTAAATGAAAAAGTGCACAAGGATGCTAAAGTGGAAACCAGACTGTCTAGAATGTGAGCATTCCAGAAGAGATGTGTCACAAAACTCAGGACAGTGATGTCTTAAAACACTAAAGCTGGACATGAGTCAAAGCCCTGGTGTGTGCTGGGTCAGACTGTTCTCTAAACCATCAGTTTTGTCCTAATATAAAACTGAGCTGTCTGAGGTCTTTTAAAGTTTTAAAGGTGCTTAAAATGAGCCGTCTTTGCTAGCAGCTAATATAACTTCCTGAGCTGTTATTCTCAGAGTCTATACCATGACAAAAATCCCATAGGATAAAACTTGTTTTTACTAACCATGGGCCAAACACCATGCAAGGCTAAAGTGAATCACATAGTTGAACAGTCACAGGAAAATGTGTGCAAGTCCTGCAATAAAGCCTTTTGGCTATTTTATTTTATTCTACAAATAAAGACAACTGTTCATCATTAAATGGAAAAAAATAATAGTTTGAGTTGTATATATCATGAAACAGTAGTTCCCTTCACAAAAACATATTTCTAATTCATTAGTTTATTACAAAATACCCACTCACAAAAAAGCACAAGCACAATCTTTATACTTGTGAAATGAGTTGATATTTCATATACAAAATAATTTCCACATAATTCCATATAATTTTATTTTATATAGAAATAGGTCATTATTACAACAGCTGTACAATACACTACTTTTTATTTAATAATTACATAAAATCTTTCTTAGAAACATATCAACGGAAAACATACAAAAAAAGCGAAAAGTGCATTTCTTTTTTTTTTCCTCCAAAGGAAAATTTAATCCTAAATGTTATAATGAAAGAGATATGTAATAGTCTGCAGCATCCCGAGTCAATGGGCCAAAACACAGTGCATATTTCACAAAGACTTGGAGTGGGCGAGTTTAGGTTGAAGACGGATTCATATTGTACTGTTGGAGAGTTGCATGATTGTGCTTACAATTTGAGTTCTCTTTTGCAATCACAATTCATGTAGGAAACAGTCCAGCGTGGGTTGTGGGTTTGTTTTTTGGTTGGTTGGTTTTTAGTAATGAAGAACAGTTAGGGTAAGCTGCATAATACTTGTCAGATTCTAAATCAAGGGTTGTGAGCTGTAGACCATCTTCACCAATGGCTGGGCTTTGTCCTCCATTGGATGTGCTAATTTGGCCACAAGAATAAAGAAACAAACTTCTCTTTACAGAAAGTGCCTAGGTTTTGTCCTCTGTGCAGTTGTGCAAAATAATAACAATAATCATAATAAAAATAATCTCTTGTTCTCTCCTCAATAGACCTTTGACGCAGTGCTTTTCATACACAAAAGAAGAACTGAAACAGTGAAGGCCAAGTACCTCATGAGTCTGTCGACAGTCTTTTGGAATTGCCAGATAGCTTTCAGAATGACACGCTGAGATTGAATGCCTCCTCCCGTGCACTCACTGGTGATGGAGGCTGCACAGGAGAGCGTTCCTCTTTGTTTTGCTCTGTCAGTACATCCTGTGCTCACGAGACAGCACAAACTGAATCCAGCGTGCCCAAAGTGCGCTGTCTGTGGCAGTCTGCGCTGTGGCGTACTTCTGTCATAGAGCTTTGAAAGAAATGCTTGTGCAAAAGCCAGAACAGTAAGTACAAAGTCATTCTCTTCTGCCTCATGTGCCCATTGGTTAAAGCTAATCGTGCATTGATTGTGCTGGTGGGACTCTATCGCAGTGGCTGTGGTAAATTTGATGATTCTGAAGATAAGCTATTCCTTCGTCTTGATGTTAGTTGTTGCTGTTGCTGCTGCTGCTGCTGCTGCTGTGTCTGATGATATCCCATACTTCCTTGCTGTGGTGAGTAAGACGGCAGGAGCAAAGAATCAGGTTGTTCATTGTGCAAAGAACTTGGTGTTTGCACCTATAGATAAAATAAAATTTATTGTGGTGTTCAATTCTTTCCCACGTTTAAAGCTCTTCACCCTCAATGTACTGGATGCTTAAAAATACTACTAGTTTGTTGGCTTTAATTTCTGGACCTGTTTGGCATGAGGTTAGCTTAACTAATGCTAGAAGGAATGGACAGAAATTGCAACAAAGAACATTCCAATTAGGCAAGGTTTTCTCTTAGGAATGCACTGCCTGGGATATACAGGTTATTCTGAACAGCCTGTTTAGGAACAGGATGGGCAAACATGTCAGAAATTATATGGATGGATGAAAGAAATGAAACAGAAATGAAACTGGGGATCCTAATGCCCTTCATGCTGTCCCTTCTCTTCCTTCCTTTTTGTGAGTTTACAGTGGGGTGTGACCTTGCAGTGGTGAAGTCGATGTGAGTTTTGCAAATGCTTTCATTGGAAACAGTATCTGCCATACTTTTTTCATTAATTCTCGGTTATGATAAGGATTTCATTTTAATAATAAGAGTTTAATCATTTGAGGTTGGTGCTACTCTTTCAGTGATGCCAGTGGATACGTGACCAGGTTTTATAGACTTGGTTCAGTTCCTGTTAACAGACATATCATTTCCCCCCTTCCCCTTTACTGTAGTATGTGTTGAATTGGGTCAAAAAATAAGTATTTTTACATCTTCAGATCATCTGGTTCTTCCAGGCAGTGTGCTCTACTTTATCTTTTTTGCCTCGTGGAGTTGAGAAAATATGTTAATTTACTGAAGGGATCCAGATATCTGATCCAGATCTCATTTTATGTTGATGCTGGTAATTAAAAATCATCTTTTGACTTGTAAAATAAGCAAATTTTATACTGAATAAAGAGTGCAGAGTAAATCCTAAGGCAGCAATTTTCTCCAGCTAGAAATAAACTTTAAATATATCCAGGATAATCTGATTATGCTTCCAATGTAGAGAATTAGTAATTTCCTTTTAAATATTCCAACTGTTCTCACTGCTGCTTTGCTATACTGGTACATGGCGCTGTATCAGTGTCTCATACATATTGGTATCTCTAAAATGGACATTTCTGCCAGGGTCATGCTTCAGTAGAAACCTGATGTCCTGTTTGCACAGCCCATTTACCTTATTATTCTGCATGTACATATTATACATCATCCTCTTTGTCCTACCTGCAGGTAGCGTTGTTGCTGATGCTGTTGGTGCTGGAGTTGCATAGGTGGCAGAGAGGATGGCTGGGAAGGAGGTGTAGTGGTGAACCCTTGGTTTAACACTGCTTGTCCCATCAGTACGATTGAAGAGCTGCTGCTGGAAGTCTGCACTTCCAAACTTTGAAACATTTGTTGGGTTTGAGAATACCTATGGAAGAAAGAAGCAAACCAATCAAGAAAAAACTGTTGGAAGCAAAGGTGTTCTCCTAGGATAGGGATGGCAGTCCCTAGTCTTCATAATTCATTGAATCATAGAATGCTTTGAGTTGGAAGGAAACCTATAGATCACCTAGTGCCAACCCCCCCTCAACGGAGCAGAGACACCTTCCACTGGACCAGGTTGCTCAAAGACCCATCCAACCTGACCTTGAACACTTCCAGGGATAGGGTATCCACCACTTCTCTGGGCAACCTGTTCCAGTCCCTCACTACTCTCACATTAAGGAATTTCTTCATAATATCTGATCTAAACCTACTCTTTTTCAGTTTAAAGCCATTACCTCTTGTCTTATCACTACATGACCTTGTAAAAAGTTCCTCTCCAGCTCTCCTGTAGCTCATTTTAGGTACTGGAAGGCTGCGGTCAGGTCTCCCCTGACAAAACCCCAAATAATTCTGAAAAACCCCAAATAATTCTCAATAAACGATTCTCATGCATGGGACCTGTTAATGTGAATGACAGCACCATTGGCAGCATCGTTTTCCCTTACTCCGTGCATGAGCTGGACTTGGAAGGAAGAATATACCTCACCTCAAAATCCAGATCACATTTTAGGTTCATTAAAGATTCTGGCTTATGCGTGTCTTTTCTTCAGCCACAGCATTCACATGCCAGGCTCATTAAACCAAATGGCCTTTGATTCTGTGTTAATATTCTGAGCTCTGAACTGCAGCAAGAGAGAAGTAAATGCACCTCCTATCCTACTGCCTGTGCTCCCCTGCGACTGCCTGTGGAGTGGTGATCTCTTGCAGAAACATGGCTGGCGCTGATTACTTCTTAAGCTGCTCATACACATATTGCCAAGTACGGTCAGCAGTTCCCATCACCGTGAGCCCCATTGTAGGAACAGAAGAAGCCTCTAGAAACCCTCTGGAGTGAGGGATGGAACAGAAACAAAACACTCGTCCCCTCTTGCCATTCTGTTTTTGCATAGCAAAGCTTTAATATGTGTTTTTTTTGTGGAAGGCTGTGGGCAAAACCACAATGGAACTATTGCCAACCCAGCCTAATTCTGTTTATCCTGTAATGGGTGATGAGATCATAGTGTGGCTTGTGTTCACTCAACAGCTGTTCAACATTAGGGGTTAGTCAGAAATGCAACAGTCTGGGTCCTTGTACTGGGATGTGAGCTCCTATGAAAGGGTCCCACGAGTCAGGAAGTCTATGTGAACTGGGAGATACATCTTTGCAAATAAGGCTTCTTTTATTCAGAGGCACAAAAGCAGATATACAATATTTAAATTTGACAAATATAACTCAAGACAATCTTAAACAGCAATAGGCGATGTTTAAAAAAGAAAATACTGAATACCTACATTCCTGAGGTAACATAGAGAATTATTTTTAAAGTAATGATGTACAAACAGTTGCCTAGTATTTTCGCAGTTCCCAATTAAGTACAGTGACAAAATACAGCTTAAAGAAAGGGGCATATTCTGACTAGTGTGTTCTTCTTCCTTCCTCTAAGTTTTGAGGAGACGAACAACTGAGGTGGTTTGTTCACCAGCTTTTCTGAGGGCACTCAGGTGCAGGGACCTGTTGGTTCTTCCACTTCTGCTGCTGTAGATCAGGCACAGCTCCACTGGCATTACACCAGTGTCTCAGTGCCTAGAGAGCAGAGGTTTTCATGGCACCAGTCATTTCAACTGAGTCAATGCTGACTTTCTCTCCCACTTTTACTGTGGTGGTTCAGAAGTTCCAGCGCTGAAGGAAGCAGCATGTGAGGGACTAAAACTCTCCCAGCCATGACTTGTTAAAATGCCACCGGCACATTGTATTTCTCTCTGTCGTCCTTCCTGATGTGACCAGGCAAGGCAAGGCTGAGCCTGACACTGGAAGGCAGGCTTGGCACAGTAACACATTCCTGATATTTATAACTCCTTTGTCATCTTACAAAAAAAGGCTATTGCCCCTAAAAAGCAACTTTGATGTTTTATCTTTGACAAGTCACATACTTAGCCTGGGATCCAGCCATGTTGAGGTCTGAAGGGTGTCTTGCATTACAGGACCCAGGCATCATAGGCTGAATAGGCTGGCTGAGCAACAGTCTGGCACATGGAGAAAGAGAAAAAGTGACATTACTGGAAGAGAAGGACCACACGTTCTGCAAACAGAAACTGGATGTTTTCGCAGGCACAGCACCAGGCTGAGCATTAGGGGCTGTGGCCTTTGCTCCTGGCTGCAGTGGGTATATCCTGGGTGAGGCAGTGGCTGGGGCAGTGACTGACTGCCCTCCTGGGGTGTGTGGGTGCCTGGCAACCCACTGAATAAATCACTTTTTCTTTTTTTTTTTTTAATTATTATCATCTGCCAAGTATCTGGCTGCTTGAATAATATCTCACAGCTTTGGTTAAATTCACCTTATGCTCCTCAAAGCCAGTAGCAAGATTTCCATTTTTCACAATGCTATGGGATCAGGGGGTTTTAATTCACCACTGCATTACTCCGGCTGCAAGATCTGATCTGTGACTTGACCGCTATTTTCATTCAGCGAAACTAAAGCATCGCCTATTTCCAAATTTACGATCCGATTAGCATGCTGATACGAACCATGTTTACAATCTCCCCACGCGTGTGGGGTTTCGGGGCAGAGACGCTGCTTTTGCTCCTGCGGGTGGGGATGGCTTGTCGCTGGATGCCCGGAGCGCCTGGCTGGGTGCCCGGCGCATCCTGGGGGCCATGGGGGGTGATGTGGGGCCATGGGGCGATGTGGGCCATATGGGCCATGGGGGACGATGGGGGGCCATGGGGCGATGTGGGCCATGGGGCCATGTGGGCCATGTGGGCTGTGGGGCCATGTGCCGACGCGGGTCCGCGGCGGGTCGGTACCTGAGCTGCTGGTCGTGGCTGCAGGCGGGCGCGGGCGGGCCGGGGGTGCCGGCAGGGGGCGCGGCGGGGCCGGCGCCGGGCGGGGCTGCGGCGAAGGGCGGGGGCGGAGCGCGGGCCGGGGCGCTGCGAGCCGGCTTCGGGCCCTGCAAGAGACGGGGAGAGGAGCGGGGCAGGGACAAGTGTGCGAGCGGCAGGGCCTGGCCACGCCGCCAGCCGGGTGCTCCTGCTGCTGCTGCCGCCGCCGCCGTGGGCAGAAGGACAGCGACACCCAGCGCTGCCCCCGGCCCGTCCTGACGGCCGGAGGGGGCGGTGGGAGAGCGGGGCCCTGTGAGCCCCCAGGGGAACGGGGGGGAAACTGGGTGTGAGGAGCTGATCCCAGGGAAATGGGAGAGAAAATGGGTGTGAGGAGCTGATCCCAGGAAAATGGGAGTGAAGATGGGTGTGAGGAGCTGATCCCAGGGAAATGGGAGTGAGGAGCTGCCCCCATGGAAATGGGAGAGAAGCTGGGTGTGAGGAGATGCTGCCAAGGCCCGTGGTGGGAGCAAACATTATGAAAACTAAAAATTGTGTTTGTGTGTTCCCACCACCCCGCTCCCTATTTCACAGCATCGCAGTATGGTTTAAGTTAGAAGGGACCACAGTGGGTCATCTCATCCAACCTCCCTGCTCAAGCAGGGTCATTCCAGAGCACACGGCACAGGATTGCATCCAGACGGTTCTGGAATATCTCCGGTGAGGGAGATTCCACAGCCTCTCTGGGCACTGTTTCCCAGTGCTCAGTCCCTTGCACAGTAAAGAAATTCTTCCTCATATTTCAGTGGAACTTCCTGTGTGTCAGTTTCTGTCTGTTGCCTGTTGTCTTCTTGTCTTGTATTTATAATACAGATACACTCTTAATTTTAATGGAGTCATTATAATAGAGGTACATCCGAGGTGAAACGCTAACAAGTGAGGGCTCTGAGGATAATAATGCAGCTATGTTTGCTGCGCACTCAGGGAGCAGAAACAGCTCGGTTTTCTGTGAAGGGAGGTACAACAGGTGGCTGGAAAAGCACACAGTGGAAATGCTGAGAAGACAGCAGTAAGGAAACTACCACGCCAAACCTATTAGCTTTCACATATCTCAGTTACTACTCAGGCTGAACTTTATTTTGCTGTGCAGGAACCTGTTAACACTCACAATCTGATGGTCTCACACACTCTCAATGTACTCCGTGTGCCACCATAGCGGACAGGGTTTGTTGTGTTAATGGTGTCCAACTGGACTTGGGGAGTGAGTATTCTGTGAGGTCTCACTGCTGCCATCACTACTGCTGTTTTCCAGTGCAGCTGGTCAGGTTTCTTTCAGGACCACTTGAAGAGCAATTAAGTCACCCACACCTTTTGCATGCCCCTCTCTCTCAAGCTGAAACAGCTGCTCAAGTAACCCTCCTGGCTGAGGTCTGAAAAACGGGATTTCAGGTAAAGTAAGGGCTGTAGGGAAATCCTCTATATAAACTGCCCTTACAGAGAAGAATAAGGAAGGGAAGGCTAAGGCACACACTTACAGGATTGACATGATTTGTCTTCCTTGCTTAATAATAGCTCGGCATCTTCTTTTCATGTAAACACTTCTCTATTCAAAGAAATTATTACCTGGCTTGATATCACGCTTGCTTCTCTCAGTGCCTGCTGGTTTGTTGTTTGTGAAGATGTGATCTGCCCTTGGAGTTGAGGACTGGGTACAAGCTGTTGCTGAGAAATGGCCCCTGACCTCTGCTGTAGCTGTTGTGGGTCCAGCTGCTGAGTATTGCTGAAGCTCAGGGACACTGTTGGCTGCTGTAAGAACATCTGGAAAAGAAGAGGGGAAGGTTTATTTACACAGTCCAACTGTCTTGAATAATGAATGTGACAGAATTAAATTCAGAGATATATTCTAAAATAATCACATTTATGGATTCATTATGCATTTACTGTTGGTTGGAAATCACCTATCATTCCTGCATAGCAGTCACGCTGTCTCTAGTTTCTTCATTTCTTGTTCTGCAAGTGCACTCATTCCTTGTGAAATGTGTTGTGAAGGTACAAGTCCTCTCTCCATGGGGCAGGCACAGCCCTCGTAACAGCAGTTGCCAGTACATTCACTGTGTTCTGGGGCATCCTGACCAAAGAGAAGAGAGTAACTCCACGTCTTTTCAGTCCTTTTCTTTTTCCTTTCAACAAAAATCTGCCTGCCTTTCAGACAGGACTGCTTTTGAATCTGTCTCAGGAAATTCAACACCTTACATCCAGCTGAGTCTTCAAATGTTTTTAATGAGGCCACAGTCAGGCCAGAGCTCTCCGTGTTGAATGGCCGTGTCCTTATCATTGAGAGGATGTGTAAACAGACAGTCGCTGTCATTTATCTGATTTCCCATCAGGTAACTGTCACCTGGTGTTCTTCCTAACTGTGCCATGCATTTGACTTGTGCAAAAGAGCTAGCACTTCCTCTGTTAGTGTTTCTGTAAATGATGTCCTCTTTATTCTTGCATTGCAAGAGGAGGCTTTCTTCTTTAAAAGTTATAGTTCTTGGTAATTTTTGCTTTTCTAGGGGCTATTTCTTTTATTATAGCTGTAAAGAGGAAAAAGTAATCTTTTAAAACTATGCATTATTAATGCTACAAGCCCTCCTTGCAGTATTTCAAACCTAGTCTCCTGCCACCAAGGACTGTATGGAGATACGCGTCCCACGCAGTTGAAGTCATTTTTGGATATGATTCCAGTTCCACACCACTGCTACGTGCGTGGAGCTTCATTAATTTAAGTGGAGCTACTTAGGTTTTAAATGAAATCAGAATCACATTTACTCTTTTCATTATTCATCCATCAGTCTCATGCCTAGCAGTACATCTGAGGTACGCCCAGTAATTAGTACACCTTTCTGCAGCTTATTGCTATATTAACAATTCCCTAAACTATCATGTCCCCTCTAATTTTTCTTGGAAAAAGCCCACACCTTTCTCCAAAGGCCTGGCACAAGGCACTGCCTTTCTTTGCATAAGTATGGCTTGATCCATCATGTTTGTACTTATTTATCTAGCTTTTAAACCACAGTTTTTATTTAAATATGATAAATTTTTAATGAATTTCCGCGTGCCAAGACTTTACTCAGAAAAAAAAAGGTACAGATAAACTTACATTAATCAGCTGGGACAGGGGGGCAATTAAGGAAAAGCAACAGCTTGCTTCAGGTGCTGTAGGCTAACCAAATCTCAGAGATGTCTGCTAGAAATAAATAGGTCAAGTGACAGAGTTGGGGCTGCTCAAAGCAGGTCTGAAACTAGCTCCGAGTGTTTTCTTTTAAAAACCACTGCTCACTGAGTTTGGAGCCATTACATATCAGAAAGACAGATGGTCTCACAAGTTCTGCCAAGTAAATAGGTCTTATTATGAATAAATTTAAGACAGAAAATATGAAAATTCACTTTCTTGTTTATTTTCTGTATATAGAAGCTAAGCTTTGGACATGTTTAGTAAATGAACTCACTTGATTAGCTCTAGCAATGAAACTGGTTGCTACTGACATAAAATTTGATGTAAAACATTTGATATAAAATTCAGAACAGGTGAAGCAAGTAGTGCATTTCAAAAATGTGATGGGGACTGTGAGCCCACTGGTACTGGACACATCACTGCAAATTAAGGCCTCTAGGAGGATTAGCGTAGTGTCCTCCCTGTACGTGGTGCACAGCACTGGAGAAATTCTAAGTTCATCCAATGTAAAGTGAATGTCAGGCAGGGTGTGAACTTGCAGGGAACTACTTACTTAGCAGGGACCTCCCTGTGTGCATGCCTCACTTACAGATGAAGGCCAAGGAGCTTATCCTCAAAAGAAAGCAGAGTAACCTACTTTGCAATTACCAGAGTGTGCCACTGGGTAGGAATGTGCACAGTTAATGGTTGGCAGCTAATATGCTATAAATTTAGAATTAAGTTTATCCTAGTAAACCAATTTCATTTGTTCATGTGTTCATACCCTGAGAAGGGTTTCACATCTAGGGACCCTCTGTTGCCATTATAATGGCCAAAGCAGTACTGTTACCCTCTGAACATAAATGACCTGGAAAAAAACAAGCCCAGAGCAGGAAGCAATGGTGACTGTGTCCCTGCAGAACTGAAGACTCAAGATGTCTCATCAAAACAACAGTTAACCTGAGAGAGGATTGAAGTGTGGAATTTCTACCTGATAATTAAACTTAAAAGCTTAATTTGTACAAAACTTATTGGTGGTTTTTCATTATGTGCCGCTTTTGTGATAGTCCCGCCTGAATTCTCCTGAAACACTGAAATAAGGCAGCTTTAAAACAGAAACCTTCTAATGAAAAATGAAATCTTTCTCAGTCCAAGTAGATAAATTAACAGCCTCCTAACTGTACTGCTGCTAATGACATGCCTTGTTGGTGATTCTGTCGACTGGAAGGTCAGTGAAGCATCTTAAAAATACTTTTTAATTGGCCAGATTGTTAACATCCACAGCAAAGCAGCAAGGGAAGGGAGGGACCCTCTGACACTGCTGCACCCTCATTCCAAGATACATAGTTCCTACAGCTAATGGGTGAATCACACTGACAAGACATTATGAGGAAAACATCTCTTTGACTCTACCTGTCCTCTGGATAATCAGGGGATTTATAGCTTTCGGGCTCATCATTACAGGCATCAAGACTCTTTCTTTATGTAAAATATGTAAAGATGAGAAGCACAGCACTGGGAAGCTGAGATTCAGTGACTTCGAAGGGAGCCTGATTTGCAAAAGATTGGTGGCTGTGGATGGTCTTGATTGTAGTTCTTGCAAGCTGGTCAGGCTCAGCCCTTCTGCCTTCCTCCCCATCTGCAAATCATTAGCTAGAGTGTTCAATTCTGGAGCAGATACCACGTCCTTCAGACTTCTGATGTTACTCTTGCTGCTCTTGTCCTTCATACTTTCAATTTGTCAGGAAAAGCAGTAACAGGGATTTAATGGGGTTTTGAACGCATTTATTCAGGGCCCGTAACCCTCCCAATGGTTTCATCTTTCACTGCACAAGGCTCTCGCAAATAGTTTCTAAGGCAGACTACCATGCTCTATATCTGTCCATCTGGGAAAGTGCTGCTTGGTTGACTGCTGTACTGCAGTTTTGAAGACCTCTGAAGGAAATGGAAATCGGGCTTAATTCTCCACGGAGCTACCTGTACACTTCTGTGTGGAAGGGAGTGAACCAGTGGGGATGATATGCTAATAAATCAGCTAATGAGGGAAAAGCAGGGAACACTTCCCCCTTTTCAGACAGCCTACGGCACTCCCCCATGCTTACAGATCTTCTACACGCTATTAAAGAGATCAGAAATGTGCTTGATAGTAATGCTTGCCTGTTTGCTACTATGCTTTGTAACTCTGATAATAGACATAGATCAATGTCTGCAGATATCCAACTCCCTGAATGATGAAATCTGGGCAGCAAAGCACGTGGCTGAATTTCTGATTTGACAGTTTACTCCTTGCTGCTTGTGAGTCACAAAACAGCTGCATGCAAAAGTGTGAGGCTTTCTTTTAAATCGCCCCTAGGCAAGTAAGACAAAACTAATTCCTGGTTTCAATCTATTCCTGCATCAGCACAGTAATTTCTTTGTGTGTTTTTTATTTTTTTACCTAGAGAAAGCAGGAGAATAAAAAGGCCTGGCCAGGAATCAGTGTGACCGCTCACACCTCATCGCCTTGTCTGATTGCTTTGAAGAGACCAAAAGACACCCAAAATACAGAGGATGACCTTCCCCATCCAGCATTGCCCCTTCAGGCAGATACGCAGCCCTTGCATTTCCAAAGTGCTCTCTATTTTCCCTGCCTCCAACTTCCGTATCTGCAGTAAGCTGGAAAATGGTCAGTACTGACGACAAAGAACTTGTAAGGGTCTGAAAATACTTGGTCCAACCTGGTACAGTCTTCATGGGAGAAGGGATCACCCAAAGGTATCACTCAGAGCTACAAATTGACATGGAGTGGTATAACACACAGATAATATAGAAATGCCATAAATAATGTTTCGCCATTGTTTCTGCCTGTCAAAACTTCCTACCAAAAAATTCTCTGTCAGCTTTCTGCCAGAAGTTCTCACCAGAGCTTCCTGCTGGAGTTTTCCTGCCAGAAGATCCTGCTATTGTTTCATCTCAATAGGGCTGCGTGCCAAGAAACCACGCACAAACTCCTCTGAACACTATAAAAGTTGATGAAAAATTTTGGAAAATCAGGGGAAGAGGAAAGAGAGACAGAACTGGTTACCTTAGCTGAGAATCTCTCCCCAAACTCCCCTCAGCTCCTCACCTTTTCTCTGCCACCGCCTGCTGCCCACTTGCCTCCGGAAACCCTGCCAGCCTGGAGAGAACTGAGACCTGCCATGCCACATGCGTGAGTTACATCTTATCCTTCTACCTTTAACATATTTTTGAGGGCCAAAAGGTACTGCTGAATCAGGACCCTGTACGGCTTGCAACACAGCTCCTCTTGAGGGAGAAAATCACACATCCTGGATGCATTCTAGAGAACTAAAATGGCTAAGACTCCCTGCAGCTAAAGAGATAACATTGAAAAAGTGGCAGAGACAGGAAAAAAAGAAGGCAGAAACTGCTTCTCTCCCGCCCCAACACCAACTTGGGAAAAAGGTAGTTTTTGGTGGTATCTTTCCTCTGCTTCTAGAAGTAATCTTAGCTTTTTCCAATCTTTTATTGTTTCTTCTCTTTGCATCTCTTAGCAATTAATAAAATCAGTTTTGGTATCAACAGATAACTTGTGTGAGTTTTAATTTTGCTCAGGGGAATATTCAAATCTAAGGTTCTTTCTGCAACATTTAAGCAGATTGTAGCAGGTGGGTAGTACAGAACTACCCACCATTTACCCACTGGGTCTCCTCTTCTCTCTGCTTGAGCTCCCTCTGAGCGTACCTGAGAATCTGTCCCATGGTCTTTGGTTGTTAAATGCACTGTAGTGCATATAGGACACAGCTTTCTGAAAATAAAATCTGTTTCCTGCATATAAGAATGTGCTCTGACGTATTTTTGCCTGAATTACACAAAAAAGAGTGTATATGACTACTGAAGACTTCACCAGAAGAGAGTAATGGTTGTTGCCCAATCAAAAAGAGAGAAAGTGAGAATATCACATCTCTTGATATTCATAATAACAATAGCTTTCAGACATATGACATAATTCTGAACTGAAGGCCACTAAATTGCAGAGAAACTTTCCCTTCCCATTAATAAAAGTTGGCTGAGAACCAACAGAAGAAACACACTGAAGCTAAACCTGGACTACCCGTATGCTTATATGGCATGAGGAACAGGGAGACCTGGGTTTGGGACCCACGGCAGCTGTGCTGTCTTAACAGCAGTGCACATGCAGCAACTTAGGTGGTAATGTTTCTAATTTGGCTTCACCGATCCCTTAATTGCCTAAACATACAATCCCAATTTGTTTTAATATGTGAAACTGCATTTCACAGATGCTGACGATGGGTGAGAGTCTATTTCTGTGTGGAAGTCACAAGCGAAATTCCCGCTGAATTCAGCAGCTCCCAGGTTTACATCCTTTGCTTAAAGTATTCTTTGAGATGTCTGTTTCCGTGACGGAGCTTGTCTTTTAAAATAACCTTATTAGTATAATACTCACAGAGGGTCCCCAGTGCAACATTTCTAGCAAGGGTCACTTAACCTGTCATTTATAGTTAAATTATGAAGTAATCACCCCGTATTCAGAAAACTTCCATAAAACTAGATGATTTATCCATTTGTTGTTAAGGGAAACCTGTGATGTACTGAACCGCACTAGCTATTATTTCTGAGGTTTGGTAGACAGTGGGTAGTAAAAAGCAGGTACTGTACTAGAGAATTCTAGCTCTGTGTAGGAGGTATCAAAGCCAGAAGCAGCATAGGCTCAGTCAGATTCGCCCTAAAGGCTTAAGTTGGTCCAGTGAAGAACAAATTCAGACACTTCCCAACTGTGAACAAACGAACATCAGCAGAGGTTCAGGGGTTTTACCATGACAAGGAAAATGATCTCTTGTGCTCTCTATCTGAGCTGGTGTAGGGTCAGGAAAACAGGGAGTGAATGTAAGAGATGAAGAGTTTTTGGAGGAAGAGCTGGGCAGGCAAGATACTGAGCACAAGCAACGTCAACAAGCAAGCAGTGACTGGATGGAAGCTAATGAAGAAGAGAGACAATCATTGGCAAGTCTGAAACTGAACATTTTTCTACTAGAGCTGCCAGTCTGAAGACTCAGTAGATAAAGTAATAAAAGGCTACTGTAAATGACCCAAATTATTCTTCTCCTCCTAAGGTTGAGGTATTCCTTCCTTCTCTTCTTCCAGAGAGCTTTAAAATCTTTCTTGACATAGGTTACTCAAGAGGCTTTCAGAGGGCAACATCCTCATTCAGATAAGCTGATTTCTACTTGTCCAGACTTCCTGGACTCTGGAGCAATTTTAAGTTGCCAACCCTATCAATGGCCAGGTGAGAGAGGTTGCTTGACTCTGTCTCTTCCAGCAGTAACACACCTGTACACTGGAGTCTTGGACCAGGCAGAGCTGCTCCTGTATCTTCTGGAGTTCCTCCTGCTGCCACCGGATGTTGGCCTGCAGGATCCGTGTCCGCTGCTCTAGCTGATCCTTGATGGTCTGGAACATGCTGAACTGTGCTGAGAACTGGGAAAAAAAAAAAAAGGGAGGAGGGAAAAATCAGTCATTATAATACAAACAGGCTTCAATAGTACACTGTTCTGTAAGGAGTTACTGGTTTCTTGATTGTAAAGCACAGCCGAAGAATAAAAAAAATGTGTTTGTGATATACTAATGTTTAGGCAGAGGTAAATCTTGTCTATTTTCAATTTTATGCACATATATTAAATTGCCTCAGTTAGAATGATCTGCTTAGAACTGACCCTCTTCTGTTACAAGGACTGTTTTTGAGAGTATGCTACTTTAGAATATCAAGAGCATCTCAACTGGATGGTAAATGAGTGCATTATTTTTATTAGCTTGTAGTTTGGAACCCTTAATGTGGCATAACTGTATATTCCAGATGTGTTTCACTAATGCTTTCCTTTTTCTGTAGAGAAATAGCAGGTTTTCAGTGATTTATTCTGCTGGTGACTTACTAAGACATCACACAACAGACCACAATAATAGTTTTCTAGATTCGTACAGCTGAGTAGTACTCAAGCTGCAAGAAATACTCATTAAGTTATTTTTATATGTGATGTAAAATGACTAGCTCAGCTCAGTGGGAGAAAGGCTGTTCTAAATAATAGTATAAAATGGTGATCACTAATCAAAGTCAAAAAGAAATTGCAACCTCCAATAGTAGCAATACCTGGCACAAACTGGAATCATTCAAGAAGTGTGGAGGGGACAAACACAGCAATAAAATCCTAGTTTTATTTGCTGTTTTTCAGGTATAATTCAAAGTTCACTGAAGTTAATCATTACCTTTAGAGGCTGTGGAATAATTGCTTTGCATGAGCTCATATTCCAAGAGAAAAAAACAGTCTTTGAAAAATAAAGAAAGCAACTTAAAAAAATCTGTGAGCTTTTCTGCAAACAAGACATCCAAAATCTATCTGAAAACATGTGGTGCTGTGAGTGTCCAGACAAAAGAAATATAATGATTTTGATGTGACTTGAAAATGGTGCCCTGTTCCTGTAGTTATTCCAGTGGCTCTGTGCTAGTTTGGTGAACTGATGCACGCAGCTGGAACCTTTATGCTCCATGGTGCACTGGCTTACACCATTTCTGGCTTTTTAATAGGAAAAGAAAAATGCTAACAAGACAGGAATTAAGGAGTGCTTTAGTGCTAGCAACACTATACATTTAAATTAAATTTTTGGCTACTGAGAGAAATCTACATGTGACAAGTCAGATTTGTATCAGTTACTTCACCTTAAACCAGTTAAATATGTGAAAGTACCTTCACATTTACTCTAGCACAGCTAAAATCTCCAAGTAAATGGCCTTTAGGACAGAAAGAATGAGAACTTCAGAGGGTTCATGTTATTCACCAGGCAGACGGTGGCTTTCCCACACAGTCTGGGAGGTCACTGCACGAAGTGGTGGCAAGCTGGAGGCAAGTTTCACTGCCAAGCCCCTGCCTAGGGGGAAGGAGGGCTGCTCAGGTGGTCTGCCCGAGCAGGTGACCTGAGCCCTTGGCCTGGGCTTTGATTCACGATGCCTTTGCCTTCAAACAGCAGGGCCATCACGTGCAACATGGTGCTCTCCCAGAGCAGAAAAATGGTGTCAAAGCTCACAAAAGGAAGTTTATGTTACTTCTAATTGGTGCTAAAGGGGAGAAGCCATAGCAGGGTCTCTCTCTCTTTCTGGTCTGTGTATAAAGTATTAACCCGAGGAGTGGTTGAGGAGAAACCTCAGAAATTTGGGAATAAGGACCGGTGGCTCAGAGGGGCATCCCATGCTGCTTGTCATAGCCCAACCCCATGTTTCTGAAGAGTCCCAGACACCCTGAGTTTAGGAGTGGAATGATGCTATGTAGCAATGACTTGCTTAGACGAAATGCAGCTGATTGCTGCTTTAACCTGGGTCTGTACAGAAGGATTTTTTAAAAAGACAAGTCTTGTAATTTAATTATCTCTATGTGAACTCTTCTAGTGAGGACTACTCTCAAGTTTTTAAAAGGATATTTGTCAGAAAGGAATTAAAAACAGTTTTAGCCAAAAGTTTCATTTTAACTGCCTGGCTTACTGATGACAGAATTTTCATTAACGTGTAAACTCCTTGAAGACACTTTGGGAAAGGAACCTGATTTTCTTTAATTGATAAATGTAAGACATTTTCTAACAGACAATTTAATAATAATTTTATACTTCAGTAAGAAACAAAATCAATTTCCAGGCCTTAGTTTTAAATTCGAATTTGCTTTGCAAAGTTGCACATAAGAATGTATTGCTATTGATTTTAAATTATTATTCCTTAATTTTTTGGGACAGGTTATTTATATTTATATTTATATTTATATTTATATTTATATTTATATTTACATTTACATTTACATTTATATTTATTTTGTATTGTATTTTTTCTCTTTTTCATATTTTTTTTATTAATACACTTAACAACAACAATTAGCTGGTATACTGGAGTGAAAGCTGTTACAGAAGAAGACAAGGAACTTTCTCTGTTGCTTTTTTTCCTTTCCCATCCAACCCCAAACTGCTGATAACTCTAGCCATGACCCCTGTGCTTACAGAGCTTCTATTGTTTTGGTACAATGAGACACTAACAGCAATTGACCTGCACCAGAGAGTATTTATCTCAGGATCATTAACTGCTCTACTAATTAGGGAGAAATGTGTAATTGTTTAATAAATTAAAAGAGTTTAACTCAAAATGTTCCACAGAAAACACTCTCCAGCTCTAACTGTGCTATTGGCATCAGGTGAAGTTGTTCTTCGTCTCACTTAGGTGTTTACAAATGTTCACAGAATCCTCACAAAAGTGACATCTTTTATATATAGTCAAATATGGCAGACTAAACCTGTGAGATATCTATAATTGCACCCGTTTAATCAAGGTTTGTTAATGCAGACAAAAAAAAAACCCCAACCAACCAAAAAAAAACCACAACCAACCAAAACCCACAGCAGTAATTTTAGTCTGTTTTCTGCAAAAAAAAAGAAAAAAAAGTCATGCATTTGGGATCATGTCAGCAGATGTTCTGGTAGGAACAGGCTTGATGCACCAGTGCTGCTGATGGTTCAGACAGGCTGTACAGGCCAGGGAAAGGGACAGGCACTCCGGGGCTATGAGTCCTGTCCTCCAGCATCTGAAAGACAGCAGCTGGACCATGCCCGAGGAGAGGTGTTTCTCTCCACCAGGTGCCACCCCAGGGTGCCAGGGTTACTCCCTCCCTCTAGGTGCTGTGGGGCTGCAGCCAGGAGAGGGGACCTATGGCCCCAGTGTCTGTCAGGATGGTCCCTCCTTTCAGATGTGATGAACAAGAAGATGGACACCTCAAAGACATTATGTTCCTACAAGCTTCATGACAATACATAGCTAGGTAAAGAAAAGAGGCCATATTTGGGTTTTAGCTCAGTTTTCTTTAAACCTTTCTTTTCTGCCTACCTTCCAACTTTCTTTCAATCCTTCTGGCCCAGGAGATGAGCCATTTCTTGCTAGAGACATGCAACAGAGTTGTAAGTGTCAAAAACACCAGACTGCTGTAACTTCATGAAAGCTTTAGCTGAGCAAAGGAGAGAAGGATCCACTTGTCCCTTCCTCCTGTTGGAAAGGTTGGCTCCATGCATGAGGCTTGCAAGGCACAGCCCCTGGGAAATTGGGTTTCATTAGTTTTGCTGCTCACCGAACAACTTATTTGTTCTTTCTGTGATCTGAATAACACCTGCTCAATCCCAAACGGATTATTAGTGCTAATTATTATTCAGTCATCAACATCCACTGTGTTGTGGGGGATTTTAATTTATGACAATGAGGAAGGCAAACAAGCAGATATTCTAATAGGGACCGCTTGGTTTAAAGTAAAGCATTTGCATTCGGGTGACATCTAGCACTGTGCTGTCTGTTCATTCACACAAGCAAGGCAGAAGCTGAAATCACATTTCAGTGGAGACAAAACCATCACAGCCTTTGCTTGAAATAAAACTAATCAAAGTTCAAGCAGATGGTGCCCGAGGCAGCAGTTAGCTGCTTGCTGCAGATGCAGTTGTGGCCACTTAAAATGTTCTTCCCTGCTGCTGCCACGCTGTAGCCAAATGTTAGCTGCAAGGACACCTGGGTCCCTGCGTGGCCAGGCTGGGCACACTGCCTTTCAGCTCCTGCCAGGGGTCACCTTTAGCTAAAGGCAAGCGGCAGAAAGGCACTGGGGGGGCAACCTCTGCCTCTCCTCCTCATGGGCTGGCAGTGGGGCACCTGGCCACGCTATTTCTATAGGTAGTGAGATTGTGGAGGTGCTTAAACTGCTGTGAAATGGTCAGCTAGGAAGCCAAGAAAATGTTCATGGTGGGAAGCATATGTACCTGGGTTTTGTCCCTCACCCACCTAGTGCTGCAGGGACCTCGCCTTTTACATAATGAATTATCTTGCTGTAGGCTGACATATTAATTATTTTAAAGTGCAAAGTATGAACAGTCTCATAATTTTTGTAACAGTATATGAAAATCACCCAAGTGTGTAGAGATTTGGTACTTTTCACACAAGTACCGCTATGGAGTGTGAGCATCATCAACCTGAGCTGCAATGTCCTGGTGTCCCTGCTCCACGTCAGGCTTCATTTTGAGCTCCTCCAGGAGCACTGCTGTGATTTTGCTGCCAGTTGAGAAGAGGGCTGCCAGAGGGCTGCCTGTGTAGACAGACGCTGTGTAGTCAGCTCTCTTCCTGTCACCAAGATTTACCTGGCCCAAAGAGCCTTAACCAGTGGCCTTGTGACTGGACAGTGCCCCAGCTTGGTGGAAAACAAATGGAGCTGGTGTGCCAGTAAGAGCATTTTACAGGGAAGGAACAAGTCAGCAAGAGTCTTGGTAAACAATTGGAAAGTTTCTTTTCACAAATAGCCTTGATGAGGAAGAAATGGAGGTAGAAAAAAGTCAAATAAAATACAAGCAGGTCTGTAATACATAAACTAATTGATGTTTGAAAGTGCATTAATGAGTAACAGATAGAACTATCTGTAAAACAAAATGAATGCTCAGAGCAGATAATTGATATGCTGTTTCTCTGCTGCATGCTAGCATGGAGTCATGAAAAGAATATTAAACATAGAAGATAAATGAGAATTTGTTATTTTAAAGCCAGGATCCTCAGGACTTTATATGTTTTATACACTACAGGAAGAAATTCTTGGATCTTGTGAGGGAGTACAGGGTAGCAATGGTAGAAGCAGTCTAGATCCAGGAATACTCTGTCATTCCTAAAATCAGAGAATGATGGGATGTATCATCACAGCAGGCGAAAAACACGGTGCAGGGAACATGGTACTCAAATTTGGTTCTTCAAAATCCATTGCAAATGAAGCACTGAGGTGACTTTTTGGGCAATCACCCACTTTTGACATATGGATTAATAGATTGGAGGAATTGGAAATTTGTCTCCAGCAGCACACTCACAAAAGGGGTGCTGTTCAACTTGCGTGTCCCTTTTTACTTGTTAGTTCTGCATCAGCACAGCCAAAGAGATGTTTTTGGGAGCTCTGGGTGTCTTTGTTAGTTTTGGGCTTCAATTCTCATTGTGGATTTGATCTTGATGGGACTAGTTCTGTAAAAGCAAAGTTGAAAACTCTTTTTCCATCTGTTTTTTTGTCCTCCTGTGAAATAGATGTGTGTGTGCACCTGAACGAACATGCACCTGAACTTCAGAACATCTGCATGCAGTTATATGCTTAAACACACAAATGTACAGTTCACATTACTTTCCCACAATGTTCTACATGATTTTAGTTCCTAGAAAGGTAACATAAAAGCCCCAAAATGAGAAAATATCAGGAGATAAGTAAGTGATCTATTCCACTTCCAAATCCCCAACTAACCTGTGCCAGAGGTGCAGGCTGATTTTGCAGAGTTGCTTGAGGCAGCAACTGCTGTGGGAGAAGCTCACATGGAGGCTGAGAAGGCAAAGAAACCTAGGTTAAAAACAAAACAAACCAAGACTTTGTAAGTTTGGCTCCTATAAATTTTAGGCTTCTTCTAATGCCATGGCTTTTGTGTAAGTAGTTTTTAATTGCTAATCTGTATATGTAGCACATGCTGTATACCCTCTGCCTATTTTGATGATTCTTTGGGAAGTTACCTGAAGAGCAGTAGGTTGGCTGAGTCTATGCACAGATAAATCCTGCTGCGCGCTTGGCGTTCTGGGCAAGGGAGTGTTAGACTCTGCAATCAGCTTTGTTGGTGTAGCTGCAAGAAAAGTACTGGTGAGTTCCCACATGCTGAAAATCAGCCCTGTTTGAAGCAGTTATTGTGACAAGACCTAGGTAGATATTATTACAACCTGGCTAAATTTCGGAGGGAGCCAAGGCTGTTCTTATTGACTTACATGGCAGTAAAATTAAACTGATAGGGAGGCTCTGGGCAAAGATAAAAGTAAATGAGACAAATTATGATTTTGTGCTCCAGTGAACAGAGCAAAAGGACCCAGGAACTCTTCTAAAACAGCTGGAACTCCCTTTATATGGGCCAAATAACTGCAAATTTAGGTTAGCTCATCGGCTTTTCTTCCAGACCAGGGAGCAGAAAGAGTATACCCAAGTCAGCATTTGAGTATTTTGAATCTTGGTTGGAAGAAAATCACCCACAGGCTGTTATTACTCATGTAGGTCTACGAAGGTTTCATACTGCTCGTACTGATACCCTCAAATCTGAAGACAGAAGTCCTCATTTTTTAACAGATTGAAGCAGCAGGTCTCACAGCTAATCCCACTACTCATTTCCCAGCATTTAGGTAGCTACACTGGAACCTTCCCTCTTGTATGTTACTGTTTCAGTTTATGCACTTCACTGTCAG
Organism: Anabacerthia variegaticeps; assembly: GCA_035583185.1. NCBI lineage: Eukaryota > Metazoa > Chordata > Aves > Passeriformes > Furnariidae > Anabacerthia > Anabacerthia variegaticeps. The sequence goes on along the minus strand of JAWWEW010000001.1, from coordinate 87,534,069 downwards.
TGCACATCATTGATAACTCATAAATAACTGTTAAATTAGCAGCTGTGGTATACAGGCACACGTTCTGTAACTTGGCTAAATTACAAACAATGCAGTAACCCGGGAATGCCACTCACATGCTGGGTCCGACTTGGGTGTGTGGGAAGATTTTGGCGAGCTCCTGGACGATACTGAGGGTGTCCGACTGGCACTGAGGATTGAGGCACCAATATCAAGTGCATTAAAGTGCTGTTCAGGATCCAAGCTGGCGCCACTGTCCTAAAACAAACCAGAAAAAGGGAACAGCTATGGCATCTGTCAAGGTTAAAGCATTTTGAATTGCATTTAGTAATGGTTGCACACCAGTTCGTTGGCAAGCCTAAAATTACTTGAGCAGAACTAATCCCGGGTAGGCCAGCAGAAGACCTGGACTCAGGCATGAATGCCCCTTCCAAACAGCATCTAACTAATGCATTTTACAAACAACTATCACAGAGTTAGAAATATACAACAAGCTACTGCCATAAGTAATTTTGTGCCTTCAGATGCTTTTCTGAATTTTTGTGTTCAGTTGGGTGTGACAGCAGCTGCAACCTCTGTGAGACACTCAGATGTGCACGGAGGAGGAGCTTTGCCGTGGTCCCTCAGCAGATCACTGAAGTGTAGCCAAGAGGGTTGATTGCCAGAACTTGCCCAAATGAATCTTTAAACTGTAGTACCTTACCAAGGAAAAGTGGAGATATCTCACACTGCCCCTACCCATGTTCCACTTAATTTCTGATCTCCAGGTTTATCCTTTCATAAACTTACCCAATTTGTGTTACAATTATCCTAGTGAGCAATGAATTCTGAAGTTGAGAGAATCCATCCAGAAAGACAATGCTGGAGCCTTTGGTGACATTAACATAGGAACATGTTGTGATTACTACATAAACTCATGAAAAGAAGCTTTTCTCATGTACCTTTAGTGCCGAGGACACAACCTCTGAGGACACTTCTTCCAAGCCCATCTCCTGTCTCCTCTCCACTCGAACATCTGCATAACTGAATGGAAAATATAATTCTATGTATCAACATGGAATTGTTATATTTCATAGAATGTGCTTTAAGAAAGTTGAGGAACAAATTACTGTACCATTTTACAGCTTAAATGAACAGCTGAAAAATCACTTAAATCAAATGCTACTGAATAATGTTTGAGGGACTATTTTAATTTTCAAATTTTGGTCTGTTCCTATCTTCTTGAAGTCAAAAAGTATATTAAAGAAGTGTATATAAAGGTCAAGTTCACATTCTACAACCACCTTTTGACTGCATTGGAAAGCTTCCACACATCTCTTTAAAAAACAACATAAGGATTAGAGGAAGTGAATATTTAAGGGATCTGTCTCTTCTCTATTTTTGCACAAAATGGAAAAATGCCATAGTTCATCTGATTAAAAACTAAAAAAAAATTACACTTAACATAAACTAAGGTTTAGTCTGACAATTTTTCTACAATTAACGTATTTTCTTTAGAGAATTCAAGATTAACTTTTTGTTAGGTAAAAGGCATTATGTTTTTAAGGGAAAATGTTGGCAGACATGAGGATGCCCTTATCTCACTGTCCTTTATGTCCCCGCCAGTTGATATGATTTTCCATACCTTACCACCATGTGTGTGCACACAATGAACTCTGGCTTGGAGTTCCATTGGTGGTAGGTGATATAGTAATGGGTCTGGAGCCAGATCCACTGCTGTCCTTTGGTCAGAAACCGATAGCAGCACGACTTCCCCTTGCCGAACTGCATCACTGTCAGCAGAAAACACACACAGTTTGAAACACAATTTCCCATGTGAAAATGACATGAAATGTGAAAAAAAAGTGACAAAAATATCTGTGTCCCCATCAATTCCCAAGGCATACAGGAGTCTAAGCACCGATTTTGAGGAAGTGCTCCCTCAGCGTTATGACAGAGCAAAAATCATAAAGATCAGAAGGTATCTACTTCTGACACTTTAAATGGTCCATTCCTACACAGTACAATTAACCTTAAGTTTGGACACTAATGCATTAGTGTCCGTTACAATTTAAACATAGATCTTACCCTGGTTTATGTGCTGATCACATACTGCTTAATTAGGCATCTGGGACTAATTTCTAAGAGTGATCATCTTAAGTTCTAGAGCAGAAAAGTACAGGGTAAAAATGCTTGAAAAGATGAGTATTGTGTGCAGATGGATTTAGAATGAAGTGAGCATAAGAAATAACATTGTGCAAAGACAAAAATAATTTGAAACTGAAGGAAAATTTCCAGACTGACAAGACTTCAAGCTACAATAAACTGGGATGTATTGAAGGTTTGAAAGATTCACCAACAAAATTAATTTCTGTGTTTTTCTTCACGGTGGTTTCAAGGGGTTCCCAAACACCCTCATTTTTAGCCACTCTATAATTCACTGTCAACATATAAAAACTACTGTTGACGGCATACTTTCAGGACCCGCAGAGGTGGTAAACTGAGATGTTACAGCCACTTCTATAAGCAAATATTTGAAAAGCATTGCCTCATTTTCTTTACTTAAAGAGTTTTTCAATTAAACTTTAACAGACTGTATTTAAATAATCACAGGTAATCCCAAATACACAGTGAACGACATTAGGGAAAATAATCCACAGGAATTTTTTTGAAGTATTCCTGCATATTCTTTACTAACAAGGCTCTAATCTGGCATGTTTTATCCATTCAGTGAGTCTTGTTGACTACTTGTGTGGATACAGAAGGTAAAATTGTATTTTCCAGAGCTTGGTAAGTCTGTCCCAGATGCCAGTCAGCTGCAGTGCCCCCAGTCTGCTACGATTCTCCTAAGGTATACAGACTGAGGCAAGAGTCAAACCTCCCCTTCCAAATTTAACTGAAATGACATTCCACTGAAAAGAGGTATCCCAGCGACTTCACAGGAACCTGGGCCATGCAATACTTACAGTGTTCATGGCACCTTGCTAGCAGCTCCAGGTCATCTATATGGTAATAGTCATAGCCAGAAGTACCCAGCACTTCAAAAGGCAAGTATCCTATAATCGGCGGTGCTCTGTGGTTAGGCACAATATAAGTGAGTTCATAAACCATAAAACAAGCAGTTCTGCATGTTGACATGGATATGCAAAAAGCCCAGATCTGCTTTCACTCATCACTGTACAGTTGTTCACCCCAAGGGACTGGATCCTGACTTTAGCCCACTTTGTGTCTGGGATGCCCAGCTGGGCACAGCACTACCAGCAGTACCTTTCCACCAGGACAAGGCTATGACAACACCTTTTTTTCCAGGGAAAATGTGATTATGGAAAGCAATTCAGCTTCTCAGGGACCTTCACAGAGGAACCTCCTGTGAGGGAGCCATTCCCTGGTTGTTCCTTGGTCAGGGGCTCCTGCACTCCTTGCAGGGGAAAATGCATAGCAAGGTGATAGGAAGCCATCATTTACAAGGACTAGGGGGATAGGAGGGGAAATCATCTGTGCTGCTTCCCCCTGGGAGCCTGGAGAGCTCATCTGTGGCATGCTGAGGCACTTGCTTTGTACCTTTGCCAGCACAGATGCCTCAGGCCAGCATAGACTTTCCCTCCATAACTCAGTGGGAATTGCAAACACACAATCAATGACTGGATTTGGAAAGAAGGCTTTCTGCAGCTGTATAATAATTAGATCATTTTGCAATGTGACAGACTTTGGTCTGTTGATAATTTTAAAGGAAACAAGAACAAGCTAATCATAAATTTGGCCTGAGAAACCGAGTACTTTTGTTTTAAAAACCTGTTAAAAATAAATGCAAAAATAAATGTAAAATAGTAAATTTCTGTAGGAATTTCAGCTCAGCCCTCCTGTTCATGAGATGTAGACACGAAATGGAACACTGTTTGAGAGAACTGTACTTATGAGATAGCAGCAGACAAGCACCAAACACAATCAGCTTTTCTTGTGATCCAACCTGTGATCCAGGAATAAAAATTTCCACTCCAGACTGTGTCTTGATGTGAATTCTTCTAGAGGTTCTTCCACGATGCACATCTCCTGTCCAATGGAGAAAACTGACTTACTGAGAGTTGCAGCCTCACCCCTCTGCTTCATTTAGCTCTTGTTAGCTATAAATACATAGTAGTGCATAAGAAGAGAAAACAGAGGATGCACCCATTTTCTGGCAATTCCAGAGAGAGATCTATTTTATTTATCAATACCAACATTTTTGCAGGAGTTGGGGAGAAGAACTGGCGATGCACAGGAACTTAAGAGCTGAGACTGTGCCTCAGTGTGCCAAAATGTTTATGGCTTTGAAGCAGTGCCCAGGGTGCAATGGCTGTGCTGCCCACAGCCCTGAGGAGCAATGCCCTTTTCCAGCATGCAGCCTATGTCTGATCCCACCAGGGTTTGCCACATCTTGCTTTGCTCTCTCTGTGTTACTAAAGATACCCACTACTCTTGCCTGGTCCTTTTGGACATCTGCCCTCCAACCTCTCTTTGAGAAAGGGGAACACTCTCCTTCCCACTCAATAGCTGCAGAGGAGAAAATGCCTTTTCATGCAACCAGCCTGCATAGGACCTGTCAGGTGGGTAACAGGCAGCAGTTTTGTCTTGCACTTCACTTCCACAGTGAAGAAGCTGGCCCTCAAGACTCACAGCAGCCCTCAGTTCTCACAAGAATGAGAATTAATAAGTCAATTACAGGAGGCAGGGTACAGGGTTGTCTGTAAGGCAGGATGTCCTTGCCCCAGAGAGGTGAGGATCAGGAGGCAGTGATTAGTTGATGGAGGGAGGTGGGAAGCAGAGGGAAGGATGGCACCATGGTGCACACTCACGCATGGGCTGGGGCTGGTTGCATGCCACATGGCCAACTTGCCGCCCACTTGTGGCTCTCCCATGCCAACCTCTCCTCTCCCACTGGTGGTTTCCAGGGGCAACTCGCTTGGGACTTGCCAGCATCAGTGCTCTAAATTTGGTGGCATCCACGGTTACTGTGTCCCTCACGTCTCTCCTCCAGGAAGGTCTTCATCATCACTGATCAGAACAGCCTGTCCAGTAGCCACCAATGCTGCTGTTCCACAGCTCCTTGATGCCACATCTCCCTGTGCTGTGGGCTCAGTGAAACCCTCCCATCATCTCCCATCATCTGCTTCTCTCTCTGCTGTCCCTCTTGGGGAGAAAGACTTTCAGACCACTAATGTTTTAAACCCTCTTGGGACCAGAGGACAAGCTGAGGTGTGGCTGCCATCAAGCATTTCTTTGATACATATCAATTCTGACAAAGTTGTTTAAAGTCTCTGGCTCTGCAGAGGCAAAAGGCATCATGAATACCTTAAATTTCTCTCTCCCCCTCTTTCCAGTTTAGGCCAAAATCCATGCTGATGCCAAGAACATATGCTAAAATTCAAGGTGCAACATGCAAACATTGCTGTGTGCAACCAAATTGCTGATTCTGCCCTTCTTAGCCAGTCAGATAAATATTTTTACCTTCATTTTAGAAGAGGAAGTAAAAGTGGGGGTGAAGTGAAGCACCCAGGAGAACTGGAGATGGGTTTTTAGGACTTTGTGGGAGTTAAAACCTTCTCTGTGCTCTTCAGCAGCTGCTTCCTCCCTAACACCAGGCAGCTCATTGCCACGGGCAGCCCATTTCATTTCCCTGTTTATTTTGAGATGTTAGCTACCCAAAGACAAGGGAATTTACTTTTAGGGTTCCCAGAGTACCTTAACTTCTACCCTACTGTTAATATGGTTACTGTGTTTAAGATTTATGGGAAGTGTCCTCACTTACCCCAAAAGGACTCTACTTGCCTGCCAGGGCCATGCATCAGTCAAGAGTGCCCTGCAAGTCCCAAAGCAGTAATGGAGCCAGGCCAAGGGAGCAGTGATTTCATATTGGCTAGGTCTCAATTACATTGAAAAAATCTCTTAACCTCTGAGGACAGGACACCTGATGCAGTAGTTCACAGTTGTTAATTAGGGAACAGCAGTGTCAGGCACAAGGTTGGATTGTCTATCCTTATAACCACAGTCCTATCTTCCTACCAGGATCTGGGAGAAGGGAAACTAGCAGTAGTCCACCAGAGACACCGAGGGGCACAAATGAAAGTGTTGGTGGCCATCTGTACATTGTGTCATTGCAGGAATGGAAAGCAGCAATGAAGAATCCAATTTCAAAGTGACTTTGTAATTCTTAATGCAAGGAGGGTTTCCGTTTCCAGTGTGATGGGGCAGAAGTGACACTGCTTCTGCAGATCCTGGCTTGCACTGATAATCCTCTTCACTGGATTTTTATGCATGAAATGTGATATCTGTAATCCATTCAATTAGCAAAACTAAGAACCTTCTGTGTCACCTCGTCTGAAAGTGTTATGAAAAGTTCTGAAATGAATGAGTCCGAGGGCATGCACTTACCTTTAAAAACTGAGGCGTTGCCAAACGAACAGTCGCAACGAAGCAGATTTGCTTTCCTGGGGGTGTTCTGTAAGCCCTTGGGACAGCCTCATCAAAGCCATTGCAAGTGGAGTTAGGCACTAGGTAGGGAAAAAAAATGGGACCCGGAATCATGCCTCATATAAGACTTTCTCTCCCTGAATATTTTGCACACTTGAAGCGTACTAATACTATTTTTATTCAGAGAAGTGCTCTAAAAGCTTTTAAAGCTGATATGCATATATTTAAATCCAAGTCAGTCATGTTAGGCAGAAAGACATCAGAGCTTAACTTCAAGTATGAATTTTTACAGGTTAATCCTGATAAAAATAAGACCAAACTTTATTACAGAGCATAAAGCAGTTTTCTGGAAAGAAACCCCACGCATCCAATTGCTCTTTTTCACCACTCACAAGAAATAGATATATGCTGCAGCATTCCTAGCACCGTAACTTCCATGAGGCAGTGAAAAAAAGTGTTGGCAAGGGAGGTAGCTGAAGAGAGTTCGTCAAGTCATCAGTGGCAAAACACCGGGGCCCACAGCCAGCAGGGCTTCATCGAGCTTGTGATTCTTGGCTGCTGAAGAGCACCCTTCCCCTTCTGCATCTAAGAAGAACTGTCCCCACTGTGCTCAAGTTCTACTTGTTTTAAAGAAAAGGAAAAGGACCCTGTGTATGACACTGGCTTCCGGAGATGGGCATTTCTGGTGAGTCTGCAGATGGCCTCCTGTCTCCTAGGACATTGGGTGGAAGGAAAAACTGGATGTGATGTGGCTACATATTTTTTGTATGTTTTTTTTATCTGTGTCTTTCATGATTTCATGGCTTGTGTTGCTTTGAAAGCCCATCAGCACCTCCTGCCACAGAGATGTGCTGCCAAAAGAACGTGTTGCCTTAAGCTAGCCCACAGTCCCATGTCAGAATGACATAATGTAAATTCTTCCTCCAAGTTCAGGCTACTCAGAGATGGTAATCCCACCCCCACGGCTGTGAAAGGAAACTGTATGCCAAGCTGCAGTGGGAACTGGGCTGGCCCTCTGGGCTCTTGCCCTGCCCAGCCAACTATCTCCCACGGGGGCAGAGAAGGTCCTATTTAGCAGCCAGATGCTAAACCAATGCTAATAGGGATTAATGCTAATATGAAATAATCTTTCCTTACTACTAGGCTCCTATATCCAACTTCATGAAGCTTCCTACAGTTTGTCTCTTCTGCACAGGACAAAGCATTACCATGAAATTGAAGAGTTTTGTTTCTATCTGGGGAGGAGATGAATAGCAATTTTTATCCTGCACGGGGCTTTAGTTCACTAGCATAAATGGTAAAGATGGAAGAAGGCTCAACTTATCACATGTGCTTCTGGAACCCAGTTCAAGTATTAAAAGCCCTAAAATATTGATGCGATACTGGTAACAAGGATAATAGGGTATGAGATGGAAAAATATGTACTCTAAGGGGAATTCACACTTATGATTACCAGGTTTAGGCCACTGTGTGCACAATATATATTGCACCAAAAAGGCAAAGAAAGAGTCCTTATCTGAGAAGACAGCACAGATGTGAACATCCACAGAGATTACAGCCCTCTCTTGTAGTTGAGTCTGGAGGGCATGGCTGACTGGATATTGAGATAAAAAATATGGGCAAAATTCTCCTCCTTTCACCAGCAAAGCACACTTGCTCTGGGGACTTCCTAGGAATAGGTATTCCCACTCTGATCCTAGCGTTATGTGCATATAGAGACTTCTATGGGATTATTAATACAAGAGGTGGAAAAAAGGAAGATAGGAGCTACAGGAAACAGAAGAAGCCTGAGTAAAGAGCTATTGGTCCACCTCTGATATCATTATTTTGTGCAAGTCTGTTCATTTCTGTAGTCAGTCCTGTTTAATAATGAATGGGAATGCGATAAACCCGCATTATGGGCATTGTAAAAAGTTACTTCCAAGCTTACTATGTAGTATATTGTCACATTTGAAGTCAATGGGGCTGTTTCTGTAACAGCCAAATTCAGTAGCAAATGCTTGCAGGCTGGGATCTAAGATATGAAAATAAGATAAGCACATTCAGCCTCCAAAGCACAGTATGATAAGTTAACCTGGTTAGCAAGTCATGGGATTGCAAATGACTCCAGTTGGAGAAGACAGTGGAGACTCTGTGGAGATGGAGACACACCAAAGAGAGCAGATGACTTCTTTTATGCAGCTGTTGCATGTAAACAGCCATGAGCCTGAGATGTCTTCCCAGAAGAGAGCAGAATACATCCCTGAATGTGGCATTTACAAAATATGATTATATTTCCAACAAGTAAATGTGGTACTAAAGGGGTAATAATTATTGCATAGGGCAGGTAGGTAGAAAATTTGGGATTTCATCCTAACTTTTGGTAATGTTGCACTGAAGCAGCAGGGAATGAATAAGCCCAGGGAGATGAGACAGAACTGGCCTGGCTGGAAGGCATCCTGTCTTTGAGCTATTGTGCCATCTCCATACTCAGCTGCCTTTGACAAAGTCCAGAGCATTACAAGCCTCAATGATGCAGGCAGGTAGCCACCACCTTGCAAAGTACATCTCCATCTGAAAATGACAACTACAATAACTGAAAGAAAAAAGAAAAAGACCACTCATGTTTGCTTCTGAATTATTTTGCTGCCTGACTTATCTTGTTGGTATCTGTTCTTTCCACAGCCCTATCTGCACAGCCTCTTTTGCTCTGCTTTTGCAGCTGGTCAGCAAATTTCAACTATTTTTTGGTTGATAACTTTTGAAGTGTAGTTAAAAAAAAGAGATCATTACACAAATTTTAGAGAAATAGAATCCTGGTATAACCTTTTAAGCATGCCTTCTGAAAAATCCCACTTTATGATTCTCAAGTCTCTTTAAAAGAAACACAACATCTTGAGGTAGCAAAGTTCAGTAGCGAACTTTCTGAAATCACCACAGAAAAATAATGGAATGAAAAATACAGGATCAAGCCTGAGGCTATGATGATATTAACATTTATAAGTCCAATACAGGGCTTGGAGTGCTTTTGTCAGAAGACGCCTGATGAAAATGTTAAACTGGCTCTAATCAGGTGGGCTTGGGTAAATGAGGGTACGTGTGTTTCACAATTAAATGATCTTGAGTAGGGAATTAGAAGGTCATGTGAAAAAGCTAAATACATAATCAGAAAAGTGAAACAGTTGTCTCATATATGTCAGTTAGCTGATGCTCCTTAGCATGAATTTTAATAGTTTTTGCAGTTGCCTATCACACCTGCTGCTCCTAGAGCTACCACAAAATTATTCTGTAGAAGTATTAAACGCCTGCAAATATCTCATAAGATAGAAAGAAGCTGAGATTCCTATATAAAGGGGTTTTTTTATTGTTGTTGTTTTGCTCAGTTTTTAAAGACCAGGACACTAAGGACAGTGTTAAAAATAAATAATATATAAAAGGAACCAAGCCCTTAACTATATCATAGACAAAAAGATTTTTATCCTTAGGGATACAAATCATGCCACATGAAATGAATGAAAATATGTTTAGAAAACCCCCTATGTCACTTTATTCAGTTAATAATGATGCAGCAGTCAGTTGCTGGGTCATCTTATTTTAATGTAGAAAGTGTGAAACATAATCTTCCTAAGAGAGTAAACCTCCCATTTATGCCATTTGAAAGAAGAATTCCCTCCTTCCTATTTTGTCAGTAGATGTTAATCTTTAAAGGACCAGTTTCAGTGACTGCCAAACAAACTCAACAGTGATTTCAAAAAATACAAAGCCAAAGAGACCAGAATAAAATGAAGATTGTTTCATATAAATAAATTCAGACCACAGATGAACAGAATATTCAGCAATTAATATATATAACGAAGAAATCTAAAATGGTGGTAGCAAGCCAGACTGCATTTGGATGAATAACAGTGACAGTGTCCATACATCACCTCTCTACTTCGATCTCCTCTCTCCTCTTTTCTCCTCCTGTTTCTCCCCTTGCCGTCCTGTGTTGATAATGAATCCCAAGTAAATTCTTCAGGACAGCATTGGTATCTTTTTTCTTAAGTACCCATAGAGAGCCTAGCATGAGTGCTGCATATTTTTAGCTGCAACTTCTATTATATCATTAATAGCAAATAATAATATGCGGTTGTCAGTTCTGATCAAAACGTTCATTTTGGATGGAGTTATTCTTGTTCAGATGTTTCTGCGTATACTTTGGAGGCTCAAGATCAATGTATCTTCTGTATAAATCTGTTTATTTCTTTTAAAAAGGAATTCAGACTGAATTGTTCTGGGAGTTAAAAGATTTTTTTTTTTTTTGCTCCTCAGCATAATAATTTTCTTGATGTTTATTCTTGTATCTGAGAGATATATCAGCTAACAGTAGAGTATCTGCTGTTATTAGCATTCAGTACCAGATACTTCCTGAGTTTCCATGTAATTGGGAACAAAAATGCACAATTTTAACTTCCACTATAATATTTAATTATATTACTTATTAGGAACTCTTTTCACATAGCGGTTATCTCCTCCTTCAAGAGAAAAACTTCAGGCATTTCAGATGAAAGGACAGATCCATTACTTTAAAGATGCTGGTGGTCCTTTTTTGTATTTGTGAACTCTTTGAAAAGGAGAACTCTGGCTTTGTGCCTTTCAGGAGGTTTTAAGCAAGTATGTCACCTCAGAAAAAGGATACCAAAGCCAATATTTGGATATATAATTATGAGAGATCTTTGTCTGTTTACAAACGTACGAACAACTTTCACAGGAGGGATAAATCCAGCCTGCCTTATCATTTCTTATCAGAGTGAGCTATTAAGCGGCTTTGTAAAATTTATTCTCACTGAATTTGACATTTTATACTGGGAGCTAAGCATTTCCTTGGATTTCTGGGAAGGGTTATCTTTATTACTTGCCTTCCCCCTCAGCCCTCAGGCAAAACTAGATATGAGCCATGGCATTATTCATTGGTGATGTTGATATGACTCTCTCCCTTATCAGGTACTACTGGTCAATAGGTACAGTGATGGCACTTGGCTCCCTCAGATGTTTGCATACTATCCTGTCTCTTGTTAAAATGTACACTACGGAACCAGAACCTGAAATATATAAAAATATTGGAAAGAGTTCCTACTGGCAAATAAAACAAAAGCAACCCCTATGATCTGAGAGCAAGTAGGCATTTCTCACAGAAACAAAAAGGAACTCCACTGGCCCATGGGCCACCTCCTCTCCTCTCAAGGGACTACTGAATCTTCACATCAGGTTACAGTCCTGTTTTTCTCATTGAAGCTTAATTAATGATGATTATATAATCCTCCCAAATGGAGAATCAAATCTCTTGTATTTGATTTAGCACAGCCAGTGACTCATGCAGTCAGTCTGCGCAGCTCGCATTGCTGTTTCGCTGGTCGGCTGCTCTCACTTGGGCACAGCTAATTCAATGGGGATTCACTCGTGTGCAGGCAGCTCGTGTCACGTCCCTGGACCAGATGCAGCTGCAGAAATGTTCTGCAGTGGGAGCTACAGAGTACAGCTTCCCCAGGACCAGTCCAAGCGTGGACCCTCTTACTAACCCTGGCACTGGGCTGTGCAGCTCCTCTAGCCCCCAGCTATAGCTGAGCCTCCAGGAACAGTGATGTTCTGAAAGACTGAACACATGCTGTGAACTATGTGAACTTTCCTGGGCAATTTCTGGGGCCTGTACATGCATGTCCCTGCTTCTAGGATCAGGAAAGATGCCAGTGACTGCTCCTCTGTGGGAGTAGCATGAGTTCGATGTAGGTTGTGTGTGATCTGGCTCCCTGGCAGCAATTTGGGTGACAAGTCACCTTGGCAGATATCAGCTATTTGTTCTACTTAAGCATGAAAAAAATTATCTTTGGCATCTCAGTACAATGGCTTTTAAAGCCCCAGAGCTCCCATTAAAGTTAGGGAGAGCAGCTAAGCCCCTAACTGGCTTTCTAAGCCACAATCCTTCAAATTAATCCATTCAAACCCATCCCTATATGATGTTCTCAGCCGTAAGTCACAATGCGATTAAAGGAGAAGGTATGAGGGAGGAGGGAGGGGGGAAAGGTGATTGGGAACCCACGCGCATGACCTCCTTCCCCCAAGCAACACCATTATATGAGCAATGAACAATAATAAAATGAGCCTAAAAGATGATAATTCAAGGGAGGTTACATAAAAGGTTATGTGGAAGTAGAATAAAGCTAGTGACATTTCTGTTAAGGAGGGCAAAAAAGGACCTACCAGTTCTTAAAAACATTAGCAAAGGTTAAGTGAGAAGGAAAGGTGAAAGATATGCTAGGGCTGTTACTGCCACAACCCTACATAAACGACAATGGAACAGTCAAGTATTCTGATGGGATACAGCCTGCTCAGGGATAAAAGAACTTCCTTGGCCATCGAGGCTCTGAAGTCCCTACGGCAGAAACACACATGCAGAGTGGCCTCGAGAGTATGCTCAGCAAACCGTGGAAAACAAAGGTAGGATTTGGCATTGGGTGGCTATAAAGGAACGGCAGAGATTTGTATTTAGAGAACATCCTGTATCAGTCTCCCATGTGTAAAAACATGCTCACACTTCCACTGCTGTGAAAAGCTATAGGGAAAAGCATTCTTGAATACATTCATAAGGAATGTCTCCTGCTAATTAAGCTTAATTTGCAATTTCTGTCTTTCTCCCCCAGCTATCTGTTTTCTTATCTTAGAAAAGCTTAGCCTCCTTCCTTCACAAACACCTCCAAAAATCAGTATTTGGGGCCAGCTGATCCTGTGCACATAGGATGAGTGCTGCCCTGAGTGATGTCTCTCTTCCACCACCCTTCCCACCACTATCTTTCTCACCCACTTGGCCTCACACCTGGAAGAGGGATGACAAGAGAATGGGTATTTATTTAACAGGAGGAAGAAGAGGGCAATTACTGTCAGGTTCAGGAGGTGACAGCCCTGAGGTGCATGGGCTGGGCAGGATAGTGCCTGATAGTGGGGCATCTTGGAGTGTGTGTGGGCCAAGCAGAGGCAGGAACCCAGCTCACTGCTGCACCCAATAGATGCTTAAAAGTGCCTGTACCACAAGTTCCTGTGCCAAAGGCTCTGCACCAAAAGAGGTGCTTGCCCCCACCACGGGCTGAAAAGCTGCCCAAAGCGCGGCTGCATTCCTATGGTGCTCGCTTGAGTTGATGTCTCCCATGCCTTGCTCAGGGTGCATCCAGCTGATGCAAGGAACCCAGTGGATCCATCGACAGCCACTTCAGGGTCTGCACCCTCCTCCAGCTGCTCACTCTGTCCTTGGCCCAAGATTATCATCTCCCGAGCAGAGTTTGCTGCTGCTACATCCTAAGTCCAGTGCACTTACTTCCACCTTTGCTAAGAGGTGGTTTTGTGGTTGGATTAAGAGCCAGGCTGAGAGGGGGACAACACAGAGGTGGCCACAGGGGTGACTCCCAGCTAGGGGGAGAAGTGCTGGGGATGCACTGGTGAAGCAAGTATTTCCATCAGGCTCTGCAATGAACTGGCAAAACTAAAGTCAGATGACAAGGGGGCCAGGAGGCACCATCTCAAAGAGCCAGGGTAAGGGCTGTCCCCTTTCTGTCAGCTGGAGGGTCAGACTGCAGCAGAGATGGAAAGAAGTGGAAGATTTAGAAAAAGGTGGCACAAAGGGAAAAGGTAATCTGAAGCAGAAAGCACTCATCTTATTTGAAAGACATAAGATGAGGTCTTTGGAAAATGATTTGGTGCCTTCTGAAATCATTATGTTCCCATTTAGTTTATATGCACTAAGCTAGGGAAGATATCTGTCATGCAAGTTTTATCTTTCTTCTGAGAAATAGCCACTGATACAAATGCTGGGATATGAAATCCTAACGGCTAAGGGGGCAATATTAAGGTCATGCCAAAATAAAAGGCTGAAAATCCTTGAAGAAAATGGATCAGAAATTCCCCTGGTAAAAATGTATCCTTATGAGTCAGCACCTGAAATCCGGTTTCTGCTCTAGAAAACAGAACAGCTTGGTGTGTGCGTCTGTCAGGCAGGCGCATTTCACTTCATTCAAACTAGAAAGCATACAGGCAGTTACATTTTTTTATACAAATAGAGCCTCGAATCAGATGGCACCAAACAAGAAACACATATCTCCATCCTGCACGTAGGTTTCTATTCTAGTCATGTGGAGCAAGAGCAGAAAGTTAAATGGGGACAGGGACATTTTTTTCGCAGCGTGTTGTGCAGTTTTTGGAAAGCACGGTGGGGAATTTTTTTGCAGAGGATGACCTATTTGGAACAATACCAGCAACTTTGGAAATGCCACTCTGGAGTTCAGTCAGGCAAGTAACTAAAGCAAACTTGGGCAGGCAGGAGAAGGAAGAGCGATAAAAGAGTATTTCATTTCTGACACTAATGGCTGTGCAGCAATCTGTTTGTTAGGGAACGGGTAAGGTGGAAATCTGCTCTTCATCCCTTGAAAGATGGTTTCCCTAGACTGACTGCGGTGCATTAGCAACTATGCTGACTGTATTTTTTTCCTTTTTTTGGAGAGTATTGAGTTCTGCAGTGCTTGAGAGGAATATAAAATGGCAGCTGGAGAGGGCAGTGGATGGATGGCAGTGTCCTCAGCCGTTCCAATGCCACGTGGCACTGCCACCATTCCCCATGGTTTTTGCAGAGAAGGGTGAGAGGGCAGGTTTGGCAGCTTATCAGCTCTGGCACGAAATTTGTGTTTAATATAAACCAGCAGATAAGGGTAGCAAGCTTATTATTTCACTCATAGGTGGGGTCTTAGCACACAGTATTAGTGAGCATAAATAAACCATCCTCTAAACCCCTCATTATTTGTGAACTTACCCAGTCACCAGGATTACTGCAAGTGAAGGGCAGTAACAAAAGCAACTAACACAATTTCAGTCGTCACATGTATTCATCCAGCTATTGCATCTCAGCCATGTGATCCGTGTGAAGCAAAATTTACCCCACAATGTTAAAAATAGTTCTTTCAGTTAAAAGCCTGTCTTGTTCAATGGAGCAATACTTATATTTTATTTTACACAGCTAAAGTAACATTTATACAACAATTAAAGCTTACCATTGCTGTAAGACCGAAAATTTCCTACAAATTTTATGTATTCATATGTTGGAAATTCCTTTGGGTTCAAACTTCCTCTCAGAAGATGACAATAAAACTCTAGTTCATTGTCAGCTGGATTGTTAAAAGAAGAAGAAGAAGAAATAAATATACTAATCAAGCTAAATACAACCAATGGTGTCTTCCAACCCCAATCTTGCAACTGGCAGCACAAGAGCAGCTTGTTACCACTCAGGAGTGCTAAACACCAATGTGCTATACATTGCAGGATCAGAGCCTCTGCAAGGAAGGGCCTTGCAGGGACGCAGGTTGTTCAGTGCTGTGCACCAGCTTGCCTGCAGCTCAGTGACAGCACTGCAGATTAACTTGCCCTTTTCTGAAACCACCTTCATCACAGGAGTTGCACAGCTAAAGCATCGGTGTAGCAAAGGAGAGAACCGGATCCTTCACTTACTGCTTTTTTTCTGTCTAGGCTTTTCACAACTCACAGCTGTTCTACATCTTGTGATGGAAAACTATGCCTAATTACCTCAAAATATCTATCAAATTAACTTTGGTGTATTAGCTATCTGCTGTAGGTTTCGTACAGTACAGTAGATTAAGCAGCTGTACATCTTACATTATTGTGTTTTCTGGTTTCCTACATCTTACCTCCCAGAGTGAATAAGGGTGAGGCAGTAAAAACATTTTTAAGAAAAACAAAATCCAATTTGAAAAAGAATTACAATGATTTTAGAGATACTTTTCAACTATAAAGCAAAACAAAGGTATGCCACATTAGCATATCTCTGAATAGCATCTTATTTGAACAGGCTGAAATATCAATTAAGATGTGATTTGTCTCACGCGAACTCTCAGTTTCCATGGGCTAACCTATTTTCCTTAGCTGTCTCAAAAGGTATGATATTTAATAATTAACATAACTGCAAGTAGTCTTAGCCTAGTAAAATAAAGGCAATGAGTTTCATTTAAAAATAGAACCAAAGGGTCACGCCAGGTGGCAAGATCTTTTTAAAAGGCTATGAACCTGATTTTTTTATTGCATATCACATAAAAGCACTCTTTCTGAGGGCAAATTTTTATCCTGCCCATGCTTTTTCATTTACTAGAGAATATAAAATGAAACTTACTTTTTAGGTAATCTGATGAGGCAGAATCTGTCATAAGCATACAAGAAGACAACATCTTATAAATTTCTGAATGTTCTTGTTCTGGGAGGAAATTTAACAGATTCTGGTCCAAGACATCACACTGCAAAGAAAAGAACTTTTGAGACAAACAAAAATATCACAACAAGCAACACTTGCAGAGATGCACAACAAGGTGGATACAAAGCCTGTGGTATTCCACAGGATCTCTACTGATTTCCAGGAATTCCTGGCCAAGTCTAAAATGGGGGAAACTGCTGGGCAAACCAAGTGGTCACTTCTCTGTGGGCTGGTTCTCAGATTAACTCTCGGCACTCAGCGATATTTAATGTTTCTCAGAGACCATCAGATGCATCCTGTATGTCCATGCCATTAAATGGTGAGACCTGGGAGTGAGCTGGAAAATGGGTGCCTGGCTCCCCATACTGCTCACCAACTCCACGCACAGGTCTGCTGTGGATCACTGGAGCTTGTTCTCTTCCTGCCAGACCCTGCCTGGTGGGAGCAAAGAGGCTGGGACTCACCCTGAGCCACTGGTCAGTCCCAGATCCAGCCCCTCCCTGGGGTTATTCCCATAGCTCCTGGGAAGTGCCCTTCGGTGGCAGGCCTTGCTCCCCACTTCCTGCGTCCTGGCAGGTGGGATCAGGGAGGAGGGGACTCCCCAGTCTGGACATCACTTTACAGCACCAGCAGTTAGTCCCCGGGGACAGGGACTTCATGGAGCTACCAGCACAAGCCCTCTGGGCCACTGTGGGCTGAATGTCCATATGTCTCCAGCCCTGCTATCAGCTGGCATGAACCTGAAATCCCTCCAAAATCTATGGGTTGAGATTTGGGAATGGAAAGAGGATATGGATTTGTGCAAAAGGCCATGATTAGCCCAGGCTGGAGACGACAAAGAATCTGTGACAGGGCTGCCAAGATGAAGGTCTCACTGTGCTCAGCATGATGACTGACCTAACACTAGGAGAGTGTATCTGAAAGGAAGCCTGAGATAAAGTGACCCTCTAATGGCATTGACTTACATCCATCCCACTTGAGACCACCTCAGGCTGAGCTGGCACACTAACACAGCTCTGTGTGTCATGAGAGCAGGTGCTATCAGACTGTATAGTCATGTTGAAAATGTGTAAGCTCTGTATGAGACTGGCAAGTTATTAATCATCATAATTTATTTATGTAAGATTGCTCTTTGGTTTCCCTCTGCTTTCTATCTATGCCTGCTGTTCTGTGTGCAATTCCTGTTCTGTGTAGTGAAATTCACAGAGTATACTTTAAAAATTAGAGTGCTACACTCTATATACCTACCTTGATGTGACAGTATGCCACTTTAGATGATTCAGTTTTAAGTATTTATTGCATGTGCTTATTACTTGAATATTCCTTTTGGGAAGAAGCCCTGCCAGGGACCTCCTGGTAAAGCAGGCAAGAAGGGACAGGGAGGACCCTTTTCAAGAGACTGCATGTTCTTGGAGTCATCATGTACCCTCTAACTGGGAAATGTAAGGTGTGACGAGGTTTCCAGGAGTGCACTTCAACTAGAGCCAACCTTACCATGTGAGCTATACCTATCTACCTCAACTGACCCTAAGAGTAGTCCCAGATCTTGTTAAAACAAATTATTTAGAATTACAACAGGGGAAGTTTGTGTTTGAAAATGCTCCATGGAATTTAGGGAAGCTGTATTAAAGAGAATTGGATATATTTGTTGTCAGCATCAGAGACTTTCATGATTTTAATGAAAGGAAATACATCAGATTTCTTGATACAGGCCCTCAGAGAGCCCTGCTCCGCATTCTGCTCAATTCTGGTTTTTTTCATTGCTCAAAGCAGAAGATTTGAAGAGTATTTTTCCCTGTTGTCACAGAGGAGAAAGAATTGGTATTTTGTTCCTCAAACACTGACTGAATTTGGCTTACAAATAGATCCTGGAGGTAAACAAAATAAGCCACATAGATTTTCCAGATAGCATTTGGATCAGATTAAAAACTTTAAAAAAACCCAAATATATAGAAAAGGCAGCAGAGGACTAAAATATCAGTGTGCACCTAACTGCACCCTCGGCTGTGCCCCTGCCCATGGCCGTGGTGATCTGCCTACCTGGGGCAGGCAGAAGCCTTTCTTGCTTGTTCAGTTGCAGTCTCTGGGGTGCACCCACTCCCTCTGCACGTGTGGGCTGGTGGAGAAGTTGCTAACCATTACCACTCCAACAGCTCCAAGAAGGTCTCCTCCACCTCTAGCCCTGTCAGGTTGGTCCCTGATTTGAGCTGCCACGTGCTGCTTCTATGTGAATACAAAGTAATGTCCACCTTTATTTTGGGCTGGATACTGTGTAGGGTTATTACACAAGGCATGTCTTTGGGAGAGAAAATCAATTTAGTTTCTGATGGTCCAACCAAGGAATTATGAAACTGAATCTATGCCTAAGATTTTAGGCATAGGTTCTGAAATGCATCTCACTGAAGAAGAATACTTCCCTGCAGCAGATCTACCATCTCCAGTAAGAATCAGTATTTGGAAGGGATACCAATGAAACCCTCAACTGATGACAGACAAGAAAATTTCATGGAAATCAGTAGGTGAATGAAGACCCCACAGCCTGTATGCAGCACAGAGCTTTCCCCATCTTTGAAGTGAAGGCAAATGTCAGAAAATAGTCAACTACTGGTCTTCTCAACTGTTGAGGATGAAAGAAAACTGAGATAGATTCAGTTCAATCTGTTATTGCATAGCAATATTCTTGCATTTACCAGGAGCTGCTGCCTTTCAGCAAGTTCCTTTTGTCTCAGAAGAAAATAATTTTTGTTCATATTACAGCAAGGTAGCATGTGTGTGAAATACATTTGTCTGGGTGGAAAACATAACAAATATTTGGTGAAAAAATACACGAAAGGAAAAATCTAATTTTCTTAAGATAGTGAGGGGTAGTACAATAATAATTTGGCAGCTATTTTTTTTCTCCTGGGCATGTATTTATTTGAGACCAGGATACAAAAATGAGAGTGAGCATTAATCCGTAATTATTACACCATTTCTCATTGAGCAGCCTTAGCAACAGGAGCAGGGTTTGGAGCAGTCCCTCACCTGCTCCTTCAGCCCAACCCAGTGGACAGCAGGACTCAGCAGCCCACAGATAAAACAAGCTGCTCCTGCTGGACTGAGCACCAGCTTGACCGACGTACGGGTGCATCATGCACCCAGCATCGGCTCCCCCAGAACTTCCTGGGAGCAGGATGCACTCCCCTCGGGAAAGCACAGCTGAGCTGCAGGGACAGCTCATCAGCAGCCTGTGGATAACTCTGAATTCAATGGGGTTTTTGTCCTTTACCTCCCTGGGAGCAGAATAAGGCCCTTAACAAGCTCCTTGCTGGGCTGCCAGCAGTACTGGTGCTATTCTCTACTAGCTTAGAAATCAGAGATGGAAAAGATCAGCCAGGTCACCCTGTCCCTCCCCTGGCCAGACTATTCCTGCAGAGCTTTTTCCATTCAAACTGAAGAGCCTCATAGCAACAAAAATCTGAAGGGTATGAATCAGAGAGAGAACAGAACTGAGCAACAGCAGCAGCCAACATAACACAGGGACAAACTCCTTCACCACATTTTTCAGGAAAACACCACCCCCAGCATCCTTTTCCACCTGTTTCTAAAAACGCAGGGCCTGATTCTGTGATGTGTAGTAGAAAAGCCAATGCCAGAATTACTCACCGGTAAATGCCCTAGAAGAGGTGTGATGCTGTCAGACACATAGATGATGCTTCCACCTGTGGTTACTGCTATAATGAAGCCATCTAATGCCTAAGAAAAACAGACGAGAGGAGAGTGCTTTAACAGGAATGAGTGGTGTAAACAGACATCTCATCATGTGTTGATCAAAACAGTTAGACTTCAGCACCATATTGTTATCAAGTTGTAGAAATGTTATCTCAAGTTGCAGAACAGTAATTCTCTGATTTTACAGTCTGATTTAACTTTTACAAGACTCTTTGTAGTCTAGTAAAACCTACTATTGAAGCAACAAAGGGCTCACAGGAACATTTCATGTCTCAGTTTTTAAATTAATCACACATTTTAATAATGCAAAATGACTAAGACTGGATCCCTTGGAAGTTATTAAAATGAACATTTGAGCTCTGTGTAAATATCAAAGGACGATGAAAGGATGCAGTCCTATCTCAAAATGGTACTTCTCTGCAAACCCCATAAATCTCGGTTTGTATTAATGTAACACTGTATATTACTGGGCTTTCATGTAAGTAAAAGCAATGCAAATGATCAAATAATCCTTAGCTTGAGTTTTAATTGAGTGATTTATTTTAAAGGTCATGGTATTAGGTTACTCATTCCAAGAGAGATTCACTCTTCTGCAGAGTTTCTTCCTCACTTCACTCCCACCTTGCAGTAAGCCCCTTCATTCCTAGAACTGAAGGGAAATATCAGTCTTATCCCCACCCTCTGTACAGAAGCAATTTTACCTTCAAAATCAGTCTTTTCTGTAGTCTGACGTGCCAGGTTTTGAGCTCAGGGTTGTTCAAATCTAGGTAGATTTTGAGATCTAAAGCAAGATTAAGTTAATTTTTGGGGAGATTCTCCTCAGAGTGACCTAAAGCAAGATGAGCTTTAGATCACGTTGAGAACACCCCCAAAAATTAAGACTCAATAGTAGGTGCTCAGGGAATGCAGTAAAACCTTCCCATTGTCATTAGGAAGTCACTGGTGAGGCTTCCAAACCTTCCAGTGGAACAAGTCCGAGTCCTTCCTGTCAGTTCGTTGGTATTCTGGAGCCAGCAGTGCTGCCAGCAGTATTTGAGCAGCACAGACACTGCAAGCACGACTGAATCAGAGCAGTTTGACTATACTCCAGTGGCAATACCTGCCGAGGAGACAGGTGTACTGCAAACTGCCTGATCAGGGTGCCACAGCATTCCAAAACCACACTGCAAATCCAGGCCTGCCTCCCAGCCAGACTAGCGGTTGATGTTTTAAGCCACAGCACATCATTCCCACCCCCTCCACCGCTGACTTCAATAAGGGAAAGAATTCTGAGAACACTGGAAAATGCTAATTGTTTAAAAAAAAAGGAAAAAAGGAAAACACAAAGCCTTGAATAGACATACAAACATATGTTCCTTTTTCCAGAGAATGCTGAGCACCCACAACTATTTAAGTCAATGGGAATCTGCTGGTGCTTCAATCCTTTGAAAAGCAAGTCAATAACTTACACCCCAGTAGAAGAGTGTGTGTTTAGCATCTCTGAAAACCCTCCAGCTGCTATAGTTAGTTTGATTTTGTTAATCTAAGTGCAGAGAATGTGTTTTTCTTTAGTGTGGTACATTCAAGCTGTTTTCTGAAAAAGCATGATAGCTGTTAACCTGTAGAAGAGAGCAGTGATTTTACGAGGCAGTTGGATTGTGCATGTTACTATGGTGAAGGCTGTTAGTTTTTAAAAAATCAAGTCTTTATTTCATATCCAATGCAAATTATACTCAGTGACTCATATCAAAATTTTGTGATAAAATCAAGTTAATGTATGCATACATAATTCTATTTTTATTTACTCACAACTGGACCGTCCAACATTAAGAGGGCATATCCCTCTTCAAAGATTTCCCTTCTGCAATAGTCCTAGGTGGACAAGCAGAGCCTAATGCTCACTCTTGTGTAATTTGATGACAGCCTTTGCAATGGGGTAAGAAAAGGCCATTTTCAGGAAAGCTGATGTATTACTGCAGTCAATTATGCTCTGATTATTTTGAATTAGTGCTTGGAAAACACCCTTCCCATCTTTTCATAAAAGGACGGGAAAAACTTCAAATAGTCCTGTCCAAATGCTAATAAAATAAGATTAGTACAAAGGCAAAATAGCAGGGAATGATGAACATCTGGCACAACAGGACATTCCAATACCCAATGTTATCTTGAAGGGCATGGAAAATCACAGTAGCAAGAAGGTGATTTATAAGCTGTGAAACCAAAAGTGATTGTTTTAATCTAAAATTTTGTAGCATACAAGTAGAATCAACAAAGGCTCAGCCTGTCAGAACAACTGCCAATTTATTGCTATCTGAGGGACATATTTCAGTGCAGACTGAAGGAGTTATGTATGTTAAGTTCCTGTGCTCTGAGAGGGGAACGGGCACTTGTCAGAGCACTGGGAGCAAAGTGCCTCATAAAACTGGACCAGGGGAGTTCCAGCACAACAAACTGCAATGGCCAGGGGACTGCCAGCCCCTGGGAGCCAGCAGTGTGCCCCAGCTTTATGCCACCCCTTGGTGGATGAAGGTGCTCCGCAACATCCTTCCCTTCCTGCCGCCAGAGCCTGGATCATGTCCCATGTTCACATCATTTGTGGGAGGAAGAGAATCTTGTTCTCAAAGGACATCCACGGGCCATGAAACCTCAATGTGTTTAGTACAGGAGAAGATCCTTGCTAAAGATGATTCTAGCTGTTACTGAGAGAGAAAATTACATTTTAGCAGCTCATTTGCATTTCATTTTGAACCTACACAAACGCCATTGAGTCACCTCCATTCAAATCCCAGGTAGCGTTAAAAGCATCTATGGTATAATTTAAAAACTCTAATTGCAAATGTTAGAATAAAAATTGTTTGATAAGAGCCTTGCAAATCAGAGTGAAAGTATCGACTGTATCAAACCAGGAGGAGCTGTCAGGCTTTATCTGCTTGTACAGCACCTAGCACTAGAGGGATGCAACACCATTGCTTTTTAGGTGCTAGCGTTGCATAAATATTAGGTAATAATAACGCCTTCCAAGAACAGGAGCACTGCCACATGCCCTTTACCTCACCTCTGTTTGTAAAAATAAAATGTAAGCTGTGATTTGAATCTTTCCCTTGGATTGCACATCCTGGCAGGCTGCAGCAGCACGGTGCAATGGCACCACTGAGAGTGAAGAGCAACAAGTGGGGACTTCAGTCCCTTGTCCCGGTGACAGCTCTGCCTGGCAATCAAATACAGCAGTACCTGAAACCTCCTCTTTTGGAACTGAAGATGACATTTTATTCATGGGCATTTCCATGACTGCTAGACAAAATTAGGAAAGGTATATATTCATGTTCACCTCCAACATCAGCTGGGTGAATTCTTCATTGCTGAGAAATGAAGGCTTCCAGTCCTGCTGAATTTCAGAAATCTCCGTCTGTGCTGAGACTTCTAGACAAATAAAAGATTTACATCTTTAAAATGCAAATTGACATCTATCTTGCAATATTATATATGAATTGCTAAGAAAAGAGAGAAATCACCTTTATATTCAAAAATTGCAGTTTTCAAGCATGGGTTTTGCATACAGAGACAGTAGTGACTATCTAAACTGGCCCAAATTCTGAAATGTTTTCCTCATTTTTTACTCAGGTCAACTTGTATTGACTTCACTGTGAGTCTATTCACAAGGCCATTGGCCTCAAGCAGCATCGATCGAAAGATAAAACCACTTTGCCTGAAATTAAAATCAAGGTAAGGATTGGCACACGTCAAAGTGTTATTTACAATTTACAGTTTCAAAATTAGGATGCTAGAGAGGGTTCAACCTACGGCTTCTGTGCCAAACAGAGAGCAACAAGAAAACTCCTTCAGAGGAGCCCCAAATGGCCATGACCCTAAACAGCAGGCAGAGCTGTTGCTCTGTTTGCCAAAATGTGAGGGAAACAGGAGCATTTGCAGCAGCTTTACACTGGTGCTACTGCCACCACTGTCTCTCATGCCTACCTCCAGCCCCATGGTGCAGGGCAGCCCGGGAGAGGGAACAGAGCACCAGCATCTCATCCCAAATCCTGTCTGGAGGGCAGGGTCTCCTGTGCTGTCACCCCGTGAGACACCAAAGCGTGGTCTGACCTGCTGTTGGCCAATCTGGACCCCACAGCAGCCTGAAGAGGGCTTGGTCTCTGAGGGCTTCCTGTAGAGAGGTGCAGGCACACTGGGATAACAAGTCACAGCTTTGCACTGAAACTGGGGACCACACTGGGGGTAGCTGGTTGCACTGCAGCGAGCTGTGTCCTTTGGGAAACAGTCACCCACATTAGCTCTGCCTGAGTCAGACAGGGTTATGGAGGACAGATCTTAGAATTTAGAGACACTAGAGCTGGCTTGGTTCGCTGCTCCCTCTGCTTCTCTAAGAGTGTTCCCTCACTCAGCTCTAGAGTGAGGGGATAGTGAGCACAGACTGTCTTCTCCTTTCAGCACCACCTGCTAATTAATCCTATTGATTAACACTTCCAGAGCATGTAACACCCAATACTCCATATTCAGAGCACATAGGCAAACTGGCCAGAGAAATGCAAATGCTAATGATACTAAAGACAGTAAACTTATACAAGTGCCTGGGCATTTTGTCACCTAGAAAGAAATCAAAGCCTCCTCCGTTCAGGCTGTATTAGTGGAGATGCAGCCGTCTGCTTCCACCAGCTCGTTCAGTTCTCTTTCTGCACTGCTGGGGGCTGTCACTGGTAGCACAGCAGCTCTCCACAGCTCCCATGGTTTTACAAAGAGGTTTGAAAACCAGACTAAGAAAAAGAGTCCATCAGATTTTTGTTAAGATAGTTTCAGAATATAGGATACTTTCAGCAGATCTGTAGCTTGGAAAAACTAATGTACATGAAATGGTGACTGTCGGAAGAATTACTTGAGATTTGGGAGATTCTGTGGATTATGAAGAAGGAGGCTGTTTATGAAGGAGAAAATCTGAAAATTGACCTCCTCCTCCATTATGACTAAAATCTTGGTTTAGCCTACTAAATAAAAGGGAAATACGATTGAATAAACCAGATCCAAAGTACGCTGAAGATAATCAACATTTTTAAATGCTGATGCTTTGTATTATGTTGTGTGACTTCTAATCGGGTTTAAAAATAGATAACATTTGCTTTTTTTAGCAACTGCACAAAAACCAGTCACATTTTGACCCAATTGCTGTGGATTTGTGACTGTTTTCTTTTACCTAGTTGTTCTTCAAGAAAAAGTGCCTTTTGAAGTCAATTTTTTGGGCCACCATCTACACCTATCTGCACTTATTCAAATCTTGTGTGATTGTTCTTTGATTGGCTTTACATTTGAGCATATTCACACCCTCCTTTACTCTGCCTGGGGCAGCTAAAAAGAAAAGATAAGTAATTACTGTAATTTTAAAGAAAGTATATGCAACTATTAAACTTTGAAATGTCCTAGTCGTCCCCTCCTGTATAAAACCATAGGTTAATGGTAAGAGTCAATGGTCTTAAAGGTCTTTTCCAACCTAAACACAATTCTATCTTGTCTGCGGCAAAAATTCATTTAAGGAGAAACTGCACTCTAACGACAGAACCTTAATAATTATTTCCTCAGTAAGACTGACATTTGTGACTCTTATGTTGGGAGTCATGACATGGCAGTTTTTATAGTGTCTCCTGTTTCACTCAGAGTTCTCCAGGGAGTGCAGGAGTGAGGTGCTGGATGAGCAAAGGTGAGCAGTGCATCAGCTCATGAGATCCCTTTCTGCTTTGTGGGGCCAGGGACACTCCTCACAGTCACCCACAGAAGACTCTTCCTCACAGGAGCAGAGCAAGAGAGCCCCATTTTAAAGGGAGAAGCATTTCAACAGGCCACTGCTGGTGGATGTCCATGCATCAGAAGGCCACAGGGCACATTCCTCTCACTGAGTGGAAACTAGACCAAACTGACTAGATCAGCAGGGTTAGAAATCTCCTCTGCCCTCTGTGAAGGTACATTTCTAAGGGACTTAAATGTCACTGCTGTGAGCATTTTAAAGAATAAACTTCTGGCTTTACAAGGCTGAACTTTACTACTGCAATGGGATGCTGTGCAAATACTATGTAGCTTCTGCTTGTGCAAAGCGGGTTAAGCACGTTAGCTATCTGTGGATGCAATTTGCTGAAGCCAGCTTCAAAAACTGAGGCACTTTCTGGTCTGAGTTTTCTGCTCAGTGTGGAAAATTGAGTCCTACACAGTTCACTGAGAAGCAGGGGTGCTGAACAGATTGCTTCCCTGCATTTGTCTGCAGAGAAGCTGGGGTGAATACTTTGTTCTTCTGCTCAGAATATTGCAAATTTCAAGGAAGGGAATCTTCCCTCTGGCCCCAAGTCTCTCTTGTTCAAAGCATCTCTCCTCTTCACATGTGCTGCAGGGCACTGATGCCCTCTTTGCCTTGGTTCTTGCCATGTGCCCCCTTCTCTAGCAGGTTGAGAGTCATCTTCAACTAAAGAGCAACCGTGGATTTGGGGAATACAATGTTTGCAAATGATCTTTCTTGATGCGATAGAAAAAAAACCCAAACACCTTATGTTGGCACTTTTAGGTCCCTCAAGTCATTCTGATAATCACTGAAGGAAACAGGATATTATAGTAACCGTCTGGCAAGCGCATGAGGAGCTGCAGTAAATCTTACCATTGTGTTTCTGCAGAAAGCCAATGACTTTTTCCAGCACAGTAGTTTTGTCCATTTTGCGAGTGTTGCCTGGAAGCATGGAGCTGAGCTCTTTGATGAGAACGTTGAACTGATCACGCCTCTTCTTCTCAGACTTGTTACGTGAAGCCCTGTAGACAGGGGAAAAGAAAAAAAGAAGGATGAGCAGACCAAGAGGAAAAATGATCATGTACCTTCTCTTTGCAATGTAGACACAAAGAAATTAGCTTGCTACATGCCTTGGCATGTAAAGACTGACACTGGATTCCATCAAAACTGCAGAGGCAAGTAGGAGACAACAGTTCCCACCTCCTGTTCTTGTCTTTGAACTGCCTTCAGTACCCAGTGGAGAGATGGAGGCTCTGCTGGCCCTTCTGTGCTGACTCTGGACACTCTGGTTGAGCTTGTCAGGTCAGCATTGAGCCTATAGTTGCAGGAGTTCTGCCCATCTCCTAGACATATGTAGAATCTTGAAAGTTCATGCAGCCTCTGAGGAGGCACTCAGAGTGAGAAGAAATAGGAATACTGTGACAATAGTAAAATCATCCATAAAGAGGACTGGGGACTGGATCATAGCCATCTGTGCAGTCTTAAAAGCAGAGAGGGACCTCAGTCCTGCAGCTGTTGCACTGGAGCTGGATTCACCCAGAGGGGCCTCCCACTTTGGTTACAGGTGCTCTGCCTACCTCCAGGCTGGCAGAGAAGAATCAGGCCACTGTCTTCCAGTTATTAAGATCAGCGACATGAGTAGAAGTTGCTGCAGCTCCCATATAGTTCATATGCCACCTTTTCCATTCTCCTTTCCAAGGTCACATGGGCAAGCAGGAGAGAGGGCATCAGCATGGCTTATCCCAGCATGGACCAGGTCTGAGCCTGGGATATGTTCCCAGATCTGGGGTCTCAGAAGTGCCAGAAGTGCTTGCCCTTAACCTTTGTGTGCCACTGGGAAAATCACTTAATGTCATAGTGCCCTGAGTCTTTAGGTGTAAAATGAATACTCTACAGCTTTCTTCACCAGTTTTGTCTGTTTAGCTCACAGACTCCTCACAGTGAGCCTGCTTCTACTGCTGTGTTTCAAGAGCTCACAGGAAGAAAGGATCTGATTTCATTTGGGGTATTTTGGCACCATCATAATACTGTCATTAAGGCTGTTGATAATCTTTTCAGCATGTTCACTTTGTTGTTTTGGGGTTTTTTAATTATACATCAATCTATACAGAAGCAAGTGTTTTCTGAATTGTTCCCATGAATAAAAAAGTGGTTCGACTTGGAGGTTATCACCTGGACTTCTGTGGCCATGTGAAAATAGAAATAAATATAACCCAGAAGGTTTGTTTGTTCTTCTGAAAGGTCCTCAAGCAGACAAGATTTGCCTTGTCAATTACGTAAAGATCAAAAAATCTGGTTACATGTAGATAGCAAATAAAAGCCAAGAGGCTGGTTCTCTGAATTTCTCGGTCCCAGCTAACTCTGCTGTGCCTCATAAGCAGCTCTGGATGCATACTGCTGAAAATCAGAGCAGAATTTAGCCCAGCATCTACATCCCCTCCAAGGACCAGGATGGCAATAAGCATTTTCTGCAGAGAAATCACTACAGAGGCTTCTGGATGTTACTACTGACAGAAGGGTAATTTTTGTTTGTCTTGCTCTCAACCCTGAACACTCTTGGAGATACACTGGATAGAAGCCAATGCTTGATTATTTTACAGCTTTGGACACAAGAGATTGGGTGGATACTGCCTGACTGATTTCAGCCTGTTCTTATTACAGTGCAAAAGGCTGTCAGAACAAGATGTGAAAAGCTCCAGTCTTATCCTATTTCTCTACAGTTCAAGGGGATGTTAAGAATATCAACATTTTACTTTCTCATAATTCAATCCTCAGTTCATTTTAAGCTTAAAGAGTCCAGATTTCCCTGAAAATAAAATAAACCACCAACTGTCAATAGTGAAAGTGTTGCATTAAAAAAAAAGAAAAAAAAAGAAAAAAAGAAAAAAAAAGAAAAAAAAAAGCCTTGACAGAAATATAAAGTATCTATTTTGAACACTTGACATTTTAGTCACAAAGGAAATATAAAAACTCCTCTAGTGGAAATAACTCTACCAAGATCTGAACCGATGATTACAGTAAAATTTTGAAAAGGAAAAAAATGATAAAAAATGGGAAAAAAAAAGAGATAAAAACTATCCCTGCAGAGTTGAAAATACTTTGTTTAGTATAGTTATAAATGTATTAAGTAAGACAGTTTTCATCACTTCCCTTTGAAGATTATTTCCTAGACTTGCTTATTTCACTACGAGGGCATACAATTACTGTAAGCCCGAACAACCTCTCTCTTAATTCCATACTATGTGTCCCAGTTCTCCTTCTTTCTTGCTACTCCAAAAAGATTACAGTATATACAAGGGGAAGAAGGAGACACAGTATGAATAAAATCAGGACTTTTAGTGAGTACAGCTAAAGGCAATACAGGAAAGCCTGAATTCAGAATGATCAAAATCACCAATTTAACATGTGTTATAAACAGCCATTTTTCATCTCTTACATATTTGCTGCTTGTTGTGTTAAAGAGAGACTGATACTGACTGACTAGTAGCCACTACATTTTGCTGATTTACAATTAAATGTGACTGTACACTAAATTTCGTATTTCCTTTTCCTGTCCAGTGGAGTATGTTATATATGCATCAATGCAAGTAACCGTACCACATACCTTCGTTCAGATTCTTAAATTTACTTTTTATTTCAGTGGAAAATGGCAGGTGGTAGTCTTCATGATTAAGCACTTTCTCATGGTTCACTTCAAGCTGGTTTTGGTTGGAATTTGGATTTCAACTGAATTGCAAAAAAAGTATTTAAAATTATTTACTATTAAAGCAAGCTGAAAGAAGAGCAAATAGAGAAAAAAGTGCACAAAGCACACTTTCTGTTTAGAATTAATAAATCCATAAAACAAAATAAACCTCATCTAGCATCAAAGAACTGAAAATCAAATTATGGTTTCTGATCTCCAGATGATCAGAAGACCTTACAAAGGTCTTCAGTGCTCCCAAGTGTTGTGCCATCATATCCACATTTTAGTTCTCAGGTCTTTGGAGTGGAGCTGTGCCTTAGGGAGTCAGACGATGCAGAATGGGGCTCAATTTAACCAGCGTCCTAAAGGAAGACCTATTTATCTTTGCCAATTACTAAACACCTGGCACAGGGGTGGGAGTACAAGTGCCTCTTCTTGGCAGAGGATGGATCCTCTTTTCCTGTCTTTATAATACAAACTGCATGTGCCTAATAAATTGCAGCAGATACAAATGGTGCCTGTGTCTATTTCTAACCTGAGAAACCCAGCTCTTGGCTTGAGTCCACCCCCAAAGATGTAGATCCAGAAATTTCCAGTCTCAGCTACTTTTAACAGAGAAAATGAAAGAAGGGAACAATTTTCTTGGCTTTTTTTTATCCTCTCTCGTGTTTCTCAGCACTGAGAGACCCAGCCCTTATACTGTATAGAAGAAAACAAAGAAAGCATTTCCCCTATGCATGGGACAGGTGGGAGTCCTCAGTTTTCAACACAAGGCAGCAAAATGATCATCAAATGGCTTCTCCAGAGTTTAACTTTCTTTAAAGCTTTGTAAGAAAACGTGTAGCTTTTAAATTAATTGGAATGGTTTTAGTATAATGTATTAACTTTAGACCTTCATGAAGCCTCTCATGATTTCAAACGATTTCAAATGTAGGTTTATTTCTAAAAAGAAAAATTACTTAAATTTCAATCTGAAGAAGCAATTTCCTTTCTTCATTTTCAAAGCTATCATTTTTTTTATGCACCCTGATACAGGCCTGCCCCAAGGTATGACAAAAATTCCCTCTGGGAACAAACGGCATGAAAACCATACCAGATGGTGATGACAATCACTGATAGTGAGGATATGTGTTATCCTATTTTTTTCATATATTCATTTGTTTAATGCATTTTTTTATTAAACAATTAGCACACAAATATCTTGAAGATAATCAGGCCTTAAGCAGGTGAAGTGGCACTGCAAGGCAGGCTCCCTTCTGCACCCTCTGCGAATGGGAGCAAAGGGGAAGAGCTGAGCTTGGCTGCAGCCCGCACTGACCTATATTGGTGAGAAAAAGCTGCAGGGAGGGAAAGAAGTGGAGAAGGAATCAAAGGAGATGAAACTGGATCAACTGCTTGTGCCTGGACTGGAAATACTCTCATTAGAGGGAACCAAGGGGAAAAATGTGGACAACCCACTGCTCTCTCTAAAGTAATTAAACTGCAGGCTGCGGCATTGATAACCCCGAATGCTTCCAAACCGCTTTTCTGCAGATGCCGGTCAGCTCTGACAGTTATTAAGAGTTTTATTGCCACGAGTCTTCTCCCTTGAAACATCCCTTTTCTCTCCCCACAAAGGGTTTACAGCAAATTCCCGCCAACCAGGACTTGGCTGAGTGCAGGATGTATGTGAATATAGGTTTGTGCCAGTTTAGGGCTGACTTTTCATGGTCTTTCTCTGCTCTGAGGGTAACTTCTGGGTGTTTTCATTACTGTGAGATAGGCATTGATAAATAAATGACCATCCTAATAGGGGAAAAAGCCTCACTCTTTCATTTCTTTTTCTTTTGCAAAATGTGGGTTTTTTTAAAACCCCACATTTTTGTACACTCGAGAAGCTCAGATGATGTATTATAGAGGCAGGAGTACATTGTTGGTGCTTCAGTTCTGATGTTCTGCAGTAATGTGAAGAAAACGATCAATGCCTTGGCTTTTTTAACATTTTCCACGGGAAACACTGCTACGTTATTTTCTTCTTACAGGGCAGCCAAGAGTAGGAGTCTGTGAGATAGCAGTTTTTCAAGTTGTGCTGACTGTATTTTACTCTCTCTCTGTTTAATTGATTATGGATAGAACAGCTTCTGCAACAACAAACGGTACAAAGCTCATCACAGAGAGTTATAAAAGAAAAGGTGCTCACCTCTTTGCCCTGTCTTTCTCATCTTCATCCATTAGATTGTCTAAGCAGTTTTTTCTGTTGAAGGAATGCGAGAATCATTATGAATTGTCATTTTGTTAGCTCTACTTGCAGGTTAATCTCACAGTTGCTCTATTTCATTTTAATAACAGAGTGATGATATTCAGGTCAGATAAATGTGTCAGCAGTGCTTTATGCCACAGTCCTTGATTTTAGGAAACATCCATTGTGGGTGATGTTATTCCTGAGCATTATGCTAGCCTCAGGGGCTTTAGACAGGGATCAGGGCTCCCAGGCACCACACGGTGCATCAGCACAGTACAAAAACAGCCACTTCTTTGAGATTTTTTCATATGGAGGTTACTTTCTGCAAACTCAGAGGCTGAATGAACCATGAGGTCTGTCGAAATTGAAAAGGCATTTTCACTGCTCCCACATTCCCCCAAAAACCATCTCCAGTGTAAGAGTCAACATCACTGATGCCTTTGACTTCCCAGGTGGATCTTCCTACTGGGAGGCTCTTCGTCCTCCTTTGTGGGCCCTTCCCCAAAGCAAAAAGTGACGGTAGCAACTCTACTGAACTACACCCCAAATCCAAAGTGTCCTCATAAATCCCACTGCGTAAGCCACAGTGTGAAAAAGCCCTCTTGCAGCCCAGTCAGACTTCCTGCCCAGCAGTGCTGCCATGGAGAGTGGGGACTGTGCCATCCCCATCACTCTTTTTGCTAATCTTCACCAAAACATCATGATCTGCTGGCAGCTCTGTAGTCCAATTGCTCCAGCAGTTTGAGCTGTAAAGAGAAAGTACTCTGAGCACTGGATGTCCACAAAGCCACAGAAAAGGGTAAATTAATTAAATTTGTGTAGGCAAGGCAAAGGGAAAAATAAAAGAGGGGTCCAGCTGAAGGCTGAGTGCCTCAGAAATACTTGTCACCAGCTCACCAACCACACTCCTTTGCTCCATGGCCTTATGAGAAAGGGATGCTTCATCTGTAACCACTTCAGCCTGAGAAAGAAGCCCTGTGCTGCTGCAACTTCTCATGGCACGTGGCACCCATGTTGGGTACACCAGCCATGTGGTGCTGCATCCCACACAAATATTTTCGGAAACAGCAGCACAATGCTGCTACAAACCCTGGATATTGTCAAAGCATCATTTTCAAAGCAGCGGTGTAATGACAGGCAATGATAACCCTCATTGTCAGCAATCAATGTTTCTCATTTAATGAACCCTCAACATGTAAGACATGAATAAAATTTGAGAGGGGGAAGAAGAAAGTTAATTGCTAGGCTTTATTTAAGCCCATGTTATTTTCCACATATGAGTCACACATAAATTTGCCTGTTTGAAGAACATTTTATAAAAAACAGGAGTGAAAACTTCTTGATAGTAAGATAGATAAATAAGATAAAAAAGTGGATAAATTCCTTCCTTCTGCTACTACTAGTTCTCTTACAGCAATATTCTACTTGCTCATCACTCAACAGTTAGCTAAGAAAACAAAACTATCCTGCAACTTTTTATCAAATGAGTCATGAGGAACTAAAGCCACAGGTCAGTGATGGGAGGATAAAGCTACAACTTCATGGCATTCAGTTCATTGATGGGCAAGAATAAATAGGAAATATGAAGGCCAAAGGACTGGGTTTTTTAGTAATCACTGGTAAATTTAAGTTGCTGAATTGTATTATACAGAACAAAATAACAGTACTTTTTAGATTTTTTTTTCAAATATCTATTTGGACTTGCAAAACAGCCAAGTCAGCCATATAATAATCCATATTTTGGACTAGGAAAATGTATAGGCCCAGCTAAATTTTATTTGCCAGTGTTTTACAAATACTTTAGGTGCTTATTTTTTCAGTCCCATAATGAGACTGCTATCCCAACAAGTGTGTTTTCAACTAATTCAGGCTAAAATGTAGTGACAATATCCAGTGGGTTTTGTTGTTATTTGATCACTTACTGCAACCAGAATGTTCACATAGACTATTCAAGAATACAGAAGGCATCATTGACACAGCAAGGGTCAGCATGCAGGATTTTGCAGTCTTTCTTTGCTAAACCTTTGCTCAAAATCATAGAATCATACAATGTTAAGGGCTTGGAAGGAACCTGAAAGATCACCTAGTCCCGACTGGGGGTAACACACCTCCCACTAGATCAGGTTGCCTTGAACACTGTCAGGGTTGGAGCACCCTCAACTGCCCCTGGCAACCTGTTTCAGTGCCTCACCACCCTCCCAGCACAGCACAAACCCTGTAGCATGCACCTTTGTTGAATCTAGGGTATGACAAGCAAAATGGGCCAGGGACAGCAAAAGAAGTTGCTCTCCCTGAATCCTTAAACGTTTTCCTCTGCTGCACGGAGGCCTCCTCTGGTTTCCCAAGAGAACGCAGGAATATGGGCATGAGAGCTCTGAGTGGCTGTGAGGAGGAATGGGAGTGGGTGAGGCAGTCAGCATCAGTGTTGCTCAGCTCCGGCTGTTTAGCAGAAGCACAATGTAGCTAATGGAAAGGGTCTTCCTACAGCTGTACCCTGCAAACCATGAAGAAATTACACTGCCAGGAAGCCTCTACTCTTGAGAGAGAGCAACAGATCGAACTGGTCTGTTCTGTCAAGGATTTGGCTAGATCTGTAAAGTACTCATGGCCAGCTTCCAGTAAACAAGGTTTCTCACTGACTGACATGAAATTCTGGACCTGCTGTGCTGTTGCTAGTGTGAGACAATTCCTAATTGTCATTTTGCTTCTGTTTGCTCACATGGCAAAATCTCCAGAGCATCATAAGCATTGCTAACAGGATTTGCCATACATATGTACCATATGAAGTTAAAACTGTTCTCAATAAAATAGATACATCAGAGTATACAACTGCTGTGACCTGGTATGGCCATCCCTCTCCTGAGCCCCACCAGATGCTGGCTTACACCTTGACAGAGAAACTCAAGGCAGGAAGCTTAGATACGTGCTTAGTGCAACCTGCCTGCTTTATGTCATCCTCCCAGTCCCTCAGCTGGGAAGGTCCCAGATTGCAAACCAGAAATCTACTGTCTCGTCCCTGTCAGTGCCTGACTTAGGAGCAAATTCCAGTTCATTGCAATGATGGAGGCAGTCAGTAAATACCATGGCTTTGTGCCATAGCTCCCCTTCAGAAAGGTGACATAAAAAAAACAAGCAGCACAAGGACTTCTCAAAATTTGAAGAATCCTTTCCTGCTAACAAAGCAAATTTGGAAACCTATGGGTAGCAACACCATATGATGTAACTCCTGCCAACAGAGTATTTGACAGTGACAGTTATATTTGGAGCTTCATTAATACCATTGTTATCATAAAGGAGTGAAGACTACAGCTCAAAAAGATGGGAACCACCTGGAAAAAGGAGGAGAAAGCTCACCTACTCCCACCAGGGTGGTACTCAGACAAACAGACAGAAAGATGCAAACCCATAAGTGGGGAAGAGTGGCATTTTGGAAGCAAAAGACTGGCTAAAACTGTTAACCACGTACCCCTGGCTTAGTTATCAGATAGAGAATAACAGCACAAATATCCCCCCCCATTCATTCATACAATGAATAGTTGCTTGGGAAAGAAGTAGTTCAGGCAGAGTGCCAGCTCACTCCAGGGACTCTCCAGAAGAAAGGTTGCACATGTTTATTTTGATACAGTCTATTCCCAATGGACACAGGGCTTGCACTATAAAAATTCATCTGGCACTGATCACCTTATCCTGTGCTAGAAACATGTATTTTAGTGAGCTAAACTACTACTCTTCTGTGCTGGTGAGGTTGGTTTCTCCCCTTCCTGTCCTACTGCTCATAAGGATATGCTATAGACACTGAAAAGATTTCCCACTACATTGCCACAAGGACAGCTAACAGTCCCTACAAATCAGCCTGATATATAACAAGGATTTTTAATTATAGTTGTTTAACTCAACTGAATTAAATCAGATATGTAAATTTCTTTCAGAGGTCCTGGGGTGTGCCTGGGGAAGCCTGGTGAGAAATCTGGTGAGAGGTGCTTGTGCTCCTCTGGCCATTATGTTGGGCAGCCAAAAGAAAAAACTGGGCTTTTCCTCCCCTTCCCTCTCTGACATGGTGGAGTGTTTGCCTCCATCACACCACAGGTTTATTTGAGTATTCAATCACTTGTCCTATATAGGGTATACTCAGCCCTGGGGAGAGGGATGCCTCCCACCCACTACAGATATACCTGAGCCTTAGATCTCAGACCTCACCCTTAGGTCACTTAGAAGGTTGGTACAATACAACCATCCTAAGTAAAGATGATGATACTGCTCTTGGAGAAGAATCCTCTCAAAGATAGAGGATGGGCAAGGGTTTTATGAAAAACTGGGATGAAACACCTTAAACTGCCTTCTGACCTTCCCAACAACTGTTATCTTTGTGAAGGTGGAAGGAAAAGACCAACAGGGTGTAGGGTAGACATGCTCCCGTACACTCCATACACATTGTTCAGCCTCCAGTGCCCATCTCTCCTCAGCACTGCTTCCATGCTGCCTCAACAGGGAGTTACTCCCATCCCCGGTTTGAAGGGGAGGAAAGGCTGAGCCAGGAGCTCAGCATTATAAAGGAGACGCACGGGTATGTTTGGTGGGGTTCAGGATTGAAAGGCCAAATGCAGCCATCCATGGCATCCTGTGCAGAGTGTGTAGGTTTCAAGACATAGTAAGAAGGCACCAAAAGGGAGTGCAGGCCCTGGGCATGAGACAGGACACAGTTTCTGGCCACTCACTAGCAGAGGGGACAGTGTGGCTTGGTGGCTGTGCTGGCACTGCTGTCAGGTCCCCTGCCCGGGGATGGTGAACAAGGTCTGATGGGCACTGTGGTTGGTGAGTGGTGGTGTTCCACGGGTCCTCCACAGTGTGGGTTAGATGGGGACTTCCCCATGATGGGAAGCACCTCTGTGGCTAGCAGTTCTACCCACTTCATCTCAGCTAAGCAGAGGTCTGAAATGAACCACACTACCAAGTAAAGTATTTCCTTTCCATGCCTTGCTAGCAAATAGGAAGCAGCAGGAAAGGTCACAGGGTGACAGGCAAGAAGTCACCAGCTGACCATTTTAAATGCCTTGTTCCAAGTCTCTGTGATGTGTTTGAAGCACTTGGATATCCCACCATGAAGGCAACAGCATGAACACACAATAGAAGAATTTGTATAAACACAAATCAGAGTAAATCAACAGATTCATAGACCTATCAAAGTGAACTGCACCTCTACATTCCTTTTTTTTGAGATGTAAACCTATAAACTGTTACAAGAACATGTTGGAGTCCATAATACAGTGCATTATCACCCATAGCAGTAACAATTGAATGACTGAAATGTAAACAGAGTAGTCTTAAGAAAACTTCGGAAAAGATAGTGAAAAATCACTTTCCTGATAAATAACTTTGAGAAAGTTATGTGACTTTTCAGTGGGAGAATGGCAGTCTGAAGTTACCACAGGTTATGTAATGCTGAGATTGTTATGGGAATGACTGCTTTTAGGAGTAAAGGAAAAATCCAGTAGCATTGTAAGTGCCCAGGTTAGTTACCCATATACCTTTAGAGTTACCTACTTTGGCCTGACAGTGTATAGCACAGCCTTCCTGCATTCAGTAGGTTACTACATTTTGTTTACACAGGGGAAGAGTTTGTTTAAAGGCTTCCCAAAAAGAAAAGAAGAAAACTTTTTGAGAAAATATTGGACTTCATGAACCTCATGGACAGCTCCATGTTTTATAGATATGTGTACAATGAATCTTTACAGGATAATATGCTTAAAGCAAAACAGACCTTAAAAATAATCCATATGCAGACAGTGAAAATAATGAAATCTGACATAAATTAATGCTCCACTCATCTGAACTGGGGATGATAGGAAGGTGCTCACAGGTAATGGAGCTGAGTATTATGAAATTATGATGAATAGAAGGCCTAGAGCTTTTTCTGGTTTTACTCTTCATAGTATTTCCTTTTAGTGGGAAGAGGTATTATTTTTCCCATGTCAGAAACTTTGTCCCTATTCTCGTGTGCTATTAGACAGCTTCCCCTACTCTATCCTGGTGCCAGCTGAATTTTGGGGTGTGCAGCCTGCAATCCTTCTGCAGACGTGGTGTAGTTCACATCAGTTTAAGTCAGGACTGAGACGGCTGACGTCAGCAGCACCATGCTGGAGAGCAGCCAGGCTAAGTGAGAGGTGTCTTTTATCTCTAGCTTGTGAGCAGTATGTAAAGTTTGCCGGGTGCTTGGGATCTCTGATGAAGATCAGTATATGAATGCTTGTTATCTTCCTTATTGCTATTATTACTGCTGACTGACTAAAGCCATTCAGACTTCAGTGAACAGGCTAAGTGAGTCCCTGCGTTCAACCGCTGCTCTGCTCTCCCCTTGCACGGCTGGAAACAGAAAGGCAAACAAATTAAACTAACATTAATCAGCAAAGACTGCCATCTGTATAACTCGGAGCCCTTCTCCGCGTGCCCGTCCCCTTCCAGCAATGCTAAACAGGATTAGCCTTCCGTGGGCGGATGGGGAAAGTAGGTCAGTTTGGTAACATCTCTGCGTGTGATGAACGGAGGAGGATGTGACTGCAGTGGTCTGCTGGCAGCCCTCTCGCCTTCTGTATGAGCCATGGAG
This sequence comes from Anabacerthia variegaticeps, assembly GCA_035583185.1. NCBI lineage: Eukaryota > Metazoa > Chordata > Aves > Passeriformes > Furnariidae > Anabacerthia > Anabacerthia variegaticeps. Next base: position 87,495,418 of record JAWWEW010000001.1, on the reverse strand, counting down.
ACGAAGCATCTGGGCTTGTCATGGAGAGCACAAGGTGGCTCAGATCCCTGTGTCCCTGCCTGATGACACCTGACATTTGTAGGACCAGAGGTCTGGCAAAGCCTGGCTGATGCGTTGCAGATACTGGGTGAATTTAAACAACAAAACTGAGGCACAGGGAAGCTAAATCGTTAGTTATTATTAGTTTGTGCAAAGCCAAATATTTGTGAAAGCTTATGCATAAGCAAAGTGGCAAGGGATGGTAAGTCACCCGGCGGAGGTACTGTCTTTCTGCATTGACTTTATTGGGTATGCAGAGATGGTGGCAGGAAAGCCAAAGCTCACCTAAAGTTGACACCTGCAAGGCATGTCAAGGGCAACAAGAAGAGCTTCTGCTGCTACATCAGTAGGAAAAGGTTGAACAAAGACAGTGTAGGATTGCTGCAGTACTGGGGGTGTGCAGGGACATAAACTAGTGACAGTAAAACAGATCAGGCTGAGGTCCTGATGACCTCTTTGCAGCAGTCTTCACCAGCAAGGTCTCCCAGGCCTCTGTGTTGGAGGCAGGGCCAGGGAGGTGCAGAGGCAGCAGCAACAGGTGAGGATCAGTTCAGGGAACCTGAGGAAGCTTGAGGGAAGTTGACCCATACAAGTCAATGGGGAGTGACTACCTGGCTCCTTGTGTGTTGGGGGACTTGCTGGTGTCCTTGCTAGGCTGACCTCTCTCATCTTGGAGAGGTTGTGGAGACTGGAGAGGTCCCTGCTGTCTTGAGACAGGCAAATGCTGGCCTTCAAAGAAGGTGGGGATGCAGGGAGCAACAGGCCAGTCAGCCTCACTTGAGTCCCTAACAAATCATGGAGTGATTCCTGTTGGAGCACATTGCTGAGCGCATGGAGAAGAAGGTGATCAGAAACAACCAGTGTGGATTTACCAAGAGCAACCTTCCTGCCTGCTATGACGGAATGACAGGAGCTGTGGATGGGGAGAGAGCAACTCAATGTCATTCACCCTGGCTTCATGCTCAGACGCAAGGCTGCCATCATGAAGGAGATTGAGAAGCTGGAGTAAAGGACAGACATGAATCCTCATGAAATTCAATGGGGACAATTCCCAAGTCCTGCACCTGTGCATGAAGAGCCTTGCACTCTGATATGGGCTGGGGATGGACCAGCCAGGGAGAAGCTCTGTAGGGAAGGCACTGGGAGTCCTGGCAGGCAGCAAGCAGCATGCTGTACAAGAGCCAGCAGTGTGCCTTGGTGACAAGGATGGACAACAGGACCCTGGGCTGCATGGACAGGAGCACAGCCTGAGCAAGGGAAGAGATTATGTCCCTTGACTCAGCACTCATTACACCACATGTAGCATAATGTGACTGGTCTGGGGATTTCTAGGAAAGAAAAGACAAATTAACAGGAGGAAGCTCTGAAGAGAGTCAGCAGTGTGGTGGAGGCTGGAGCTCTTGCCTCATGAGAAGGGGCTGGTGTATCTGGGATGGTGGGATGGTTTAGTCCAGACAAGGACACCTAGTAGTCCCTTCATTGCCTATAAGGGGTCAATGAGGAACCAGAGCCAGACTCCTCATGGTGGTGTAGGATAGGAGAGGGAGAAATAATGGGCTTAAGTTTTAAAGAAGAAAGGAGAAACTTTACTCCACGAGGACAGCAAGGCAGTAGAACAGGCTGCTTGGAGAGGCTGTGCCATCCCCATCCTTGCAGGCTTTCAAGACCTGACTTGGCAAAACCCTCAGCAGCCTGGTCTGACCTCAGAGCTGGCCCTGCTTTGAGCAGGAGGTTGGACTAGAAACCTCCTGAGGTCCTTTCCAATCTGAAATGCACTGTGATTCTGAATCTACTGAGCTGGCTACCACTGGGAACATCCTAAACGAATCATCTCCCCTGAATTAGTTCCTAAATTACATATGTTCTTGAAATATATTTTGCCATGCTTTTGGTCTCTATGCTGGAAATAAGTTTGTGCACTGTCCCCCCTACACTGACATCTCTCCAGCTTTATAAATCCACTCTCTAGGAAAAAAGAATGTGAGATATACATCTTAACATTGTTTGGATGTCAGGTGTTTGTCATGCCACTTTTAGACATTAATTTAAAACAACACATTCACTTTATGAAAGAATTAGTAAAAAAAAAAAAAAAAAACAAAACAGAAAAAAGGAAAAAAAAAGAAAAAAAAAGAAAAATGCCTCTCATGAGAATGGCCCTTGACTGTTAAACCTGTTTTTCTTCTCTCTCTACTTCTCATGTTCTTAATCTGTTTTAGGTATTTACAAAACATTAATCTTCATAGTATCAGAAGTCCTAAATCTACAAAGACTTTAACATGTGCTTAACTCTCTGCTGCTATAAGAAGTCCCTCATGTATATGTATCTGCAAAATCCAGATCTAAATGTAGAGGTAGAGCTGCACAGATTATTTTGCAATTATTAGCTCTGAAATCTTCCCTTGAAAAGGGTCTCAGTTATAAAATATTCTCAATTGAGAGAATCTGTTAAAGTTTATGTGCCTCTGCAAATATTTAAATAAGTAGAATAATATAACATCCGACCTATGATCTTCTGATGGTCGATCGTTCAGCCGATACAGGAAAAGTGTCAGAATATGCAAGTATTTATTTGTCAAACACACAAGGATTGTTATTTTGTTTGGCATGAACTACCTGGCAATCACCAACACAAGCAGAAAATAATTTTTTTTTTCAGTGGGATTGTTGTCAGTCATTCTCTTTGTTTTCTGTCAGCAACAGTCCTGACAAGATCATTTTAATTCTTTCCATACAATTAAACAGGGTATGGTGGCACTGGCATGTAAAACAAGATGTCCAGGAGCTGATATAGGTAGATCTCATTCACCCTGCTTTTTTGTTCTTTCAGTGTTTATGAACGGATCTCAAATAACCCAAGAACTCTTCTTTTAAAAGCTCTGGGTCTGGCAGTAATTTTGCTAACAGAAGAAAACTTTGCTCCAGGAAAAAATTCTCAATTTTTGACAGTACTAGTCAATTAATTGCCACAATTTATACCAGCTGTGATTGTCCCACATATAAGAGGCTATATGTTTATGTGAAGATGTCAGCAGGAAAGCAGAAACTAAATACGAAGCCAAATTTCCTTCTAGTTTTAGGCTTCTAATGTGGCATCTTGCTCTCCATTAAACAGGACCTAGGGTGAAGGACTGTCTTCTCTCAGAGTCCTTGCCTTCTCCCTGACCATGTGGGATTTGTTTGCTTTTTCAACCAGCAAGAAACAGAGGGCCAAGCTCCAAGGAGCAGATCAGGACTTGAGCCAAGCAGTGAGTGCTCTCCTTGGCCTTCCTCATCCTCATGGTCACCACAGAGTGGTGACACCCATGGGTGCACAGCTGCTCTGCCATTGATGGGGCTGGAGGAGGGAGGTGTTGGGGAAAATGTCCCTGCAGAAAGACTGCAAGAAGCAACAACTTCCCTGCCCTGTGCAAGAGGCAAAGCTGTGGCCTAAATCTGCTGCTGTACAGGAAGAAAAAAATCCTATACAGTATTACAGAAATAAATACAGATATCAACATGAATAATCCCATCACTTTTGTGTTAACAGCTTGATAACATATCTGGTTATAACTCACACACTGCACTAAATTTTCTGCTCTGTAGTAACTATCATATTCCTGTCAGCAGAACTAAATATTTAATCATCTGGGGAGATGAATCACGAAAAGCTGTTTGGGGGAGATATTTTTAAATGGACAATTTGTTGTCATTTAATTTTGAGAACTTGTGGTCTCTTCTCAGAAGAGACCCTGCAAGCCTGTGACCATACAGACTATTTCTCTGTATGGCTTTCTGCCTCCCTTGCAGGTAATGTAATCTACAGAGTTTTAGGGTCATTTCTGACCAGAGTAAAGCAGGAGGCTGCAGCCAGCTCAAGATTTGCCTGAACATTACTAAACCTAAAGACATAGTGAGTCTAGAGACACCCAACTTGCCTGGTTGCACGACATTCTGGGGATGAATATTCTCCAGTTGTTATCTCCCAATTTTGTGTCTGAGTCCATAAACCTGACAAGAGTTCAGTGACAACATCGGACCAAGGTTGCACCTGTATTTTGTGCCATCTCAAATGTTTATGCCCTTGAGCCCTTCCTGTCTCGGACTGACAGAAGCTCCAGCTGTGGTGCTGACCCCTCCGCACTGATGTGCAAAGTACTGCTGTTCTCAGCCCCTCCATGCTACCAGCGATTCCCATTTTTACAATGATAAAGTCACTCCAGTGTGATGTAAAATTCAAACCAGGTTTTACAAAATGAATCTCTAAGGAAAAAGGATAATTATTAAAGAGCTTCGTTAGTGCTTTGCAATCTTAATTATGATAATTATATTTTTGTAGCTAATATAACTGAACTCCTGCTTTTAAATCCCATTAATGAGCATTTTTAATCCTTCTCCTACTGGGCCAACAAAACCATAATGTTGAACTTTATATTTACACAGGGCACTATTTTTAATAAAAATGACGCACTGTTCACTTAGGGTTTCCATTCCTTTTATCTGCACTTTGAAGGTGCACCTTCTCCCAAGACACAAGAAATTAAGAAGAGCAAAGATGAATTCAGCAGCTTGGGCTCAATTTCCCTTCTTGGCAACAAGAGGGCATAGTTCCTGCACCAGAATGGCAGTTGCCTGTGGATATTGGCTGCCATCAGGGATGCCAGTGACACGACTGCTCCCTTGGAAGTGCAGATTTAAAGTTCTTTCCCTGAACAGCTCAAGGGCTCAGTTCCGCACTTGGTCCCCATGTGGACTCTAACAAGACCAGGTGCACCATGCCACCAGGCAAAGGATGAGAGCCACGTGAAACAGACCTGTCAGGTCTGGTGACCAGGCAGGAGGTGACCAGGCAGTCACACAGGATGGCTCTCCCATACTAGAGCAGTCCCATGGGGGAGCAGGAGACTGAGGGGTGGCATGCTGTGGTGGCCGATAGTAGTTGATGGTTAGGGCCAGGGGAAAAGGTGGCAGCTGGGGAAAATGTCAAAAGAAATATCAATTAAAAAGAAATGCCTGAGTTCACAAACTATTAATCCCATCTGAGCAGGAAAAGGCACCTCCCCAGTTGACTACTGGAAACATTGAAAAGTGCCAGCAAGTGACACCAGTATAAACGGTGTTTTCTGAGTACAGTTTATAATCCCTGATAGAGTGGAATTTGCTGATGTGTCCTGCATTATAAACCACCACCACCACCACCCAGATACAAGGGCCTAGTGGGATTTTTTTATGAGTCTGTTTGCAGCCCAATATTTTACAGTTACTAACAGAGAGAGAGAGAGTAAAGGATCAAAGAGGAAAGAGCATACAAATTCAGATATCTCAATAAAGAAATTAAAACAATAAAGCATATATTGAATATCATCTCCCCATTAATCTCTGGAGTAAATTCAGAAAACTAATTAAAAGCTTCTACACAGATAAATGATAAGCTTCTTTATTCAACAAGCTCAACATATGAACAAACAGAGGTTTGTGCTGATATCATCATTATTAGCAATTGCATTAAAGCAAATGATTTTTGCTGTGCTACTGGGAATACAGTGATTTGAAAAACAAAATGTTATGAGATGAAAATTCAAACCTTTACTGTACTAAGTGTATAGCATTTCCTGTTCTTATGGGTCAGCATGACTGAAAAATAAGACATGGAGAAACGAGTCCAAAGCCCATATAGAAGCAGGAAAAATGTCTGCATATTTTTTCTCCAGTGAAAGACCAGCTTTAAGGGGAAATACTGCCTTCCTGCATGGGAAATTCTGTAATTCGTGGGTTCTTATTGCACCTTGTGTCCCTTTTTGTGCTGTTGGCTTCAACATTCTCAGGGGATTTTATCTGAATTTTATAGGGAGGTTTTGCCTCCTCAACCGTAATTGATAGATGTTCTATTTTTGTGGTGAAACACTGCTGTCTTGCATGACATGTGTGGTGGTGCTGCATGGGGAGCTTGCTAGGCAGCAAGCCTTGCTCTCCCTTGGTCCTCCAGGTATAAACCCCAATCCAGCCATCCCTTTAGATAGCTGGGACTTGAAAAAAGGGATCCTGAAGAACACAAGTTTACAGCTTAAGCAGTGCATTCAATTGAAATGCAGAGCCTGAAATCATTAATATCAATATATATAGTCAGTCTGGAAACCGATTATTTCAAATCAATTAAACCTGATCTTGCTCCAGAATTCAGATATCCTCCTAAGGATGATACACGAGGAAATAAATTGAAAAACTGTTTTTTATCCATAGTGCATTCCAGTGATCCGTCTTTGATTAGCATAAAGACAGCTTTAAACTGATGAAATGCAAGAATGAGAGAACTATAACTGCTTTTGTTTATGCTTTTTATTCATACACCAGCATCTTCCTACTTTATATTGTACATTAAATTCTTCCTATTGACAAAAATGAAGCAGAGATTTTAAGAAGTTTCAGGCTAATGTCCTCTTGAACACAGGCTAAATGAAGGATACAGTCTACAGAGTGTAAAGTGCACTTAGATTTTAGCATATTCACTCAACTGCAGCGTTTCAGAAACAGAGAAGTCATTAAAAGCCCCATAGTGAAAGATCAAATTATGCCTCTGCCAGATATTAACTCTGAAAAGGAATATAGACAGTCTGAAAACCACAGTGAAATACTGATGTGCTGATTCACCCCACGCTTACGTACTGTGCAAGCTAGAACCGCAAAATAATCTCTCTTCTGTGCCAAATGATAGTGGTAGGAAAGCATCTTTTGGCTGTGATGGGTGCTGCTTTCCATTCTGAATGTGCATTTTCCCTTTCCACTTGCAAGAAAATTTGCTGTCAGAATGTCAAGTTGACTTGCTATTTTATTTGCCATCTGTGTCAAATACTCATATAGGCACACTAAGTGTGTGTCTGTGTCCCAAAGGGCATCAGTTGTGGAGCACTGTTACCTATCTTGCATAATTACCAGGGTAAAAACTAGGAGAGGAGAAAAACCTGACATAATTCTAGACCTCAACGCATGCTGAATTATTTCAGAGTGCCATGGCAATTATTAGAGCACCACATATGGAAAAATAGGACTTGAACCCCCAATGCACTGTGAATTTTGCAGGTAATCTAAAAACTTTGGATTTACTATACTGCAGAACGTAAGGTACTTTACATCCCAACTCTTCTGTGGGCAGTGCTGTGACTGCAGCTTTTGAAGTATTATCTAATCTGGCTGTAGAGAAGTAGTTAAGGATCAATGCAGCTCACTCTAGGTCTGCTAGTTTACATATTTACCCAATATCACCAAAAAAACCTTGTGTAGGGAAGCTCAGTTTAGGGGGGAAAAAAAATGGAAAAAAGGAAAGAAAGTGAAGCAGTTGGCAGGGAGCTGAGATTGGGGTCGGGCCGGGTCCTCTGGCTCACAGCTTCATGAGAAGCAGTTGGGAGAGGTAAATCACAGGGCTATGAGTTGAGATGAGAAGAAAAAGGAAAGTCACATGACCTATTTCTAAAATCCATACAAAAAGAGGGATCCCAAAGGCAGTTTTAGGTACCGTAGGAAAAACGCTGCTGTCACTGGACGGATTGGGATGTTTGATTGCAGAAATGCTATTGATGCTCCTTGTTCAGTGAGTTGAAAGCAGTCTCAAGGCTGGCTATAGAAACTGTAGCAAATTCAGTGTCCACAGAGAAGACATTAATTTATAGAAACTGTGCCAAAGGTAGTATAAAGTTTGATGTCACGGCACTTCACTTTGAAAAATTTATACTTCATCCTACTGCCACACTATTTTGGGGGTATTTGCATCTGGGCATTTTTGCTTTTAAACAGAAAAATATTAAGTTCCCTGTGGGTGCGTTTTTCCCCCTCATCCTCCTTCCTTTAGATACTTCAAAAGGCAAGATCCTGAGAGAACTTTTCTGCTGGTTCCTATTGTTTCCTACTTCAAGTGAAAAAAGCACATAATGTTAAATCTGAACACCAAGACTTTGTGAATGTGTAAACTTCAGTCCTCTAAACCTTTCAGCCTGTGCCAATGTAAACCACCTAAAGAGCAGAGAATTAAGTACACTTTATCCTCTCTGACCATGATTGAACATGTTCCAGTCCTAAAATCTGCGGCAGGGAGTTGCTCAAATCCCCCAAAGCAGAGTAGGGCTTTTTCAAATGGGCATGAGAAAAATAGGGAGATCCTCATCCAAATCTCAGCCCCTGCCCTTAAGCTCTCTCTCTGAAAATTATCACCTTACTATTTCTAACCACCTCACTCTCAAGGACAAGGGACAGGAAAAAATAAAGCCTACCATTGCTAAGAGAAATGGTCCATATTACCTAAATTCCTGTGAAAATTGCACAGAAAATTCAAGAAGTGCTTTCATAGTGCACATTTCGGTCTGTCTCTGTCACCCACGCTTTTCGATGTTGCTCCATTAATGTCTGACTGACCTGATTTTTTAAAAAAACAGCTACCTTTGTCCAACTTCTGGAAGTTGATAGGGCTAAGATGTACATTTTGGGAACCCAGTTATGGGCTTTCTGTCCCTTGGGCAGCAACAGCCTCTCCCCAGTCCTGCTTCCCTCTCTGCCCATGGCACTCTGGGCCAGGACCTTCTCCTCTCAAGTGAAACCATCCTGGGGATCATGGCACTCTGCTTCCTTGCCCCCGCACAAGCACACACCATTCCCTCTCCCCTCTGTTGCACTGGATCCAGTGTCTGAGTCAGAGGCTCTGCATTGCCGTAAAAAACATCTTGTGTACTGGAGCTGGATATCTGGAAGCACGTGAGAGCTGCTACAACAGCTAAAGCCTGATGTATGTGTTGGCCATGAGGAACTGGCATCTCATTGCCACTGCTTGGGTATCCAAAAGGGTTTAAACTATTGTTAGTCATGGGAAGCTGGAAGAGAAAGGCATTAAAAGGCTGGCATTCCTTGGATTTGCTCTTATCTCTTTATCACTTGGAAATATTTTACAGGAATGAACTGGAACGTGGTTGCAGCTGTGCTTCAGTTGGCCCACTGTCTTGTTCTAAGCTGTTTTAAAACTGACATTATCCTGAGAAATAATGAGAAGTCTTAAACTATACTGTGAAGCACACAGTACATTTTTAGGCAGCTAAAGAGCGAGGGGTAAAATGCGAGAGAACAGTTTCCCTGATATATTTCCTCTCTCTCTCTTCATGGAAATATTGATGTGAAGGATAGTAATACTTGCACTGAATTCTGACCCGCATGGCTATAAAGATACATTACTTGCATCAGTCCAGGAGACAGTTCTTTCAATCTTGCTTCCTCTGCAAATGCAGTTATCTTGCTCTGGCACTTTGCAAAATCCTCTAAATTACTATTAAATTAAATACTTCTAATTTATGAAGGATTTAATCTGAACTCATATTTCTATGCCATTAATTATCAAGTATCTTACTGACTCTGGAGAAAACATTAATAAATTGATCTAAATGAACTTCCACCTTCCCCCCTGAACTGGGGATGGGTATCATCAGTCACACTCTAACCTGAGAAAGTTATAGTTCCCTTGGATTCATCATTCATCTAATTCCAAATCACATATTTTTGAGTGGGCTCAGGGCAACATTTTCAAATGTGGGGTTTTAAACTAGTGATGGCAGTATATTTAGCCACATTATTATGTTGATGGATTTTCAGAGGTCTTCTGTGACTTCAAACAATTTGCTTTTTGCAATGTTAAGGTTGGTTTGTTTCTTTGTTTGTTTTCAGAAACAGTAATTACACTGAATATCTTTTAGATAAAATATTATTTTATGCTTATTATCCTTATTTGATAATAAAATATGATTTTATCCTTTATTATGCTTAGACACAGTGGAGCTCTGGGGAAATACAAGTGGAAACACAGGTAGTGATAAATTGCTGGAATTGAATGACATGTGGATTCTTGGAAGGGTAGTTAGTCAGATGGGTAAATATAGATTTAAGTGCTGATCTCTTGACATCCAAAATTGAAAATCCTGACCTTAATATGCAGTGCTGCTCTTTAGCATGCCTTCACACTGCATAAAGATCTGCAGGGGTTCAATACAGGTAAGCCATGGCTCAAAATACAGCCTACTCTGTAGTAGTAGAACAGGCAGGTGAGATATTTTGGAAGCTGACAGCAGTACCAGAGGCATTCTTATTACCCCCTCAAAACAGTGTTACCCCAGAGTGAAAAAACAAATGTGTTATTTGACAGACTAGTCACCAAAGTAGATGTTCCCATTTCATCAGTGTTTCATCCTCCATTTGCCAAACCCAGCACAAATCTTGGTGAAGGAAAGTATTTCATGAAGTTGTGTGGACTGACTTAATGTATTAATCTTCACAGTGACACAGATTATTAGAAACTCAATGATATGTAGAATGTTTTATGATGTGCTTTCATGCTGATAAATAGCTAATCACCATATATTTGTGACAACAGAGCATTACAGAGAGCAGTGATATGTATTCTGAAAAACACCATAGGTCCTTTTACACCCTCTGCATAATGCCCTATCATCTACAGTGCTTAACTTTCCAGTCTTGCTTTCAAATACACAAAAAAAAATCATTATGAGGATCCTAACATTTGTCAAAGCCTCCTTTCTGGTCTTTTGTGCTGTTGTTTTTTTCAGTAAAAGTGCATTACATGCCATTTGACAGCTGGTAATTGTATGTGTATTGAATTAAAGCATTGATTTTAATTTTCAAAGTCAATCTCACCCTCTTTTAGCTGAATGAATTACTTTGTTCTTGAGAAAAAACATTGATACTGGACTTCAGATACAGGATCAGAGCTTAGGCAGCCTGTCCTCAGGGGTATTTTCTGCTGCTCTCTTTCTGAAATACCAAAAGGTTCTAACTCGCCCATTACCCAGAAAAAAAAAGTTAATAAATCTCTGAACAGCTAGCACAGCTCCTAAATGCATAGCTAGCTTTCAACTATTTTGTGTTGCATTCCAATACTCTGGCTGCTAGGATGATTTTCAATTGTACAGATAAGCAATAACAGAGTGGGCAAAGCTTGGATAAGAAACCTTGAAAGAAAATCCAGGTGCTGGTAGGAATTGCAGTGATTATGCCATAGATTGCAATGTATCTTTGAGTCAGTGCTGAGGTACATTAAGAAAACTCCCTGGGAAACAGGTTCTCTGACCCCTTCTCCTGTATTATCCCTTTCACAGATGCAGGCACTTTTGCTTCTCTAGTCTACTCCTGAGGAACTAAACTGCAGACAGAAGTAGGCACTGTTCTGTGGAAACCATAGGAAGGAAAAAAACCAACCCTAAAAAACAGAAAGAAGGATCATAGGTTGTCATCCCGAAGAGATGTTCAAACAAAGATTGAAGCTTTGTGCCACGTTTCAGAAGACAGGCTGCTTCTCCCGTTCTCTCTCGAAACCTAATCACCATAAACCAAGCCTATGACCTGTTGCTCTTAACATGCATTCAAAGACATCTGCTGATTCCTTATTCTTAAACTATCAAACCAATTACCTTGGGCTCAGTTTGGATTTTGTCCCTCTCTGTAGTGCATGAACCTGCCCTCCTGACTGAGCACATCCCACCTCCTCCTGCAGCATTGCCCCATCCCGGTGTGCCTGCCCTATACTATTTGCCTCCTGGCATCCTCCAGCAGATCAGCTGTGATGGAGAAATGAGGCCAGGCTCTGTTCTCACTCAGCTTGGTGAGAAATGATCTTCAAAATGTGTGGAGCTAAAGCTCTCTAAAGCTGACCTGGAATTGTGATCCAGCACTACACACAGAGTGACTGAAGTGGAGCTGGAATGACCAAGCACAGCAGCTACTTTTTTTATAAAGCAGTTTCCTGCTGATGTGGAGTCATGGTTTGGGTGAGCAGTCTGCCCGTTCAGCACAGCTCCAGCCACACTGCATGCTGAAGGTGTGTGACAGGGCCAGAATTTGGCTGAAGATATTTATTTGTCATACTGAGTGTCATATTTGTTGTGTAGTGGGATGAACAAAGAAAATCTCTGCAGTTTAAGAGTTTATTTTAATACTGTATCTTGATTTCTGCACACTCAAGGTCCTGCAGATATGACATAGCCTTTGCTTGTTTCTTTATCAGTCTTTTCAAACAGGCATTACAAAATTCAGCATTAGGACTTCATTCGAACTTACCACTAAAAAAAACCAAACTCAAAATGCTCAGAAAGAAGCAGCTTATGTCCCATCTCATGCATTTTTGCAGTTCTGACAGTTTATGCGACAGAAAATGCTAGTCCACACGGTTTAGTCTGTGTCTTTTTTGCCCTGAGACCTGTGGGGTTTTTTGCAGCTGTGCATTAAAATGGGTTTTCTCTGAGGCATAATAAAAATATCACAGTAAAGACATACATCATCTATTGGACGCCACGTTATGTGATGGCATTTTTCATGGTACACTTAGTTTGCTTTTGTCCCGAGCAATTGAAAGTGTGAATGTGCATTGACCTGCTCCAAAGATTGCTTTAGCCACCAAAAACACAGAAGATCACATACATCAATTTGACTCTGTGCAGCACAGTATTTATTATTTCTGCAATAAACTGCAGAAGAAAATAAAGTGTCATTTCATTCGTGTCTGACTGCCCTATTGCCATGGTATTACTTACCAGAAGTAAAAATACAGATACATACAGAGGGCTTTTCTCCATCTGATCCTGACGTTTGTATTACCAATCACTTTCTAGTTTTGAGTCTCACTTAAATCAAACCCTCTGCAGCCTTTACAGGGGGAATATGTTGATTTCTTCCTACTGCTCCCAGGCTTAGACTAGCTACTGTTTCACTGCTTCCATTTCAATGTGATAAAGTGAGATGGTCGTTCTGGAGCTTGACGGATGTTTGCAGATATTTGGCTATCTCCTTTTCTATAACGAAAGGGAGCAACTGATGCTGTATCTTCACTGGATACCAGAATTTGGGAACCTGACACTAATTAGATCCACAGATGTAATAAAGGATTTTCCAAGAACTGGGCATTCAAAGGTGAACCTTAGAGCAAAGCTTAGGATTGTTATTACACTAGAAACAATAGGGTCATGGCAGATCTTCATAGGGGATGGAAAGAATCATGGTAATTACTGGCCTCTATCCAAGGACAATCATGAAGAATTTGGGGAATTAGCGCCCTCTTCAAGGAAAAAGTCACTGGCTGCCCTGGGATGATGTGGGTTTATATACAGTTCTCTTGTTACTAAGATTACACAAGCTCCCCAGCCTTGCTTTTGCAAAAATATTAAAAGATTTTAAATGGGCTTTACTCTAGAGAGACAGAATCCCAAATGCTGTTACACAAATAAAGTGATGAATGGGATGCCTATATATCATTTATTTCCTCTTGGAATTGGTGACCTTCCATCAGTCAGTAGTCTCCTTCACACTCCCTCACTTGTGAATTATAAGTTAATCAAGAGTACAATGGAAACAATGCATCCATAGCCCACTCACTGCATTCATTTCTCTCCTCAGGGTGGATTACAGATGTTAAAGTTGTAATGAGCTTTCTTTTAGTCCAGTTTTGACCTCAATCCTGACTTTACCAGCAAAAATTTCTCATGTGAGATCACACGAGAATTTTTTGGAATATACACTGGGATCTGGAAATGGGGGTTGTGAAGTTGGAGTTGTTTAAAAAGGAGTACCTTCTTAACTGCTTTATTTTAGGGGAGTTGGTTACATGGAAAATAATTTGAACAGAGAATGCTATTTCACATTTATCAGTGCAGAAGAATGAGTATTTTAGCATAACTCTCTGTTTTACAGAGCCTGAGCCCAGTCTGGGGAACTTCCCCTTAAAGGAGATGCAATGCATCCATTGAAAGTATTTATTTTCAAAATATACAGATGCAAAATAGCAGTGAATGGAATACGAGGAAAAATTGTTCTCTTGCAGTTGATAATACTAGTGATAACAATGAAGGAATTATTCTCATTATAAAGAAGCGTTGATCTGAAAGGTAAAGAGAGGTGGTAATTAATTTCCTTTAATAGTCACACTGGGATCTCCTGTAGTGTGCTGTCTGATGTTAATAATATATTTTCTCCCCTATAATTAATGTTCATGTTCTGTTCCTGGGGGACTCTTCTCCACTATCCTCAGCATTGTCATTACTTAAGCATGCACAAGCAACTTCAGCACTTCGGTTGCTGCAATAGCTAATCCAAGCACTGCATCCCTTGCCTGTATCTTCTCTCCTGTTATGCAGGTGGCAAATGCAACCTCAGGAAAGCTGGGAAATTATGAGGCATTTTGTCCCATTTTGGAGAAATGGGAAATTTTAAAGAAAAGAGAAAGACAACAGAGACAGAGAGAGACACAGAGACAGAGAGAGCGGGACAGAGAGACAAAGAGAGACAGAGTGAATCCCCTTTGCCTGTCCTGCTTTTGAAGGCCTGTGATTCATGGGTGAGGACCTTCAAGATGCTGCTCCCACCTGCCATCACAAGGCTGTGCTATAGCAGGGTGAGCAAGGAAGCGCTTGGATTCCACAGTAATCTGTGGCTCCTGTGCCAGCCACCAAGGTCATGGGAAGGGAATGAGGCCAGGGCAGAAGCAGCATGGCCTGGGTTCCTTCTGAGGGGTCTGTATCTGGTGTAAAAGCCCATTTGAAATTGCTGTTTTGTGCACCAGAGACCAAGCAACATCTGAATTACTCTAAAATCCTTTGATTAAGCCCAGTTGGATGCTCCTTAGCTACAAATGCAGAAGGGAATATTTTCAAAAAGAAACAAATCTGAGAGAAGATTTCTTTTTAACAGAAAGAGTAGAAGAGTAAAAAGCCCAAGAAGGAATAGGAAATTAAGTGCTTTGACATTGCACCACTTCCCCCACCCCCCTGGATTTTATATTTGTTTAACTTATTGTTCCTGCAGGACAAAGGTGCCACAGAAGCAATTATTTTCCCTTTACCTCTAAATTTCCCTTAGCCTGCTATGCAATGCTGATGTGCATTCACCACACTGCAGAAGATTAGGGAGAATTACTCTTAACAGACAAGTCAGATAAGAGAGAACACAACAAAGAGCTCAAATACATACATTCTGTTTCTGGAGAATAGCAGAGATACACATTTGCAGGAACACAGTATTGCATTAAGACCTACCTCAAGTCACACAAATGCAATGTCTTCTGTTTGGTTTTGTTTTGGGGGTTTTTGTTTGCTTTTTTATTTTTATTTTTTTTTTAATAGTATGTTATCTTGAACAATTGGACAAAATGTGTCCAAACCAAAACGTTTCCAGAAGGGCTTTACTTCCCTCTTCTCTATCCCCCATGGCTGCCACCACTGCCCAGCCCAAATGAATGCTCCCACACCAGCCATGTCCAGCCTTCCTGGCACCACCCAGCTCTTCACACAGACACAGGCAGGTTGGCCTGTCCTCCAATATAGGGACCTTCCCTTTGGCATTACTAAAATAAGGATAGTTACATCATGACACATGGAATACACCTATGACAGCACCTTTTAGAGATGAGAAATGAGCTTGGGCTCCCAGTGGTCTGCCTCTTTGCTTGAATGTGTGCTCTTTTGATTGCAAAAGCTTTTTCTGGAGCAGCAGAGAAAGCTAGAGAAACCCTGAGACTCACTTTCTCCATCTCCTCCCTCTGACCTTTCCTCCCCTCATTTTTTTGGTTCTCAGCACAAGGAGGAGTAAACAAGTGAAAGACAGAAACAACACTATGTTCACAAACTTTCCTCCCTAATTTCACACTTACTTTACACCTGCAATCCTGAGTCAAGGATATCTCACTCACTTCTGCTAGAAGTGTAGCCTAACCAGAGATTTAAATGTTCTCAAAATGTCTGTAAATATAAAATGTAACAGATTTTGCCTTTTATCCCCATTAGGGGAAAACTGAAATATCTGCAGTTTCACTTTAGAACTAATTTGTATTTACTTCTTTACGAATAAAAACTCTATTATGCCAAATTTTGTTAGCACATATAGACTTCTGCCAGATATATCTCTGAGAAAAAGGAAAAAAATCCTGGCTTGTGAAAGCCATCAAAAACGCCCAATATTAAAGACAGATATAATGCACGCAAAGTACTTATTGACATTTCTTGCTAGTTGACATATCTCTCAAGCAGTAAAATGACTAAGTGAATAACTAGAAAGATGGAAATTGAGAGTACCACTATTACTGAACCACTAACAAGAGGGTTCCGTGAGACTCAGAGACGCGATGTAAGCAGACTTAAGGCTACACTGCACAAAGTCATACAGCACAAACTCATATTCCTAGAAGAAATGTTTGGAAAATAAACATCCATATGCATGACATAGCTAACACAGTATAATGACTTCATAATGACTTTACTGGAAATATTTGATTGTATGAAAAGTATTTTGAATGGTGACATTTCAGCACTTATTTTGAACAGTGCATTTTCCTGCTTATTCTGGCAAAAGGTATTTCTCAAACACATTCAATTCAATGGTTTTTCCAAGTTGTCCAATCTTGTATTTCCTACTTTGTATTAGAGGGAAAAGAAAAAAAGGAGAAGGGAATGGAGAGTAGAGCTGAATGTTTTCATTGAAGGCTTCAGTAAGTATTTCCAGATCCTCACATATCTAGGCCTTGTACATTTAAACAAAGGTGACTGTAAAGTGTTATTAATGAAATAAGAATTAAGGAGAAGATAGCCAAACAGATGATAGGATTTCTATCTGAAAAATGGCATGGTTTAATGAAAAAAACCCCAACACCAAAGACACTTGGGATACTAATTTTATGGAAAACTGCAAAACATCTCCTCTTTACTGGAATAATTCAGGTCTTCAGACCTTTTCAGTAAAAAGTAACCTCCAGGAAGATATTTAAATATTCCAAAATTTCTTATTAGAAATGTCTAATTTGCAGGTCAACTCATAAGCTACTTGCAGGCAGTGTTTGCTGGTGTAGGTGTTTTTCAGAATGAAAAATGACCTGTTGCTTCTCTCCTCCACATCAGGGAATAATCACCTTGAGACTCTGATCTAGGAGGTAATGTAGGCATGACATGAACTGCCCATGCAGGTTTCCCATTCTGTCAGACCCCCAAGGGATGGTGGTTCATGCCTTTGAATTAGAAAGCTTTTGTGGGCCTTCTCCCACAAAGTGGTAGGAGGTGCCAAGGTGCCAACAGATCCCTAATGTCCAGTAAGAGAGGCAAAGTAAAGAAAGCCCTATATTGGTGCTGCTTCACACCTGACCTCCCTGGCATGACTGGAGATCTCTGGGTGCTCGACCCCGGGTTTCAAGAAAGAATATGGTCCTGCCAAGTGAAAGCAGAACTGCAGCTCTGAATACTACTCTTAAACTGAGGAAAATAATACCTTTACATTACCACTTACATTGAGAGTGCAACCTTCTCTAAAAGAAGTGATATCACAGTGCTATTCAAAATACATAGTGGGAACATGGTGTGCAGCTGCATAGCGATGCTGTCCTCCCATCCACAGGGAAGTCCATGTCTTGAGATACATGCACACTGCTCTTGTCAAAGGGCTGCTTTTAATTAGAGAGTAACTGAATTAGAACTTTTAACACCTGCATTGCATGGATTTAATATGCTAATGTGTAAACCTGTCTCAAATATTTAATCTCAAAAACAGTTTACTTTCTTTTTCAGTACTCTTAAGTAGTTAGTCCTGCTAATTTAACTCTATCAAGCTGAAAGGCATTAAATGAAATGTCTAGAAGAAATTAATTTAAGTGCTTATCAAAGATGGGTAATATCAATTTTCACTAGTAAGTAAAATGAATGTATGTGAACTGGAATCAGATACATTGATTCCACTCTATTGTGAAAACATAGCTTGGAGATAATCATAAGTACTATGATTATTTGCCCAGGAAAATGTGCAATCATCCTAGTGCAACTGCTTTCACGACCTTGACTAAACTAACTGTGCTACTGCTTTCTCAAAAGCAGTGCCAGAATACCAGCATTAGCATGACAGAGATGTTTGGTTTTTAAGGTGTCCATTTTACAATGAGGCATTGAGAAAAGTAATCTTTATCTACAAACATTTCTTGACTCATCTGTGCAGTTACTGCTGTATTCCTGCATACAAAAAACTAGAAAATAACACAGGACACTGTTCCGAGCCTGTGCTTGGGCTGCAGTTAAAAGGAAAACTAAAATGTGCCTCACACTGGCACTTTCAAAGGACAAGTTTGATACCATAACAAAACTCATTTCTGCTGCTGAACTGCTTCCCAGAGCATCATTCTGCCCTAGGGATTCATAGCTCAAAGACACCACAGGCTGTTCAGCATGGCCACTAATACAGGTTTAGAAACACATCAGCTGGTGTCTGGCTGTGGAAAAGCTGGAGCTGAGTATTTCTGGCTGGTTCCTCCAGACCGCAAGGCTGTGTTTTGATCTATGTTGATATTTATTAACTCTGGAGGTTTGAGCTGTTCAAGTCTCTTACTGGTCTGGCTAGATCTGAGGTTGGGGCTAAGGACTGATGGAGATGAAAAGCAGGTGCTATTGCTGGAAGATCAAAGCTAATAAAGCTCAGAAGAGCATAAGTGCAGTAAAACATGACCAGCTGTAAGGCTGGGTGGGAATAATGTGCTTTAGGTTATGTTAGTCTGAGGTTTAATAGCTTGGAGTAGAACTAAAGTTTGGAACCAAAGAATTGAGTTAATTCCTGGATCTCACATGGCTTAACTGATGATTCCAAAGAACATCAAAACCTTGCCACAGGCCTCCCTATGCAAGTGCAAGGCTATGGCTTCGCCTAGGCTAACACATTAACGTCCTCATTGCTCACCTTTGTGCACCATAAACTTCCAAATTCAATTTTCGGCCATGGGAAGCCTTTATGCTGATACATGGAATTTTTTGAGGGCTATTATTAGCTTACTGAAATGAAACTGCTGTTGCTATGAAAAGCTTTGATAAAAAAACAGGACAAAGTGACCTGAACACAAGTGCGGCTTCACAGTCTTGCCCAATATACACATTCTGTCAAGGCCTATCATGCATCAGCTGTGTGTATGTAGGATTCACATGCAACTAATACCATTAAAGGCAGCGGGCCCACATTAAAAAAGATCAAAGAGGACCCATTTCTTGAGACCCTGTCTCTGCTGCTAAAAAGAACAGTGCCTGATCAGTGACTTGATCCTTCCGAGTAAATGAGAAAGCAAGATCATCAATCACTGATTTGAGGAATCAAGCAGCTTGCAGGTTTGTATGCTTTGTTATGTTTATATGTGATGTGTTCATCAGCAAAGATTTTTAGGGTTCTTGCTGTCTTCTGCCATTGTCTCAATCCCATTATAAAAAAAATCTCTAGCTGAAACATCGCAGATGCTGGGCCAAACCCGTTCTTGTCTTGGGTTCTGCACAACTGGCCATGTTGAGGTGAGAATGACTTTGAGCAATGTTAGAAAGCCTCAGAGATCCACCAAGATGAACTGAGCACAAATGCCAGCAGAGCAATTGGCTTGTGTATAACCCAGATATGGGCTGTTAGAGTATAGCAAGGACGAGGGTTAGAGTTAGGTTTAAAGGATGGGGTACCAGGGACCATTGACTTCAGGAGTGTTATCTGCATTGACCCTGTAAGTTCAGTGGGGCTGGATGAGGGCAGCTGGTGTTGGGGCTGAAGAGCAGGTAGTTACTTGTACTGTGAGGAAAGGCACATGAAATTCTCTTGATGTTACAGTTAGGTTCAGAGATGAGGTGGATAGAGTCTCATATCTGACTGGCTCTGTAGGGCTGGGACAAGGCCTGGAGAAGAATGAGCCAATGACTGAGGATTAATTGTGGCTCTAAATCTGGGGTGCTTCAGTTTCTGTTGTCCCTCCTAACTCCAAATGAAAACTAATCTTCCCTAAGCACCGTGAGGGTACTTGCTGCCATCATACCACTCTAGGCCTTAGAAAATCAAAAAATCAACTAAACTCTTCAGATCCTCCTTCCCCTGAACCCAACCAAAATGAAGCCAGTAAAACTTAGTAAAGCATCTGCCTCTCAGCAGAGGTCCCAAGCCCTCACTACAGCCCAACAGTATCTGCTGGCTCTCCCGGGAGACTGAGCAGCTCATGCCTGCCCAATTTAAACCATAATCACCATCCTAAGTGTAATTCTGTGTTTAATTATCACCTGAGACTCCTAACAGCTAAAAACATAAGCTTGCCTTATCTGCTTCTCCCCTACAAACATTGTAGGATCCAGCAGCAAACTGAACATCCCATCCCCAAAGCCCCACTCCTAGGCTTCCTTACCTGTCCTGCATGAACCCTCATGGGGCCAAAGCTCAACTTAGAGCATTTGGTCCTGTCACCTGTCACTTCATACCAGCCTTCTGGTCTTGTGCAATCCAGGACTATTTCTCCTTGTTCAGTATTTCCACATCTAAAACGTAACCGTATTTCTTATCTCAAACACTGTGAAATAGTTGCTCAATTTCTCCTCCTTTCCTCCACAGCTGGCTGTCAGCCTCTTCAGAGCTCTGAGAGCTGAGCTTCAATTGGCAATAAACCCAGGTTTTCCTCTCATCATCTAGTATGGAAGTTATCCCAGTGATCTCTTGTAGTTATAAACTAAATTCTCCTATCCCTGTGATTGCTAGCAATAACCTGAATGTTAATCTATTTTAATTTTCTCTACCTCAAGGCCAAGCAGAAGCAGTTGGTCTACACTGAGTAAAGGCCTGAGAGTAGCTTTAAGCATGGTATTCCTTATTGAGTTGGGCTCATCTTGCCATTGGCATTTGGGTTCCAGGGGTTATGTTCACTGATACGTGGTGTAAGACATGCATGATGAGGATATTACAGTCTCAGTTGAGTGGGGACCATTTAGCACACCAACCAGGTGTGCCCATGGTTGGGATTAGGAAGAGCAAAGACTGAAGAGCTAAATTTACTACTATGTCCTGCAAATTGCTCTCTTCCAGAATGATATACTGTTGTCTGGTTATGGCTGCACTTATTAAAATATTAAAAGTTTTTCAATATTTTTATACAAAACCTTTATCTTTCTTCTCTACAAAAATACCAATTAAATGTTTTTTTGACAGTTTTTGACTCATTGGAGAATTCGTTTGAAAAAGCCTGGCTCGTATTGTTTATGGCAAGGTGACTGCCTGACTGCATTGCCATAAAGCAGTACTGCTCCACTTCAGGAGGCTCTCATGGAGTTCACTGTCAGTCCTACACTGACATTCCCCCACTCCCCCCAGCCTCCCTTATGATAAAGTAGGTGTTCCAACCAAAGTCTGAGGGTCTGAATAGCCACCTTTATAACTTGCTTGAGCCCTATCCATTAACAAGTTTTCTAGAAGTGGGCTGGGTACTTTCAGAAGTGTAGAGATGGGAAAGCACGGAGGCAATCTTTCTGCCTTTGGGGTGGGCGGGAATTCCCTGTCTGGGACATCTGAAACAGAGAGCAGCCTGTTTGCAGGTCAGTGAAATATTCTCTAAGTGTTGTATTGCACATTTGATTGAAACTTCTGATTCTGAAGAAGCTGCATTTTTCTGGCACGTTCCTAGGAAAGTAGATTCTCAGTTTGCTGCCAGGTAGGAACGAATAGTTGAGTTTTTAAGAGTAGCGAGTGGCATATTAGCAAGTGTAAACGCATCCAAAAAATGAAAGAAGACTATATTTCTGCTTCTGATTCACTGTTCTGTGCCAAATAACACTTTCTCAGTCACCTTTTCTTCCTCAAAGAGAACAGGTTGTGACAGATTGGAGTCTTCTCCCCTGCTATGTCAAGAGCCTTTATGTGACAATTACAACATCATTTTTGTTTTACGATCAGCTGAAGTCAGTTCAAAACAGCACGTCACCTCACACATGAAATAGCATTACTTTATGTGATGGAGACTGGAATTTGGCAGGAGCATTTCCACATTTGCAGTCTGCTTTTTTCTCTCTCAGCTCGATGCAGAGTAACTTGAGTTTTGAAGTCAGTCAGGCTTATCTGGAGGAGTGACTCATCTAGGGCAAGCAGAGTAGCCAGCTCCTGCTTGCTCTGAAATGTTAAGGAGCGGAGGAGGAGAAAAAATTACAAATTCATTATGAGGAAGACCTCAGACCTTCCAGATAAAGCCTGTGATATTTATCGGCGGCTCTGTGAGCAGCAAGCTCAGCGCTCAGCAGGCAGTTTCTTTATCCCCTCGCTTTCCACGGTGACTGCCTTTCTCTCCTGTTGCACCCAGCTCACGTACCACAGGCAAGGCTGGCCTCAGAAAGTTCAAAGAGCAGCCAGCTGGCTGCGTGTGAGTGCTCAGATCAGTGGATCCTACTGATGTAATCAGCAGCACCACGTCTTCTAGCTTTTTTATTTTTGTACATCTCTAGAATAGCAATTAGCCAAGAGCAAGTCTAAATGCTGCAGTGTTCAGAGAGATTTTGGCTTTCCCTGACAATCTGCTTTTTCACATCATCTATTACACCTCTGAAAATAATGCACTATTTCCCATTAGTGAGCCTTCTCTCTTGTGATTTCTCTTTTTGTGGCCAGAGGAGACAAAGTGTGCAGTCACCACACAAAAACCTCTCCAGAACAACCACTACTATTATACTTCATCTGCCAAAACTGCTGCCATCATGAATTCAAGAAACTTGGCCCTAAACCCATCCATCTTTCCCAATTTATGAGCAGTTCTTACTTTTCTTTTTTATTGGTTGCTGACTTTTTCTTTTTAAAATGTTTATCTTTTAAAACCAAAACCAACTCACTTCAGATCGAGCCACTTAATCCTCCACTGCATTCAAATTCAAAAGGAAACATTTTTAGATAATAAAACAAGTTTTGTGAGAGATGAAACCAATACCAGCTGATGACCTACTGGTTTCTGTCAGAAAGCTCTTGTGTAGGTACTCTGGTGTCTGCAGGGACAGGTATCGGTTGTCACAAAAGTTGAAGAAATTCAGCAATTTTGAGATCTTTAACTTTCTCTCAAACTTGAAAAATGGGCCAGCAGGTTCAAAAGACAGACAGATAGGTCTGCACACAACCACACACACACAGACAGACACATAGACAACATGACCAAATAATCCTTATTTCCCCAAGAAAATCATTGTTTTATCAATCACCAAACCAGGTAGGTTGCAAGGACTGAATCCTGTAAGGATTAACAAAGCAGTAAGTTAGAGGTAGTAGTGTCTAACTTTTATAATATCTGGATTATGATTCATCTCACCTAATACCAGGTCTTTACCATACTGATGTGCTGGCAGCCATGGGAACTGTCAGAACTGCCTTTGAAAAGAAACAGGAACTCTTAGAATACAAGTGACCTTATTTTAAGAGTGATCAAAAGCAAACAAATACTTTTTGCTTGCAATGTGTCAGTTGACAGTAAAGGTTCAGGCTCAGACTAATCTCCTTTTTCCTCTCTCTAGTTCCCCAAGATCTCAGAAGACCCCATTACTCCTGTTCACATGCACCTTTAATTGCCTTCCTAAACAAATTGAATTTCTGTTCTTTTCTCTTTCAGGCCTCAGCCTCTTCACCTGGACTAGCAAGTCTTCTCTTCCTCTCCAAAACTGCCCAAGGACAACCATCTCTGATCAGCACGTTGAGGGAGGTGATTCTGTTCTTCTCCTCCACTCTGGTGAAACCTCACCAGAGGGAAGTGCTGTGTCCAGACCTGCGGTCCCAACATAAGAAAGATGTGGACCTTTTGGAGCAAGTCAAGAGGAAGCCATGAAGATTATCATAGGGCTGAACACCTCTCATAGGAAGAGAGGCTGAGAGTTGGGGTTGTTCAGCCTGGAGAAGAGAAGGCTCCGGGGACCCCTTATATCACTTTCCAGTGCCTAAAGTGGGCTGACAAGAGAGCTGGGTGGGACTTTTCACAAGGGCATGGAGTCATTGGATAAGAGAATTGGCTTTAAACTGAAATAGATCAGGTTTAGATTGGATAGTAAGAAGAACTTCTTTACTGTGAGAGTGGTGAGACACTGGAAGCCCAAAGAAGTTGTGAATGCCTCATCCCTGGAAGTGTTCAAGGCCAGCTTGGATGGGGCTTTGAGCAACCTGGTCTAGTGGGAAGTGTCCCTGCTCACTGTGGAGGGGTGGAACTAGGTAATCCTGAAGGTCCCTTCCAACTGCAACCATTCTATGACTCTATGATCTGAAGAAGAAGGAAGAAATCTTTGTTCTGTTTAAAAAAACTTTTAACTTGCTTATACAGTAACCTGTTATTTTATTATTCTTTCAGACACGTGGCCTGGCATTTAACTTGTCCTCTGCTTAGATGGCCCCATCAGCCACCAGGAGAAAAATAATGCATTAAACACTCAGGACCAGAACTGCAAAAGTACCAGGTGGGGACTCAGGAGTAAGGAGTCTATGAAATCACTTTGAGTTCACTCTTAAAGAATTATCAGGCTGTCAGACTGAGCATGTCCCTTTAACTTTGCTTGCCTTTTAAAAACATAACCCAAGAGCAGTAGCATTCTACTGCTGTATATTTACAGTATAAATTACAAATCAGAACAGTGAATGCATCTCAGAAAGTGGTGGTCTTTCCTTTAGATACTTGATACTCTATGCAGCTAAGTGCTGCCTTAAGATGGATGAAAACTATGTACGTTGATTTACAGTCTATTTGGAGGTAAAAAACTGCATTTAATACTTTCATTTCCTTATCCTATTCTATTTTTTTTTTTTCATACCCGGGCTGGAGTCCAGAAAAAATGAAAGTTTGGAAGATATGTTTATCGATCTTTTCATTGTGCTTTAATAATGTGCATCATCTGATACCTACTTGTACATCATAAAAAGCCCAGTAAGGAAAGACATCAAGCCCATGTTCTAAAACAAGCATATGCTTTAAACAAGCTATTAAACTGAAGTGCTTTTTTCCCTTAATTTTTTAGATTTTGCTATTTCCTCTCCTGGAGTTTTAATTCCTCTGGGGCATATCATAAAGTCCTTACTCAGACAAAACTACTTTTCTATTTACTTTGTTTAGGTTGAAAACTGCATGAGGCAGTAATATCCTCAAGACCAGTATTTTCTCATTACTTAGGTCAGCAAAGTTACATTGTTCTTTGACACAGTAACTATTGAATAAAATAATATTAAGGTCACCAGCCCTTTTCTGGCAAGGATTTTCTTAAAAATCAATGGATGGCCCCAGATTAGTTGTCACAGTGTTTATATAGGTTTTATGAATGATGGCTCACACACACTCTATTTTTTGTACTGCTTGTGTTTAAAAAATACAGTGAAAGCAGTCTCAATCCTGCATGGAGACCACCTTCGTAGTTTACATATTCTCATCATTTCTTTGGAAGTGAAATTTTAAGTTATTATTTTCCTTTTTGCATTTTTTCTTTTGAATTTCCTCTTGTGTTTGCCTTTCGCTCCATATCTATGCCTTTGTCTCAGGATATTGGGCAATGGGCTGTTGGCTTACTCCAATGTCCAGGAAATAAGTGAAGAGACTGTTCAGCATTTGATCACCGCCATGCCATGTGACATTTCACATCTTTTTTTGTAATTGTCAATGGTCCTGTCAATACTGATGAAATTTATAACATGCCAGGAGGGCGCTCTCAAATTAAACTGTTTTCTTGTGTATTAAAGGGCTGTCACGGAACATTAACCATGAGACATCAATGAAATGGACTGAGATTTTAACACAAGTTTGATGACCTAGAGTTGGAATTCAGTGCCCTTTCTCCTAGGAGAGCTACTTCATTACTCTGCAAGTAGTTTCAGTTCATTCATTGGGACTACTCGTAAAATGTAGTCACTGTGATTAAGGAGGTCAGAATCTGTCCCTGTTGGCAAAAGATTACTTTAACACTTAAGATTTCCTTTGTGCCACTTTTGCTTTGACTAGTGAGCACTTCATCAGGTGAGTCATCCCCTTTCACTGGGACTAAAGCTTGCACAGCTTGATCTATCAGGATTTATAGCCATGCATGTGTATACCCCATTAGGCTACACCACTGAAGTGAAGGACACTGCTTTGGAATAATGAGGCATTCACTGTGAGCAAGTAGTATTAGACTGGGGCTAGAAACACACTGTGAGCATGTTGGCAAAGGAGACAACACTCTGAAAAGTGATCTGAGCTGGGTAATTTTTTGTAGAAGTCACAACCCAGAGGGAAAGATTTGTTGCACAAATCCATAAGGGACTGGGACTTTATATTTGTGTCTTAGAGATGACCCTAAGCAGAGCCCTCAGTAAGGCAGAGGAAGGTAGGGTTTCAAGCCTCCCTTCTACCTGGCACTTCCTCGGGGATGTGCATTTCACCTGCTTGGTGAGCAAGCAGTTCAGGCTCTGCATCTTGAATATTCAAGGCCATGAAGAGTGGGCCAGCCAAGAGGCTTATGGCCACCAACAGAGAATGCTGGTCATCCTGCTTTTCCTGTGCTGCTCATCCTTACTGCTGGTCTGTGCACCTTCTGTGAGCTGGCTCAATTCTGTAATTGGGCAAAAACACACAGACATCCTTTCCTTTTTTTCCTTCTATTTTCTAATGTAGAAAGCTGACAGGACTTCAGCAGAAGCCTTACTAGGCTGGATAGCAGAAGGCAACTAGCAGAAGTGCACAGCCAGGAGCAGGAAACAGGGGTTGGAAAGCTGGCATTTGTAAATGGGACTGGTCTTCCACCACTGAAACGTGCTCGATGGTAGAGTGGACTTATTTACACTGTAGTCTGTTGTGAATCCTCTTTTAAGCCTCAGTAGACTTGACTGTGAATCCTCTCAGCTGATCATAGAAACATCCCTGCGCAGCCTTGCAAGGGGTCCAATTTGGGTTTATTTAGTCTTAAGGAGGCTCGGGGGGGACCTCATAGGTCTCTACAACTACCTGAAAAGAGGTTGTAGCATAGTCTCGTGTACTGTGCCTTCAGTGGGAGGACCAGAGGAAAAGGCCTTAAGCTGAGACCAGGGAGATTCAGATTAGATATTGGAAAAAAGTTTTTTCACTATAATGGTGGTCAGGTATTGGAAGAGGTTGCCCAGGGGGATGTTGGAGTCACCATCCCTGGAAGTGTTCAAGAGGTGTCTGGATTTGGTGCTGGGTGATGTGATTTAGAGGTTACAGTGATAATACTGGGTTGACAGTTGGACTTGATGATCCTAAAGGTCTCTTTCAACCTTGATGATTCTTATTCAATTTATGTCAATTTTGCCATGAAAAATTAGAAACTGAACTGCAGGAGAAAACCATCATCTTTCCCAGGCAACAATGACAGCATTATTCTTAGCACAAACAATACCAGAATAACTACACAAAATTACATTATTAAATTGAAATAGTTTAATTTTAAATTAAAATTCATAACATCTTTCTGGAAGATTCCCACTTTTAAAAAAGGAAAAAAGAGGAAGACTTGGGAAATTACAGCCAGCTAGTCCCACCTCTGTGACTGTCAAGATCATGGAACAGATAATCCTGGGAACTATTCTAAGGCACATGGAAAATGAAGAGACAACTCGTGACAGCCAACATGTTTAACTAAGGGAAAATCATGCCTGACAAATTCAGTGGCCTTCCATGAAGGGGTTACAGCAGTGGTGGATGAGGGAAAAGCAACTGACATCATCTACCTGGGCTTGTGCAAAGCATTTGATGCTGTCCCGCACAACATCTTTGTCTCTACACTGATTAGACAGGAATTTGATGGATCAGTCACTCACTGGGTGAGGAACTGGCTGACTGGTTGCACTGAAAGAGTTGTGGTCAACAGCTCAATGTCCAAGTGGAGACCAGTGACGAATGGCATTCCTAAGGGGTCAGTACTGGGACCAGCGCTATTCAGTACCTTTGTTGGTGACATAGACAGGGGAATTGAGTGCATCCTTAGCAAGTTTGCCAATGATACCAAATTGTGTGGTGTGGTTGATGCACTGGAGGGAAGGGATGCCATTCAGAGGGACCTGGACAGGCTTGAGAGGTGGGCCATGAAGTTCACAAGGCCAAGTGCAAGATCCTGGGACTGCACCAGGGTTGGGGCAATCCCAAAAATGAACACAGGCTGAGCGGACAATGGATTGAGAGCAGCCCTGAGAAGGACTTGAGTGCTCACAGGCCTGAAAGCCAACCATATCCTAGGCTGCACTGAAAAAAATGTGACCAGCAACTCGACAGGGGTGATTCTGTCCCTCAGCTCTGTATTAGTGAGTTCACCTCTGGGACCCAGAGTGAGTTCAGCTCTGCAACATAACAAGGACATGGACCTGCTGGACTGAGCCCACAGTGGCCATGAAGACAATCAGAAGGTTTGAGCATGTCTCCTATGAAGACAGCTTTAGAGAGTCAGGGTTGTTCACCCTGGAGAAGAGAAGGCTCTGGGCAGACCTTATTGCACCTTCCAGCACCTAAAGGGGGGCTGACAAGAGGGACTTTACAAGTATGTTTAGTGATAGGACAAGGATAAATGGCTTTAAACTGAAACAGCATAGGTTTAGATTAGATATTAGGAAAAAATTCTGTTCTGTGGTGGTGGTAAGGCACTGGAACAGGTTGCCCAGAGAAGCTGTGGATGCCCCCCATCCCTGGAAGTGTTGAAGGCCAGGCTGGATGGGGCTTTGCTCAACCCGGTCTAGTAGAAGGTGTCTGCCCATGACAAAGGGGTTGGCACTAGATGGTCTTTAAGGTCCTTTTCAATCCAAAATGTTCTGTGATTCTGTGATTTTAGGTTGCAAAATCAATTTAAACTAAATACCTACCAAAACAAAAATAAAATAATCAATTTTATTTCTTGTCAAGTCTTCCTTTCATCTCATGCTATGAATCTCAGAAATGCCGGACTTTGAGCACTGCATTACCATGACAACAATGTATTTACTATAATAGATGGACTTCAGATGTTAACTGGATCCTTAAAAAGTCCATGGGGGAGCTTTTGTCTCCATATACCAGGATAAATGAAAGAATCACTCTCTTCTGAAGAGCTATCTAACAGGTAACTTATATTTGCTTTCAATTTCTGCCTGCTGTTTCAGTCAAGTTCACTGCCTGCCATCAGTTTAAATCTACTGACTATTTTAATTATATGAAAAACCAGGTCAAACTTTTATTCACCACTTTGCTTTGCTTTTTGCTGACTGAAGCCTGTAATCTGGCAAGCTAATGCATCAATCTGACAGGATGTGACGTATGGACGTCACAAAGGTTTTTATTGTTACTGTTTACATTACACTACTTTCCAGGGCTTTCCAGCCTTGCGTAGCAGAAGAGAAATGTGTAAAGCTGTTTTCTTAAAGAGCTCACAACCAAAGGGTGCTGTTTTGCATACTTATAGTAGTCTTGGAGCATTAAAATATGTGATAGAAACAAGACCTATTACTCTCCTGAAGACAGTGATGCATGAGCGTAATAAAGTCATTTGAACAATAAAAATAACTTCAAACTTAAGCACAAGTTTTAATACCTTGTTGAATCAAAGGTATAATACAAAACAGCACATGCAATTCTAGCTCAGCAAGCAAGATTACACCAAGATTTTTAAAGAGTGTGTTTCCCTAGCTTAAGCAGTATCCAACAGACAATTAAAGTCCTTTTGCACCAGGTTTTATAGAGAGTAAATTATAAATATATGTTAAAAGTTTCATTAATGCTTGTCAATCTGCTTCTAAAGCATGCAATTAAAAGATCACAATACTAATTAGAAAGTCCATTTGATCTCAAGAGTTTGGTTACATACTGACAATCTTGAAATAATTTGTATCAGAAAGAAGAACTGTTAAAGATTTGTGTAGTTATACAACAGGTATTTTCTAAGATACAAAAATGGTGCACAGTTCTTTAAAATGAAAATTTTATCATGAAAGAAATCATTAAAATGAGCAGCTATTAGTAAGAAAAAAATCTTTATTAATCTACTTAAACCAGATAGAATTTTTAATTTAAAATCTCAAAAAGCTGACTTAATCATACCAAAACAAATGTCATAGCAGCAGAAACACCTGAAAACAAAGAAGAAAGTTTGCAGGAAATACAGATTTTACTCAGTGCTAGCCTCATTAGAGCACCCTCAGCTGTTGTCTTTTCTAGGGAATGGTCTGGGGACAGCCTGCCAGGAAGCCTTTCCTGGTACTTCCAGTTTCAAGAACTTTTCTTGGTTACACAGAACCTTTCCATGATCAAAACACTTGGGCTGAAATTTTGCACTCTAGTGCCTGCCTGAAAATTTTAATTATTCCTGTTTTCAGCCAAAAGAGTGAAGCAGTAGAGAAGATATGTTCATGAGAAAATTTAGTCTTTGCTTTGCAGGTGTCCTTGCAACTAGGATATCCGCATTTAAACATCTTCTGTATTTGTCAATGTTTAATAAAACTGAAGCTTTTACCCTACTACATAGACACTAATGTTGTCATTTCAGAATTAGTCTGGGCCAGGCTAAGCTAGCACCGCTGGCACAAAAGCAGTCACATCCTTCCTCTGCTCATCCCAGCTCAGGACAGTAGTTGTGAAGTGACTTCATGAACTGACTGTGTCAGTGAATTAACCTGACTTAAAATGATCAGCAACAACAAAACAAAAAAAAATATTTGATCATAGTCTGAGCATCAAACCACTAAGTGTACTGAATAAGAATGAACATGCAGGAAATGAGTAAATCAAAATTACACCATCAGACTTAATTTTACTATTTCCTAACTTTTGAGTGCCCAACTTTTCATCCACAGCAATTAGCATTTAATGCATTATCGGTGTGTCTGACTTCACTAGATATTTCAAAAAATGGAAAACCTCACTACTTGGCATTGTTGTGACATTCCCAAAATATCAGCAGCCTTCCAGTCACTTCAGCTAACAAGCTGTGTCAGCTGTAGTGGTCATAGGGTCCTACTGGAGGCAGGGACAATGGGCAGCAGTGAGGGGCAGGGATAAGATACTCTCCTGATGGAATTTGAAGCAGCAGAGGAGCACCAAGTTTTTCAGCACCGAGATGCCCTCCCAGATGCTCACATGAGCCAGCTGTCCCTGTCTCCCCAGACCTCCAGCCTGATGCCTCCTTCTGTACCTCAGGCTCCTCACTCCAGTTCCACATTTCAGATGAACATGTTTCTGGCTTTACAAGTCCCAGCTACTTCCCAAGAAACTCTGAGAGTCACGCCCTGCTTTCCAATCCTACTTTCAGACTTTTTACAGCCTAAAGACCTGCTTGGCTTCTCCTCCATCCTCTTTCTTCCATGTTGCCACCCTGATTTCCCTGTTCTAGGCTCAGGTCCAGGCTCCCTCCCTTCATGACACCCTCTTTTTCCAGTTGTCCACATCACCCTCTCCTTACCCAAGCTTATACTATGGGCTTCTTTTCCATCTTGTTTTTCCTCCTTGCTTCAACTCCCTCTCACCCCTGCAACTTCTGTAGCTGCACAGTGACCCACCTTAGGAAAACACAACAGCTGAAAATTAACCCATCCACACAAAGAAAAGGTTAAATTTCAGCAAGATCAGCTTCCTGCTCTGGCATATTGATGAGTGTCCAGAACTGGGAGTAAGGCAAAATCATTCTCTGCAGTAGCAGCAAAGACTTACATGGATGTGGTGGTTTGACCTGGATGCCAGATGCCAGCCAAACCCACTCTATCACTCCCCTCCTCAGGTGGACAGGGGAGAGAAAATATAACAAAAGTCTCACGAGTTAATGGTGAGGAATGATCAGTCATCAGTTACAGTCACAGGCAAAACAGACTCAACTTGCAGAGATTAACTGAATTCATTGCTAATCAAATCAGAGTACAATAATGAGAAGTAAAACAAATCTTAAAAATACCTTCCCCATATCCCTCCTTCTCTTCTGGGCTTAACTTTGTCCCTGATTCTCTACCTTCTACCCATCAGTGGTGCAGGGACACAGAGAATGGGGTCTGTGGTCAGTTCATCATATGTTGTTTCTACCACTGCTTCCTCCTCAGGGAGAGGAGTCCTCCTCCTGCTCCAGCATGGGGACCCTCCCACAGGAGACAGTTCGTGGAGGACTTCAACATGAGTCCTTCCCATGGGCTACAGTTCTTCACAAACCACTCCAGTGTGCGTTCCATTTCCACAGAGTGCAGTCCTTTAGGATCACACTACTCCTGTGTAGGTCCCCTGTGGGGACCTGATTTCTGCCAGCAAAACTGCTCCAGTGTGGGCTCCTGTCTCCATGGGGCCACAGGTCCTGCCAGGACCACGCTTCAGTGCAAGTTTCCCACAGGCTCACAGCCTCCTTTGGGCATCCACCTGCTCCAGCATTGGCTTCTCCACATGCTGCAGGTGGATATCTGATCCCCTGTTGACCTTCCTGAGGTGCAGGGGCACAGCTGCTTCACCATGGTCTTCACCACAGGCTGCAGGGTACACAGCTCTGGTGCCCAGACCCCCTTCTCTTCCTCCTTCTTCGCTGATCTTGGTGTTTGCGTAGTTTATTCTCTCACATATTTTCACTCCTCTTTGCTCCTCTGGCAGCAATTACTTCAGCCCATAACTTTTTTTTCCTTCTTCAATGTGTTATCCCAGAGTCATTATTAGCATTGCTAATAATAACCACCGTCTTGGCCAGCGGTGGTTATCTCTTGCAGTGCACTGGCATTGGCTCTGTTGGACATGGGGGAGTCAGTTCTCAGAAAAGCCACCTCTACTGCTGCCACTCTTTCCAGAACCATGCCATGCAAACCCAATACAGTGCATTAAAGCAGTCTTGGAACTATTGCTTCAGCAAAAATGGGTAAGACTTGAGGAAGCGACCAAAAACCAGTCTTAAATGGAAGAATATACTATGGGGGCAGTGCTGCCTGAGTTCACGCCAGAAACATCTCATGATTCCCCAGTTATTGCTTTGTTCCTTAAGACAGTTGTCTTGGAAGAGGTGTCATGCTTTGGCAGAGTAAGAGAGGTTTCACATCAAACAAGCTTCTCCAAAAGAAACCTGTAGACTGGCTGGGAAACAAGACTAGGGAGAAAGATCCAAAAAGTTATTAACACCAGAATAAAATGCAGAAAAAAAGGTTGGCTTGAAGTGAGACACTTCCTGCATTACAATCCCTGAAAAACATGTGACTTCCAGAGTAGTCATGCTCCTGATCAAAGTGCAAGAAGAAATGCAACAGTTAAGGCTATTCATCAGATGAGGGTTTGGAACCCATTATCCATATTCCATTCAGGTGTAGTCTGTATTTCAAATTTTGGGTGACACTATGAGTGAGGGATGTGGAAGAACCTTCAATGAACCCTATGCTGGAAACACCTTTCTGCCAACTCTACTCTCCTGAAAAGTCTTTTTACTGGGATGGTTCATTTTGTTTAGGGAAAGAGTTTCGTTCTGTCTGTAAAGTAACTGCACACAACACACACCTATTAGAGAAAGTTACCAGCATGCCCTTACATGTGCTATTGTCAGCAAGGGCCTTTAAGCACAGACAAGATCTGGCTCACCAAAATGACCTTCCTGCAGAAGCATTTCTGAGCTTGCTCTGCAATGCCTTTCTCTTTCCTTCTCTGTGTTGCAAAACATTGATCTAAATTCATAACTCAGATACTCAAAAGAAGCAAAAAAGGTCGTATCAGTGCCTGAATTAGTTTAAGTTCTGCGCCTGAAATCGTGAACCAACATTTTTCATGAATGAAGTAGCTGGGAGTCAAAAGGTTTGGGTATGTGTTCACTGATGACAAACACTTTTATTAATTTCAGAAACCGTCCATGGCTGATGCAATGTGAGAAACCCTCAGAGGACTTAGCACACAGCACCGCCTTACATACAGATAGCCAAAAGTATTCTACAAAAGAACGCTGTCCTCTTTTTGGGGTGCCAGATGGATGACTCTTAAAACTGCCAAACATGAGGCTGCAGAGCAACCAAACTAATTTTAATTATAAACCTACTTCACATTGTCCAAGCCGTACGCAGAGTAATTCAAAATAAGGAGAAACAGTAGAACAAATGGGTGCGTGAAAGTAAAAAGTCCAGGCCTGCTCCTCTTCCTGAGACCATACAGACAAAAAGCTGTCTCCCAGAAGAACAAGGCCCCTTTGGAGCAAGCTGATTTTCAGACAGTATATCCTACTTCACAGCTGCCATGCTACACCGATGACTGCTCCCTTTCCTTCCAACTCATCCTCGCTGCTCTGTACACAAGTCAGACTGGAGACGTACCCAGCCACTAAATATGCAGTTAAGTCTTTCCATATTCAGGAAAGAAACTCATATGAAATGCAATGAAAAGCATGCACCTAAGTGTTTACCTGTACAAAGCTGCTCTGCTGAATCTGTGCTAAAATCTCAAGTACATGTCAGGCAAACTCGGGATCTTCAGAGGTGTTCCCATTTGCAGAGTCTCTGCCATTAAAAATGCCACGTTCCCAAGGGGGGGAAAGCTTTTCCTGGAGAGCAGCCCAGACCAAAAGGAGTGATCGGATCAAAGTTAAGTCTTACCTCCCCTGCTACAACCCTCACTTCCCCAAACAGCAGGGGAGGTAGGAGGAGGGCTAAATAACGGAAAAAAAAAAAAAAAAAGGATGATTTTTTTTTTCCCTAACAGAGAAATGAGAGGTTCTCCCAACTCCCACTTGGCTTCTCCAGGCAGTGCAGCTAGGAGCAGGGTGTTGCTTGCTTGGAAGCTCAGACTGCAAGATGGGAAGTCACGGAGCGCCAGTGTCAAGCTATTTATTGACATCTCCTGCCTCCAAGCCATTTCACAGCTTGGCAGTGCGCGGGAGGGTGTTCAGATTCACCACAGCAGGCTGACTTTTCTGCTTCCAGACAGAATGGTCTCCAGCTCCCGTGATTCAAGAAGCCATGGATACTTTTGTTTGTTGGATATCATTCATTAGATTTGGGAGATCGAGCTGTTTAAGCTCAAACTTCTTGGAGTGAAGAAAAAAATGTTGCACATTTTACATTATCTCTTGCAAATATGAAAGCTTGCTGCAATCTTCAGATACAATATTTATGAATTGGTCTTTCAGCCAAATCCACTTTTGCATAAGGATACACAGCTGCTGGTACCCAAAAGTATGATAGTTCCCAAATATATCTTTGCCATTTTTGAAATCATTCTAGAGGCCTGAAAATAATACTTCTTTCATTGTAAGTGAAATCTCTAGTTCTGATGTTTCAAAGGCAGTCTGAAATTAGCTGGGTTTTGTTTGTGTTTGTTTGTTTGTGCACAAGTATAATTGATTAAATCAGCACAAGCGTAACTGATTATACACTCTAAGAAAACTACTGAAGAATTCAGAGGCAAAACCAGCAGCATTGTGAAGAGCCATACTCAATTTTTATGCTTACATGTCCTACATAGAATCCCCTCTTAATTATACAGTAGCAAATTTGAAATGTGTCATCACCTCCCACCACTGGATATTGTAGATTTTGAATGAATGTAACCTGCATTTCTCAACACTGCCAAAGAAATTTTTTTAAGATGTCTCTTTAAACTTTTTTTCACAAAAAGGGAAAATTTGCATAGAGGAATATTTAAATACAACTTACAAAAAATGTCAGCCCTCTTTCATTAACCAGTGCAATGACCCTACAATAGTTTCACACTGAGAAAAAATATGCAGAGAAAAAATATGCAGAGAAATATGCCAAGTCTAATGCCAATTAGGACTTTGAAAATATACATGTTATAGACTGGTCAAATGAAATGTGAAATTCAAAGTTAAAAACTGAACTTATATCCTTCAGTCCTCTGAAAAATAATCTATTTTAAATTGAAATAGAAAAGCTATCTTTATCAAATTTCTTATTCAGTTGACAACAATAAATCTATTGTTCAGATGTGGTTTAAATGGGTCTTTGGAAGAGGACGGTTTTGAGAAAATCAAACAGAAATTGCAGTAAAGAAGAAATGCTTCTTTAACTGTCATTACTCTGTATATACAGCCTGCAGTTTTTGATTCATTTTAGGTTTGCCAGAGTAACATGCAATTGGTCACTGTGAAAAATTATTTGTAACCATTACAAGACGAGAAAATGTGCTTTCTTATTTAAGGGAGGATAAGGGAGTTTAGTGTTATGTCTTTAAAAAGTATGTCTACAGGGATACAGATGCTGAGAAACAGTAAGCTGATGACTTTAGTTTGAAATACTACAATATACATCAAGAAGCCACACACTTATTATTTACTTCACAAACATGAATTAGGTCTTCTGAAAAAACTCCATGAATTTCAGTCAGACTTGCAAAAAAATAACCATACTTGGCACTCTTAAAATGCTTTCCATCTGAAAAGTGCAAACGCTGAAGAGGTAGCAGTGGTGAACTGAGCCATTGTGCAGGACACCAACGGAGCCAGGACATCCAGGGAAATCTCCAAAGCCATCAGGTGTTGCACAGCTGGAAGCAAAGTGCCTGCTACAACAAGGTACTGCCTGATGTAATCTAACCACAGAGATGGATCAACGCCCAAAAAAAGCCACCACTGTAGCTCTTCTTTCTGTCAATGGTAAATTTAGCATTCCAGAGTCCCCTGCTTTGAGTCCCTCTCTGATACCTGGTCACGAATGGCACCCATAATTGATCATACCCCACAATACTCTGCAAAGCTGCCCTAGTTTACGGATCAGAGAAGTGATGCACAAAAAGCATTATGTATGTGGTCTAAGCTCGTAACATTGCACAGTAGGAGAATTATGAATAAAATCCATTTCTCTGGAGATTTCCAGTTTTGTCACCCTCAACAAAACCCCTTTTACACAGACTTCAAAATCCGTATTTTTTTTCTGACAGCAATACTATGCCAAACATTTATTTTATCAGTCCAAAACTCAATTTACTGCTGAAAACCTGCATCAATACTTCAGAGGAAATTCTAAGATTCTACCCAGAAGTGGAGGAAAGATTGCAAAGAGGAATATTGTGCAAATAAATCTCTGCCTGTATTGCTAATCTTACAAACTACTGCTTTGCCCTAAGGCAAGTACCTTCAAATAAGCACCTGTACATATAAACGGTCTAAGCAAGCTAAATTAAATTCCTGGAAACACATATGATGTATATCAACTTTT
Source organism: Anabacerthia variegaticeps (assembly GCA_035583185.1). Taxonomy (NCBI): domain Eukaryota; kingdom Metazoa; phylum Chordata; class Aves; order Passeriformes; family Furnariidae; genus Anabacerthia; species Anabacerthia variegaticeps. The sequence continues at coordinate 87,458,509 of JAWWEW010000001.1, read as the reverse complement.
TACAGTGTTGTAGTCAGTGAAGGTGAGGATAACAGAACGAGAACTGAGAGTGTGAGACAGTAAGAGGAGAAGAAAGGAGGAGGGGGCAAAGTGGGAAGCAGAAGGTCCTAAGACCTGACTGAAGTAAAAAGAAAAAAGATCCTAGTGAAGGAAGCTAAAGATTCAAAACCAGAAATATAAAAGAAGGAGAGGAAACAGTTAGAATACAAGGTGAGATTAAAAAAAAAAATCAAACTCAAAAAGTGACAGACAAAGTTTAGACCTTTCAGAAACTCAAGTCAGTAATTCTTTGTCAGCCAAAGTCTCCTTGATTTCAGTGGGAGTTTTGCCTTAATGAGGACAGCAGGATAGGCACCAAATGCAGCTTTATTTCTTATACTTGAATAACAGCAAGATATAGCAAGATATTCTGTTGTTGGAAGAAGACAATGCATGTTTGAAGGAATATGAATATTAGAGGCCAAGCACTATAAATGTAATTGCTACAAAGAGCTGAGTTACATCAGTGTGCATCAACTAACAATAAGGTCCTTTGTGCTGGAAAAAAAGAAAGAAAAAAGATGAAAACACTGACTTGTGCCACCCTACAATCAATCAAATTAAAGGTCCAGAATTATTCCAGAAAAGTTTTCACTGACTTCAGCGACAGCCCAGAAACAAGCAAGATTCTTCAGTCCTTCTTATACAAAAATATAAATACAAGAGTGACTATGATCAACCTATTTATTTTTCATCAGTTTTGTTCTTGCTGAAATTGTTGGAAATGCACCCAGCTGGTTCACAGAACTATTTGATGAGGCTGTTTATGTGAAACTGTCTTTAATCTACTGAAAAGAAAGTATAAAATAAACAGATTGGAGAATAAAATATTCTTCTTATCTTGGTAGCCAAAGATAAAGCAAATTAAAACTACTCCATGTTTATCTGATGAACAGGATGAAGTTTCTGCCTAACCAAGTAGTGGCCTTAACGGTCTATGTAGAAATCATAAGGTGTTCTGCCCTTTATAAATCATAAATTAAAGGAACTCTCACTGGAAGTATAACTGGAATGTTGGTATGTCTAATGCAAAGCCTCCAATTTAAAACCTTTTACTGTTTTAGATGTCAAAACCAGGAACAGACAAAATATCACAAGTAAAATCCAGAAAATTACCAATAAAAATTCTAGGGTAGATATTTTTGGGTGAAAACTAGGAATAACTGAAAAATATACAATCTCAGTATTTATTATTGACTGGATTTCGCAAGCATACTATTCTAACCTATAATATGGGAAATATGTCAATTCTCCATGACGTATTAATGAGATGTGTCCCACCCAAACCAATAAGTCCAGGACATGCTCAAAGTCAGATTTATTCAGCGGCTGACTCAATCAGATAATCAGTAATTCTCAGGTTTTGCATGGTTACATCCACCTGTTGATTTAGAGATTACAGGTGGGAGCTGCCTTATTAAAATTGTTCTCCAGCTTAAAAATTTGACACACCTAACAGAGGGAATAAAGACAAAAACAGTCCGGTCTGCTCATCAGTGCTAAAAGGATAAATAATCAAACTTAATTATTATTGTTTGCAGGGCTAAAATTATGCTTAAAGAAATTCATTGCCATCTGTAAGCCTGTTAAAGTTGATTACAATTTTCTTGTGCTGGTTTTCTTCCCAATGGTTGAACAGTATTGTCTATTTTTAAAGGAAAAAAACCCCAAGCTGCCTGAATAATAAATTGTTCATCCCATGATAGAACAAACCATAGTCATGAACTTTAAGAATGGTTACCAAATTAGAATCAAGAGTGAAAAACAAGTACTTTCCTGTTCAAGGCTTTGTTTTTAATGTGTTTTTATTTTTAACTACACTGAGTGCTGATTACAGAAAATTCAAGGCTACCCAGACATCAGGCTGCTCAATTGACTGAAAAGTTTGATGACTTCTCTAAAAAGTGAGGTCTGTGTATGAAATTAAATCAGTATCACTGGTCCCAGATAAGTCGGGGAGGAGGAGGGGAAAAGGTTAATATCCCTTATTAAATAGTGTTAAATGAGATCAAACAAGACGTGCAGGATGCAGGAGGGCTCTTGGAGCTCTGGTTGTTTCCCCAGGCTGCTTATGCAACCTTGTTTGCGCAGACAGTGCAAGGGCCTGCCATTTTATTACATAAGGTAGCCCAAAAATATACAGCTAGGCAGTTGTGAGCTCCATTAACTCCTGCACTGGAGTTTCGGTATCAGTTATTATCTGGAAATTTGAAAAACCGATCAGGACTTAGGACATTGCTGAGTTTGGGATTGGTGCTGTGGTTTTACTGGCAATAGATCTCTCCTAAAAGCCAGCAAATACCATCAGCATGAGCTGCATTTGAATACATTGTGCTTTGACCATTGCTTAAGTGAACAGCAATACACAATCTCTGGTTTAGCACAGCTATGGTAAGTGCAATCCATGGCTTTAAAATCTGTCTTTCAGATGATTAAGCAAATTGTCTGGTTTAGTAAAGAGCAGTCAACACAACATTATTGTTTAAATGCAGTGGATAGCTGAAGAAATTTAATCTCCATCCCTCTCATTCTCAGTTCAGAATTTCAGAGCCTGGTCTTGTACAGACAGATAAAAGTGTAGCTACAGCAACACCATGTCAGGGAAGATGACCACCTTGGCCCGAATCCTCCCCCTGACACCGGGCAGCAGTGAAGGCTGGGGAAGCCTGCGTCAGCAGGGCAGGCATGTAGCAATTACAGTCTCCCAGCAGAGACTTCTTCAGCCAGGCATTGTATCTCAGTATTCAATGACTTTTGGTGGGATTGCTTCCCTGAATGAACTGCTTTCTGAACCTACTTGAGCCCAAGATGATAAGGCTGTCTATCCTTACCATGACTGCACAGCTCCATAATAGGACACCAGGGAGTGAGCTTAAGCACTGTACCTTGCTTTTTTGGGGTACACAGACTCACAGAATCATAGAATACTCTGAGTTAGAAGGGACCCACAAGGATCCTTGCATTCATCTCTTAGATCTGCATGGGTAATAACCAAACATATGAACTTTAACAAGGGCAAGTGCAATGGGTACAGAGAAACCCTGACTGTGTGTATAGACTAGGGAATGAAAGGCTGAAGAGCAGTGCTGCAGAAAAGGACATGGGGGTCCTGGTCAACAGCAAGTTGAATATGAGACAGAAGTGTCCTGGCAGCCAGGAGGGCCAGCCATGTCCTGGGGGACATCAGGCACAGCATCGCCAGCTGGTTGAGGGAGGGGATTGTCCCACTCTGCTCTGCACTGGGGTGGCCTCACCTTGTAGGCACCACAATATAAAAAAGACACTAAGCTATTAGGGAATGTCCAGAGGAGGGCCATTAGCATGGTGAAGGGTCTGGGGGGGAAGCCTTACCAGGAGCAGCTGAGGTCACTTGGGTTGTTCAGCCAGGAGACAGAAGGGAGACCTCAACACAGTTTTCAACATACAGTTCTGGCTCATGCCTTGGCTCTGCTTTGGAGCACTTCATGTAGCTTCAAGCACTAGCCTGTTCCATGCTCTAACAGGGCCAGCCCTGAGCAGTGAAGGTACAAACCACCAGGAGCCTTTTGGGAGCCAAAGGGGGCCAGATGCTTGCCCACTTTATTTTGTAGAGGAGACACTGGAAGACCACAGGGTTCAGCACCCTCTCTCAGCCATGGCCAGACACAGGTGCAGAGGAGTGAGTACAGGCAAACCAGTTGTGATTATTTCTTCAGAATACTCACCAAGCTTCCAAGAATGTGAAGCTCAAAACTTCCTAAGCCAGAGGCAGTGGTTTTAAGTTTAATAGCCCTTGATGGATTTCTCTTCCATGAACTCATCCAGTCACCTCATTAGCTGATGTAACCTCTCAGCATCCACATCCTGTGGTGAGGAGCTCAGCAGTCTGACCACACCATGTGAAGAGCCATCTCCCTCTGTTTTCATTCCTGCCACTATCTGCTTCACCCAGTGCCCTCTGCTGCTGTTGCTGTGATCCGTCATTCCCAGTTTGCTTTCTCCATGCTTTGCTTAATTTTACAGATTTCTGTTGCATTGGTTTCTGAGCACTGTCTGCCCACAGACAGGAGCCACTCTGTTCCTCTGATCACCTTTGCTACATCCCTCTGAACCTTCTCCCTCACCATTATACATCTTTGAAGTGGGGGAATTGACAGGCAAAATACTGACGATGTGGGCACACCATAGCTTCTACAGTGAAATAGTAAAGATTCCTTTATATTATTTTCCATCCTTTAAAAAAGAATCTTAATGTTCTATTTCCCACTGGCTTTTAACTCACATCTGCACATTGCATTGATTTTTTTTTCTGAGTTGTACATGGAAGATTTTATCAAAGCTCCTGCATCTACCATGACCTGTAGCAATTAATTTCTATGATTATAAATACACATTCATCAATTAATTTTCAACCTGACATGAATATTACATTTATCTCACATGAAGATACTCAAAGAGAAAGGGTGGTTGAAATATCCCAGGACATGATGCTCTGTCATGCCAGCACTTCTTGTACATTTTGAAATGACAGAGGTTTCATACCTGAACTTCCAAATTTACATTCTGATCTCAAACATACATACACATCTTCTAGATTTTTTTCCCCGCATCATCATTTCACTTGGCTCCCAAAGAACAGTGGTAAAACAGCTGAAAAACAACTTCTGTCATAATCAGGCCAGCAGCAGACCAGCTGTTTTACACAGACTTGTGCCCAAGCAGGAGAAGGTTAGATAATTGCCCTGTTCCCACCACTTATGTGGTCAGTTTTGGAGTACCTTGGAGCTCTGGGCATGCTGCCTGCCACACAATCACAGGAGAAAGAGATGGCATTGCCTCAAGAGAGTTTGCAGCCAAAGGAGAGGAAAAGAAAGAGCAGGCAGATACTGATAGAGCACTGGGCAAAGTGTGTGGCAATGCTATTTCCTAGTGACAAAGGTCTAGGCCCACCAATGACCGAACTTCTGTGAGAGTTTTATTTTTCTAAAGTCACAAGTGAATTTTCAGACTGAAGGAGTATTACAACTCTTAGTAGTGGGGATGCATAGGACTATTCCTCCTAAATGTGGCAGGAAGCATGCAAGAAACACCGATTTCTGCCATGGTCCTTGGACAAAGGAACCAAAATATCTTTACCAAACTGTAATTAAAAACATTTTCATTGGACTGAGCTGCGCTCCATGGTTTGCCTCCAGGGGAAAGAGACACAGGAAGAGTAGCACAAAAAACAGTACTTACCCCTCTATCCAAAAAACATACATTGAATTTATGTGTACAAAACCAAGAAAGCTGTGCCCCTGTATCCCTCAATCTAATCTGCCAACACCCCATAGCCACCACAAGATAAATGCAAGGAGCAGAGAATGAGCCACATCTCCATTTTCTCAGACCCTTATTCAGAGCACGACCCTACACGACCAAAGCCCTTTTCACTCCCTTGCCTTTCCTGCCCTGTAACTCTTGTATTTCTGAATTCAGCTCGCAATATGTTGGCATATATATTGTGTGGCTCGTAGCATATCACAATAAAGAGTAATGGCTTTAGTCCCTCACAAAAAACTGTGTAATACCAAAAGCACCACTATATAAACAAATCCACCACCCTCTATGCATTCTGCTTAAATGCTATTATATGGTGTTTCCTTTTCAAACTTCAGTAGTCAGACTCATAAAATTATTCTATCACCTGATGCTGATTTCTGACTGAATTAAATTAGCTAAAACACAAATAATTGCATGGCCTCAGCCTACTTTTTCAAGATCAAGTTTGAATAAGATCAATGATCAACAGAAAGTTAAGCCAAATCTAGGAAAATTACTTTTTTAATACAGATAATGGTCCCTCTACAAGATTTGCGACCCAAGTGTATCTTCCCTAAGAACCTGAAAATAGAGGTATTTATTAATTATTATTATTATTATTATTACTTAAATTCATCTAAGACAGAAATAAAAGCAATTAAATGCACATAAGATGTATATTTAACTGGGTTTTTTTACAGTATGACATTTACCAGTCTGGGGGAGGGGCAAAGAAACAGAGGCAGGGGCTGAAAAACACAAGGCAGTGTGGGCATGAAGATGAGAAAGATAAAAAAGCAGTAGAACCACACCCTAATCATTGAAAGACTGGAAACCAGTGCTTTTTCTCAGCTCTCTTGTCCCTGTACACTAGAAGTCTCCGCTGTTTTCTTTCCACCATTGCTTCTCTTGGTCTGGGCTTACCACCTCTGTCCACAGTTCCTTACACCTTGTTCCCAGGCTTTGTCATCCATGATGCCACCAAATCCTTTGCCATAATTCAAGGACTCTGCTCTTCAATTTCTCAACGTCTCCATCACCAATGCTTCTTCTAAGTTCTAGCCCCACAATTTCTTGTCATCATATATGCAAATTAAGCAGTTTCCTTTCCCACACTGCCTTGGCATCACCAGGCACACTCTGCCACCAAAGACACAGTTGAGACACTCTTCAATGCTCCCTCCTTATGGTGTTCACTGTAGTAGCAACATCTGGGAGGAATAACTGTGGGAGAAAGTCCACTCAGCCCTTCAGCCACCAAATAAGGTGCTCTCATCCTTCCCAGGAAGACGAGCAGCTCAGCTCCTAACAATACTGGGATGCTCAGCATGCCTTGGGCTGAGAGCATCTCCAGTGAGTGCAATGGTCAAGTCCTCAACAATCGCTCTAACAGGACCATGCAACCTGAGCGTTGTGACAAAATTATAACAGAAAAATTCTGGAAGCTTCTCAGAGGCTCAACATAAGGCACACTCCCCATCACAGGACTGATCTCAAGCCAGGCATCTTTTCCTTGCTCCAAAATATGAAACCACAAGAATTCAACAGTCTCAATGAAAGTGTTTCTCAACATAGCCAAAAAATGCAGATTCACAGAAAAGATCAACGTCTCCTAACACAGGATGATGTATACATAAACCATTTTCATCAGATATATGGCCAAACAATACATTTCCCCCTAACCATGTTCTCAGAAACAGCTGAACCGTTTAATCTGAAACTTCCCAGAGACAGTCTGTCTTCAGCCGACACTCAACCTGGAAAACGTCAGCCTAGGTTTAAGCTTAGCAAATGCATAAGCACCTGATAGCAGAGCATTGTACTAGAAAGCAAAAAAGAGAAGACAACACTGCTGCCTATGATAAAATAACAACTACTTCAAACGTTCTTGCATGCTCCAGGGTAGAGATCTGGGCAAAAATCATAATTCTGCAAAGTACAGTCTGTGGGTTCAACCCCAAACATACACAGGGCAGCACCTTTATTTGTGAGGGAAAGAAATTTTAGGCAAGCCAACTGTCTCCAGGCTTTGGAGCAGGGCACAAAAGTGCTGCCAGCTTGGGGAATCACCCTGCTGTCACATACCTGCTTCTGGAAAACCTTCATTTTCACATGTTCAGTAGACAGTGCACAGCTTGGCAATTACATTCTCCAGATACTCCTGCTTCCAGGCCATTTCTGCAGAGCAACTATGTATCCATATTCATCTAGAGAAATGTATGCAGGATTGGGCCCTCAACCAGCTGACAGCTCCGGGAATCAGACACGGATCAGCGGATGAGCTGGCTATGTCTGGAGACTGTGAACACTAATTATTTAGAACCACCAAACTAAACCCACAGTTTAGTGCACTAACATCTCACATCAGGGTAAGAGCGAGGTAAGTTTCCACTTCGAGAGGCAGCCACTTGTTGAAGTGAATGCTCAAGTTAGCTGTGCCCATCCAAGGGATCCCTACAGCCCTTCTAGAGATTTAGCGCCATGAAAAGATACAAGTTCCTCTGCTGGCTGTAACGCTTATAACCGCTAATTATTTCTGAGTCACTTGAGAGAAAGTAAGCTGCCATCCTGTAGAGAGTTAAGGACTACGGAGCAAAGTTTCTGGATGAGCGTACTTGTTAATTGACGAATCAGGCTAGTGACCATAAAGGAAAACATCACAGCACAACTCTGTGTGAATCCAGTGCTGCCGTTCAGCCGTGGATTTAACATTTACGCCGTTCCATACACGGAAGGAAACACGAGGGAGCCCAGCGCAAGGCTTCTGCAGCAGCACGGCTCCCACAGCACATGACACAACCTCTGCTCCCACCAGGAGCCTTCGCCCATTCAAAAACCCCACTGGTCCTACTGGAAGTTTTCTTTGACCAAGCACTGCCCGGTTGCATCACAGACCATGCTCCAGTCTAGCCTATATGAACCCCTAAAGTCAAGAAACCTCCAACCACACCAAAATGAGACGGGGAGAAGGACAGCAGCCGAGGGGGGACGAGGGGGGGACAAGTTATTTTTCCAAAAACAAAGGCCCATCCGGCCGGACCCCGCCATCCCGGCCGGGCAGACACGGTGCCCATGCTGTGCTCCCCACGGAAACTTTCCCGCGGCAGATGCGATGCCACCCCGCACCTCCGGGCGCGTCCGCCACCCCCGCGGTGCGTGGGACGGAGGGGCGCTGACCCCGGTGGCCGCCGCGGGGGGGGCACGGGCGGGCCAGCATCCCGCGGGGTGCCTGGGGCGGGTGTCGCGGGTGGGCGCCCCGCGGGGCGGAGGGGCGGTCGGGGCCGCAGGGCCGCCTTTACCTGGGGTGCCGGTGCTGCGGGACCGAGGCGGGGAAGCCCCAGCCGCCGCCGCCGCCGCCGCCGCCGCCGCCGCCGCCGCCGCTGCCGCTGCTGCTGCTGTCCGCGGTGGCCACCTGGGCGCGGGGACCGCCGGAGCCGCCGCCGCTGCCGGTGCCGCCGAGCTGGATGTCGCCGCTTTTGCGGTGCCTGCCGGTGCCGCTGCGGCAGCGGCCGCCGCTGCTCCAGCCGCGCAGGAGGCCGGCCTCGGGAGCCGGCAAACTCTTCCTCGCCGACGACGAGCCGGGTTCGCTGCCCGCCTCCTGCCTGCCGCCGGTGCCGGTGCCGTGTCTCATGGTGCGCGGGGCCGCCGCATGCCGCGCTGCCGCCGCCCCGGGCGCCGCGGGACCCACGCGCGCCGGGGCCAGGGGCTCGGCCGGCACCGGGAGGCCGCCGGGAGCCCGGGCTGCTGCGGGGGGGGGCGGATGCCGGGGGCCGGGGGGGCTGCTGGCCGGGGCTCCCGCTGGGGCATTAAGTTGGACGCGCGGCGGGGAGAGGCAGGGCGGGCGCGGGGGCTGCGGGGCCGATAGTTCTCCGCGAAGTTGGAGCCCGGCGGGCGAGGCGGGGGCATCCTCTCCGCCGGCCCTTCATCGCCGCCCGCCGCCGCCTCCCCTCGCCTGCCCCCGCCGCCGGGCCGCCGCCCCGCGCCCTCAGCCGGCGGCGCTGCGGGGGCGCGCCCCGCGCCCCGCGCCCATGGGCGCAGCCCCGGCCCCGGCGATCGCCGGCTGCCCCCGCCGCCCGCCCGCCTTCTCCGGCTGGGAGCGGGCGGGTGCGGGGTGCACGGCGGGGAGACCGAACCAGAGGCTGGTGCTCGAAATGGGTCAGGGAGGGGGAAAGGGACCCCGGCGCTCGGCGGCCCCCTCCCCGCGGTGGGCTCCGGGAGGGCCGGGCTGGGGCGGTGGGGAGCGAGAGGGCTGCGGAGGAGCTCTGCCGCCCCGGCTCCCTGTGCACAAGTGCAGGGAATGTTCCACTGACCTACATATTTTTCCAAACATACGTGACCTTTTTTTTTCTCTCTCTCTCGTTCTGTGGGAGGAGACAGGCGAGGATCCAAGAAAAGGAGAAGCTGGAAAGAGAACGAAAGGGGAAGCAGGGAGAAAAAAAAAAACCAACAACCAACCCTCAACCAAAAAGCCAGCCCCGCATCAAGGATGGTTTCACACCGCCGCCGCGAGCAAACCCCGGCGTGCCCACGTTTACATATGTCTGTGGCGACATCCCCGCGCTGCTCCGGCGGCCGCTCCGGTACCCTGACCCCGGCAGCCCCGCCAGCCCCGCAGCGCAGGACGAGCGCCCAGGTGCTCGGCCGCCGGCTCCAGGGGCGATCCGGCGGCACCCCGCTCGCCTTCCCTCGGCGGGCTGAGGACGGCCCCGGCTCGGCCCCCAGCTCAGCCCCCAGCCCGGGGGGCGACCCCGCGCCCCGTGTGTGCCCGGTGCCCCGGCGGCGCAGGGAGCCGGGACGGAGCGGGGACGGAGCGGGACGCGGCACCGCGCTGCCCCGGGGCAGGTTCCCGGCCTCGCCGGGCACAGGCAGCAGCTCCCGATCTGGTTATGCAACGGCACACAGGCAATTGGAGCAAAACCTTGACAGAGAGCGCTATTTTTTTTTTCTTGTTTCAAAGTAGGTCATTCTTTTTATTCCCTATTTTGCCTTTCTCCCCCCTCCCCCCCCCCCCCCCCAATAATCCTCCTGCAAAGTGGCCAGTAAGAGGGAAGGCGGTGTGCTGGAGCCGGGGAGAAGCTGGTGATCGGAGTCTTGCTCTCGCCTCGACGAGCAGTCCCGGCGGCGGCTCCAGCGGGGTCCAGAGCTGCCGTTCCTCCCCAAGGAGGGCAGAAGTGGCCGGGAAGCGGGGCCACGGCTCGGGCTCAGCCCGCTGATGTCCCCGCCGCTTCCCGCACCTCCGGCCGGCGGGAGCCCCGAGCTCCTGCTGCCCCGGGACCCGCTGGCCGTTGCCCCCTGCCCCTGTCGCCGTCGCACCCCGTGTGCACCTGGGGCTTGCTGGTCCTTCTAAGAGGCACCTCTTCCACCTGCAGAAGGGGTATCCCCCCCTCCGTGACATATAGTATTTGTTTTCAGGACAATCGTGGTTTTTTTGTTCAGAGGGGGGATTTGTTGGAGTAGCTGGTGCAAGCTCTGTGCCCACCAGAAGGCCTGGCTGCACAGCCATACCTGTGCCAACAAAGTTTGGATGGTGGCTGTTTCCCCATCTCCTCCAGTCAATCTTGCTTCCTTTCTTAAAAGACGCGTCAATCCTTGCAAAACACGCTCACAAAATACCCACCGTCGAAGACCTCTCTGCCCACGCTGGCTGTGCATGTGTGGGTGCAGCATGTGGACTGATGGTTGCTGCAGCTACCTGGCCCCAGTGAGGAGCTGTGCTGCTTCTCCCATTACCTCCACCACCCAGCTCACCCATTTACCCTGCTGTGATGCCCAGCGCCCCCCATACACCACATCCAGCCAGTTACTTGATCAAATTCAACCCCCTGTGCAAATGTTAATAACTGAAGTTATGGAAAAAGGGTGCACTCCTTTGCTGAGCACTTTTACACCATACTTTATACAACAGGCATGACTAATGTTGAAAGGGTAAAGTTGTTTACTTTTAACCAAGATTAAATACAAAACTTTGAAAAGCTCCTCCCTTCCTTTGGATGAAACCCAGCATTTTTTCCCATTTGGAAATTGTCAAACAGTGGTTAAACAATCCTTTGGCAAACAAGTAGTGCCTGAGGGAATAAAACATCAGATACATGGGGAGTGGAATAAAAGACATTTCTGTTCCTGAGGTACTTCTTGTGTTGCACAATGAAGTATAACATAAAATTTTCAAGCCTTGTAAGGTTAGACAGAAGGAACTTCTCATGATTATATATATATATATATACACACCACATGACTTGATATTCCAGTCCTTTTGAAAGCCTACCAAAATCCTGCCCTGAATCCAACCCTGCGCCCTCAGAAACTGGGAAACCAGGTACATGGAGAAAAACACCATGTTGAGAAAGGCAATCAGAGAGACACGGGTGCGCATTTACAAAATTACGTCAGTACTGTGTTTTAACATTTTCCCTGTGAATTTTGAAGGAGTCCATTGCACAAGTGAACAAGTGAGACTGGTTGAGGTTTGTTTCTTAATTCATTCCCTAGGTTACCACTGTAAACTTTAATTAGGCCAACAAGAGCAGAGCGTCTGAGGGTGAGGCAGGCTTTATCCAGCCCATACCTGAATCACATTGTGAAATACCAGCCACTCAAAACACACAGCCCTTCTCTCAGTCCGGTGACACATGGAAAATAACCAAATATGACAATACTGCGTTTGGTTTGGAAGTTAACCAAAGGGTTACACTAGATGCTACATGTAAGAACTTTAGGCAAGGAGCCCAGTGTTCCATTTTAAAGAATTAAATCTTTTTATAATAATGAAGTATTAGTAACTAACTTTTCAGACACCAGGAGCCTGTGATCCAAAGCTGCAATCCCTTTTGTTTCGACTAGAATAGGCTGGCCAACCTTTGTGGCCCAGAAACAACGCAGCAGGGTTTTCAATGGGCCATGAACCACAGGCTAGGTGTCTCCCAGGGTGGAGGGCCAAGACAAGGAGTGGGAGAAGACAGCAGCTCCCCAGGGACCTGCTGCTCCATTGTGGCAAGACCACGGGAGGGATATGGGGTTGAGTGTAAGTTCAGCCCAGACATACTGCACTTAACTCTGCTGGTTTGCTTTCTCTTGCTTCCAGGGGTTTATATTATGAGGTGCCACCACAGCCATGAGATGTAACCCTTGGCAAAGGAGCTACCTTGGGTGTCCTCTGGCTCCAGAGCCAGAGCCTTGACACCAGAGCCTGGCCACCACAACCTGGAAACACAGGCTTTCCAGGTACGTAAAAAGTGCATACAGGAGAGCTGGACAAGGACTTTTTACAAGGGCATAGTGATAGAACAAGGGATAATGGCTTTAAACTGAAAGAGGGTAGGTTTAGATTAGATATTAGGTGAAATCCGAATATTATAATTAGATATTACTGTAAGGGTGGTGAGGCACTGTAACACATTGCCCAGAGAAGTTGTGGATGCCTCATCCCTGGAAGTGTTCAAGGCCACATTGAACTGGGCTTTGATCAGCCTGGTTTAGTGGAAGATGTCTCTGCCCATGGCATGGAGGCTGAAGCTAGATGGTCTTTAAGGTCCTATCCAATCCAAAACATTCTGTGATGATTCTATGATGACCTGTGCTATGTAAATGCTTTTAACATTTGGCAGATAACAATATATGTTGCAGGAAAATAAGATGTCATTTGCAACCCTTAATTTAAATGTAAAATCTACATTTGGATTAGCATTTGTGTAGAAGTAAAAAGGGTTCCCCCAAATAATCATCCTCTAGTCAACATAAATGGCAACAGTGGCAAAAGTCAGGGATGGCACTGTGGGAGAGATGAGCATGATAGAAAAAAATAAAGCACCCTCAAAGAGCTGATCAAATTGCACTGAATATTAAACTTTTCTCTTTAGCTTTCAAGAAATTAAAAAGGGGGTGGACAGGGATTAATTTGATTAATATTCATTAAGGGGCAGGACAGACCTTGGGCCACTTGTTTTTCTACTTTCCATGCTGAAAGAGAGAACAACAGGGACAAATAAATGGCAAATAAATCTAGTGGCTCATGTTAGTTGCAGGAGTCACACCAGCTGCGTCTGCTGGCTGGGGCAGGCGAGCATGGGAGCACAAGGACAGGTGTGAGGAGATCCTTCTTTGGGTAATGCACTTCTGTAACCAATTTTGTCAGAAATTTCTGCAGAGAGGAACAGTCTTCTGGGGATCAGCATTATTTTTCATTCTGCAGCTTGCAGCTTCCTGAGAGAGGGAGAGGTAGTGCATACTTATCAACCAGCAGCACAGCCTCCAAATCAGGGAAAGGCAGAGAGATACCACAGTGAAATGGACTTCAAATGCAGTCTACTTGTGCTGCCCCAAGTGTTGGAGTAGGATGTCTGAGGGGTCTTCAAGATCTCTTCACCTAGAAAACCAAACTCCTTGTTTTTCTGCATGGTTAGTAGAACAGAAGAGACACTTTGCTGATTTGAACTTACTTTAGTCTGATATGGTTTGAAGAAAATAATCCATTGCCAGGGTTTTCATGGAAGAACTTAGCCAGGTATACAATGTATCTGAGGGTTTGACTTTCCCAGCTTATTCAAAAGAAGTGTTTGTAGGTTTCCTTTAAGTGGTTAATACACAGAGTGAGGAGGAAGAAGGTGAGGGTTGAAAAATTAGTTACCAGATATCGAACAGACTTACTGTTTGGAAGAGCTGAAATTACTGCTGGGTGCCCAGAAAGCCCTAAATCTTGCTGCATTGCAATCTTGTGGCTGAACATTTACAGCTTTTCTGGGAAGTAAAACTTCTGCAGCATGAACTGTACGTATGCACTCAATTGCCACAGAGCGTACTGTATGTGTGTGTGTCAGCCTGGCCAGCCAAAGCTCAAGGCTGTGGAAATAATTCCTTCTCATATGGGAAAGAGATGATCCACTTATCCTCTGTCTGACTGTGGTCTTTGTGCCAGCACGCCTCTCGACCCACACAAGACCTTTCGTTCACTCGCAGCAGGATGGGAATACATCTCATGGCAAAATCCAGTTTCAGTGGGACTGTGCTGTTACTAGGAGTAAAGAACTATGGTGTGTCTGTACCTGGGAAAAAGGCTCTGCTCTGAAATCAGGCTGATGAAGCTTGTCCAGACTTGAGAGTTGTTCAAGAAAATTAAGTTCGAACTCAAACCCATGAGTAAGGGATCTGCTATTTTTTCTCTGGAAATCACAATGAAAGAGAAGATAATAAGGGGTTGTAGTGCCACAGCTGAATTAAGAACAGCTGGGAGAAATCTGAATGCAAATGCAGCATCTTTGTCTCTACCTTGACTGAGAAAAAAGACTATTACTAATTGTTACTACATTTTACATTACTATTACACTTTGGTAGTACTTTTTTGGCATATATCCCTATGTTACATATCCTTGTAGATCTGTATGAATATTTTAATTCCTGGCAGGTTTCACAGAGACCTTCTACCTCTTCCAGAAGCTCTTGATGAGCAGCAGGAAGGTGTAGTGAACTATTGCCTCTCTCCTTACAATTGACAGCCTGATCCCCCTCTCCACTGACTTCAGCAGGATCTGGGTTAGGTCTGGATTTCATCATCACTGTCAGCATTCCACAATTTTCCAAATTCTTTGCTAATTGCTCTCTCTCCTTTTTTTTTTTTCCCCTGAGAACTGTTCTTGCTCACATCTTTGGAGTTACACTACTCAGCACCACATGCTCGCTTTTTCAAAGTCTTCTCAGCTTGCTTTGATTCAGTGCAACATTCCACTCTTGCACCTACCTTAAGCTCATGATGCTATTATTACTCATAGCACTTGCTAGTAGAAATATGGAGAATTTAAATGTGAAAGTTAAGTAAGTAACAGAAGAAATATTTTAAAAAAAACAACTTCAAACTCAGGAGTATGTGGATCTGTCTGCACATATTCAGCTCTGCCGTCTATGATTTTCAAAGCAGTAAACAAGTCTCAATATCAAGACAGTGTGGAAGTCTGAATTTATCTGCTGTTATCAGATTCATCTCTTCATCGTGGCTTTTAATCCTTTTTAAACTGCAGCAGTCCATAGGCGGTAGTTGTCAATGAGGTCCTAGTAGTGTTCTGCCATGTGCTTGTCCCTGTGCAGAAACTAAATTCCTGTTAACAATAGAAAGAACCCCGACTACATTAAATCACACATTTAAAAACAATTTACTTTGCTGTTTTAAACTCATAGTTTGAGCATAGTCACACAGTTTTTTAAAAAAAAGTTCAGAAAACTTTTTTCCTTTGAGCTAGCTTATTTCTTTGCTGTGTTGTCAATGAAAATGGGCTACCTCGTGGACTGCTCTTCCTTTTTTGTATCTGTCAGCTCCTCACCCTGATATTGATGCAAATGTGGTTCCAATTTCATTGTGGCCACCCTGAGAGAGCATCAAATACAAACAAAACCTTGAAAACAATTTCTCTAATGCAAAATCAGATGAGGCATTCTGTCACTTTTGCAAAGTCAGAGCTTTGGCTGTAAGAACTTGGGAGGTGCATTTGGCTTCCCTCACTAGGGCCGGCTGAGCACAGATGCAGCTGGTAGCAGAGGCTGTGATATTCCGCTTGCACAGAGCATTGCAGGAGGGAAGGAAGCAGAGGAAAAGAATGTGTTATAAAGGTAAATATTGACTCAAAGAAAGGAGACATAAAGGAGAAAGTGTGAGAACTGTAAATGAGCCAAAGAGGATGGAGAAAAATACTTCAGCAACTGTAATTAGGTTAGATTTCAGAAGTAATTGCAGTGTTCCGGCATGAGTAGATACTGTAGGCAATATTTGCCCTCAGCTCTGTTTGCAGAGAAGGGAGTTGTTTCAGCCTGCAGGGCCTGATGTGGTGGCACTGACTGCACACAGACATGAGCCCAGTGAGGTAGCTGATGTTCCCCCTCTCCAGGCTGCCAGAATCAGCCAGAATGTTTGCGTGGAATGGAATTGGTGGGTGCAGACACAAGTATACAGTAGAGTGTGTAGCGTGCATAGATGCAAACACAGCTTAAATGGAAGAATATGCATTTAATGGAGCTGCCGGTGCAAATTGTGTTAGCAATTTAATACTGAATAAAAGGTGTTTAAATTATCACCAGTGTTTGTGATATGCTAATGCTGCCGCCTTTGCAGCCACAGTTTGGAGCAGTAACAGAGATGCAGAAACAGCATTACACTCTGGTTCCTTTAAGATGTACTTCTCCTGCATAAAACCAGATTATATAGGCTTTCTGCAGGGAAAATAGATTTCACCTTTAAGTCTTCTGCAGACGTTTTACATTAGCAGTTCATGCACCATCAGAAAATCAATTACCACTGGTATTACATGCAGATGAACAGTGCAGAATAACAGAGAATTCATTTTACACAATGCTTTTAATAAAATGCTAAATAGAGCAAAATATTTCCCAAAGAGCTATTTATAGGCTCTGTGTGGGAAGTGTGTCTCCAAGGGGAAGTTTGCACCTTTGTGATTTGAGTGAGGCGTGAGTCTCAGCCTTCTTAATGCTAGCATTGGTCAAGCATATATTTCTGTCAGGCTGGATTGAAGATGACAGCAGTCCATCACCTATAGTGAAATGGCTGTTGCTTCACGTGGAAAAACACTATTTCTTTTAAAAACGAGAGTTTCACAGGCTGTGTCGTTGTATTGCCAGTTGTTGCAAGACCCTAAAATAACTGAATTACTCTTTCATTCTTGACACTCGTACCATTGTTTCCTGTTCTTGATGCCAACACAGTCTGCTGATTAGATTTGCAGTGTGTGTTTCAGTAAATCATTTACTACAGCACCTTCTTACAAACAGATGTATCTGCAATAACAGTCCTATTCCTATATGAGTTTTGGGATGTATCTGGGGCAAAGAAAGGGACTCAGGTGGTTTTATCAGAAAGTAATTATGAAAATAAGAACAGAAATGCGAGGCCAGACCAAAGTATGCTGCCTCTAACTGTGGCAGAAAGAGAATACTGAGGAAATGAATAGCACAAGCGTGCACTTCCCTGGAGTGCTTTCTCAGCTGTCAATAGTTTATGCTCAGCATCTCCCTGTATGCCTATGTAACCACCATAGGCAACATCTTCCTGCAGGGAATCCCACAGCTAAACTATACACTTTATGAAGAGCCATCTGGTTTTGCTCATTTTGAACCTGCTGGCATTATTTCGTACCTTTTTATTCTTGGATTGGAAGAGAAGGAGAACAGTCAGTCTGTCTCCACCCTCTTTATGCTATTCCTGATTTTATAGACATGTGCCATATTCCCTCAGTCATCACATTTCCAGGCTGAAGAAATCTAGTATGGAAACTGCTCCATGGTTTTGTTCATCCCTGTGACTCTCCTCTGAATGTTTTTGACTATATTTCCTTTAAGGTGAGGACCAGGACTGCATGTAGTATTCAACAGGCAGTCCAAGTGCACACACACTAAATCTGCATAGGTGCATGATGGTGTTCTTGTATTCTTTCCCTAATAATTGATATCACGTGCAATGGCTCTTGTGTCTTTAAGACCTTCTGAGTTGCCTAGTACAGTTCAGTTACATGAGCTCAACAGTTCTTTCTATTTACCTTTTTTTTTTTTAAATACCCCTGCTGAATCCAACCCAAAATAATAGAAATTTGTCTTAATTTAGCTGCAAATTTAGCTCTATTGAGAGAAAAGAATGGCAGAATATTGCTAAAAAGAAGACGTATTCTTATTCATTGTAACTTTCAAGATTCCTGGAGGTGCTATATTTAAGTTATGTACACAAAAAACAGCCATGCTGGATGAGGAAGGAGGATCAACCACAGAAAACTTGAACAGCAAAAGGAAATGTTTCAAAATGTTCTAAACTTGTGAAAATAAAAGTATGACAGGATAGAATAGAATAACAATACAAAGAAACCCTCTGACAATTTCCCTGCAATAGAATGTAGTCCCTTTTTTTAAATATTTTTGTTAGAGCTAAAACCAATGAAACCATGAAAACAACTGAAATAGATGAATCCTGCCAGTTGCTATTGCAATCTATTACTTGCAGGAAGGAAGCCTGTTTATTTAAAAATATCCTCCTTGCCCTTAAAGATGTACTCAGATGTTTGCCTTACTTGAAAGCTGTTGTAAATAGCAAAATTACCCAGTTCCTTTTTCATTTCACAATCCTTGCTAGATATATTATTATAAATCTTACAAATTTGATCTAGTCGGTGCTGTTACTACTAAGTCAGACTGATACAGCACTACAGAAAACCAGCAGTGATGACCCAAGTTTCAGTCTGGTGTTTCCTCTTTCTAAGGCAACCAATATCTATTTCCCACTTGGTTCTCCCAAGCAAAACCAGCAAAGCCCCCAGCTGCTGCCCACCCTTTGGTTTTCCACCATTTCCTTCTGCAGCACTGGTCTATACTCCCTCCTACCACTCTGGCATTAGTCTGACAACCTCAAGCCAAGTGCCATTGGGTACAAATATTGAACTCATGACTTAAAATTTCTTTTCAAAGTTATGCCTAAGTATCTCCAGCTGCTTTATGAGAGTGAGTGAAATGGTCTGAAATCTTCATTTCAATTAAAATAAGCTCTGCTCTAGGTCTTCTTGCAACAATCAGCAGTGGCATTCAACTTTCAAAAGCTCATGTTAATGCAGTATTGGCAGGAGTGTACTGGCCTGTTCACTACTTCTGTGAAGAGCAAACAGCTCTGGTCTGCATCACACAAACAGAGCTTCATATTTTGAAAACCTTTGATCTGCAAATTTCCTACCCATACCACTCTAGCTTGGCTTATACACTTGGAAGTCTTCCATAGAGATACAGACATTTCTTTGGGGCATGATGAGCTTTTGACTTTTGCCTTTCTTTGATTATTTTTTTAGAAAGATAGAGAGCAAAGATCTTTCCTGTGAGTACGCCTGCCCCAGGCAGCCACTATTCACAGTGGAAGCTGAGTAACAGTTTGCTATTCAAACAGAAATCTGAGTGTGTTGTACAGTTCCAGCAATATGAGACTGACATGGAAAGATGGCATGGAGCCATTCATTCCTGCCTGGCAAAGAAGGAGGCTTTTGGAAAGGCAGGTAGGGAGGAGGGTATTGACAGTATATTGGCGAGGCATGAAGTGAGGGTGAAGAGGCCACTGGCTAACACGTGGGGCATTGAGAAAAGGAGAAGACAAGTAGCTAGGATGAGATGCACAGAGGGCTGATGGGAGATATGGACTAAGACTTGCAGGGATTTGGTATGACTTGGTAATGTGAGCACTTTGCTGAGAACCTGGAGACTTTAGCATAAGTCTGAAGTTTCAGTAAATTGCCTTATTGCCTCTGGAAAGTCATTTCACCTTTCAACCTCTTAGATTCTCCCCCCATCTCTTCCTGATATTTAGATCAGCATCAAAAAAGAATTGTCAAGACAGGGGGAAAAGAAAGATAAATTGTGCTGTAACTTAAAGATGAGGACGTGAGGCCTGAGTCAAAAGATGACACAATTCTGTGCAGTTTAGGGGAAAGGGATAAGGCAACATTAGTTCCCTTCAGATCTGACATTGTTATGTTCCCAGCTCTAAATGCAGAGATATGATGCCGGGGATGAGGTACAGAACATGCAGCACGCAGCCAGCACGACAAAGTCGTTGCCAGGTAGAGATAAATGTAGCACAGCCAAATTGCATAAATCTCATCTCTCTTGGTCTTTGGCTGCTAAAGAAGGATGTGGCATTCAGAAACCTCTCCTGTGTGATGGGGCAGAGAACAATGAGCTACACTGATCCTCTAATAGTACTCAGGGAGAAACACATGCTGGTGACGTTTTGTGTTTATTTTTTGTTTTAATAATCAAAATCAGCTAGGCTATGTCCTCGTGGATGTACTCAAGTTTGTTTTCAGTTCTCATGTATGTGATGATATGCCTTATCATGCACTGGTGGATTAGTTTGTTTACACAAACTTGGCTTCAGAAGCTGAGTGTCGTATGAACAAAACACAGTGAGGAAGCACTGAAGTCTGAGCCTTGAATCCTAACTGTGTTCTCCATTCAAATGGTACCACTAGCACTCCAGTCCTGGGTACTACACCCATGCCCCCTCAGATTCAGACACCAATGCCAGAACTCAAGTTTTAATCAGTGTTAGAGACTTTAAGACAATGACTCCAGAACATCTGAAAATTGCTAGCTGTTTATGTAGACACAGCCATAGTGTATCACCTTTCAGAGAGGCAGTATCCAGGACTTTTAAAATCTTCTAAAGTCAGAAAAAAAAGACTTAGGGGCAACCTCAGGAACTCACTTGGTTGTCAGCTACTGCTCAGTCTTCCTAATGCCAAGGTGCAGTCCCCCTCTGTACCAAGAAGGGCTAGTTCAACCTGACCTCCTAGCTGATGTTACTAAGGAAATACAGTGAACTGTATACATCTTAAAGCATTGAGCTGTCCTGAAGCAATAATTCTTTTCACAGAAGGAAAAGATGTGGACTGGTGTGGGGGAGATCTAAGACCCTTAAAAATACTGAATCCAACCAGCATAGACGCATTATTTATAACTCTATAGGTTTTAACTGGAATTCTGAGTGAGTGCAGCTCCCCATTCAATTAATCCAAATTTAGGTGTCAACATATCAGCTGGGTGTCTAAACTTCTGCACTAGCCACTGGAGATCGAAAGAATACAGTCAGTGGAGTCAGGGCTAGTTCAGCTAAGCAAATGGTGGAGTTTACCTTCTAACAATATGAATTGTCTCTCTTAACTCCATTCCCTATTGACTGAATTTCCATTGACTCTAATGGAACCTTAGACATCCAGCTCACACAGAGATACCTATATTGCATTCAACTAAATTTAGGCATCCCTATCAGCAGCTAAGTCTCTCTCTCTAAGTTTTATTTAGGTTAGACTCATCTGGGCAGCTGAGTGGCCTTCTGTTCTACATGCATTTCTTCAGTGTAGAACTTTTCATATTGTCAAGACTGAATATTAAAGTGCCAGGTCTGAAAACAGAATAAATTGCTTCAGAATATGATTTGTATAGATTAAATTTATTTGAACTTCCATATTCCTGAGAGCTAAAATTAAATGTCTGAAAGAACATCTGAATGCACCATTCAAAAATAACCGTTTTTAAATAGGGGGGCTGATTGCCACCAACACCTACTGTGGAGGCTGAACTAGATCAGAGTCAAGGTCCATCCAACCTTACAGACAGTTTTCAATGCAAACAGTCAGGAGACAATCCAAAAAAGAGGGTCCTTCCCCTTCTGTGCCATCGCAGGTTCAGCAATCAATAACCATTTGGGCACTTTGTACACTGGAGAATACATCCAGACACTTTTTGTAGTGCTCCTGTTGGCTCCTTCCTCCACAAAGTCTTTCAAACACTTTTGGAATTTGCTCCTGTCTTGGAACCCCTCAACATGCATGTCTGCAGAATGAAAAATTCAGAACCTACTGTTGTAGCTGTAGGCTTCACAATTGAAATATACTCTGTGCAGAATCGACATTCCATTGGTTTTCTTCAGATATGTTTCTCAGATATGTTTCTCTCTCGGTGCCCCCTTGTTCTTGCATCAGGTGAAATAGTGAACTGCCTTTCCCCACTCACCTTCTCCATCACTTTTCAGATTTTACAGATATCTATTGTAATCTGCCTCTACCAGAACAAATGTTGTTTATAACAGCTGCAAATGTTTGAAGAGACACCAGTTTGTATGATAATCAGTTCTGGGAACCTAAGAAAGAGCTTACTGTAGAAAGACATCGCTAATGAATGTAAAATATCTAGGGAAACAAAAAATCATCTTCAGAGATTTAATACTGGATTTTTCTCCCAACAAAGTCCTTTGATTTGGTTAGACATTTTTAGTACATGAGTTGTTGGTTCCTTTGAAACAACAAGATGGAGGTTGACTGGAACCTGTTTCTCCATTTGTTTTGGTTCTCACATGAGATCCAGGGTATGAAATCCTCACCCATTCTCAAGCCCCCCTCAAGCTGAACATATTACTAATGGTATCTTTAGTTTTCATTTCTAAGGATGAAGAAGTTGAGAAATATTTGTAAATGCCTACTGCAAACCACTAGTTTAGGTAAAGCTTTTATATAATTCACATTAACTTAAAGCCCTAATAGGTTTCAGTCACCACAGGGTATCATGTTGTAACAGCAAGTTTTAATACAATCATTATAAAATGCAGAACCCTAATTGTCATTAACTTGCAATTCCAGATAAAGGGTCTACATGCCTTGGTTCAAATGCTGAGGAAGGTCTACCTATTTTAGGACATTTTGGTAGGTAAATGTGCTATTTGATGATAAAATAAGGGTAAGATGGAATATTTCCATTGTTTTATTATTTGCACATTACTTAAAGCAAACTGGGGAACTTAACTAGACAAATTTGAGGTGAATTTTACAGTAAATACTTTTAATGCATTTAATACATCTACTAAGCGGTACTTAGAAGAGTTAATTTCAACAGTTAACAGGAATATAGACTGAAAAATTGGGTGCATATTACTGAGAGGAAGATTGGAAAAGTGATAGATGAGCATGAGAAATTAGTACTGATAAACACAACATAATTACAGACAACTGAATCTCCTACAGAACACAGATTCTTCATCATCTCTGAATTAAAGCTCTGGATCTCAAATTCTGGGTGCTGGCATAAAAGGCCTGTTTATCCCACATGGTTCTTGGCTCTGTGCATATGTCTAATCTATCACTGAATCACATCTTTTCACTGAAGCTGTTTTTTTGGGACATGGTATGTTATATGATAAATTTTGAATGGGATGGGGATATGAACCATTTTGAAGAAATTAATTTACTAAACACCTGTCTTTCTTACAGGTTTTCAAAGCATGGGTTGGTCTGGAAAAAGCTCCTGGTTCAACGTCTCACTTATACAGTCAAATTAAAATGCTTAATTGTGTAGAGCGTTAGTCAGTGCTGATCTCCTGAGGAAATAGGAACTTTATGAATGATGTCTGCCTCCCACTGTGAGGAGTAAAATTACACTGTTTTAAGAATACATGTATTAAGCTCCCGAGGCTGTTTAGAGGAGTCTGAGATCCCATAATAGACTGCAGTCTGCAGTCCTGATAGTGCTTATTGAATACTGCAGGTCTGATTTCTTTCCTGGGTCCATCCTTGAGCTGAACACCTCTGATGGCATCACTGCTGATATTTTCAGTGACAGAGATATATGTGCCTGTTATAAAACCTTGGGATAATCCAAACTTGGGTATTTGCAAGTGTTGTTTTCTTTTTTTTACTGGGAGAAAGAGAGGAAGAAGTTTTCATGCATTTGTTTTGCAAGTCCAAGTGACACTACTGGGGGCAAGGTGGTGTCTCAAGAAAAAAGAAATTGTAAAATCCACATTTATAATCCCACTTCAAGCCTACTCTAAGCACTGTCCAGATAATGTCTGTATCAACAGAGATGAAGCGAGACAACTGTGCAAACACACCTGTGCCCCCTGTTAATTCCTGCTTTCACCTGTAAGTCAGAAAAAGTGGAAAAATACCAATTAAAAAATGCTGCTTGTGTAAATATTGTCTGTAATTATTTTACCAGTTTATTTTGTTTGACTTGTGGAGCATGATTAGAAGAAGCAAGGGCAGTAGAAGTTGGAGGGAAAGAGAGGGAGAATATACCTAGAGTTTTCAAAAGAAATATCAAGAATTTTTCCATAAGGCAGTTTTAAGCAATAAGTGCCTTGGCAAATCTGTAATGTGATTTTCCAAGTGGTGTGCAAAATGTCATCCAAGTTTAAATCTGTAATATTGCTTTAATCTCTAAAAATGAAATAATAACATTTGTCTTTACTATGTTTGATCCAATCTTGTACTCCTTTCCAGACTAAGTTCCTACTGATTTCAGTGATCTGGACTGAGTAATGCGCATTTACTTATCAATTTATTTACAGCTCGGATCTGTCATTGCCATTAGGTATCTAGGATACACATTTCGCACACATACAGCACATAGAGAACATGTAATTGTAGACACACTTTCATTGGATATGATAATGTAAGGATCATTATCCTACCTAAAGAAATACATTTGAATTGCATACGTCTAAAGCTACCCTCTAAACACCAGATAAATACCTTCCAAAAATAGCATCACTCATTTTTCACAGCAGGTGTCATTCATCAGGTATGAGGCTGCATCTAAACGTGTTAGTAATAACAATTCAGTTTGGTATGTGACTCCAGCTCATTACCAGCAGCCTCAGGCACTGGAGGCTGGTGAAGTCACTAGAGCAGCAAAGAAGTACTTAAACCTGTGGCAAATATTTAGTCCTATGACATGAATATTACACAAATATTGATCCTGTAAGTTTAAAAGACTCAAAAGAACGTGGCTTTTCTCCTTTAGCAGTCTGACCTGTCTCACAGTCTGCTCGCCTCCGTGGCACTGTTTGCAGAGCTGGACCAGCTGCCCACCATACCTGATGTGGAAGGGAGTGTGGGCACAGCTAAGGGGGAGCCAGTGGAGCAGATCCTGTCCCTCCACAGGCAGAAGTGATGGCTCTGGGAGCTGTGACTTCTGCTCTCCCTGTGAAGAAAGAATATTGCATGTATAGCACAGCCCAGTCCTCCGCGCTTCTCTTGTTCCTGCTGTGGGATCTGCTCCCTGGTGGCAGTGCCAAAGTGACTTTTTTGAGGGTGGGGATGATGTCCTTTCACTGTCTGTTATGCTGCGTTGCCATGAAGCCCGCGGTGGTGCCATGGTTGCTGGTACCCTGAGACCACGGTGCTTGGTGTCCCCCAATTGCCGTGCCACCATGCTGGCAGAGGATCCCTGCCAAAAGCTATTTTTGGCATCCCCTCCCCCTGCACAGGCACTGCCACCACAACTAGCAGAACTGCCGATGAGAAATGCCACCGTGTGAAGGCTAATTAGCAGTCTGCGGGGAATCTTGTTGCATGTTTCTGCTTAATTTGTAATATTCACACTAGGCCTGACAGAAAGCCACTGAGGGGACAGGAGCGTTTCCAGTGACTTTTAATGGGCTGTTTGCCCTGGGACACCAGTAATGACAGCCTGGTTTGCACAGGCAGTGAAAAGGCTCTCCTCAGTCCCCACCAGACACCAGAGCCTGTTAACCTTAATTAAATTTCATGGCACACTTGGCTCAGTCCTGCAGTAATTGCTCACCCTTTCCTTACATGCCTTGGCTAAACAGGAATGCCCTCCTAGGCAGCAGTTCACCAGGAGCACAAAGTACGATGAGACCCTTCTGTGGTGCCCTGTGTCTTTTTTCAGCCTGATATGTTTATTACTACTCACTGTTGTTACAGAAATATTGCCAAGCCTTGCTTACATCCTGTGTGTCTGTGGTGCTGCACCACACGAACATCAGGAGCCAATATCTGCCTCTCGGGACATTGCCATCCAGGCACTTGCTGGGTTTAGTTTGAAATCTCAGTTACAAAAACACGAAGTAAACTGAGGTCTCCCCAAGGTGACAAGCCTGGGACATCAACAGTCACCTGGAGGTGGCACATGGGGAAGGGGTCCAAGCCTGTCCTGGTCTCTGCCTCCCCGGAATGCAGGGCAGCTTTGCTAGTTGCCCATGCAAACGGGATGAGAGGATGTTCTTTGTACCAGAAGTCACAAAGCAAGTGGTGGAGTTACTGTCCCTGCTATGTCCCACCGCCTGACCTCTCCAGCTGGGAAGTGTGGAGGAGAGGACCAGGGCTGGATCCCTGTCGGGCAGGTGAAAAGGGACAACTGCTGAGGCTTTGCAGTGATCCCAAAGAAGCCTTTGGCCACACTCATCCTTACAGACCACAAACATAGAGAAGAAACTTTCTTGGTAACTCATGAGGTTTTATCCTCCCCCAGGGTCCTGGAAAATACAAACAAGATCACACCAGCTCTCCTGACATTCCTTTTTTTGGGTCTTCTGAGAACAGAGATAAATTCCCCAACAACCCCTGGGGAGTCAAAAAAGGAGTGCTCAGGCTTTGATCTTCTCCTTGAGGGGGAAAATTGTAGAGAAATGGGCAAAAAAGTGTGTACAATGCTGAAGACACAAGAGGAGGGTGAGAAGAAGGAGAGACTGTGGCGAGAAGAGAACAAGGAGAGGTGAAGAGTGGAAGGGATGGAAAGCAGATAACAAAGCGGAGAAACCCTGAGCATTTGAAAAAGCAAGTAAATGAGGGAGCGAGCTGAGATGGGAAGGAAAAGAGGATGACTAACTTAAGAGAGATGTATAACAAAGGGAGGGGAAAAAAAGTCTTAGCAATGTATTAAATAGGAAATAGGGAACAAGGAGCTAAAGAAAGCCACAATCAGAAAGACAAGACTTCCTTGCCGAGAAAGAGAGGTGAGAGCAGGCTGATTCTAAGGAGCGAAAGTACTGAAATCTGAAGAAATACATTACAGTCTTGACACACAAAAGCAGAGACACAAACTGCAATAGAGAGCAAAAGAAAATAAAGGGGGAAAAGAAAGCAGGTGGAACAAAACGCAACAGGGCATGTAATATAATTTTAAAAAACATAGAAGTTGAATTAAAAAAATTATTCCTGAGCTCATTTCTCTCTTTAGAACTGTACGGTATGAAAGGTATGAAGTGAAATGTACATACAGTCTGGCATTGCTGTTCAAATCTGCTTTTAATGGGTACAGGTAATAAAGCTGGTGACAGTTTGAGACCAAATGCCATTACAAATGATGACCTGTAATTCACTGTAAACTGTTACCCTCTGCTTACACAAACAGGCCTGGGTGCTTGAAATAAGAGACTTTTGTTTTCTTTCATTTCATGTGAAGGCCATTGGTCTTCTGTCCAAATTTCCTTTCCCAAATGGCAAGTGGTTAAAACGCTGGGCTGCAGAGTCTATCTAAAAAGAAAATAGTTTTATTTCATGTCTTCACTATTAGGAGATATAGTAGTCTATTCTGTTTACTATGACTGTATAGAATGTGGAGGATTACTGAACGATTTGGCAGAGAGTAGTTTCTTTTCCAAGTGATAAAGTGGTGTGGAAGAGCTGCTCGTTCCCAGCACAGCCTCCAGTCAGCTTCCTGGAAGGCTCCTTGCTCATCCCTTGCATGCACAGCACCAGAGCTGTACACTGTGCTGTGCAGGTGAAAGAACAAGCCAAGCACTTCACTACCCAGTGCTGTCTCACCTGGCATGATCTGAGGACCAAGCATGTGGAAGGTGTGACTTACACACACACACACACACACACATACACAGACACACACACATTTACATGAGATGGGCAAGGGTATGTGATAGTGACAGTCCTGGTGAGTAGAGATTGCAGAGCCTTTACTCCTGTGGGGTAGAAAGTATGCAACCCCAAAAGGAAAAGACAAAGCCATTGTTTAACCAGTGTCCTGCCCTGCCCTGCAGAAAATGTCCCTGGAAAAAAAGTCTGAGTGCTGTGCTGGGCTATGGGGCTAGAGGTCAGCTGCACAACTCAGCTCCTTAAACCTGGGCTAATGCAAAATGTAGTGCAAAATGTAGAATGCCTTGATGCAGGTCGTGTGGGTTTTAATCACTCCTCCCAAGCTCACCAAACTGCTGCAGCTCTTTTATGCAGTAACCAAATGTATGATCACATCGCTTGGCAACATTGTCCTTCCAGAATCAACACTTTTACAGTCGCCTCAGTCTCTTTCCTTCCCTCCTTCGCCATTCAAAAACATCCCCCACAATTTGCTTCTCTCTCACCAGAACAAAAGGCATGTGACCTCTCCAACATTTACTACACGTGCCACAGAGCAGGTCCCAATTAAAAGTCTAACTTGTTTTAATCATCACTGCACTTGTGAGATGATGGCAAGAGACAAGGATGGACAAAAGACATAGAAACCCACAAGAAAAACTAATGATGAATCACCATTTGAAGGGTGAGTCATGCCCGAGTGCATGCATATGTCAAGCACGAGACTGGCATAGCTTCACTTGATTAACCCAAATCTGCTTTGTTTAAGTCTTCCCTTGCTTTTAAGGAAGCAGTAACACACAGCAGTTGTTTGCACAGAGATTTTATTGCTTATGTATGGCAACATTCAGGTTGACCCCAGCATAGAAACCATGTCCGGAAGAGACATATAGTCTCACTTCCAATCCCAGAACAGGGCCAGGTCCACTCTAATCCTTTTTTAATAGAGGTTTGTATGGTCTGCTCTCTAAATTTGCTGGAGATGGAGATTCAGGCCATCCCCATCTATCACTGTAGACTCAGACCTCTCACAGCCATTGTTGTATTTACAATGAAAGGAGCAGCTATCATTTAACAGGGGCAATTTCAGGACCACACGCAAAGGTGTGAAAGCAACTGTTCCACTTTCAGTGGCCACATGCTCTCCCTGGGGCCCCTGACCAGTGACAGGGGGCTGCACAGCAAGCAGGGTGTGCTTCTGTGCGGAGCTCCGTGCCGGCTGCCTGACCACTGGTGCTGATGTGAGCGATGGGGCAGGGATGCACGGCCACACCGGCAGCAGTGCAGGCTTGGGTCAGTGTGGAGTGGTGGAGAAGCTGAGCTTCAGGCTATCATCTGTCGTGTGGTATCTTCACCCACAGTTTGACAAACACATTTGACTCACACAAGTCGGAAGTGATGCTGAGTGAGGCAGTGGTGGGACCGCAGCTGCTGCTGGCTCGGCTGTCCAGCATCCCCAGAGATTGTCTGTCCCTTTCAGGCACGGTTCTGCTCCATGCTGCACGGTTAGGCTGGTCTGCTTTTAGCATCCCTGGTGTTAGCAGGGCTACCTCGTGGTGGCTGTCAGAGGTGGGCTGAGCACTCTGCCATGTCCCTGCATTTGTGTGACACTGCAGCTGGGCAGCACAAGTGCATTTACTGTTGCACTGCTGTCCTATTCATCTGGCTGCAGGACAGCTGCCATTGCCAAAATTGTGCCAGAATTTTTCTCAAGTGCTACCAAAAAAATCACCCAAACCCTATTATACTTGTTTCTGTGTGTTTTCTGGAGAGTAGGAGGGAAGATCTGCTTTGTGACAGCAGAAACTGTGTAGTAGCCTTCCATGACAAGCATGCAGAGATTTCTACCAAACAGAATATATTCATTTATTATATAGAAAAGCATTTGTATATTAACAATTAAGGATCCTGGATCTTTTTCTGCACTGATGCAGAAGGATTTGGGTTTTGTAACTCATTTAGAAAGGACTACAATGCTGATAAATGCACCAAATTTTGCTTGGCAGCTTGGTGGTCTGGAGAATTCCTGATTTCTGGTCAAGTGCTGAGCTGCACAAACATTGAGATAATACTGTGTAACTCTTGCAAGCATTTAGCCATTGGCAAACAGCTGCCTAGCAATCTCTTTATGAGATTTATTTCTCTCTCATGGTTTTGTCAAGGAAACAGTAGTTGTTGATAACATTCAGGAACACAGAGGTGCTCTTTAGTACTCAGGACAGTGAACAAGCCAAAAAATCGCTGTAGAAAATAAGCTTGTGTGAACATTTGACTTTTTTTGTCATTTTACAGATTATACGTGCCCAGTGTTTATAATTCAGGGGATATTTATTTGCAAGAAACATCAGCCCCAGTCCCTAGAACTGTGGGCTCTGTGGTTCTCTGATCCCTAAACCCTAACCCTAGTGGCAACTTGGGGCTGTGGATGAGGTCCCCAGCACCATGAATGGCCCAGATTAAAAGAGATGCGGAGATAGCAATTTTGTTACAGTGCCGTGATCCCTTTGCCATGTCTTTTCCAGGCCCAGTGCCCTAGAACTGTAGACTGTGTGGTTCTCTGAACCCTAACACTAACCCTAACCCGAGTGGCAGCTTGGGTCTGAGTCTGAGGTGCCCAGCACAATGAGTGGCCCAGATAAAAATGGTCTGCAGGCAGCAATGTTGGTGCAGTATTGTGCTTTCTTTGGGAGGACTTTTCCAACCCCCATGGAAAACTTCTTGCTTTATTTTATGCAAACATCTCTATTTTAACAGGCATTTCACATAGCATTCATACTGTGGGTTGCAGCAACATCACTCATCCTCCTGCAGGCAAAACTGGTTTGTTTTGACAGTCATTCCTGATGCTTTTTCCTGTTGCAAAAAACAAGGCGACTTACCCAAGATGAGGCTTGGGAGAGTCATGGGAAGGAAACAAAACTGGAACACACATAGCAGGCCCAAAATTGGTGACGCATTTGCGCTTTTCCTCTTTCCAAACAGTGCTGGATCATCACTCCACAAAGGGTCAAGCTGGGGAGCCAGTGCCAACGTCTCTCTAAAACTGAGGCACATCAGTTTTTCCTCAAAATGAAAGTGCTGCCTACAGTTCTGAGCCTATGGGAAAACCACTCCTGACAGCTGAGCTCAGCTGCAGCATGCTGCAGCTCTGGTGCTGGCTGATTCCTTGTTGAAGGGAGAAAGGGCAGATTGGGAAAACAACACTTGGAAATTTATTCCAGCACATCAGAGAAAGCTCCATCCCTCTCACCTGTGCAATTCCAGCAGATTCACCCTACGAGAGGCAGCTGGAGGGCAGGTACCAGGCAAGATCCATGCTGCAGCATAACATTTTGCCTTAACTTTGGCTCACTGCCACAAAAGCACCCCTATGAAACCATCCCTACAGGCTCTGCAGGCAGCACACGGCTTAACGCCATATTAAATTGCCTCTTTCATTCTGTGCAGTACAGCAGTATTGGTGGATAGAAGAAAATGTAAAAGCATATCACACGAGTCAAGGCAGATTCTGTACTGCAAACTTGCCCTCTCCATTAGGGTAGTTGTATAAGGGCTGATTGCTTCCTCTAGGGGAAAAGATGGGATTTGGCACTACAGTGCTCGAGTACTTTCTCAATAAGAGAAAAACACTATTATGGTCAACTCTTATATCCGGGCTAGTACTGAGCTTGCCTTAAAATTAGGAAACTGCACTTTGGGATTTTGCTTTTTTGCTGCTTATATTTCCCTCTGTAGGAATGCTGCTGCATTTGGGAATTTCCACATACTTGTGTTTGTGGCGTGAACCAACCGGTCAAATCCAATTTCTGCTCAAATTTATAGCAAGCTTTTCACTCCATTGAAAATAACCCAGATTTAATACCAAGAACATTATAGTCCCTCAAATGCATACTTTTTCCTCTGAGTCACAAGCAAAGAGCAGTCTTTAGGCACATCCTAAGGACACTAGTGTAGATCATCAAACAGCCCCAAACCTGACAGAATGGTGTCAGTTCAGCTGAGGGAACAGCCTGCTCTTGCTAAGCTCACAGCAGGGAAAGGAAGGGATTGTGGCAGGTCACTGTTTTCACACCTAGGCAAGGACTTCTGCAGCACTTCAAAGATTGGTTGCATTCCCTCCACACTCCCAGTTCCTGGGTTAATTTCCCCAGAGCTGAACACAGCTGGAATCGTGCAGGATTGCAGACCTGTCCCTGCTCTGCGCACCGCCAGCCAGAGCAAACAAGGAGAGGAGGAAAGAGGAATTACCCTGGTGATCCCTTCTGTGATTCCCCAGCAGCTGCAGTCCTCAGCTGACCCCGGCGGGGAGAGACTGTGAGAGTTACACTGGATTACAGATCCCAGCTGCTCTTAACCCGGGGGCAGCCGCCACTGACTTGGCCAAGGGTGCAGCAGGAACTGCCTGCATGCATGGCTTCATTGCACCCAGGCAGTTATTTATACAGTCTTCCTGAGTTCCCCTTGCCTTTCTTTTATCCCTGCAAATCCTCACTATGTTGTTGTGTGGCAATAATAAAATTGCCACTAATTTTGAGACAGTTTGATTTTTATGTTTTTAAATTCAAGCAGCGGCTAGTCCCAGAAAGCCCCACAGCTCAACAGAGCAAGCAGTTTGGATCGTAGTAGAGGTTGATGGTTCTTTCTTCTTCTTCTTCCTTAGAAGGTCCTTTCTACATCTTTTGGTAATAATTGGTACAAAATGAGAGGATGCAATCAGCATATCTGATCCCCAGGTAGTTCTCAGTAGTGGAGAAACTGTCTCAGAGAGTGGCACAACTGCACTGAAGTGAATTACCTGGTGGTAGCTGGGACTTCATACTTCCTTCTTTTTGAATCTGCCTGGGAATTCACACCCACTGTGCACAATGCATCTTAATTTCATTCAGGGGAAAATTAATGCATTTCTTCTTACCAGTTTTGGAATATTTATCTTTTACATTTGGTCTTCAGCGAAAAATATGTATACCACCTACATCACTGCTGTCCTGGTAGTTTGTTGTTCTGTATATAGCTTTATTATATAGGGGCACACATAGCTGACTGGATCACCTACAGCTGTAATTTTTACCCCTTGCAGCCCCCATCACTGCTGCCATGCATGCCCAGAACTGCCCTGTGTGAGCATGGTGGCTTTGGGAGGATGGAAAAACAAGACATCTCCTCTGCCCTCTCCCCTATGCCTGAGCTGAAGTAGCCCTAGTCCCGTATTCCATGCAGTGGAAAAAGTTCATGGACTGTATCCAATACTCACGCTCGTTTTATTTTGCAGCATAAGGGTGTTTAGTGCTCAAGGCAGCAGAATTCCTAACCTACATGGGTTTTTCTGCCTCAACAGAAGGTCTTGGGCTGCCTCCAGTGGGAGACTGACACCCAAATTCCACAGACTTGGGTGAACAGGAGAAGAGATTGTTGTTTAACACCATTACTTTATTCCAGAGATTTATATAATATGTAAAAATTAACAAGTGAACTGTTTTGTATTTCTTCAACGGCTGCTGTTGTCATCCTACTTGTCTTCTGTGGGTGTTACTGACTCTTGTCTCACACTCATCACCACAGCACAAAGTTGCTGGACAGAACATGAGAGGCCAAGTTTTCAATGATTCCCTTCCCAAACCTTCCCAAACCTTCCCTTCCCAAACCTTCCCTTCCCAAACCTTCCCAAACCTTCCCTTCCCAAACCTTCCCAAACCTTCCCTTCCCAAACCTTCGCTCCTCAAACCTTCCCTTCCCAAACCTTCCCTTCCCAAACCTTCCCAACTCCTAATCCATAAACATGCAAGACTAAGAATCCAGCTGTTAGGGCAACATCTAAGCATGTGCTTGTCTTTAGCCCACAACTGTGAACAGTCGTGGGCAAAGTTATGGAGTTTTGCTGAGTCACAGCCTGAATTATCCACCATACACTTTGCTCTTTTGCTTATCGAAGTCATTCTAACCCTTATTGACTGATCAAACTCTACACGTGATAACTGACTTTATGTTGCTAAAAATGCACCCTTGGAAGTCGCTGAGACTGACCGTCTTTAATTCCGGAGTATGGGCCTGGCCCGTGCTCTGGCTGTAGGAAGTGGGGAGAGCTGAGGGAGGAGCACTGCAGACCTGGCATGACCTGCCAGCAAGCAGAGGACAGGCTGGCTCTGTGAAAAGCACTCTTTCCAAGTGCCATAAAGTCACAGTGCTTATTAGGTAAGAAACCTTGAGCTGGTGGAAACAATTTCTGCCAGTGTATGCTAGAGCAGTCTGACGTGCAAATACCCTTGTGTTATCAGCGGTGGGGAGGAAAAAACAAGCCATTTTCTCTCCAAAAGCAGTAAATGTCCTGCAGTCCTGTCTCCTTACTCAACCCCTAAGAACAGACCACAGTTTCACAAGTTTGTGAACTAAGTTACCTGATATCAGGAACTCCTACATAATACCCTCATTAATACCCACAGGACAGCAATGAGTCTGCTATTCCAGTACTCTCTGTTAAATAAAATCAGTTCCTGCTTTGGTTAATACACTGGATATTTAAAACTTATTATTCATGATCTGTGTTTGTGTGGTAGAGGAGTAGTAGCCAACTCCAGATGATGGGACAGATGGAATTTTACAGTGCATAAAAAAAATGGGTTCTCGATAATAAGTCATGTGTTACACTTGCACGTTCTTCTACACAATTAAGATATTCCCTTTAACAATTAGTAAAAATGGAAGAGAATTGGCACCACAGCATTTTGACATAGCTGTAATAAAACTCCAGAGCTGAAACTACAGAACTTGTATATTCCTCCCACAGGACTCTACCCAGAAAAACAGATTTAAGGAAGCATGGTATGCTCATCGGGAAATGCTGCAGCAGAAATTGCTCATCTTTCTGGGTCAGAAAGGATTCTTTCTGTAAAGAAGGGCACTCTAGCTCTCCAGTGCTCATGACTGCTCTTGATCTCTACAACAGGCTCTGAGACAACTGAGTTGATTCAGCTTCCAAATGCAAGTGTCTCCAAAGATGTGCAATGGGAAAAAGAGTGCAAAAGCTGACATGAATTCCCTTCATCTTCACCATCTTTTAGCAGCCAGCATTGGCCATCAACTCCATCTCATAGCCTTCTAGTCACTCCCTGTCCCAAATCAGTCAGCAGGCAGTGCTGAGTAGGAGAGAGGAGGTTGTCCGTTCCCAGGGAGCAGGACTCACCCCTCCAGCACCTGGGGGCTGTGACATGTGACTTTGTTGAGTTTCAGATCTAGATAATAACTAAAGCCCCTTACAAAGACTATCTCAAGACTCCAGAAAAGGCATTGAACATCATTTCAACATCATTCAGTGTAGGTCTGGCAGCCACCACGCTAACCCTTAAGCCAAACCACACTCATTCTTGTAAAACTTCATCTCTTTTCAAGGAAGTTGTTTCCTTGGTGATCACCATGACCCTGAGATTCCACTTCTGTTTGCAACAGGAAGAATAAAAAAGAAAAAAGCTAATACAGAGAGAATGGCTTGCTAAAATGGTTTTAATCTCCTTACTAACTGCAATGGTTATGCAGAAAGGAAAGTTTTTGTCTGCCTACCTTCTGGTCAAAGAGTTTCTGCATAATAATAAGACCTTCTGAAGAGTAATATTGCAGCCACTGAAGTCAATGGACATCGCAATAGTAACTGAAGGAGGATCCTGGTCAGATCCCAAAAACGAAATCGTATCAGTAGAATCCTAATTGTAAATGCCCTCACTGACAAGACCGAGTACAGCAGCTACCAAGTACTTCAGTGCAGTGCAGTGGACTGTGTGTTCTGCCTCAGCCAGCTGCCACAGGATGAGCAGGAATGTTACCTGCCATCAGTTTACGTGAACATGCATCATGGCAAGCAAAAGGGACCTCTTCTCCTCCACCCTGTCCTCACCACTTTGCTGAGAC
The DNA here is from genome assembly GCA_035583185.1 of Anabacerthia variegaticeps. Classification (NCBI taxonomy): domain Eukaryota; kingdom Metazoa; phylum Chordata; class Aves; order Passeriformes; family Furnariidae; genus Anabacerthia; species Anabacerthia variegaticeps. The sequence continues at coordinate 87,423,164 of JAWWEW010000001.1, read as the reverse complement.
TGTCCTTTGCTCTGTGCCAGCCTCTTTCTCATGAGTGTTTGCAGAAGCAAGTGTGGCAGTCCCAGGCCAGCATGGAGGAGCCTTAACTCTGTGTATTGGCACAGCCTCTGGCCCCGAGTAGCACTTACTGCATGTAGAAATCCCAATGGGTGATGTCTACAGTCCAATATAAGATTTTCTGATTGCCTGGAGATAAATCCTCTCTGTCCCTTGACAAAATATATTCAGCCTTATAGCCACAGAAGCAGAAAACTTTTCCTGGCAACCCTTTCCCATAAAACATCTCAGAGCTCAGCCAAGCACTGATCAGTGCTGATGAGCTCAGAGTGATCAAGCAGAGGAAGCCAAGGGCTCAGCTTCTTAGAGAAGACCTTCAGCATCATGTAGATCTGAGTCTTCTGCTCTTTCCAATAAGTTAATAACTAAGCAATGCTGAAGCATATGATTTTCTTACCATTTTCACTGGAATTTAAAGCTTAATCGTTCCCTTTGATAGCACTAGGTTAGGTCATTTCCTCCCTGTTAAATTTGCATAAACTAACAAATACTGTCAGGCACATTCCAGAATCAGTGGGCAGGGAATCACCTCCACACCTACATCAATTGATCTGAGCTGTAAGGGGGCCAATTAACAATGAAGTAGATGGCTGGGAAGGAAAATCAAAGGACCATGGAGAGAAAACAGCTCCTAGAGTACCCACAGTTCCTTTCCTGAGACACCAGGCTCCATCCTGTGCCGGCCTTTTATGTATTTATTTCTTTTCCTCAAGAGCTGCATAGCACAGCTTGGCCCTAAGCACAATGCTCATACCTGTGTTTGAAAATAGTCTTTAGTAGTAAACTCTGCTATGGCAGGGAATGAGGCAGCTCTTCTATAGGGCTGAATACTGAGTTTCAGGCAACCAGATCCTTGATCTCACAAAGTCTCAGCAGACTGCAGTGGGAAAGCATGAAATCTTTTGGAAAAAAAAAAGCATCTGTGATTTTTCTCGCATTTTTTCCCTTCAGAAATGACTGAAAAGGGTCCTCTATCTGGAGTCACTTAATTTAAAAAATATTTTTTTACAGCAATTATTTTAATTGCGATAATTTAGAAGTGAGGACAGAGGTCCTCTTCACCTGCTATGGGTTACTGGGGTGAGTTATTTGTGTTTTTCACCTACTATCAAGCAGTTTTGTGAGTAATTCTAGTGAATATTTGGTTTCCCATGACTTTAACTGACTGCCTTATCTAACTGAATCATACTCAGACTTCCTGTCATCTCTGAATATGTCTATTTTGGTGATAAAATGCAAGTGACTATATTTATTTGTAGAAAAAGTAGGTCAGGGTAAAAATTTTTAGGTGGACACTAGAAGCTGAGACACTGGGAAGACTTATTTGTTTCTTTTATTAACATTATCAAGCTTTTTTAACACTTCTAAATATTCTGTTTGTCTCTTAAGCATTTTTAATTTATACATGCAATATCATTATGAGTTTGCTATTTATTCTCACCTATGTCTTGCAGAAACATGAATACCTGAGGAAGAATGAAAACTAAAGATGGATGCTGAACGTAATAACTACTCCTGCTGGGAGTGTATGAAATCTGTACAGTATTGCTTGTTCATATGTAAAAATGACAGAGGGTCATGCTGCTGGTAAACTGAACCTCAGAGGTATAAACAGCCACATAATATACCACTATGGAATTATCTACCATAGGGAAACACTCTATAACTCTATAACTATGTGGGTGTTTATCTTAGGTGGCAAACTTTAAGGGTTTCTGTTCCTTGTATAGGAACACCTCCCATTTCACTGCAGACATTCCCATTGTCTGTATGTGCTTTAAATCCCCTTTGAAATAAGCATGTTTATATTTGCTGTTCGTTTTGCATCATGCTAGACTTCCGGTGCCTGCAGCAGTCTGTGGTACTGAGCTTCTTGGGTTAATGATGAATTAAGCAGAGTGTCTCCCTTTTTACAGGCAGACTCTACCTGAATTCTTCTGGCCCAACAGTCCTGTCTCCCTGGCAGCACCTCTCTATGTTTATGACAAAGTCATGGGTCAGCTGGACTCTAACAGCATCCTGTGCCTTGCAAACAAAATTGTTAAGAAGTCATAAAACAGCAGGTAGATAACCCTTTTGGGAGAGCAAATGAAACCTGAATTACAGTTTGGTCCCAAGTCCCTTCTTCCATACCAAACCAGAGAGTATAAAACGAGAAAAAATCAACCCTTGAAACTGTTTATATCAGAGGTCTTTGCAGATTTCAGCAAGCTATGAAGTAAAACAGCATTTCATTATATCAGAACTGTCTATCCCAGAGAAATATCAGGGATGCCTCCTCCACCATCTGACCTCAGTTGCCCTTTGACTATGCTACAAAGGCAAAATGATGCTGGTAGACGCCAGAGGAAAAAGTTTTCCCAGTTTCAGTCTTACTGCTATAGATGTCATCCTGGAAAATTAAAAAAGTTTCATAGAATAATAGAATCATCAGAGAATCACAGAGTCATTTAGGTTGGAAAAGACCTCTGAGATCACTAAGTCCAACCTTTGACTGATCACCAGCTTGTCAACTAGACCATAGCACTAAGTGCTACATACAGTGGTTTCTTGAACACCTCCAGGGATGGTGACCCTGTCATCTCCCTGGGCAGGCCATTCAAATGTTTAACAACCCTTTCTGTGAAGAAATTCCTCCTGATGTCCAGCCTGAAGCTTCTCTGGCACAGCTTGAGGCTATGTTCTCTCATCCTGTTTCTGGTTGCCTGGGAGAAGAGGCTGGCATCCTTTCAGGTGCTGTAGACTGCAATAAGGTCACCCCTGAGCCTCCTCCTCTCCAGACTAAACAACTCCAGCTCCCTCCACCACTCCTCATAAGACCTGTTCTCGAGAGCCTTTCACAACTTTGTTGTTCTTCTCTAGATGCCTTCCAGCACCAAAATGTCCTTCTTGGAGGGAGGGGCCCAAAACCGGACACAGCACTTAAGGTGTGGGCTCACCAGTGCTGAGTACAGAGAGACAGTCACTTCCCAGTCCTGCTCGCCACACTGTTCTTGATAAAAGCCAGGATGCCGTTGGCCTTCTTGGCCATGTGGGCACACTGCTGGCTCCTTCAGTGGCTGTCAACCAACACCTCCAAGCCCTTTTCCCCTGGGCAGCTTTCCAGCCACTCTCCCTCCAGCCTGTAGTGCTGCATGGGGTTGTTGCGACCCAAGTGCAGGACCTGTCACATGGCCTTGTTGAATCTCGTGCTATTGATCTTAGCCCATTTATCTAGCCTGTCCAGATCTGTCTGCAGGGCCTTCCTACTCTCCAGAAGATGATTCACAGATTGGTTTGGATTGGAAGGGACTTTAACGATCATGTCGTTCCATTTCCCCCCTCCTTCCCCCTACCATGGACAGGGACACCACCCACTAGACCAGTTTCTGAACAGTTTTCCTAACTTCTGTTGACTAATTGCTGAAGAGGTAAGATTTGGTTGATTTGGTGCTTGGAGCCCAAAAAGCCAGTGATCTAATGAGAATAGCTGACACCAGGTGCTATATTTCTCTGTATTAGTTGTTACAATTCTGTTCTTCCCACTTAGTGGGCAGAATGGTGAGAAGCAAGTCACCTGCATCCAATAGATCTTTTTGGTTAATTCATATTGAAGGACTGTGTCCTTCAACTAGACAATACTAGTTTGGAAGTTGGTTACTTGGAAATGGGTTTATAACATCTTGCTTAACGCACCATGTCTCTTAGTTTGTAGCATCTCTTTACAGCCAGGCTTGAGCATTTTGTAGTGCAGAAAATGGGCCACCTCATAAATAAAGTTGTAGCGGATGAAAAAGGAATAATGACACATGAGCTTTGCTGTAGTACTGGGGGGAATATCCACAGGACAGTAAAGAGGCAGGGTATTAATTTATCTTGTACTTCCCTGACACCGATTCACATATGCATATGCACACAGGAAAATCATCTCTGTGACCTCTGCTTGACAATGATCATATGATAGTAATTGACTTTTCACTATTGTGTGGTTATGAGAACAAAAATGGACATACTTCAAGTAGCAAGGTTATCATCAATTATAGCTCCATCAGAAATTCTTTCAGGTATTTTCGACCTTAATTCAGTTCTGTAGCCTAATTCTCTTTGTAATTAACAATTACAGTGTATATTGGAAAAAGCACATAGAGTAGGCAAATGGATGTGAAATGAATGTGTATCATTCCCATCAAGTTCCTTGACACCTACTATTTCTGTTTTTCATAAAATGGACAAGTGAGTCTACTTTAAAGAAAATTGCTCCTTGGCAACAGTGACCCAAGAGGTCTTCACGTCTGCATAGCAAGCAATCTCGACAGCTTGATTATTTGTTATAAGACGAGCTCTGAAACATTTCATCTATAGAGCATGTTATGATTTCAGCTGAGAAATTTCATCTTCAATATTCCTGAGGACTGAACTGAAGTGAGAGGCGGGCAATGGCAAGTCACTCATTAGAATCCACACTGTGGTTTAATCCTTGTTAGAAGAGAATAACAAATGCAGAAAGGTTCATTTTTCCCCTTGCATGGGAAATGCGATTCAAGGGTGTGTTTTCCAGTCTGCTCAGAAGCATGCAAAAATAATGTTCATTAACGTTACGGAAGATACAGATGCTGTGTGAGAAAAGGATATAGCGATGATCATTGATTCTGGCAGAAGACTCCAGGAGCTCTCTTTGAAGTCTGACAACAGGAATCTGTGCCCAGATTTGCCAGGCTTTAATCTGTGACAATTAAATTAGGGGATAATGAAAAAGATGGTGCTGTCTTCATTCTCAGTTGAATTAATGATTTCTGAGTTGTGGGGAATTCTTACCTCTCTGGCTGGTTGTTGTAGAACTTCTGTTTCATCAAACTCTGATTGTAAGCCTGGATTCAAAGCCCTGGGAGCACCTATAATTCTTTCCTGTAACTCCACTGTTATCTCTGCAGACCACCTAGTACATACATCGTAAATGCTATAGGAATGTAGATAATGTAACTAATCCAAGGATGCATGGAAGAGACAAAAGCACTGGCCATCCTTGAACTGGGAAGAGGACCTTTCAGTCCAGGTGGTGCAGCCAGACATGGAGGGGGCAGCTTTCGGTGGTAGGAGGGTGTTGGTGGCATGATGTCACCTCTCTCCATCCCTGCACTGCCTTGCTTCTTTCTCTGTCACATCACCACATGCTGAGCCTTGCTGCTGCCTAAAGCTACCCATGGTCAGCACCTGCACATCTACTATACACCTGCATTTCTCCTGTGGCTGAACCAGGCTCATGTGACCTGTTATAAAACCATGTTATTTTCTGGCTTAAAAATGACATAGTTTAAAAATTCCCCAGAGCAGTTCAAAATTTTCCTGCTGGAGAGCTCTTGAAATAAGATTTATGACACTCATATTTAAAAATCATGCAGTTTAATAAAAAGAAATTATTATTTTCTTCAGCTGCAGCTGGATAACATATTGCCAGAGGTACACAAATAATAGCAATTTGGAGTTTATTAATATTTGTCCTCAATTTTTACTTACAACATTTCATCATATCCCAAGGCCTCACCTGTGTCCCTCAGGCAATATTTATTTTTCATTACAGTTAGCATTTAGAATGTGTGATGTGACACTTAATATTTTTATCAATGGTACAGTAAAGAATATAATGCATTGCTCTATGAGTTGACCAAGCAATCTCTGTCTAAAAGAGAATGTTATCCTTGAAATTTCCTGGAGAGAGGGTGAATTTTCCGGTGGTCAGGCATTTTGTTTCCAAAAAGTCCATTGTATTTCAGCTACAAGAAAAAATCTGCTTATTTTTCATAATTTTTTCTAGGTATGAAAGAAACCAAACATGTTCCTTTCTGAATATGGAATGACAAGGTATGTAAACATGGAAAAGAAAGTTTTGCGTTACCTCAAGACGAATTGCTACAGGGGGAGGGAGACACACACAGCTTTTTAAGCTCCACATTTAGAAATGCATTACACTTTATTTTCTGGCATATTTTATATATTTCACTCCAATTGTGCCCTGTCTAGGCAGGATACGTCTGTTGTAACTCAGGCATCTGAAAGTGAAACATCTAAGTTTGACTTAGTCACCACATCTTCCTTTATAGTCTAAGGACAGAGGCAAGCACCTGCAGAGGGCACTTCATCTCATCCTCACACTGGGGTCTAACATGAGGTCAGACCAGCTGCCCCGGGGTGGGGTGACAGTCTCAGCCATGATTATAAAAATAAGCTCCAAGTGACTAGCTCCATCTTAGATCTTTCAGACATCCCAAGTTGAGCTTGATGACTCTGTGCTTAAACAGAAAGGTCCCCAATACTGTTGATGGCAAAATACTCACACCCATTTACAAAGCAGAAGGTTTCAGGCTGGTTCCTGTAAAAAAGATGAAATATGTGAAATATGCACCAGATATATATGAGTGACTTCTCTTGTCAAATTTATTGTATGATATTTGCCTGGGTCTCTGTAAGACTTCAAAGGGACTAATGGATGCCAAACTTCTTGAGGTCTGATTAGTTTCAGCAATGCAGAACAGCAATGGGGATGCTGCAGATTGAGAAGAAAGCAAGACAAAATTGCTCTGTTCACTGTGTTAATTAGTTAAGGCTATCTGGCAAGGTAGGCTGTCTGCCTTTATATTTTCATTGCAGCTTCAACAACAAGTCAAGACAAAAATGAGGCAGAGAAAAAGTCGTTGTCATGGTGTAGGCAGGCATTCCAACTACATACAATGTGTAGCATAAGAGTTCTGAATTTTTTGGGTTTCACATTGTAGTTGAAGTTGCACATCGTATGTTATAGTGCTTCTACTACAACTTCCACTGTGTTTGCCTTGTGCCATAAAAGAAAATGAGAACTACTGTCTTTGACAACATGAAACATACATGTTTGCAACATTTTTCCCACTCAATTTAATAGAACTGTTCAATTATTTAACAAGTTATTCTATTTTCAATCCTATTGTATTTTTCTGTTTTGGACTCGCCTGTCAGCCTTTGCATTTTTGGCTGTCTCTTGGCTGCTTAATAGCATGCGACAGCCACCTGAATACCAACTTGAGAAAAGCCTTTGCTCAACTGAGAGACTTTGTGCATTCTTGTTATCCTTCCCCAGCACTGGCAGAGCCCAGTGAGAGAATCAAATCCCCCATCACACCATAGTCATCACAGCCTAGCATGGAGAAACCTGTCAATATCCCAACAAAACTAACTACTGTTTGTGTCTGATCTCAGGCAAGAGCCTGGAGTGAGCTGTATGCCAGTTACATCATCTGGAGGTTCATGTTGTGTGTTCCTGTACAGGCTCTAAGAGCCAGAGAAATGCCAAGTGGGCAGCCAGGGAGGGGACTCTGCTGGATCAGAGTTGTTCACTGGCCAGTTAAGTGCCGGAGGTGATTCTTATCCAACAAAGAGACATTTTCATATGTAAGAAGGGAAAAATGCTTGTTATTTTACTTGGGAGACTGGCCAGAATGCCTCCTGGTAAGGGAAGAAATAGTGTGAGCCATGGGGTGACAGATGAAACCAGTGTGAACCTCTCAAAGAGCTCAAAGTGAAGCCTAAACAGAAAAACTAATATGATTATGGAAGAAAGGTGAGCTGATTGTGAAGGAGAGGTGTTTTGAGGGAAGAATGGGGAAGACAGGCACTTGGAGCTGCTCTCTAGTGGGGTCCCTCAGAAAAGCTGTACACCCTGAGTGAGATCCTTTGGGGGTCCTTCCAGAAGATGCACCTGGCAGTGCTGAACATAATGCCTGGAGCCCTGACTGAAGTTGCCAGGTTTGGCAACTCAAGGATGTCTATCAAATACACCCACAAAAGTTCCTATTTAGTTTCATCCTTTGCCTATTCTATATACATTTGTAAGTCTGTTGCCTGTTTTGGATGCTACAAATAAATGACTGTATTTGCCTTTTTTTTTTAACCTGGTTTGGGTTAAGCTTGATTTCAGGTAAAAGGATAAAAACAGGTCATTCTTTCTTCAAAGATATAGTGAATCTGTGAACGAGGGCCTGGTTTGGATGACAGGTCACTCCTGCTATCTTTTTCTCTACCATCTCAAATGATGAGTGTCCGTATGGGGTATCAGTTCAAACTGCGGCAACAAACCATGTTGTAATCAATATGATGTCTCGGGATGGAATTTCAGTCTTTCTCTTTTGACTTTTTTATAAACTTAGAAAATTAAACGCACACAACTACTCATGCTGTACAGAAAGAACATTAGTAAAGTTCTGCACTGAGGAAACAAAGGATAGTATTAAAGACTCTATACATACCCATAACACTGACCAAAGATGACATCCTTTCAAATCTCTCTGTTGCCTCAAGATGTCTCCAGTATATTTTATTGGCATGTCACTGATAGAGGCCTTTCAGGACCTCTTCATACCACCTAATAATTCATGCAAAACACAACCCCCTTTTATTGTTGATTCTGGAGCAGTTACCTACAAACTTAACACCAGATCCTCAGTGGATGTAAATCATCATACTCACCATGGAGATCAACAGAGCAGAAACAGCATGTGAATTTATCACAGGAATACTAGGACCATTCAGGTTGAAAGGGACCTCGGGAGGTGTCCAGTCCAACCTCCTGCTCAAAGCAGGGACAGCTCTGACATTAGATCAGGCTGCACATGGATTTGTTTCAAAAAACTTCAAATGAGGAGACAGCACAGCCTCTTGGAGCAACGAGCTCCACGGTCTGGCTGTCCTCACTGGCAAAATCTTCTCCTGGTATCCAATCCAAACCTCTCATTTTTGAACTTATGCCTGTTGCTGGTCCACTTGGCTCTCATTTGAATCATGACAACCCCATGCAGTGCTACAGGCTTGGGGCAGAGTGGCTCAGTGGAAAAGGAGTTGGAGGTGCTGGTCAAGAGCCAGCAGAACATGAATCAGCAGTATGCCCAGGTGGTCAAGAAGGCCAATGGTATCCTGACTTGTATCATGAATAAGGTGGCCAACAGGACTAGGGAAGTGATAGCCCCCCTGTATTCTAAACTGGTGAGGCTCACCTGGAATCCTGTGTTCAGTTTTTAGCCCCTCACTTCAAGAAGGACATTGAGATTCTGGAGCATGTCCAGAGAAAGGTAACGAAGTTGGTGAGGGGTCTGGAGTACAAGTCATATGAGGGGCAGCTGAGAGATATGGGGTTGTTTAGCCTGAAGAAAAGGAGGCTGAGAGGGAACCTTATTGCTCTCTACAACCACCTGAAAGGAGGTTGTAATGAGGTGGGTATTGGTCTCTTCTCCCAAGTAACAGGCAACATGATAAGAGGAAATGGCCAGGGGAAGTTTAGATTGGACATGACTAAAAGATTTCTTCATTGCAAAGGATTGTCAAGCATTGGAACAGGCTGTCCAAGGAAGCGGTTGAGTCACCATGCCTGGAGGTATTTAAAAGACATGCAGATGTGGCATTTGCAGACATGGTTTAGTAGTGGACTTGTCAGTGCTGGGTTAATGGTTGGACTTGATGATCTTAAGGGTCTTTTTCAACCTAAGCAATTCTATGGTTCTGTGATTGTTTCTCATCCTCCTGCCTTGTGATGCTGTGAAGTGCCTGATTCTGGCTTCTTGGCTGCTAGCTTCCCTTGGAGCTGTCTCTCCTGCAGACTGAGCAAGTCTGAATCTCTCCTGCTCCTCCTGCTCCACATACTGATGCACGCCCTCTGTTTTGTCTCCCAAAGGTGAGCAAAAACACCTTTTCCTCCCCTGGATGGTGGGCTCAGCCCCCCACACATCTCACTCATGTCAGAACCTTTTGAGAGGTGAATTTTGTGGCATCCACTGAGTGAATCTGGTTCTTACACTTACACTTATAATTCCACTCAGCTCTTAGAAGCTCTGGGCTTTTTTATGATAACACTGTCTTTGTCTCCCCTTCATTTGAGAGTGAGATAGGCTGGATTGTTCTATCTCTCATTCTCAGCTAAGTGCACTGTGCTATGGTGTCATTTTTCAAATAAAGCCAAAAGACTTACTCTATCTGGGTGATTTTGATTTCTTACTTTACCCACTCCCATCTCCCTCCTCCCTGCAACAAGATGAAAACATCAATATCTGTTTTGAGCTCCCAAGGTATGACATAATGTCAATGGAATTTGTTTTTAATCTGGGTGACTAACGGTTATCTGACAATTCAAGTAATATTTCTCCACATCCATCCATCAAACTCCAGCAAATTTACAGGGGGAGACAGTGTCAGATTTAGCAGTCAGGCAAGCCCATTAACACCCTGGGATTGTAACTTCAACTCCCTGCGATACGATTTTCCCCGTGCCTGTCCTGTGCTGCCCTTTTCATTTTTTATTTATGTAAAATTATAACTCTTCTGTTTGAAAGTCATCTTCTTTTATTTCTGAGGCTGTTTCCTTCAGTGAGTCAGGTCAGGCGAACTATTATTAGGACCATGTTTATTTATAATGGGTAGTTTAGCATTAAGCAACGAGTTGTGACAGGCTGTGCATTTCTGGAGGATGATGGCAGGCTCAGGGTGCCTGCGCAGGCACGATGCCGAAGGCGGAGGGCTCCTGCCACCCCAGCCGGCCTGCAGACACACTCTGCCGCCAGCGGCTCCCTGCCATTACGAAATGAAATGTTGAGAGCAAAACGAGGACATGGAGGAGCCAGCACCAGTGCTGGGGGACGTGGGCAGTGGGCAATCCACGGCCCCCCGGCTGTGCTGGAGCTGCCCTGCTGAGTGCCCTGGTGAAGGGCAGCTCGCAGGTGGCACTCATGGGACTCAGAGCAATGTACAGAAGCAGGAGTCTGCTCCCCAAGTGTTTTCCAGGTATCCCTGTTTTTCACACCCTGTGTGCATTCCCTGACACCACTGGTTTATTGCCCACTCTCCATAGTGTGTAAAGCAGCTGGCTCGGCTCTATTCCATGGAGTTTTCTGACTCCACAGCAGCACTTTCAAAATAATTAAGTTATTTATTAATTTCTATTCTATTCCGTCTTCCCTGACAGCTTCAGATCCCATAAGCCTGACTGAAGGGCTGGCTGAAGACTGCAGAAGGTAGAGGAGACAGGCACGTTCCTGCAGTGATACCCAAACAAGAGCAGCAGAGGATCGAGGACCATGGAGACACTTCCCTTCAGCAAAAGGTTAAGCTGAGGATAATTCACCCCTCGACTGCCACATAGTGGGGCAGCCTGTGCAACCCACCTTGGCTTCCCTCAGAGGAAGATGCTGCTTCTTTTTTGCCTTCTTTTCTCCAGTCCTGTGCCAGGATGGGGAGCTTGTGCCGCTTGAGTCACTCTGTGAAGAAATGCACCAGGCTCAGGCACATCATTTCCCCCCCTCCCCACCCACATGCCTGAATGTCCACTTGCAGCTGGCACAGAAAGGCAACTAGCTTAGCATCTGAACTCTGCTGCTGGAGACCCAGGCAGACACACGCTGCTGAATGTCTCCCAAGGAAAGACTGGACCCCCCCACGCTGGCAGGGGTAGGATGTGGGTGTCAGCGCCTTGACCCACAGCTGGTTCCTTGCCAAAGGCAGGCCCACACAGCATGCTTGCAGCTGTGGAGGTTTCCATCTTTCCTCTTAGCTGACCCTAGTATGCCCTTTATTCCCCGTGAATGTGAGCAGCGTCAAGGAATGTGGTGCTGGGAATTGGCGAGGGCCTAATCTCCAGTTTTTTCTGTCCTCTACCGAATCTCCACTTTTTTCCTTACCTATTGGTTGGCATTTGTTTGACTTCAGTTCCCATTTTTTTGAAGAGATGGTAAATCTACTTGAGTCATCTGGCAAACCCAAGATCACGTCAATGCTTTTGTATCTATCCTTTTGAGCGAGAAGCTGTGACCATGGCTGTCAGGAGACCATGTCCAAATCAGCTACCATGGAGCTAAATCCATCAGCTCTTACACAGTTCTTAGCTTTGCAAAACACTGATGAAGAGGAGGAGAATTTTAAGTGAATGAGGATGCTAGGTTCCAATAATGAGCGTGGCTGTGGTTCCTGAAATGTGTTTTCATGAATTTGTTCAAGAATATATTACAGAGGTGTTTCTGACATTTGGCAACATTAATATTTAAGCCTTCCTGTGTTATTTTTGCTAAAGGTATTAGAAATCAGCATGTCATGATCATAATAGAGCAGCTGAAAATAAAGAACCAGATTGTGCCCTCAATCCACATGCCCAATTCCCACGGATGTCATTGGAAATTGTGTGCACACGCCTCTAATGGCAAAATTTGGACTAGAACACCTCTTTCTGTGATGTGCATGCTATGCTCGCTGCTGCTAAGAGCGCTTCTGTGCAACAAGAGAGGAGTGTCTGCCTACATTGTTTAGCACCATGATAACCTGCAGTATTTTTACTTCCTTTTTCTTAATGATTGAAACTAGAATTCTTCCAATAGCTAAAGATGATGTCTTTGCAGACAAGTCCTGCACACCTCTGTTAGCAGAAGGGGAATGCATTGCCTACCCGGGCATGTCTCCAGCAGATCAGCATACTGGAGTCCATACCAAGAGGCTCAACCTGGTTCTAGCAGGATGGACAGAGGTATCACTGGGATGTCTTGGGGCAAGGAGGTGGACTTGATGACCTCTTGTAACTCATTGCAATTCAGTGTGTGATAAATAATTTCATCTTTTCTGCCCTTGATGTGGGACCTGGTGGACTTGGCATGTGCTAAACATCCTAATGAAGGATGTTTTCCTGAGCCAAGGTTTTTAGCTGCAATGTTGAGGGTTTTTTCATATTCTACAAGACTTCAGAAGAACTGCTAATTATATCACATTTATAATGACTATTTTACAATAAAAAAGTCTCTGATACAAGAATTGCTCAAAAGATAGGGATGGTTCATTGAAAAATAGTTGACTCTTTTACTTTCCTTCTCCAAAATATTCAGAAGTAAGACAGTTCTAAAAATAGCTTGATTCATCAACAACAGTGCTCTCATGCAGCAAACTCTAAAAAAAGTGTTAGCTGTGACAAGACTGTATGTATTATACATATGCTTTAGAAGTGAGTGATAGCTTACATTTTGAGACACTGTATCATGATATAGCAAACTATGTAAATACAAGTCTTCATTGTTCAGGAACAGGAACTAACTCAAACCCTAATGAGGTCTGAACGACTGCTTTCCCATTGACTTTGTTGATGTCTGTCCTGGTCTGTTACATGTCTTGCTTCGAATGTGATCCAGTTGGGGAAGATGTTTGGAAGGAGGCTTCCATGTGCTGGATATTCATAACTGATTAGTTTTTCCTATACTTGCACTTGGAGATAGTGGATTTTCAGAAGAATGGACAATGCAGTATATAGCTCTTCCCAAATGAAGAACATGTAAACTTCAGTCCTTATCCCAATAAAGCTAATGCCCATCACTAGGCATTTGGGAAAGTTTAGGATTTCAGGTACACAAAAACACATTGGGAAAAAAAATCAACTTTCTTGCACCACAATTAAGTACTGCAATCAGTGAAACCAAAGACAAAAAGCACTGGCAGCCAATTTATGCATCTGCTGGCATAACAAGAAAGAATTAATGCTGAAAGTAGTGAAAAGAAAACCGTTACACAGGATTCTGTACAATGTACTTTAGGAATCAGAGTTGGTAAAAGGCTTTCAGAGCTCTGGGACAGCATTTTTGGCATTATTGTTAAACATTCTGCATGAAACAGTTATGGCAGACTGGGAAGGAGCAGGTCAGGGGTTGCAAATCTTGCTGTCAGTACTAAGGCCTTGCTTCTGCTCACCATGAAGGGAACGGGACATCTCTCGAGGCACATCGGAGAAAATATATGAGTTGACACTTTAAAAATTAAGCCTTCTGAAACTGCTGTGTCGATTATTATCCCAGAGACAGCTTAAGTGATTTGCCTACAGTCACACAGAGAATTGGGGTTGAGCCAGGAATAGAAGATATGACTCCCAGCTTCTGTTCTTGTTCTTTTACCAACTAGGCACATCCCCAGATGTACAGTGTAATCCATACGGAGATGAAAATCCAAAATCAAAAATTTATCTCCCTTCCTAACACAGCTGTAGACAGCTCTGCAGCACAGACACAGAGGCAAATCTTATTGCCCTGGTTAAGCAGCATAACCCACTGATTCCAAAAGAACTAGTCACCTGATGAATTTTGTGTTCACAATACCAAATAGCTCAAATCCCTACAACATCAATGCCCACTGGGAGAAGAGGAGACTGCTTGGTAGCCAGAATTACATGTCTGGGATTAGTGCTTTGAGCAATTTTAGCTAACCTTATTATATACAATTAAGTTGTGTGTTACTAATGCTTCACTTCTTAATGTGCAAAGGCAAATAACTTTACTGGAGCTCTCGGTATCACCTGGCTATGCAGAGAAGAGAGGTTAAATACAGAACAGACCATACTTGTAAGAAGATTAATACATACAACAGGGATAGTAGTAGGCTTCTGCTGGGTCTAATCTGGCATCTGACCGGGGACAGAGAGAGAGAGAAGGAAACTCTAAGCCAGTTAAAGTACTGGATTATTGATGACAGAGGATTCACAGCTGATAGGGGATCTGAAAAGAGCAGGTAGTAGGGATGAAATGCAGGGCAGAACACATAGGAAAAAGGCAGAAGATACTTCCTTGTATTTCACAGGGAAATCCTAACAAGTATGAAAGAATATTTATTGAGTAGGATAACAAAGATATAAGCGTTCCAAAACTAGAGAACTGGGTGAGCAAGGAAAGAAGAAACCAAATATATCCTAGTTTCCTCTCTAAAATTTTATCTTAAATGCCATGGGAAAAAAATCACACTGAACTACAACTACTGTTTAGGGATCTGAACTTGAACAAATAAATTATCTGAGAAGACCTGCTGGGCTAAAGGACTTCCAAAACCTCCTTGACTTTCTCTGTGCAACACTGAATGGAGAATAGCCTTACAAAACACTAATAATGACAGAAAGTTTGTCTAGGATATCTTGGGTAACAGGCAGCTGAAGCGGGTTAGGGTGGTGCAGGCCCTCTGCAGCACAGCTGGCTAATCACAATAACTCTTGACAGGTGCTCTTAATGACTGATAAATTGAAAGAAAATGACTTTGTAAAGTTCTGGACCAATGTTTAACAGGGACTTTTGGGAGTAGCTTACCTCTTTTTGTTTGCTTGACTGTTTGAGAAGGAGAGTGCTTCAAGCACCAAGCCGGGTATAGAGAAGATTATTCTGGGAAGTACTGATAAACACCTGAAAGACAACACAGTCACTGGTCACAGCCAGCACGGCTTCATGAAAGGAAAGTCCTGCTTATCAAACCTGATTTCCTTCTATGACAAGGTAACAACCCACCTAGTTGATGAAGGGAAGCCAGTTGATATAATCCTTTTGGATTTCAGTAAAGCTTTCAATGCTGTCTCTCACAGGATCCTTCTGGACAAGATGTCCAGCACAGAGCTGGATAAACACATCATGTGGTGGGTGATCAGTTGGCTCAGGGGTAGAGCACAGAGGGTAACAGTGAATGGGGTGACATCAGACTGGTGACCTGTCACTAGTGGGGTTCCACAGGGGTCCATTTTTTGCCCTGTGCTCTTCAAGGTCTTCATAAATGACTTGGACACAGGTCTGGAAGGGATACTAAGCAAGTCTGCAGATGACAAAAAACTGTGAGGAGCTGTTGATTCCCTCTGAGGCCCTGCAGAGAGACCCAGACAAATTAGAGGATGGGCAATCACCAACCATATGAAGTTCAACAAGGGGAAGTGCTGGATTCTGCATCTGGGATGGGGCAAACCCGGATGTACATACAAACTAGGGAATGAGGTGCTGGAAAGCAGTGCCATGGAAAGGGACCTGATGCTCCTGGTCGATGGCAAGTTGTATCTGAGTCAGCAGTGCCCTGGCAGCCAGGAGGGCCAACCATATCCTGGGGGACATCAGGCACAGCATTGCCAGCCAGTCGAGGGAGGGGATTGTCCTGCTCTGCTCTGCACTGGGGCAGCCTCACCTCAAGCACTGTGAGTAGTCTTGAGTGCCACAATACAAGAAAGATATAAAAATATTAGAGAGTGTCCAGAGGAGGGCCATGGAAATGGTGAAGGGCCTTGAGGAGAAGCCATGTGAGGAGCAGCTCAGGTCATTTGTTCTGTTCAGCCTGGAGAAGGGGAAGAGGAGAGGCAGACATTGATCTCTTCTCTGTGGTGACCAGTGACAGAACCAGAAGGAATGGCCTGAAGGTGTGTCAGGGAAGGTTTAGGCTGGCTATTAGGGAAAGGTTCTTCACCCTGAGGGTGGTTGGTTACTGGAAAAGGCTCCCCAGGGAAGTGGTCACAGCACGAAGCCTGGCAGAGCTCAAGAAGTGTTTGGGCAAATCTCTCAGGCACTTGGTGTGACTCTTGTGGATGTCCCTGTGCTGGGCTGAGTTAGACTCAGCAATCCTTGTGGGTCTCTTCTGACTCAGCACATTCTGTGACTCTGTGATTCTGAGCAGGTAATAGTTTTGAGGAAAGAAGAGGGATCCAACTGCCTCCACTGGAAAGAATTTGGGATAGCAGAATGGAAAATTTGCACTTGGGAAGCATTTATTAGGGCTTTCCTATTACACCTAACAGACTGGGAAGAGATATTACTAAAACTCTTCTAGTGTGCTTCTAGGAAGTAAAATCAATGCACGGACTGTTTCTGCCCTCGGATAGAGTTTGTTGAAGCTGACACTATCACTGCTTCTTAGCTTTGCAATTTCTTCCTGTACTATCTCTGTCCATCTCCTGGGTCCTGGCCAGTTCTGCATGAGCTGGTGTATCTGCTCCAGGTTGCTGCTATTTAACTAGGTTTTTCTCTTCAGTTCAGGTGTGAATAGGACAACTTGCCTGTAGCGAAGTGTTAAAAAATCATACTATAGTCTAGGTCATGATGAAGTTACAGTAAAAGTACAGACTGTCTAGAAGAAAATGAGCAATCTCAGCCGTGAATATTGCAGAATGCATTATCTCACAGAATTATTTATTTTAATATTGCCTGTTTAAAATTCTGTAAGACTGCCTGAGCTGTATATAACTGCTAATTTAAATCAGACAGGAAAAAAATACGTATGTTGAGTTATATTTGGGCATAGAATTTGCAAAATGAGATAGGATTTTGATACACTTAGTTTTATTGAAAGACTAGATACTACTAATAGTTGTTGTATCAAGTTAAAGAAACTAAAAACTAAATGGCTTGGAAACCTAATTTCCATTTCCATGACAGCTTTGTCAGTGTATAAAACTGTTACTGATTTTCTTACAGAAATGTATTGGCTATGTAGGTACTACAATTTAAAAGCAACCCATTTTCTTTTATCTTAAATCGATTTCTAATTAACTTAGCCAAGCAGAAATAAACTAGGCTGAAGTGTTTAAGTGTTTATTGAAATCCACATTTCTACTCATCTGGCTGTACTGATTTAAATTGACACCTTTAGTTAAACTACCTCAAAGATATGTGCAGGTAAGTGCCCCTTGTCAGTGAGTGCAGGGAGGCGGGTCAGGGGCTGCGTGTGCCAATAACTAAAGGAACCAGGGACTGAGTGGCGTGCTGGACCCTCAGTCATAGTCACTGCTTGATTGCTAGAATGCTCCCTGGCCTGGTCTGAGCTGTTGCAGCTTGGTCACAGCTGAGTTTGGGCGGCATTTTGTAGGTACCAGGGAGGTCAGCTTATACCTCACACTGTAACTGTGCCCACACATCCTTGGGGAACTTTGAAATAGCAGAGATAATGTCATCCTGGTTACCATATGCTTTCAGTCTGCCCGGGCAGTGATTGTATAATAATCCCTAACAGAAAACTGAAGACGAGATTTCAAGTGGCTGCCAGAAAACAGTTTTTCACTTGGAGTGGCAACTCTGAATAAGGAAGCATCTGGCACATTTGATCAGACAAAGAAAATTAGGTCACTCAGAAAAATATTTGATGCTCTTCCTGAGGAACATAATACAAAAAATGCATCTCTCTAGAATGGCTGCATTCTCCTCTTCATCACTGTTTCTCATATTGTGATGTGTTGTATTGTTCGGAGTAACAGCACTATATTTAGTATCTGCTAAATAGTAGAATAAAGATTATATAAATGATCATTTTCACTCTGCTGGTGATAGGAGTTTAGGACTAAAGACAGTTTTGTTGGTTGTGGGTTTTAAAAAATAATTAAGGCAAGGACAAGTGCTTTTATGCAATTGCCTCCTAGATGTTTTCTATGAGGTGCTTTTTTTCCCTTAAAATTACGTTGAAGAAAAGAGTAAATGATCTTTTGTTTAATATTTTTCTTGTCTTGGTTTTAAGCACATCTCATTTTTTATCAATCCTGGACAGTCAGTAGAGTGAGACTTCACAAAAAAGGTCTCAAAGATGGAGAGTACCCTGCTAAATGACCCTTGTCAGGGGTAAAGGGAGGAAGAGAATTGCAGGGAGGGTCACAGCAGGAGTTGAGCCTTGCAGGAGGGACTGAGTTAAGGCTATGATCCTTTGTAAGGTGAGGGCTGATATTTTTGCTGACTATTCTTTGCTGGCAGTCACATGCTCTCCCTATCCCAGGGAAATACCTTCTTTGATGTGTTCAAAATGGTTGGGGAAATAAATAGAAAACAACACCGGTATCAGGAGTGTTGAGGGGCTTTGATTACTTCAGTGAAGGAAAAAGCCAGAAGCTGAAAAGTCCAAGCAATCGCATTCATAACATGAAGGTATGCCCTGGGAGAGGGGCTTGGGCTATTGCTCAGTCCTTGGGCCTAGGTTATCTCTTGCACCACCTGGCAGTTCAGGAGAACAGCCCAAGCACTTCAGACAACTGGCTACAAGCAAGGCGGTGCTGACTCTAAAGCTATTAATCAGCACCTGGGTGGCATTGCTTGTCACCAGTGTGGGCTGGTTTCTGCTCTGCAAGACCAGAGGAAAACAGGAGTACCCAAGACAAGTCCTGGCTAGCTGGAGACTCATTCTAATGTGTGGCTTGCAGTCTAATTGCACGTGGCACAAAAACATGCATCTCCAGTAATCTTGCTCCATTTAGTTAATTTCCAAGAATCTATCCCCAAAGGAAGTTTTAAAGGGGAAAGTCTGGTTAATAAATCTAGATTTTTCCAGCTTCCTAAAACTAGGAATAGAAGCAGTGACCACAGACTTTTCAGACCCTACAAACTCAAATCTGATTTAATAAAGACATTGCTGTTCCTACATTAACCCTTCCAGATGGTAAATTAATCAGCTTGTGGTATTTTCATTTGATTGTAAAAATGTCAGGTAACCAAAAAGGAGTTCCAAGCTGCCATTTCAGCCTAATTTATGGTAGTGTGGTACTGTGACTGATTTAGTCACATCAAATCTATGATTCTTCAAATACTTTTTAAAGAACTGAAGTATTTATATCATCTGCATAAAATATGGTCTTGATTTTCAAAATATTTTATACACAGACCTGAATGTGTCCTCACTCCCTGGCATATTTAGTCTTACAAATTTTGTCAGCAGATGAAAGAAAGTTTAATAAGGTAAAAAGCTTGCCCTAAGTCAAGTGGCACATTACTTCAGGAGTGGAATTAGGCTTCAGGAGGTTTCTGCCACTTAATCATAAACTTCATTCATTGGTCCTGCCTCTTTCCAGATTCTCTCATGCAGCCTTTAGTTTTTACAAGGGCTTAACTGCCCTTGTAAATCATAAATGCAAAAGTTTTGAGAGGCTTATTTACTTCAACAGCCTCAGCATAGAGTTTTAGCCTGAAAAGGTGCTTTTGAGAGTATACAGATGCAAAGCATCTGGTGTAAAAGGTGGTTGAACAAATGGGACAGTCTCAACTTCCGAGCACCCATCCTGTCCTCTGAGCCTGAAGGAGCTGCTTCACCACATGCATCTTTTTCTCCCTCCTTCAGGCTAACCACCACTTTTCCAATTCAGATGAGTTATTTCACTTTCTCATTCTGATTGTAGAATCGTAAAAGTGGATAAACACTTGCTTTAGTCTGTTCTGGGGTCTGGTCCAGTCCACACCAGAAAGGTTTTGCCAGGGTGGGCACGTCAGTGTACAGACGCGTGGTACAAACTTTTGACAAAAACACATTTTTAACCCTGGGAGCTGTAGATTGAGCAGGATGTGACTCAACTGGCTCATGATTCAGACACAAAGGGTTATATGATGGAGTTAGATGATGGGTTAGATGATGGAGTAACATCAGGCAGATGACTGGTCACTAGTGGGGTTCCACAAGGCTTCATCCTTGCACCAGTTCCCTTCAACATTTTTATAAATGACTTGGACTCAAAGGGATACTAAGTAAGTTTTGCCCATGATACTAAATTGGGAGGAGCTGTTGACTCCCTCAAAAGCAGAGAGGCCCTGCAGAGACACCGTGACAACTTAGAGGAGTTGACAGTCACCAGTCATGTGAAGCTGAACAAAGACAAGTGCTGGATTTTGCATCTGGGATGGGGCAAACTGGGATGTACATACAGACCAGGGAATGAGAGGCTGGAGAGCAGCACTCTGGAAAGGGACCTGCAGGTCCGGGCCAATGACAAGTTGAATATGTGTCAGCAGTGTCCTGGCAGCCAGGAGGGCCAACCCTGTCCTGGGGGCATCAGGCACAGCATCACCAGCTGATTGAGGGAGGGGATTGTCCTGCTCTGCTCTGCACTGGGGCAGCCTCACCTCAAGCACTGTGAGCAGTCTTGAGTGCCACAATATAAGAAATATATTAAAATATTAGAGAGTGTCCAGAGGAGGGCCATGAAAATGGTGGAGGTCTAGAGGAGAAACTGTATGAGGAGCAGCTCAGCTCACTTTGTTTGTTCAGCCTCTGAGGGAAGACCTCATCACAGTCTACAACTTCATCATGAGAGGAAGTGCAGAGACAGACACTGAGCTCTTCTCTGTGGTGACCAGTGGCAGAATCAGAGGCAACAGCATGGAGCTGTGTCGGGGAAGATTTAGGCTGGCTATTAGGAAAAGGTTCTTCCCGCAGAGGGTGGTTGGGCACTGGCACAGGCTCCCCAGGGAAGTGGTCACAGCATCAACCTGCCAGAATTCAAGATGCGTTTGGACAACACTCTGGGGCACATGTTGTGACACTTGGGGATGGTCTTGTGCAGGACCAGGAGCTGGATTTTCATGATCCTTGTGGGTCCCTTTCAACTCAGAATATTCTAGGATTCTGTGATTTTCATTGATATTTATATTTTATTGATCTTTATATTTTGTCACCAGGATGTTCCTATCCAGGAATTTTTGCTCATAGCCATTACTGTTGCAAGCTTTGGACAGAATCCTCATTTTTTGCAGCAACTCCAAAAGAATACATCAATGAAAGAAAATGCATTTTATTCCTTATTCAGTGTTGCATAGAAACATTTCACTTCTTTCCTCTATTGACCAGAAACCCGCCAAGAAAACAAGTTCAGGGAGCAGATGTCAGCTAATCCTGAAGTCTGTGCTAAGAACACGATGGCAACTCACAGAGAGTTCAACAGAATCTAAATGTCTTGCTGGTTTGGTACAAGATTATGCTCCAAGCAGATAAGCCCCTGCATTTTAACTTGGGAGCTCAAAAGGGATAAATAACATTTCTGGAGCCAGCCAGCCAACAAACGGAATTTCTTAGCACAATGTAATCTTGCTATGGGGGTTTTCTCGGGCATGTGTTTCCCATCAGGCGTTGTTACACTGCTGTGTACGTACAGCTTATCTCCGAGCAAAGGTGGTAATGCTCAGCCATTGATACCCCAGGACTTATTGAAGTTGTAAGATGGATGAGGAAGGATTAGGTGAGGCATTTGATTCATAGCTGATACTTTTAAATAACTTTAAGGATGTGACATCACTATTTGTCATGAGTGTTCTTGTTGTGGCAGGGTGTGTACGTGGCAGGAGGGGAGAGGAGCTGTCATCATGTAGATAAGCCAGAGAACTCTAAATCATTAGCAGTGAATAATTCACTGAGCAGAAAAAAATAACAGACAATGTCAGGCAGTGGAATAGTGCTAGTTCAGTTACATCTTTTTTTGTGTTTCTGATGAAAGGTTTTTAACCCTGATTATACCCTGTCTTAACCATGAGATTTCCTTTCTTTAGGGATATTCACCTCCAGGCAAGATAGAAGGATGTTCCCAAATCCAGTAACTGGGTCAAATCTAATTATCATAGATAATTTGCACATTTCATTTATGGTAAAGGGAAATGTGTCTCAAGGTAGGTGAATCCAATTCGGTTTGTCAAAGGCGGATTAAAATAGCTTCTAAACAGAAAGAAAAAGGTCTCTTTGCTAGACCCAATTACTGAAATGGGAAGACAATATTAAAACCTTCATTCCAAACTAATTTCAGCAATAAAATTAATCAAAGCTGTAACAGACAGTAAGCCCCCCTGAATTTCCAGAGTCCAAAATCTGGAGTTCCCCTCTTATCTGAAATACTGAAAAGTCTACATGCCTCATAACTGGAAGAAAAATGGGAATTTCCTAATTTTTTGTGCAGGACAATAGTAGAGGATGTTCTCTTACAAATTTAATCATCTATCCCACTTAGATGTAGCTTTCAGTTAGGACAAGATTAAAATATTGAGAATGAATCAATTTTACACATAATCTTGTATATTACAAATAATCAAAACATTTCAATATGTTCTGTTTTGAAATAAAAGTCAAAATAGTAGCACTGAAATTGAACTTCCTGTATCATTGCCAGTCATTGAGGGGAAAAAAATTAGCAATCATCTCTAAACAGATTTGAAAAAAACTAATGCAACCCTAGAGAACATTACTGGTTTTGTTAAATCAGCATTTCTGTTTGGAAAATAGTTGTTCTGTATTTTAGAAGTTCTTTATGTCACGTGAAGTTGGAGGTGGGATGACTGTTCATCAATGACTCTTTAGCAGCTTTCTCTATGTTGTCTTAAATGCAACCCGGCCAGATGTGAAAATACTATAAAAACTTCCAGTGAAGAAAATTGACTAAAAGAGTGGGTTTGTTACAGTAGAAAGTTTATTTTTTTACAGAATTGGTTTCTTTATAGTACATGTTTGTTCCCTCTCTGTCTCATTTTTCTGTCTGCTCAGTTAAATAATAAATTCAAAACTCCTCATAAAAATGTACACAGTTGTAATTACTGGAAATTGTATAACATTTCAAGCAGTCAATATGATCAAGTAGCTTTACGGAAAATATCCTGTGCTCTTCAATAAGCAAAATCCAACACATATTCATAAATATTCTTAATTTTACTATGCTGTATATTCTGTACTTCTGAAAAATGACAGGGATCTGGCATATTAGATGCAGAATTTGTTTATGCACAAAGTGTGTAAGTGTAGATACTTGGACCCAGGTATTCGGTGGGAGCTGGCTCAATCAGTATGTCTATATGTTTTCCTCTGCTTCATTTTTTCACTGCAAGATATTCATTCCCTAACATATGGCTGTGATGGAAGTGTTCAAAAGGCAACTGCAGTAATTCATAATACAAACTTTTTGAAAAGAAAGGAAAAAGGAAAAAG